>JABWTJ010000047.1:1387500-2587500 GCA_016801875.1 Solanum sitiens | reverse complement strand
TTGTTACTCCATTAGTAGCTAAAAAGTTTGATACTTTACTCGATGTTTTGCACGATCCTTTTGTGGTGTCTACTCCGGTGGGTGAGTCCATTTTAGCAAGAAGAGTCTATCGAAATTGTCCTATCATTTTGCCCAATAGAGTTTCTCATGTAGATCTAGTTGAACTAGATATGTTTGACTTTGATGTCATTTTGGGTATAGATTGGTTACATGCTAGTTTCGCTTCTATTGATTGTAGGACTAGAGTGGTGAGGTTTAGTTTCCCAAATGAACCTGTTATTGAGTGGAAGGGTGGGAATTCTATTCCTAGAGGTCGCATCATATCTTGTCTAAAAGTAAAAAAAAATGATCTCAAAAAGGCGTCTTTATCACATTGTAAGAGTCCAAGATTTGGATTCCGAAATTCCTCCTATTGAGTCGGTCCCCGTGGTGAGTGAATTTCCGGAGGTCTTTCCTAATGACCTTCCCGGTATTCCTCCCAAATGGGAAATTGATTTTTGTATCCATTTGCTACCTGAAACAAACCCTATTTTAATTCCTCCTTATCGAATGGATCCGACCGAATTGAAGGAGTTGAAGGCACAACTTAAAGATTTGCTAGACAAAGGCTTTATAAGGCCTAGATTTCTCCATGGGGTGCTCCGGTCTTATTCGTGAAAAAGAAAGATGGGTCCTTGAGAATGTGTATTGATTATCGCCAACTTAACAAAGTTACTATCAAGAACAAGTATCCTCTTCCTATGATTGACGATTTATTTGATCAACTCCAAGGAGCGAGCTACTTTTCAAAGATAGATTTGAGGCCGGGGTATCACCAACTTAGGGTGAGAAATGAATATAATCCAATGACGGCCTTTCGGACTCGGTATGGGCACTATGAGTTCGTGGTTATGTCTTTTGGTCTCACAAATGCTCCGGCAGCATTCATGGATATAATGAATAGGGTGTTTCAAATCTATCTTGATTCATTTGTTATTGTGTTTATTGGTGATATCTTGGTGTATTCGAAGAATGAGGATGATCACATGGATCATTTGAGGGTGGTATTGCAAACCCTTAAAAAGCATCAGTTATTTGCCAAGTATAGCAAATGCGAGTTTTGGTTGAGGTTGGTGGCATTTCTTGGGCATATCATCTCTAGTGAGGGAGTTGAGGTAGACCCAAGCAAGACTGATGCGGTGACAAATTGGTCTAGACCCTTGACTCCGACTGACATTAGGAGTTTCTTGGTTCTAGCTGGCTATTATCGGAGGTTTGTGGAGGGCTTTTCATCCATTGCATTTCCTTTGACTACATTGACTCAAAAAGGTAAAAAGTTTGAGTAACTCTCAACTCTGTAGGATATCGCAGATACCGATTGGAGCTCACCACTCTGCCTCATGGATCTACAAATGTTGAAAGTCACTTCTTTATTGTTTAACCAAAACTTCATCTGCCCTTTCTCCATGTCAACCAAGGCGTGACCGGTAGAAATAAATGGCCTCCCAAGAATAATAGGCACCTCAAAATCCACCTCACAGTCAAGAATCATAAAATCGGCCAGAAATATGAACGACTCCACCTTCACTAATACATCGTGAAGTATCCCGATAGGCTTTTTCACTATTCGATCGGCCATCAGTAGCCGCATCGCAGTGGGGTTTGGATCACCCAAACCCAACTTTTTGTAGATGGATAGAGGCATGAGATTTATTCTTGCCCCAAGATCACATAATGCTTTAGCAAAGTGTAACAACCCGATTGTACATGGAATAGTGAAATCACCCGGATCTTCTTTCTTTTGCACTAGAGACCTTGTAGCAATAACACTACAGTGTTGCATCCTATCATCATCCTCAAAACTAACCGATCTCTTCTTAGTGACCATATTTTTCATGAACTTGGCGTAACCGGGCATTTGTTCAAGAGCTTTTATCAAAGGAACATTGATGGAAAGCTGTTTCAACATATTAATAAAACATCGGTATTTACCATCCTCGGTCTCTTTCACCAGCCTTTGCGGGAATGGTGGTGGTGGTCTTGGAATGGGAGTAACCTTTTGGGGCTTCTCTGCTTCTTTTACCGCTTCATCTACCAACTCACCACTAGCTTCTACTACCTCATTTTCTACGCCAGACGGCATAGGTGGATTTATGGTTTGCTTACCACCTCCAGTAGTGACTGCCATACAATGTCCATCATTTTTCGGATTTTGAATAGTGTTGCTAGGAAGAGTACCCGATTGATGTTGGTTCTCAGTAGAAGACAATTGACCCATTTGCAATTCAAGATGCTTAATTGAGATTGCATGTGCGTCCACTTTTTGCCCAATGTTAGACAAATCATCTCTCAACTCTTTGGCGTGCTCATCACTTGCGTCAAACCTCCTCCTCATCTTTTGCAACATGTCTTCAACTCGCACCATACTACCTCCACCATCCCTAGGAGCAACTTCCCAATTTTTAGGTGGAACATAGGGCCCACTTCGATCGTTTCTGTTCCCATAGTTACCCCGGTTGAAGTTGTTGTCGCGGTTGTAGTTTCCTTCACGAACATAGTGACCTTCTCGGTTGTAATTCCCATAGTTCCGACCTTGATTTCCTTGACCTTGGATACAATGAATCGAGTAAGAAGCCCACAAGACTAAGGAAATAATTTGGCTACCCTACTTATGAGTTATACTTCTAATTCTTTGTTAAATTGGGATGAATATATTTATAAGCCAATCTTTATTGTCTATGCCCATTAATTGATTGTTAACCCTATATATATACCTTGAGGCATCTATTCATACTCCAATATTGGCACAAACCACTAACTTGTTAAAACTTCATTCTTATCATCATTAATGATTAAATTTCTTTAAGCTCTTACGTTACATAGTTCACTATGAACTTATGATTCTACTTCTTTGCTTGATTGTTCACTTTTGAACATGCTACTTTAATTTTTCTTACTCTCTTAAAGAATTCTCTTAGCGTTATCGAGCTACATGACATCCAGTGTCTCCCCGACACCGAAAAGGGGTGATCCACCAATTAAGGTGAACCAAGTTCTGTGTCTTCCCCACACCGAAAGGGGGGTTCACGCCTGTAGTGCACCGGATACTTTTCTTGAGCTATGACCGAGATAGATCATGTGATCTAAAAATGAAATATGGTGTCTTCCCCACAGCAAAAATAGGTGGAATCACCGGCCAAAGTGAAACCTACTACTAGCATTCTTGAATAGAATCCACCAGCTAGTACCCCTATGCTGGCTAAACATAGTTTAAAGACTAGGAGACATTCTGAGACCCTAGTCCATCGGGGTGGTGATCTCATCTCATTAGACTTACATGTGCTGTCACAAGCTCATAACTACTCTATCGGTGCTAAGCTTAGATTTTTATCTTATTATCTTTTAGAGTTTACTCACACGTTATGGAAGCTTGCTTCTAGTTATGAGGTTTACTTAACTCTATGGATGACTGGTATCCCTCTCTTTACTTGATGAATATGATGTTAAGTCTATACTTTATCATCATGGTGAGAGTGAGACTTGTCTCACGGACTCTAGCACCCTCTTGTGTGAGTATTATTGACATAATTGATTAAGTGTATTTGAGACTTGTCTCACTTCTTTTAACACTCTATATTAGGTCAATTTCATAACTTAAGCTTTTAGTTATTTCATTACTCACCTTAACTTGTTCACGTTAATTGTTAGTCATGTATCATTCTTTATGATAATTATAACCTCTTATACAATTCTATTACGTTCACAAGTTCGTGTGGATAGGGTATGTTGGGACTTGTCCCATTGATTCGCATACACTATGTTATGAGTTCATTAATATAGAGATTAGTATGAGTGTGGATAGGGTATGTTGGGACTTGTCCCATTGATTGACATACCCTATGTTATGAGTTCATTGAGTTGAGATTGGTGTGCCTTCGTATATTTTTGGAAATAATATTGTTAAGATAATTTGTTGGCATAAATCAAACTATGATAGTATCACAAGCCAATTCTATCATTCATGAATGCCTTATAGTAATCTAACATGTTAAATACTCTAAATTTTAACCTTTGATTAACATATAAAACAATTTAGCAAATACTCATAACAATCTCATATTCTCGAACACAAGTAGGCATTATAACATTCAACGTTCATGTTAATAACACTCTAAGCATGCGGATCTTACATATATATTTAAATCGACATATAAATCACTAAACATACACATAATGATCAGTTAAAACCACATAAAAGCAACAATACATCGAGAATTACACTACTAATACTACAAGAATCGGAAATCGGGAGAACTAGGGAGATGAACATGCGATTCGTTGGGAACAACCCTAGTTTCGATATTCTTGAAGTAAAAACGTTTGAAAAGCCTCTTGGAGAAAGAATACGTTATTGTAGAACTAAATCTACGAAGATCACCTTGAACTTTGCACGAAAAACATTGAAGAATGCTTGCTTGAAATCGTCTAGGGTTCTAACGTTTTTCTCTTATTTTTAGTTGTGGCATATTTTTGTGTAAATACCGTGGAACTAACTCTGTAAGAACTGAATGTTAACTAATTCTACTTTGACTATATAACCTAATTAAGTTATACCAATTAGCTAATTACAAAAATGCCCCTCCTAGATTGACTAGGATTAGAAGAATCTTGTGTTAACCAAAATCTGGAAATTTCCTTAGTAGTTTCGGTTTTAGCCTTTTAAATTAATTAATTAAGTTGCTAAATTAATTAATTAGGTAACCTAGGGTAATTACTAAAGTACCCCTAAGTTATTAGGACCATAACCAACTCTTTGGACCATCCTAGGTTAGGTACTAGGTTGTCTCTTACTTGTCTTAACCGAAATCTAGCAATTTCCTTAGTAGTTTCGGTTTTAGCCTTTTAAATTAATTAATTAAGTTGCTAAATTAATTAATTAGGTAACCTAGGGTAATTACTAAATTACCCCTAAGTTTTTAGGACCATAACCATCCCTTTGGACAATCCTAGGTTAGGTACTAGGTTGTCTCTTACTTGTCTTAACCGAAATCGGGAAATTGCTTAGTAATTTCGGTTTTTTTAATTTCAATTAATTAATTAAGTTGCTAAATTAATTAATTAAGTAACCTAGGGTAATTACTAAAGTACCCCTAAGTTGTTAGGACCATAACCAACATTTTGGACAATCCTAGGTTAGGTACTAGGTTGTCTCTTACTTAGTTATGCGGTTAGATGTCACCCGACAAAGTCCTAGGTTGTCGGGACCCTTAGTTTTTTATTTTTGGTTGATACTAGGTTAGTTAGTTAGTTAGATCAGTTAGTTAGGGTCTAGGACTGGTTAGGGGGCTTGTCCCCACGTGGTTGGACCCGCATGTGCGCCTGTCCCAAACCGCTCTAATCGAATCATTTAGAGTGGTCCCTTGGCCGGTTGCACATGTGCTTGCACATGTGTTGAATGTACTTTCTTAACTAACCATTATGGAGGGTTCATTTGGAGTGTTTACTTATTGTCCCAATGATTCTCATTATGTCCTTGGGTACTGCTTAGTCTACGTGATCATTTTGAATGGTTATGTGCTATGGTGCTAGGCTTGACACTTGGATGCCTAGTACCTAATGTGTTGTGTTAGAGATCAATATTACTTTTTATTTTAGATTAGGGTCTTCATTTAAGGTACAATTTCTAAACAAGCTTGGATTATATTTTGCTTATTTGGGTATATATAGAAATTGGCTAACATCCCTTAGCCAATTTTTCTATACTATGCCCAATATTTCTCAATATTTCGCATTGGGATACCTATGTACCCCCAATACGCATTCTTAAAGACCTATTAGGCTCTTCACTAGTCATGTAAGTTTCCGGAATGTTACAGCCTACTCCAAATCCGCAAGAGGGAAAAGGTGGTCGTTCTTATGTTGATAGGCCTCTTTGTTCTAAATGTGGTAGAAGGCACGATGGCAAGTGTTTTGTGGGCACGGGTAATTACTATAATTGTGGGAAGAGTGGTAAAATGAAGAAATATTGCCCTATGGTGAAGACTCAAGAAGGGAAATGATCAAGCTCAAGCAAGTGCTCCAAACCCGGATGCTCCTAAGAAGAATCACGTATATGCTCTCTAATACCGAAGTGATCAATAGATCTCATCGGATGTGGTCACCAGTGTGTTAAAATTATTTTCCATTGATGTGTATGCTTTGTTGGATCCGGGAGCTACGTTGTCATTTGTGACCCCTCTTGTAGCAATGAAATTTTATATAGTACTCGACATCTTAGATGATCCTTTCTCGATTTCTACCCTAGTAGGTGATTCCGTAGTCGTAAAAATAGTCTGTAAATGGTGTCCTATTTCCTTGCCCAATAGAGTTATTTTGGTTGACTTGATAGAACTTGATATGCCAGATTTCGATATTA
Source organism: Solanum sitiens (assembly GCA_016801875.1). NCBI lineage: Eukaryota > Viridiplantae > Streptophyta > Magnoliopsida > Solanales > Solanaceae > Solanum > Solanum sitiens. The sequence goes on along the minus strand of JABWTJ010000047.1, from coordinate 2,581,106 downwards.
TATTGGGAATGGATTGGTTGTATGCGCGTTTTGCCTCTATAGATTGTAGGTCAAGGGTGGTCAAATTTCAATTTCCGAATGAACCCGTTTTTGAGTGGAAGGGAGGAAACTCAAATCCTAGGGGTAAGATCATTTCGTGTCTTCAATCTTGCAAGTTAATTGCAAAGGGTTGTCTCTATCACATAGTAAGAGTCATGGATCTTGAGTCCGACGTCCCTCCTATAGAGTCGGTACCCATGGTAAGAGAGTTGCCGGAGGTCTTTCCCAATGATCTTCCCAGAATCCATCTCGAACGGGAGATTGACTTTGGTATAGATCTATTACCAAACACACAACCTATTTCGATCCCTCCTTAAAGGATAGCACCCGCTGAGTTGAAAGAACTAAAGTCTCAACTCAAAGATTTGCTAGATACGAGTTTATTCAACCAAGCATATCTCTATGGGGTGCACCTGTATTGTTTGTGAAGAAGAAGGATGGGTCATTGAGAATGTGTATAGATTATCGTCAATAGAACAAAGTCACTATAAAGAATAAGTACCCACTCCCTAGGATTGATGACTTATTTGGTCAACTCCAAGGAGCGAGTTACTTTTCGAAGATTGACTTGAGGTCGGGTTATCATCAACTTAGAGTGAGGGAGGTTGATATTCCGAAAATGGCATTCCGAACAAGATATGGTCACTTTGAATTCCTAGTAATGTAATTTGGTCTAACAAATGCCCCAGTGGCATTCATGGACCATATGAATCGAGTTTTTAGAAAGTATCTTGATTTGTTTGTGATTGTCTTCATTGATGACATTTTGATATACTCTAGGTGTGAAAAATGATCATATGAGACATTTTAGGATAGTTTTGCAAGTTCTCAAGGATAACCGACTTTTTTGCTAAGTTTAGCAAATGTGAGTTTTGGTTGAGGTTGGTTGCATTTCTTGGGCAAATTATCTCTAGTGAAGGGGTAGAGGTTGATCCAAGAAAGACGGAAGTGGTCAAAAGTTTACCGAGACATTTGAGTCCTACCGACATCCGAATTTTTATAGGGTTGGCCGGTCACTATAGGAGATTTGTTGAAGGATTTTCTTCTATCGCATCTCCATTAACGTCCTTCACCCAAAAGAAGTCCAAATTCGAATGGTCGGAATAGTGTGAAAAGAGTTTCCAATCATTGAAAAATAGACTTACCTCCGCTACGGTATTGATCTTACCGGAAGGTACCGAAGGCTTTGTGATTTATTGTGATGCCTCCAGAGTGGGTCTAGGTAGTGTTCTCATGAAACATGGCGAAGTCATAGCGTATGCCTCTAGACAACTCAAGACACATGAGAAGAATTATCCAACTCATGACCTTGAGCTTGCAGCCGTGGTATTTGCTTTGAAAATTTGGAGTCACTATCTTTATGGGGTGTATGTAGATGTATTCACCAATCACAAAAGTCTCCAATATGTATTCAACTAAAAAGACATGAATCTACACCAGTGAATATGGTTAGAGCTTTTAAAGGATTATGACATGAGTGTCCTTTACCATCCCGGAAAAGCTAATGTGTTGGCAGATGCCTTTTGAGTCGAGTGTCTATGGGTAATGTGGCTCATGTTAATGATGACATAAAGAAACTAGTCAAGCATTTTCATAGGTTGGTTCATTTGGGTGTTCGACTAGAAGAATCGTCGAAAGGTGGTTTTATGGTTCGTCATAAATCCGAGTCGTCATTAGTGGTAGATGTGAAATCTAAGCAAAATCTTGATCCCCTATTGATGGAGTTGAAAGTGTCGGTTCTTAACAAGAATAATGAATCTTTATCCCAAGGGGAGTATGGGGTACTTAGGTACAAAGGGAGGTTATGTGTGCCGGATGTTGATGGTTTAAGGGATAAAATCATGGATGAGGATCATGGATCCCGATACTCCATCCACCCGGGGGCCACCAAGATGTAGCACGACTTGCGTAACATCTATTGGTGGAATGCAATGAAAAGGGAGGTAGCTAAGTTTGTGTCGAGGTGCCCAAATTGCTAACAAGTCAAAGCCGAGCATGAAGGCCCGGGTGGCCTAAGCCAAGATATTGATATCTCCACATAGAAGTGGGAAGATGTCAACATGGATTTTGTGGTAGGTTTGCCTCAAACGCGTCGACAACATGATTCCATTTGGGTTATAGTGGATAAGCTGACCAAGTCATCCCATTTCCTTCCCGTAAATATTTCTTACTCGTCGGAGGAGTATTATAAATTGTATGTTGGAGAGATTGAGAAGTTACATGGGGCCCTTTTGTCGATCATTTCGAATAGAGGATCCCAATCACTTCACACATTTTGAGATCTTTCTAAAGTACACTTGGTACGAAAGTAAAGCTTAGCACCACTTTCCACCCTCAAACGGATGGACAAGCGGAGCGCACCATCCAAACTCTAGAAGATATATTAAGAGCTTGCATGATTTATTTCAAGGGTAATTGGGAAGATCATCTACCCTTAATCGAATACTCCTACAACAATAGTTGCAAGTATTGGTATGACAGCTTTTGAAGCACTTTATGGTAGAAGGTGCCGATCCCCGATTGGATGGTTCGAAGTGGGTGAGTTTGCTCTTCTTTGTCCCGAATTAGTGTATGAGGCCACCGAGAAGGTTCGACTCATAAGGGAGAGGTTTAGAATGACTTTTAGTCGGCAAAAGTCCTACGCCGACAATAGAAAGAGAAATATTGAATTCGAAGTGGGAGATTTGGGTCTATTTAAAATTTCGCCTATGAAAGGGGTGATGAGGTTTGGAAAGAAAGGTAAACTTAGTCTCCGTTATGTGGGGCCGTATGAAATTTTGATGAGGGTCGGGAGTGTTGCCTATGAGTTGAAGTTGCCAAATGAGTTGGCCGTGATTCATCTGGTATTCCATGTTTCTATGCTTAAAAAGTGTAAAGGTGATCCGGTTTCCATTCTACCTCTAGAAAACTTAGGGTTAAAGGAGTACCTTTCTTATGAAGAGGTCCCGGTTGAGATCATGGATCTTCAAATTAAGAAATTAAGTAATAAGGAGGTTGCCTCCGTAAAAGTGCTATGGAGGAACCACATTGTTGAGGGTGCAACATGGGAGGCCGAGTGTCACAATCCGAGACCATACCCTACAAAATAGGGTGCAATCTTGGATTGCGACCGGCGTCGTCGAACTCTCAGAGTTCTAAGACAAGCCTCATTCATATCATTCATCGCATATACATAATGAAAAGTAGTGCATAATTAAAACTTTTCACTAAAACATAATATAGTCTTTAAAACATCTTTCATATAGAAATACTAAGTCTCAATCTCATCAAATTACGACACAAGAGTACTTTAATACGAAAATAGAAATAACATAGTCTTATTACAATACTTCATACAAGAAACATGAAACGACATGTATGCCCTCGATACAAATGATGACATACTTCAATTCTTCTACTCGGACGATTATTCTAATGCCCAAGTCTTCTTTTCCAAAGCTCCTTACCTACCAACGACTATAGATAGAAAATAAAGCATGGAATTAGTACAACCACATGTACTAAGTATGGATATATGCATAAAATCATGAAAATGGACTTTATTGGAAATATGCATCTTTTCATTTAGAAAATCATAGTTTAAACATAAGAACATCATTTAGCAATTAAGAAACACATAACATAACAATTAACCAAAAATAACATTTAAAGGCTCACTTTACAGTGAGTTCACTTCACTGTACAGGGAAGTCCCTTCACTGTTACAGGGAAGTCCCTTCACTGTTACAGGGAAGTCCCTTCACTGTTACAGGGAAGTCCAAACCTTCCCTTTTAACATATTTTAGCATGTAATTTCCCCCACATAAAGTCATCCTAAGATTCACTTAAGTCACACAAAGAGAGACCGCCCATACACCCTCTCTAGATGTGCCTAAACGACCCTTAAGATTACCTACGATGAGTCACATACATACTTAGAAACAATCATAAACATCTATGTAAGATTCCTCTAACAAAGTTCAATTCCAAGGTTCACTTGAGTAAGTGTGGAGCGACCGCCCATACAATCTCTTTCACACACACACAAGAGATCCTATAGACTACCTATAATAGAATCATTCTTACTAAACACAGCGATACTTAGATTAGAAGACATTCTCCTTCCAAAGCCTATGAAAGACCTACTTAAGTAAATCAAGAAGATAAAGTCCATAGTGCAATAACCTCTTCAAGATTACCTAAATAGTGCTTAAGACTTCCTAAGGTTTAGATCATGTCAACAAGATTAACCAACTTCCCTAACTAGAGTCATCCTAAAGACTTCCAAAGATAAGACATGAAGAGACCATCCTTTCTTGTCCTCCTCACACTTTAGCTAAGGAATGCTTAAGTCACTTTAGATTAGGTACTCAACTATTTACATAGTTACTACATAGGTCATTAGATCATTAGTTCATTAAGACTCATACATCACATAAGACACTCACATAAAGCATCACATAAGACACTCACATAATGGATCACATAATGGTCTTTGGATAAGACCTAGGAACTCCACAAAACACCTTCAAAGTCTATTGTGCAATGTCTAGATAGCGTCCCATACCACCACCTAAACCTCAAAAACTTATCTAATGCTAATAGGTATTCCACATGATGAGAATAGGCAATAACCGACATAGACCATGGTAGCAAGACATGGAATCCGAAGTTCTATCCTACTTCGATGAGGTTGTTCTATTTGCCAATGGTAGAACTTTGACACATCCCATGTAGGCACATGGTTAAGGAATATGAAGGGCTTCTTTGTATTCTAGTCTCACACTTAACTAGAACTACTTTCCTTGCCATACTCACTTGGTGCTAGCCTTTGTTCTCATAGATTAATTCACATTAAGGTTCATATAAATAGGTCCCTTATCTAGTTCATGACCCCCTTTACATTCACCCTACAAAAGAAAGTTCCACTAGGGCATATCTCACTTTAGAGACAAGAAGCTCATAGCGATTTCCCTAAGGTATGATATGATGCCGTTCCAGCCAATCATCCCTAAGTCCATCACTCATAATATGAAGGATACCATTACGGCTAACTACTTCACAATTCATAACCTCGCCAATAGGTTCAAGGTTCCACATAACATTGACCTTCTTATCATTAAGGACTTACTTATATTATTATTCAAGACTCTTAACATACTAAGTCAAATCATCACATAATAATATTCATATAAGCATCAAGCAAGGGACATAAGTCTACCTAAACAAGACACCACATATTTCACTTTAACATACAATACAAGTCATTCTAGAAGTACTTAGGAATAACATCCTATAACCTAACATAACTTCATATAAGAACACATATACTTTCACATATAGATAGACATTATCATATATCACATAATCATCATATACTTCAAGTAATGCCGACAAGGCCATGATCATCATATTGCATAAAGTAACGCCGACAAGGCCACATCAATTCACATAACACCGCCACCATAAGTGGACCATACCAATCACAATAGAATCAAAGTATAATTAATATCAAATTAAATAAAACGGGGCAGCATACCTTCATCACCATATCCACACGTCAATTCAATGCCAAATCAACCAATTCAACATCACAAGGTCCTTACCCATAGCCATGAACAATAATTCAAAGGATAAACCATAATACTCAATGAATATAAGTCAATTCAATATATATTTATCAATCTAAGACCAAATATGCATCAATGGAACACAATACTTACATCAATATAAAACCCATAGAAAACTACACTAGAATTGGTAAGCATTAAGTTCACATCGATTCAACAAGCTTAACATGCAATAGATCTAAGAGTATTCATTATTCAATTAATCAAATTGAAACAGCCTATACATCATTCATACATAATATATACATGAATCAAAAGCCCATAGCAATATACACATGAATTCATCAATCTCAAGACATAATCACATAACCCATATTTTAGTGAAATTAAGAGATTTGAGAAGATCAAGGGTTCATGGAGAATTTCATTGGAAAACATCAATAAACTTCAATAATAATTAACATTTGAAAACGTTTGATGCAAGAACGCATGATTTAGAATAGAAATTGGACAATTCACTTTAGAAAACTTTGAAGAACACTTTGAGAATTGGGATCCTTGATGAAATAAGTTTCAAGGATCAAAAACCATACCTCAAGGATGATAATTCTTCACTTTGATGAAGAATTTCCACTCAAGAACCCCTCACCAAGATGCCTCTTGAATGGAGGTTTTGGGATTTCTAAGAGACTTTGGGTTTTGATTTTAGAAGAATAATGAAGTCTCTAGGGTCTTAACCACTTAAATAGTTAATTAAAATACCCATAAGACCCCTAAGCAACCTCCTAAACTCTTATTTAGACATGGGCTGAATTTACCAATTCACCCCTAACTTGGCAGTAAGTCTGCGCACAGGGACAGTGGCTGCGACGACCTGCCCATGACGGGGCATCACGGGTGAAACGGGGCTTCATGGCCATCCGTTGCAAGCTCCAGTAGCTTGCCAAAGGTCCCCTCTACACCCTTGAACAGGTCCCCCACGACGTGACCCTTGTGACGGGGCGTCACAGCCATGACTGGCCGTTGACAGGTCCATCGCCAAGGCTGTCTGGGACAGTCTGTCATCTTATTTTGGGTCCTTCCTCAAGGTCCCTTTGATGGTCCTTGGGGATAATTTCCTGGAAGTTTCCAACCCAAATACGATCGTCTATAAGTTTAACACCTCTTACATGAATTTCAACCAAAACGAACACATAAAACTCGACGAAACTCTTCTATACGTACAAGGTCGACTCAAGCCATATCTTTCGAATGCCTTGGACGTTCTTGGTCGTTTGACCTCCAAACTTCACGAAACTTTAACCACTGCCTATACATGATATAATAAATCTATTAAGAACCTTAAAACACCATGAAATACACATAAACACGTAGAACCACATAAGAGACATTTAGATGACTTAGTCCTCAAACGTCTTAGTCGTCCCTTGACGTTTTACTTCCAACACCTCTAATATTTTAGCTACTGCCTCTATACCACATATGAAACATATTTAGGACCTTAGAACACTAATACCAACATATTAGGCTCTAGAATACCTAAGCTATCTTCAAGGTCTTACAATCTCCCCCACTTGGACACATTCGTCCTCGAATGACACTTGCCACTCTCTGAACACTTCCAAGATTAGAGATTCAACTATCAGCACATAACCAAATCATACAACACATCTAAGAAGAAATCATCAGTTTCACATAATCAAGAGATTCACAGCACAACAAGAAACTAGAAAACAATTCTATAACTCGTTATGCTACAAAACTCACATGCTTCAATCCAAATGGCAAAAACTCATTTTATACTCAACATCATACTCATATACATCAGTTATAACCACATAAAAAGAATTTTAGACCAAAGAATCAAATAGTCATTTTCTCATAAATTTAACAGTGAGCAGTTCATAAGGCTACAGTGATTTCAGAAAGTTTTTCGAAAATGCAATCTTTAGGCAATTCTTTATATAAACATGCTAATATGCAAGATAACATCATGTAAACACATCATACAACATGCTCAAAGCTTCATAAAATACACAATGCAAGAAGTAAATGAAATTCAGTTTCAACCAAACTCCTAAACATCATGCACATGCAACAATTCAAGAACTTCTATCCCATCTATAAACCATACTCCCCCACTTAGAAGGAACTCATACTATCAAAAGAGAAATAAGAGCTTACCAACATCATCATCACCAACACCCGACTTCTCAATTCTAGTTCGAAGTGCATAGAAACGCCTCTTAGTTGTAGCATCTTCCTTTGGAACACTAGGCTCAACTCTCTTGCCCTCCTTCGTAGAAGCAATGTTTGGACAATCTCTAACTTTGTGCCCATCCTTTCCACAACCAAAGCAACTACCGGTACCGAATAAACACTCACCATAATGACTCTTGCCACAATTTGCACAAGTAGGCTTGCTATCCTTAGAACCACCTCCTTTCTCAAATTTCTTCTTAGGAACTCTAGGTACATCTTGAGATTGAAATCTTTTCTTGAACCTAGGTTGCTCTTGATCACTAGCAACACCCCTTTTCAAACTTCTAGCCATCCTTCTAAGTTTAGACTCCTCAATAGATTGTGCATACACCATGAGTCTAGATAGGGTCATATTATCATGAAGCATAGCGGTACGACATTCTTCCTTCACCAAATCGGCTACTCCGGTACAAAAGCGACTCATTTCATCTCTTGGATTGGACACAAGAGAAGGAGCATACCTAGACAATGTCGAGAATTTCAAAGAGTACTCCTCAACACTCATATTGCCTTGCTTGAGATTAATAAACTCCTCCACCTTGACTTCTCTTCTCTCTCGGGGAAAGTACTTGCCAAGAAAAGCTCCCTTAAACTCTTCCCACTCAATAGGACCCGAATCTTCCGGCCTATTGTCCTTCCATTGAGTATACCAAATTTGAGAAACATCTCTCAATTGGTATGAAGCCAACTCCGCCTTCTCCCTAGATGTAACCCCCATAGCACTCAACACTTTGTACACACCATCAAGAAATTCTTGGGGATCCTCATTCACCTTAGAGCCAAGAAAGATAGGAGGATTCATCCTCACAAAGTCTCTCAACCTAGAAGTCATAGTGCTCTCCATAACCCTAGGCACCATACTCAAATTGATTTGAGTAGTTACGGCTTGAGCCAAAGCCATCAAAGCTCTCCAATCACCCTATTAGACAACTCCGGTACCTCATCACCTCCATCCACATTAGGAACATGATCACCTTGGGGAGGCACTTCATCACCTTGCCCATCTTGGACACCTTGCTCATCTTGAGCAACTTGCTCAACTTGAGGAACCTCCTCATTCACCCTCTCCTCTTCCAATCTTCTAGCGGCCATCCTTCTAGTATTCATCTCCTAGCAAACACAAGGAAACTCATAAGAAGGATAATCATAACATTTACTCTACCGCACGATATAGGAGTAGAAAAGAAGGGAAACTCTATCGTCCTATAGCCTCTCGCCCATAGATGTGTCGCGACTCACACCGATGGTCAAGACTCTACTAGACGTGACTTGATGAGACTTTTTGATACCTAATACTACTTTCACCAACCTATGCTCTGATACCAACTTTGTCACAACCCGAGACCATACCCTAGAAGATAGGGTGCAATCTTGGATTGCGACCGGCGTCGTCGAACTCTCAGAGTTCTAAGACAAGCCTCATTCATATCATTCATCGCATATACATAATGAAAAGTAGTGCGGAATTAAAACTTTTCACTAAACATAAAATAGTCTTTAAAACATCTTTCATATAGAAATACTAAGTCTCAATGTCATCAACTTACGACACAACAGTACTTTAATACGAAAATAGAAATAACATAGTCTTATTACAATAATTCATAAAAGAAACATAAAATGACATATATGCCCTCGATACAAATGAGTACATACTTCAATTCTTCTACTCGGACGATTCTTCTAATGCACAAGAATTCTTCTCCAAAGCTCCTTACCTACCAACGACTATAGATAGAAAATAAAGCATGGAATTAGTACAACCACATGTACTAAGTATGGCTATATGCATAAAATCATGAAAACGGACTTTATTGGAAATATGCATCTTTTCATTTAGAAAATCATAGTTTAAACATAAGAACATCATTTAGCAATTAAGAAACACATAATATAACAATTAACCAAAAATAACATTTAAAGGCTCACTTTACAGTGACTTTCCTTCACTGTACAGTGAAGTCCCTTCACTGTTACAGTGAAGTCCAAACCTTCCCTTTTAACATCTTTTAGCATGTAATTTCCCCCACTTAAAGTCATCCTAAGATTCACTTATGTCACACAAACAGAGACCGCCCATACACCCTCTCTAGATGTGCCTAAATGACCTTTAAGATTACCTACGATGAGTCACATACATACTTAGAAACAATCATAAACATCTATGTAAGATTCCTCTAACAAAGGTCAATTCCAAGGTTCACTTGAGTAAGTGTGTAGCGACCGCCCATACAATCCCTTTCACGCACACACAAGAGATCCTATAGACTACCTATAATAGAATCATTCTCACTAAACACACCAATACATAGATTAGAAGACATTCTCCTTCCAAAGCCTATCAAAAGACCTACTTAAGTAAATCAAGAAGATAAAGTCCATAGTGCAATAACCTCTTCAAGATTACCTAAATAGTGCTTAAGACTTCCTATGGTTTAGATCATGTCAACAAGATTAACCAACTTCCCTAACTAGAGTCATCCTAAAGACTTCCACAGATAAGACATGAAGAGACCATCCTTTCTTGTCCTCCTCACACTTTAGCTAAGGAATGCTTAAGTCACTTTAGATTAGGTACTCAACTATTTACATAGTTACTACATAGGTCATTAGATCATTAGTTCATTAAGACTCATACATCACATAAGACACTCACATAAAGCATCACATAAGACACTCACATAATGGATCACATAATTGTCTTTGGACAAGACCTAGGAACTCCACATAACACCTTCAAAGTCTATTGTGCAATGTCTAGATAGCGTCCCATACCACCACTTAAACCTCATAAACTTATCTAATGCTAATAGGTATTCCACATGATGAGAATAGGCAATAACCGACATAGACCATGGTAGCAAGACATGGAATCCTAAGTTCTATCCTACTTCGATGAGGTTGTTCTACTTGCCAATGGTAGAACTTGGACACATCCCATGTAGGCACATGGTTAAGGAATATGAAGGGCTTGTTTGTATTCTAGTCTCACACTTAACTAGAACTACTTTCCTTACCATACTCACTCGGTGCTAGCCTTTGTTCTCATAGATTAATTCACATTAAGGTTCATATAAATAGGTCCCTTATCTAGTTCATGACCCCCTTTACATTCACCCTACCAAAGCAAGTTCCACTAGGGCGTATCTCACTTTAGCGACAAGAAGCTCATAGCGATTTCCCTAAGGTATGATATGATGCCGTTCAAGACAATCATCCCTAAGTCCATCACTCATAACATGAAGGATACCATTACGGCTAACTACTTCACAATTCATAACCTCGCCAATAGGTTCAAGGTTCCACATAACATTGTCCTTCTTATCATTAAGGACTTACTTATATTATTATTCAAGACTCTTAACATACTAATTCAAATCATCACATAATAATATTCATATAAGCATCAAGCAAGGGACATAAGTCTACCTAAACAGGACACCACATATTTCACTTTAACAAACAATACAAGTCATTCTAGAAGTACTTAGGAATAACATCCTATAACCTAACATAACTTCATATAAGAACACATATACTTTCACATATAGATAGACATTATCATATATCACATAATCATCATATACTTCAAGTAATGCCGACAAGGCCATGATCATCATATTGCATAAAGTAACGCCGACAAGGTCACATCAATTCACATAACACCGCCACCATAAGTGGACCATATCAATCACAATAGAATCAAAATATGATTAATATCAAATTAAAGAAAACGGGGCAGCATACCTTCATCCCCATATCCACATCAACATCACAAGGCCCTTACCCATTGCCATGAACAATAATTCAAAGGATAAACCATAATACTCAATGAATCTAAGTCAATTGAATATATATTTATCAATCTAAGACCAAATATGCATCAATGGAACACAATACTTACATCAATATAAAACCCATAGAAAACTACACTAGAATTGGTAAGCATTAAGTTCACATCGATTAAACAAGCTTAACATGCAATAGATCTAAGAGTATTCATTACTCAATTAATAAAATTGAAACAGCCTATACATCATTCATACATAATATATACATGAATCAAAAGCTCATAGCAATATACACATGAATTCATCAATCTCAAGACATAATCACATAACCCATATTTTAGTGAAATTTAGAGATTTGAGAAGATCAAGGGTTCATGGAGAATTTCATTGGAAAACATCAATTAAACTTTAATAATATCAGATATTAACATTTGAAAACGTTTTATGCAAGAACCCATGATTTAGAATAGAAATTGGACAATTCACTTTAGAAAACTTTGAAGAACACTTTGAGAATTGGGCTCCTTGATGAAATAAGTTTCAAGGATCAAAAACCATACCTCAAGGATGATAATTCTTCACTTTGATGAAGAATTTCCACTCAAGAACCCCTCACCAAGCTGCCTCTTCAATGGAGTCTTCAATGGAGGTTTTTGGATTTCTAAGAGACTTTGGGTTTTGATTTTAGAAGAATAAAGAAGTCTCTAGGGTCTTAACCACTTAAATAGTTAATTAAATACCAATAAGACCCCTAAGCAACCGCCTAAACTCTTATTTAGACATGGGGTGAATTTACCAATTCACCCCTAACTTGGCAGTAAGTCTGCGCACAGGGACAGTGGCTGCGATGACCAGCCCATGACGGGGCGTCACGGGTGAAACGGGGCGTCATGGACATCCGTTGCAAGCTCCAGTAACTTTCCAAGGGTCCCCTCTACACCCTTGAACAGGGACCTCACGACGATACCCTTGTTACGGGGCGTCACAGCCATGACTGGCCGTTGACAGCTCCGTCGCCAAGGCTGTCTGGGACAGTCTGTCATCTTATTTTGGGTCGTTCCTCAAGGGACCTTTGATGTTCCTTGGGGATAATTTCCCGGACGTTTATAACCCAAATACGATCGTCTATAATTATAACACCTCTCAAATGAATTTCAACCAAAACGAACACATAAAACTCGACGAAACTCGCCTAGACGTACAAGGTCGACTTAAGGCATATCTTTCGAATGCCATGGACGTTCTTGGTCGTTTGACCTCCAAACTTCACGAAACTTTAACCACTGACTATACATGATATAATAACTCTATTAAGAACCTTAAAACACCATGAAACACACATAAACACATAGAACCACATAAGAGACATTTAGATGACTTAGTCCTAAAACGTCTTAGTCATCCCTTGACGTTTGACTTCCAACACCTCTAATATTTTAGCTACTGCCTATATACCACATATTAAACATATTTAAGATCTTATAACACTAATACCAACATGTTAGGCTCTATAAAACCTAAGCTATTTTCAAGGTCTTACACCGAGGCCAACATGAAGACCCGCTATCCTTATCTCTTTCCCCCTATTTCTATCCAAAGTTAAGGTTAGAACTTTTCTCTTAAATGAGTTATATGCAAAATGTTGAACTTATCGTGTTTTCCTAAATATGTGCATATGATTGTACAAATTCATGCCTAAGTTGAGTTCTTGTCTTTCCATAAAATATGTTTAATATGTTGGATTTCACTTGAAGTGTGTTGTGTGCTATGAGTGTTCATGGAAGAGTATAATGAGCATAATTGAAATGGAGAAGGTAGTACCTTCTATTGTGATATGAAGAGTTGAGTTTTTGTTATGGTATGTGTGGATTAAGTTCCTATTTGTTGATGCTATGTTTATATGTTGAAAGGAGTTGAAATTTCCTCCAATGAGATTTGACTCATTATGATATTGGTTGATAGGTTGGCTGCTAATCTTGAGTCTTTTTCCTCTTCCCAATAGAAGGTTTAAGGTGTCATTCGGGAACGAATGTTCCTAAGGGGGGTATATTGTAACATACCATAAATTCCATGACCTATAATAGAGACTTATATTTTTAAAAAAAATATGATTTTAGGTCTAAATAAGTGTAAATAACTTGTTTGACATGTTTCAGATCCATAGCATTAAAGAAAGGCCTTAACGTCCGGAAACTAGTAAAATTTAACTTGTTGACGTTCCTGTATTTGGGAAAGGTTTTGGAGGGTCAAATAAAGTCTAAGACTTTTAAAAAGTATTTGTATAGGTAGAGTGTAGTATATAGAGTCTAACTTCCGATAACGACACCCCAAGGACCACCGGAAGGGTCCTTGGGAAGGACGCCAACATAGGTGGGCAGGCTCCTGAAGCAGCCTACGTAAGTGAAGATTCAGTGGGATGCTGCACAACGCGCAGACCACACGGACCTCACTGGTCCAAATTTTATTTTCCAAGTAAAAAGTGTGTGTTGGACCCGCGACACGGAGACACTTCCTAGATTCGTAAAAATTCGTATTTTGGGTGTTTTGACTTCACAAATAAACTAATTTAAGTGAGGGGTCTTTTGGGTAATTTAATGGGTGACTATATAATGTATTAGGGTCAGCTTTAGGTCAATTTTATCACTCAAATAAAGTCCCACAAGTTGGAAATCAAAAATCTCTCTCTCCCAAATTCCCTCTTCCTCCAAAACTCCATTGAAGACCATTAGAGTTCCAAGAAGAAGATCATGCCTTCAAGTTTTTCAACCCAATTTCGTGGCTTTCTCATCTATAAGGTATGGTTTCTTTCACACTTGGGAATACTTTCCCCAAGAGTTCCTTCAAAATATGATTTCTAAAACCCCAAAACAAGGGTTTTTCTCCTCACACGGGTCTTTTTTCTAAAACAAAATTGTTAATCAATTGTGATGAAGTATGATGAATTAATGTTGTTTAAGTATTAATTAATGGTTAATTGATGAATTCCTTGAGTTTTCCCTTGACCCATGTCTTTCCCCCAAATCCCTAATTTCTTGGATTTATTAAGGTGAATTGTTGAGGGTGATGAACATGTCACTTGTTTACTTTGATTTTAGTTATGTTAATACTTCATGAATTGCCCTATTTCATATGTTTGTTGTGAGTTGCTGGGTATTGAAGTATGAAGTCCCATGAAGGGAAATGAGGTATGATCTTTATTTTCCTTTGATCTTAATTATGCGAGGTGAAATCTACTTCTGTGATAATGATGCTATAGCTTATTGTGTTGTTGTGATGTTGGTGACAAGGATCCGTCATCCCTAATACTAGACCTATGAACTGGCTATGAAGTATTTAATTATGTTATGGTATGATCATTATATGATTGAATGTAGTTTCTCATGATTATAATGTTGGGTCTAAAAGTGAAAGGATAGTACTTATGATCACCTATGAGCTATTATGATAAGATTTTCACCTAAGGGTTTAGAAGAGGCTAATGTTGACACATCCGGGGAGCACCGCCTAGACGTAACCGGCGTCGGCGTCGTCTTTAAGGACTAAGACCAACCTCTTAGCATTCATCAAAACATTCATAGGCCAAAAATTATGGAAAAATTAAAACTTTTACTACTTCTACATTAAGGTTTACATAGACCTATACATACACATATATATAATTATATCGAGTGTACATAGACCCTTCGTATAAGAAGATTACATAGTATTATACTTTTATTGCACATACATATGTATAACATAAAAGAGAGTCTCAAAGTCGTCTAATCTCATAACTATCTAAAACGATCATAGCAATTTGGGTATAGCCCTACATCAATATCAAGAAGACACATATAGGCTTACACAAATTGTACTCAAACGAAATAGAATGAACATAAGAGTCTACAAAGTAAAGCAACTCCATAAGCTAGATATTGGCATCACCCTCTTAAAGTGAGGACCTACCCACTTGGATGGTAGAGAATATCCAAGTCTTCTTTGAGTCATCTCGAATGAGCCTTCAACGACCGGAACCTAAAATGTTTGGGAAAAGGGAGAAAATGGGGTTAGTACGCCATATGTACTAAGTATGAGACCATATGCACATATAACATCAAAATATGCTAAAAGGGGACATTTAGTTAAACCATGCCACTTTACCCTTTTAAGGGATTATGCACAATCAAATTAACCATACCAGACATTTAGACATGTTCAACAAGTCAAAACAAGTAATATGCATACCAACATATTTGAACACACAATCTCATATAACTATATCACCAATTAAAAACATAACAAGTATGAATAAGAGTTTATCATGCAAATAGCAAAGCAAGACGACTAATCACAGATTCTTACAAAGTCAACAAGTGCAACGACCAAGCAAAGCCCCATAACCTTACTCAATCAAGTAACCCAACAAGAACCATAATTAATAATCCACTTCATAACATAGCTTCCAAATACACATAAGTTCATACTTTAGCAATAAGAACCAATTACATGTTTATAAGCATCATCATCATCATCATATAATATCATCTAACTTTATCATCACATACATACATAATATTAACCTCCTAAAGCTTCTATCAAGAGGCTTAGGTAGAGTCCCATACCCCTACCTAGGCTAAGTGAAACCCCCTGAAGTCACTCTAGTTAGTCTATACACCTTTACTTTATTTTAGATTAGGAAACACTTGCCTTAACCGACATAGACCACATGAGCTAAGTGTGGAATCCGGTGTTGTAAAACCTTACACCGATGGAAGGTGGTCTACCGGCCAAGATAGAACCTAACATGAAACGTAGCATCTAGGTGGATCCACTAGCTAGTATTACTATGGTGGCAACATAGTTAAGGAACTTGGGTCCCTCTTGGAAACATCACTCTACACCCTATTTGGGTCATGAGGCTATCCACCCCGTGGGGACCATAGTGAACCCTACCTTTCCTATGTGGGAAAGTGTCACCCCCTCACACACAATATAACTCGGTGCTAAGATAAGTCCCTTATTTAAATGTCTTTAATGTCTTTATTTATCAATAATAACTTAATTTAGTTCATAGGGTCAAGCTCTTGTATAATCATCATTATCATAGCTAAAATAGGAATTGCATGAATATAATCCTTTCAACACAATCCATGTAAGTAAGGTCAACGCATTTGCGTATTTATTCATAATAAAGTACATTGATAGTTGTCAACACCCATAATATTTTACCTTAATAAACCTTACAACCATAGATAAGAAATTTCAATACAACCTCATTCCACCCTATCAAACCTAATCAAGTCACACTGCAATACAACATCATGGCTTAATCACAATTTACCATAAATTGATGTAAAGTATAGGGACACAAGACTTAGAAAGTCTCCTTCACAATTAATTACCATGGTCTTACCATAAAGCCTTAGTTCAACTCAATTAGATCATCAAGTCATCATAATTCAATAAAAAACATGATCACAATGCTAAAAGAATCTCCACATCACAATTCAATACTAGGTCAAAGATTAAGATTAGGCTAACTCTTCATAACCTAGATTACTTCTCAAGAACTAGCTTTAAATACTAAAAATCATTCTAATTTGTTCATCATCAGTGTAACAACATCATCTAATAGCAATTCAACCTATGACCAAGTCAATTGAACCAAATACAACCTAATTCATATAAAGATCAAACCTAGGGTTAAGGGTATAGGGTCATGTTCGTCAATTTAGACCAAACCATCAACAATTATCATGATTAAGTTAAAAGACATGTTAATCAATCCATTATAACCTAAAGAAAAAATAAACAACTTAGTCCACAACATAAATTTCGAGATCAGATGAAACCCACATGAAAACTCATATTTTAGAAATACTTTGGATGAACCCTTTGAGGAAAGAAGTCTCAAAGGTGAATAGATCCCATACCTTAACGTTTTGATAAGATTTTGAGATGAAATCATTCCTTTCCATCCCCCAAAACCCTTCCCTAGCTTGTTCTTCAATGGTGTCTTCCAATAGAGAGACAAAGTAGAGAGAAGGTAGAAAAATTGTTTTGAGAGTGCTAATTAAACTAATGGGGTTGGGGTCTTTATATTGGGGGTTAATTAACTTAATTAGGCTCCCTTAATCCCCTAACTAACCCCCTAACCCCTTAACTAATTAAATGAAATTAATTTAAAACGTGCAGGAAAATCACAGTTCAATCGACGACACCACGATCGATGGATTGTGAGTCAATCGACGAGACAGCCCCCCTTCGTCCTGCACATCCATAGTTTTGGTCAGAGACTTGTGCAGGCGAGGGCGCCAACAATTTGGCTATGTTTTGGACAAATGTTTGCATCGACGCCCCGTGAATCCACACACGCCTCGTCGTTTGCCTCTCGTGGTTGCACACTGCCCAGGCAGTGTTTTTTCCAACCTGCAAGGGTCCTCCTCAAGGGCCCTTGGTTGGTCCTTGGGGAGTCGTACCCGAAAGTTTCGACCATGAATCATGTTTAACATATGTTATACACCCTTATACAAAACTTCATACATTTTCGACTCCTAAAAACTAGTCAAATAGGTTAAGGTACGCTAGTACATCTTTTAACCACCTTCCGGATGTCATGGACGTTCTTGGACGTTTTGATTTCTAAACTTCCTAAATGACATATATTCATTAAATAGAGTTAAAAATAGTGTGTAGACCTCATGACACCTATGTTAGGCTTTACGACACGTCTTGAACTTTCGTAGTATTATATTATCCCCCCTTAGGAATATTCGTCCCCGAATGACACTAAAACTCTTTTAAAGGAATGAATAGACTCAAGACTAGCAGCCCAACCAACAACATCAATAAAATACAACATAATTCATATCATTTTACTCAAGGCAATTCAAAACTTCAATTACCACGCATAAGGATCAAACATTACATCATGAGGCATTTTCCTTCTCACAACAACAACATGAGCTTAACATGCTATACATGAGTCAATTAGGACAAACTTCAACTTATCAACATGCCACAAAATAAGGACTCACTATGCCAAAGTACACAACATACTCAAAACAAGTCAAAATCAAAATTTCAAGTTTTAATGCACTTATTCACTGTAACCTCACTGTATTGTGTTTCAAGAATGCATATTTTTGCAAGACTTCACCAAAAAATCAAGAGACTTCAATTTTCTAGTCATATTTATATTATTAAAAAGGAGGACTAACTTAAATTATCAAAAAGATGAGGTTAACGGGACTTCATGTCGACCTCGGCCTCCCATGTTTCACCCTCAACTAGGTGATTTTTCCATAACACTTTTACAGAAGCCACCTCTTTGTTCCTCCATCTCTTTACTTGCCTATCAAGAATTCAAACCGGAACCTCCTCATAGGAGAGGTTATCCTTGACACCAAGACCCTCAATGGGAAGAATGGACTCGGGATCACCAACACACTTTTTCAACATAGAAACATGGAAAACCGGATGAACCGAAGCCAATTCACTACGAAACCTCAATTCATAGGTAACCTTTCAAACCCTTTTCAAGATTTCCTAGGGACCCACATAAGAAGGACTTAGCTTCCCTTTCTTGCCAAATCTAACAACCCCCTTCATAGGCAAAATTTTTAAGTACACCTTATTAGCTTCTTCAAACTCTAGATCACTCCTTCTATGATCGGCAGAAGACTTTTTCCGACTATAGGCCGTTTGCAAGCGATTTCTTATAATATTAACTTTATCCAAAGTCATAAATCAAATCAGGACCAATAATCGAAGACTCACCGACTTCAAACCAACCAATAGGAGACTTACACCGCCTACCATACAAGGCTTCATAGGGATCCATTGAGATGGATGAATGGAAGCTATTATTATAAGCAAACTCCATCGGCAAGTGTTTATCACAACTTACCATGAAGTCAATGACACAAGCTCTAAGTATATACTCAAGGGTTTAAATAGTACGTTCCGCTTGACCATCCGTTTGGGGATGAAAAGCGGTACTCAACTTCACCTTAGTACCCAACCCTTCTTGAAATGACCTCCAAAACATAGATATGAATTGTGCACCCCTATCCGATATGATGGATAATGGAATACAATGGCGACACACAATCTCATCTATGAAGATCTTTTCATAATCTTCCGTCGAATAAGTAGACTTGACAAGAATAAAGTGAGTGGACTTGGTCAACCTATCAACCACCACCCATATGGAGTCATATTGCTTTTGAGTCTTAGGCAAACCTAGCACAAAATCCATATTGATATCTTCCCACTTCAAAGTAGGAATTTGGATTTCTTGTAGTAAGCCACCGGGCTTTGGATGTTCGGCTTTCACTTGTTGGCATTTGGATACTTAGCAACAAACTACGCTATGTCCCTTTTCAAACCTTCCCACCAACACCTCCTTAAGGTCATGATACATCTTTGTTAACCCCAGATGAATGGAATAACGGGACCCATGAGCTTCCTCAAGAATACGGTTCCTCAAATCATCTACATTAGGAACACACAACCGCCCTTGATACCTCAAAACACCACCACCACCTAAGGGGAATGACTCATTGAACTTGCCAAGGACCGATTCTTTCAACTCCATCAATGGTTGATCAAGCTGCTGTTTGGACTTCACCTCGACAATCAAGGATGATTCACAGTTATGATGAACCAACATACCACCATTTGGAGAACCTGCCAATCTAACACCCAATCTAGCCAACCTATGAACATCATTAACTAGGTCTTTCTTGGCTTCTTCTATATGAGACAAACTACCCATGGTCATGCAACTTAGAGCATCCACCACATTGGCCTTGCCGGGGTGATAGAGAACACTTATGTCATAATCTTTAAAAAATTCTAACAACCTTCTTTGTCAGAGATTCAACTCATTTTGGGTACACATCAACATGAACACCATACGAATACTGCCTCCATATTTTCAAGGCAAACAATACGGACGCTAACTCAAGATCATGAGTAGGATAGTTCTTCACATGCACCTTAAGTTTTCTAGAAGCATAGGCAATCACCTTCCCATGTTGCATAAGCATACACCCCAAACCCACACGGGATGCATCACAATAAACAACAAAGCCCTTTGTTCCCTCTGGTAAAGTCAACACTGGAGCGGAAGTAAGCCTATCTTTCAAAATTTGGAAGCTCTTTTCACATGCCTCCGACCACTCAAACTTCTTTCTCTTTTGAGTCAAGGTAGTCAAAGGATATGCAATGGACGCAAAACTATCCACAAACCTCCGATAATAACCCGCTAAACCCAAGAAACTCCTAATGTCGGTTGGAGTCAATGGTCTAGGCCAATTTATTAACGCCTCCATTTTCCTTGGATCAATATCAATTCCCTCACTAGAGATGATATGACCAGGAAATGCCACCGAACTCAACGAAAACTCACATTTGTTATACTTGGAAAACAATTGATGTTCTTTAAGGGTTTGCAATACCAACTTCAAATGACCCATGTGATCACCCTCATTTTTTGAATATACCAAGATGTCGTCAATGAAGAGAATCACAAATGAATCTAGGTAACTTCGAAACATCCTATTCATTAGGTCCATCAACGACGCAGGAGCATTAGTGAGACCAAAGGACATAACTAAGAACTCATAGTGTCCATATCTAGTCCGAAATGTCATCTTTGGTACATCCTCACCCCTCACCCTAAGTTGGTTATACCCCGACATCAAGTAAATTTTTGAAAAGTAGCTTGCCCCTTGGAGTTGACCAAACAAGTCTTCAATCCGAGGGAGAGGATACTTGTTCTTAATAGTGACTTTGTTGAGTTGGCGATAGTCAATACACATTCTCAAGGACCCATCCTTCTTGTTTACAAGCAAAACCGCCCCATGGAGAAATACTAGGCCTTATGAAACCCTTGTCTAGCAAGTCTTTGATTTGTGCCTTCAACTTTTTTAATTCGGCCGGAGCCATGTGATAAGGAGGAATTTAAATGGGGTTTGTTTCCGGTAGCAAATTGATACCAAAATAAATTTATAGCTCGGGAGGAATAATGAAAAGGTCATTAGGAAATACATCCGGAAATTCACTCACTACGGGGACCGACTCAATGGGAGAAATTTCGGAGTCTAGATCTTGGACTCTCACTATGTGATATAGACAAACTTTTGAGATCATTTTGCATTCTTTTAGACAAGAAATGATACGACCTCTACGAATAGAGCTTCCCCGCTTCCACTCAACAACGGGTTCATTTGAGAAATTAAACCTCACCACCCTTGTCCTACAATCAATAGTGGCAAAAACAGAATGCAACCAATCCATACCCAAAATGATATCAAAATCAAGCATATCTAGTTCTACTAGATCAACATTGGAAACTCTATTGGGCAACATGATAGGACAATTCCTACAAATCCTCTTTGCAACTACCGACTCACCCACCAGAGTAGACACTAGAAACGGTTCATGCAAGATATCGGGTAAAGTATCAAAAATTTTAGCTAAAAAGAGGTGTAACAAAAGACAAAGTAGAACCCGAATCAAGTAAAGCATAAACATCAATGGAAAAGACTTTTAACATACCAGTCGCCACATCGGGAGAGGTCTCTTACTCACCCCTAGTGCGGAGAGCATAGAAGCGGTTTTTCTTAGGAGCATAACTAGAACTACTTGCTTGAGCTTGACCACCCTTGTGTTGGCCCTTCACATTATGTAAATCTCGAACCTTGTGCCCAACTTTCCCACAACTAAAACATGTATCCGTCCTAATGATGCAAGCACCAAAAAGCTTCTTTCCACACTCACCACATGTTGGCTTCTCATTTGGTGATCAAGTACTTTTTCTCTTTTGAGGCTTACGGTTTGCACCCTTTTTATTACGAGCCTTAAGAAACTATGTTGGAACTTGATTCGAGAACCTCTTTTTGAACCTAGGCTTGTCTTTAATCTCAAGCCTATACTTGGAAGAACCACCTTCAAAAGAACTTGCACGCTTATCATATCTACTCTTCCTTCAAGCCCTTGCCTCCTCCACTTGCCTAAAATCAACCATGAGACGAGAGATGTTCATGTTTTCATGTAGCATAGCGGAATGACACTACTTTTGCAAGTCCTCTGACACCTCCGTCACAAAATGACTCATTTCATATCTAGGATCTGAAACCAAAGAAGAATCATATTTTTACAATTGAGTAAATTTAATGGAGTACTCAAGAACACTCATACCTCCTTGACGAAGGTTGATGAACTCCACCACTTTAGCTTCCCTCATCTCCGTAGGAAAGAATCGATCAAGGAATGCCTTCTTGAAGATCTCCCAAGTCACCAGTCCACCCAGAAGAGGCCAATTGTCCCTCCATAGAACATACCAAGTTTGATCCACATCTTTGAGTTGATATGTGGCTAACTCGGCCTTCTCACTAGTGCTTAACCCCATGGCAAAAAGTATCTTATAAACCTCATCGATGATATCTTGGGGGTCTTTGTCAACCTTAGACCCATAAAAAGTAGGAGGATTCATCCTAGTCAAGTCTCTTACACAAGATGCCATGGTAGTGACTTGTTGATGAGCTCGGGGTACTGCCTCCCGATTAGCTTGGGCCTTTATAGCTTGGGCTTGAATGGTTACGACTTGATCTTGAGTAGTAATGGCTTGCGCCATTTAACAAGGATAGACCTTATGTCACCCTCCGCTAAAGGTGGAGGATTTGCCGGTGCTTGATCATCAATGGGATCCTCTTTAAGAGGAGGAACTTGATCACCATGGGGAGGATCTCCCACATTAGAAATCTCTTCCTCAAGTCTTCTAGCCAAATTCCTTCGAGTATTCATTTCCTAAAACCACAATACACGGTTTAGGTGAAAGCACACAATAGTTACTATGGAGGCACGATATTGGATTTTCAAGAAAAAGAGAGATTCCTAAGCATCACAGAGATTCCTATTCATAAGTGTGGCGCGCTTCACAATTATGAATACGAATCTACATAGACGTGGTTGAGAGAGACATCACCATCAAACATATTCAACCTCATGCACTAATACCAAGTTTTTCACATCTAGGGAGCACCCCCTAGACGTAACCGGCGTCGTCGTCCTCTTTGAAGACTAAGACCAACCTCTTAGAATTCGTCATAACATTCATAGGCCAAAAATTACAGAAAAATTAAAACATTTACTACTTCTACATTGAGGTTTACATAGACCTCTACATACACATATATTTAATTATATCGAGTATGCATAGACCCTTCGTATAAGAAGATTACATAGTCTTGTACTTTTATTGCAGTTACATATATATAACATAAAAGAGAGTCTCAAAGTCGTCTAATCTGATAACTATCTAAAACGATCATAGAAATTTGGTCATAGCCCTACATCAATATCAAGAAGCCACATATAGGCTTACACAAATTGTAGTCAAACGAAATAGAATATACATAAGAGTCTAAAATGTAAAGCAAATCCATAAGCTAGACATTCGCATCGCCCTCAAAAAGTGAGGGCCTACCCACATGGATGGTAGAGAATATCTAAGTCTTCTTCAAGTTATCTCGAATGAGCCTTCAACGACCAGAACCTAAAATGTTTGGGAAATGGGAGAAAATGGGGTTAGTACGCCACATGTACTAAGTATGAGACCATATGCACATATAACATCAAAACATGCTAAAAGGTGAAATTTAGTTAAATCATGCCACTTTACCCTTTTAAAGGATTATGCACAATCAAATTAACCATACCAATTATTTAGACATGTTCAACAAGTCAAACCAAGTCATATGCATACCAACATATTTGAACCCACAATCTCATATAACTCTATTACCAATTAATAACATCACAAGTATGAATGAGAGTTTATCATGCAAATAGCAAAGCAAGACAACTAAACATAGATCCTTACAAAGTCAACAAGTACAACGACCAAGCAAAGCCCCATAACCTTACTCAATCAAGTAACAAAGCAAGAACCATAATTAATAATCCACTTCACATAACATGGCTTCCAAATACACATAAGTTCATACTTTAGCAGTAATAACCAATTATATGTTCATAAGCATCATCATCATCATATAATATCATCTACCTTTATCATCACATACACGTAATATTAAGCTCCTAAAGCTTCTATCAAGGCCAACTAGTGTAAGTCTAAGGTATAGTCCGACACCACTACCTAGGCTAAGTCAAACCCCCTCAAGTCACTCTAGTTAGTCTATACACCTTTACTTTTTTTTAGTTTAGGGATCACTTGCCTTAACCGACATACACCAAATGAGCTGAGTGTGGAATCCGGTGTTGTAAAACCTTACACCGATGGAAGGTGGTCTACCGGCCAAGATAGAACCTAACTTGAAACGTAGCATCTAGGTGGATCCACTAGCTAGTATTCCTATGGTGGCAACATAGTTAAGGAACTTGGTTCCGTCTTGGAAATATCACTCTACACCCTATTTGGGTCATGAGGCTATCCACCCCGTGAGGACCGTAGTGAACCCTACCTTCCCTATGTAGGAAAGTGTCACCCCCTCACACACAAGATCACTCGGTGCTAAGCTAAGTCCCTTCTTGAAATGTCTTTAATGTCTTTTTTATCAATCATAACTTAGTTTAGGTCATAGGTTCTATCCCTTGTATAATCATCATATCATATCTCAAATAGGAATTGCATGAATATAATCCTTTCAACACAATCCATATATGTAAGGTCAATGCATTTGCATATTCATTCATAATAAGGTACATTGGTAGTTATCAGCACCCTCATAACATTTTACTTTAATCAACCTTACAAGCATAGATAAGACATTTCAATACAACCTCATATAACCTTATCAAACCTAATCAAGGCACACTCCAATACAACATCATGGCTTAATCACAATTTACCATAAATTGAAGTAAAGTCTAGGTATCACAAGACTTACCAAATCTCCTTCACAATTCATGACCAAGGTCTTTCCATCAACCTTTATTTCAACTCAATTAGATCATCAAGTCATCATAATTCAATAACCAACATAATCACAATGCTAAAAAAAATCTCCACATCAAAATTCAATATTAGGTCAAAGCGTAAGATTAGGTTAACTCATCATAACCTAGATTACTTCTCAAGAACAAGCATGAAAGGATACAAATCATTCAATTTGTTCATGATAAGTGTAACAACATCATCTAATAGAAATTCAACCTATGACCAAAGCAATTAAGCAAAATACAACTGAATTCATATCAAGATCAAACCTATGGTTAAGGGCATAGGGTCATGTTCTTCAATTTATACCTAATCATAAACAATTATCATGATCAAGTTAAAATATATGTTAATCTATCCATTATAATCTAAAGAAAGAATAAAAAACTTAGTTCACAACATAAATTTCGAGATTAGATGAAATCCACTTGATAACTCATCTTTTAGAAATACTTTGAATGAACCCTTTGAGAAAAGAAGTCTCAAAGGTGAATATATCCCATACCTTAAACTTTTGATAAGATTTGGATATGAAATCGTCCCTTTACATCCCCACAAACCCTTACCTAGCTTGTTCTTC
This sequence comes from Solanum sitiens, assembly GCA_016801875.1. Taxonomy (NCBI): domain Eukaryota; kingdom Viridiplantae; phylum Streptophyta; class Magnoliopsida; order Solanales; family Solanaceae; genus Solanum; species Solanum sitiens. Next base: position 2,554,937 of record JABWTJ010000047.1, on the reverse strand, counting down.
AATGGTGTCTTTCAATAGAGAGAGAAAGTAGATAGAAGGTAGAGAAGTCATTTTGAGACTTCTAATTAAACTAATGGGGTTGGGATATTTATTAATTAAATTAATTAGGATCCCTTAATCCCCTAAATAACCCCCTAACCCTTTAACTAATTAAATGAAAATAATTTAAAACGTGCAGGAAATTCACAGTCCAATCGACGACACCACGATTGACGGATCGTGGGTCAATCGACGAGACAGCCCTCCTCCATCCTGCACATCCGTAGTTTTGGTCAGAGACTTGTGAAGGCGAGGGCTCAAAAAATTTGTCTAAGTGTTGGACGACGGTTGGCATCGATGCCCCATCGATCCAAACACGCCTCGTCGTTTGCCTCTCGTGGTTGCACATTGCCCAGGCACTGTTGCTTCCAACCTTTCAAGGGTTCTCCTCAAGGGCCTTTGGTTGGTCCTTGGGGAGTCGTACCCAGACATTTCGGCCATGAATCATCTTTAACATATGTTATACACCCTTCTACCAAATTTCTTGATAAATTTCATACGCTAGTACCTCTTTGAACCAACTTCCAGGCGTCATGATCATTCTTGGACGTTTTGATTTCTAAACTTCCTAAATGACCTATATTTAATTATAATAGACTTAAAAACAGTGTATATACCTCATGACACCTATGTTAGGATTTACGACACATCTTGTATTTTTGAAGTGTTACATTATCCCCCCCTAGGAACATTCTTCACAATGACACTAAAACTCTTTTAAAGGAAGGAATAGACTCAATACTAGCATCCCAACAAACAACATCAATACAATACAACATAATTCATATCATTTCACTCAAGGAAATTCAAAACTTCAATTACCAAGCTTAAGGATCAAACATTACATCATGAGGCATTTTCCTTCTCACAACAACAACATGAGCTTAACATGGTATACATGAGTCAATTAGAACAAAGTTTAACTTATAAACATGCCACAACATAAGGAATCACTATGCCAAAGTACACAACATACTCAAAACAAGTCAAAAGCAAAATTTCAAGTTTTAATGAACTCATTCACTGTAACCTCACTATATTGTGTTTCAAGAATGCACATTTTTGCAAGACTTAACCAAAAAATCAAGAGACTTCAATTTCTAGTCATATTTATATGTAATCCTACTTTCTATATAAGAAAAAGTTTTAATTTTTCCGCGTTTTGGACCAATGATATGCTATGATGAAGCTAAGAGGCTTGTCTTAGTCCTCTTCGAGGAAGACGACGCTAGTAATGACTAGGGTGTACTTTGGGTTGTAACAAACTTGGTATCATATCATAAAGTTAAATCTTCGTACGATTGATGTCTCACTAAACCACGTCTATGTAGTGTCTTATTCATAATTGTGAAGCGTGCCACACTTAAGAATGAGAGACTATGTGATGCTTAGGGACTTTCACTCTCTTGTTATTACTTAGTCATGCCTATTAGTCTTAACTCTATCTGGTCCTTTCTTCTAATCCTATATTTTTTCTTATAGGCAATGAATACAAGAAGGAACAATTCTCGAAGGACCGGAGAGGAGAATTTGAATGAGGCGGTTCCCCCTCAAGCTCCTCAAAAACCTGAAGTTCCTAGTGAAGAAGGTCTATGTCTAATATTTAGATAAGGTCGGCCATTCATAGCTTTACTCAAGTGTTGGCTACCCAAGTTGCTAGGGATACAAGGGTGCAATCGAACCACAATTCTAATACCATTGCTTCAAGGATTTGGCACTTCACAAGGATGAATCCCCTTACTTTCTATGGTTCTAATGTGTAGGAGGACCCACAAGGGTTCATTGATGAAGTGTTCAAGGTTCTTGATGTTATGGGCGTTTCTTCTAAAGACAAGGCGGAACTAGCCGATTACCAACTCAGAGATGTGGCTCAAGTGGGGTATGAGCAATGGAAGGATGAGAGGCCGGTTAAAGAAGGTCGAATTACTTAGGAAGATTGCAAAACAACTTTCCTTGATAGGTTCTTTCCTTTGGAATCATGGGAGAGGAAAATGCAAGAATTCATCAACATTCGTCTAGGGGGTATGAGCAATCATGCTCTTATTATGGTTGTGGATTCTAGGGCCAAGATGAACAAATTTTTCATGGTGATATACGATCTTGTGGTTAATGAATGTAGGTCGGCTATGTTTATTCCTATCATGGACATCACTCATCTCATAGTTCATGCCGATCAAATTGAGGAACAAAAGCTTAAACAAGTTGGTAGGGAGTTGAAGAAGGTGAGAATCGAAGAGGGGAATTCTTCTAAAAATAGGTATGAGGTTTAAGACAAATCAAGGTTCAAGAATAGGTTTTCTAATAAAGGATCTTCTAGTACTCCAAGGGCCAATAAGAGTAAGGTGCCTACTCCCAATCCCCAAGAGAGAAAGGTGGTCGTTCTTATGTTGATAGGCCTCTTTGTTCTAAACGTTGTAGAAGCCATGATGGCAACTGTCTTGAGTGCACGGGTAATTGCTATAATTGTGGTAAGAGTGGTAACATGAAGAAAGATTGCCCTATGATGAAGACTCAAGGAGGGGAAAATGCTCAAGCTCAATCAAGTGATCCAAACTTGGATGCTCCTAAGAAGAATCACTTCTATTATATGTAATACCAAAGTGATCAAGAGAGCTCACCGGACGTGGTCACCGGTATGTTAAAATTATTTTCCTTTGATGTGTATGCTTTGTTGGATTTGGGAGCTACGTTGTCATTGTGACCCCTCTTGTAGCCATAAAATTTTATATAGTACCCGACATCTTAGATGAGCCTTTCTCGATTTCTACCACAGTGGGTGATTCCGTAGTTGTAAAAATATTCTACAAAGGGTGTCCGATTTCCTTGCCACATAGAGTTATGTTGGTTTACTTGATAGAACTTGATATGCTAGATTTCGATATTATATTGGGAATTGATTGGTTGTATTCGTGTTTTGACTCTATTGATTGTAGGTCAAGGGTAGTCAAAATTCAATTTCCGAATGAACCCGTTTTTAAGCGTAAGGGAGAAACTCAAATCCTAGGGGTAATATCATTTCGTGTCTAAAAACTTGCAAGTTAATTGCAAAGGGTTTTGTCTACCACATAGTAAGAGCCATGGATCTTGATTCCAACGTCCCTACCATAGAGTTAGTACCCGTGGTAAGGGAGTTTCCGGAGGTCTTTCCCGATGATTTTCCCGGAATCCATCCCGAATGGGAGATTGACTTTGGTATAGATCTATTACCGGACACACAACCTATTCCAATCCCTCCTTATCTGATTGCCCCGATCAATTTGAAAGAACTAAATGCTGAACTCAAATATATTCTAGATAAGGGTTTTATTCAATCAAGCATATCTCCATCGGGTGAACCGGTATTGTTTGTGAAGAAGAAGGATGGGTCCTTGAGAATGTTTATCGATTATCGTCGTTTGAACAAAGTCACTATAAAGAATAAGTACCCACTCCCTAGGATTGATGACTTGTTTGATCAACTCCAAGGAGCGAGTTACTTTTCGAAGATTTACTTGAGGTCGGGTTATCATCAACTTAGAGTGAGGGAGGTTGATATTTTGAAAATGGCATTCCGAACAAGTATGGTCACTTTGAATTCCTAGTGATGTCATTTGGTCTAACAAATGCCCCGGCGGCATTCATGGACCTTATGAATCGAGTGTTTAGAAAGTAACTTGATTTTTTTGTGATTGTCTTCATTGATGACATTTTTATATGCTCTAAGAGTGAAAATTATCATATGAGACATTGGAGGATAGTTTTGCAAGTTCTCAAGGTAACCAACTTTTTTTCTATGTTTATCAAATATGATTTTTGGTTGAGATAAGTTGCATTTATTCGGAACATTGTCTCTAGTAGAGGTTGATCCAAGAAATACGGAAGTGGTCAAAAGTTTGTCGAGACCTTTGAGTTCTACAGACTTCCGACATTTTATAGGGTTGGCCGGTTACTATAGGATGTTTGTTGAAGGATTTTGGTCTATCGCATCTCCATTAATGTCTTTAACCCAAAAGAAGTCCAAATTCGAATGGCCGAAAAGGTGTGAAAATAGTTTCCAAATATCGAAAGATAGAGTCACCTACGCTTCGGTTTTGACCTTACCAGAAGGTACCAAAGGCTTTGTGATTTATTGTGATGCCTACCGAGTAGGTCTAGGATGTGTGCTCATGCAAAATGGCAAATTCATAGTGTATGCCTTTAGACAACTCAATACACATGAGAAGAATTATCCAATCATGACCTTGAGCTTGTGGCCGTGGTATTTACTTTGAAAATTTCGAGACACTATATTTATGGGGTGCATGTAGATTTATTCACCGATCACAAAAGTCTCCAATATGTATTCACCCAAAAATACTTGAATCTACGCCAATGAAGATTGTTAGAGAGTTTAAAGGATTATGACATGAGTGTTCTTTACCATCCCAGAAAAGCTAATGTGGTGGGCGATGCCTTGAGTCGAGTGTCTATGGGTAGTGTGGCTCATGTTAATAATGACAAAAAGGAACTAGTCAAGGATGTTCATAGGTTGGCCCATTTGGGTGTTCGACTAGAAGAATCGTCGAAAGGTGGTTTTATGGTTCTTCATAACTCCGAGTCGTCTTTAGTGGTGGATGTGAAGTCTAAGAAACATATTGATCCCCTATTTATGGAGTTGAAAGAGTCGGTCCTTAACAAGAATAATGAATCTTTCTCCCAAGGGGAGAATGGGGTACTTAGGTACCAAGGGAGGTTATGTGTGCCTGATGTGGATGGTTTAAGGGATAAAATGATGGATCAGCCTCATGGCTCTCGATACTCCATCCACCCGGGGGCCACCAAGATGTATCACGATTTGCGTGACATCTATTGGTCGAATGGGATGAAAAAAGAGGTAGCTAAGTTTGTATCGAGGTGCCCAAATTTCCAACAAGTCAAAGCCGAGCATCAAGGCCCGGGTGTCCTAACCCAATATATTGATATCCCCACATAGAAGTGGGAAGATGTCAACATGGACTTTGTGGTAGGTGTGCCTCGAACACGTCAACAACATGATTCCATTAGGGTTATATTGGATAGGTTGACCAAGTCATCCCATTTCCTTCCCGTAAAGGTTTATTACTCGGCGGACGAGTATGCTAAATTGTATGTTAGAGAGATTGTTAAGTTACATGGGCCCCATTGTCGATCATTTCGGATAGAGAATCCCAATTTACTTCACACTTTTGGAGATCTTTCCAAAGTTTACTTGGTATGAAAGTAAAGCTTAGCACTGCTATCCACCCTCAAATGGATGGACAAGCAGAGAGCACCATCCAAACTCTAGAAGATATGTTATGGTATTGCGTGATTGATTTCAACGGTAATTGGGATGATCATCTACCCTTAATCGAATTCTCCTACAATAATAGCTACCATGAAAATATCGGTATGGCACCTTTTGAAGAATATATGGTAGAAGTTGCTCTTATTGGTCCCGAATTAATTTATGAGGCCATGGAGAATGTTCGACTCATAACGGAGAGGTTGAGAACGGCTTTTAATCGGCAAAAGTCCTATGCCGACAGTAGGAAGAGGAATATTGAACTCGAAGTGGGAGATTGGGTACATTTGAAAATTTCACCTATGAAAGGGGTGATGAGGTTTGGAAAGAAAGGTAAAATTAGTCCCCGTTATGCGGGTCTATATGAAATTTTGAAGAGGGTCGAAAGTGTTGCCTATAAGTTGATGTTGCCAAATGAGTTGTTGATCTGGTTTCCATCCTTCCTCTAGAAGTCTTAGGGGTAAATGAGGATCTTTCTTATGAAGAGGTCCCGGTTGAGATCTTGGATCGTCAAATTAAGAAATTAAGGAATAAAGAGGTTGCCTCCGTAATAGTGCTATGGAGTAACCACCTTTGTCACAACCCAAAAGCATACCCTAGAAGATAGGGTACAATCTTGGATTGTAATCGGCGTCCTCGACCTCTCGGAGGTCTAAGACAAGCCTCTCAAATCATTCCTTGCATTGACATAGTAAATTTAGCGGAAAATTTAAAACTTTTCATAGCACATCATATGCTAGAAATATCCCATCGTATATATATAAAACATAAGTCATAATACATATTTAGACTCTAAGTCTCTTTGCCATCTTAGACTCAATAACATTATAATACATTAGGGATATGGCCCATACGACACCTTACATAACTATACAATATTTAAATACTTTACATTAAAGACATAAGTAGGACATCCTTGAACTTTAAGGATTCCTTTCCTTGAACTTGGGAAATCACCTATCAAGCTCCTCACTCATAGATCTCCTTTAAGCATTCCATAACCTACTTTTTTTGTGTAAAAAGTAGAGAAGAATGGGATTAGTACAAGAATGCACTAAGTATGACAACCATGCAAAAACATGTATTTAAAAGGGACGTTTCCTTTGAAATCATACTTCATGCCATTTTAAGTAAATCATCATAAAACCTTTATCAATAGCATTTATATCATCCACATACTTCATAGAAACACAATCAAAGGCCAAATATCATAGAAAAGCACATATAGAATTTAAGTACAAATAGAGGTCACTTTACAGTGAACTCACTCTCCTTAACATTAACTCTTTCTTTCAATTCATTTGCTTACTAAGTAATCCTTTAGGGATACTTGGTGCAATGCATCACCTTAGGAACATAAGAGAATACCATACATAGCATCTACACAAGACAACACATGCCATCATAGAAGTATAGTACAATATAATCATAGTCAAACCAAGACTACAATATCATACATAAAGGACACATACATAATCATATCTATTAAGGTACCTTCCTAAGACTTCCTAAGGAGTCACTTGTGCAATGTATAGATTGGTTCATTACTTGCACCTATCCTAAGTAACTTACCTTAAGTCCTCCTAGTTAGGATCCTATTCAATTACTTCCATTGTTTATTTTACCTTTAGGGAAACCATAACCTTAACCGACATAGACCATGGGTGCTAATCATGGAATCCAGTGTCATAAAACCTTACACCGATGGAAGGTGGATCTACCGGCCAAAGTAGAACCGAACATGACATAGCTATCTAGGTGGAAATCCACTAGCTAGTATCCTATGGTGGCAACATAGTTTATGGAACTTGGGGAATTCGTGGAAATATCAACTCTACACCCTATGTTGGGTCATGAGGCTATCCACCCCGTGAGGACCGTAATGAACCCTACCTTTCTTATGCAAGAAAGTGCCACCCCTCACATGAGGACCGTAGTGAACCCTACCTCTCCTATGTTTGAAAGTGTCACTCCCTCATCTACAAGTTCACTCGGTGCTAGGCTAAGTTCCCTTTATTGAAAAGCCTTTATTACTTTTGTTAATAAAAACATAAGCTTATGATATTCATCATTCATATGTTTATAGCATATTCAAGCACCTATCTAGATTTGGAGTATTCTTGGGCACCCATAGTAAGGCCCCTCTCACTAACTAGATCATCCATGTGTGTGAGTGTATACTTAGATGTGAGCAAACCTTTCACATAACACATAAGGTCACACATATTCATATATCAATGCATAAGTCTATAGGCATAGCTATATGAGCAATACTTTTATATAAACCTACTAAGACACTATACACATTCATACTTCATTATATCATATTCATAACATGTTCATATAATCATCCTTCATATGCATAAGAACCAAACCTAGGAACTATCCTATCAAGATACACATGTGCAATGCGTAGACAAGGTCCCATACCCTTGCCCATACTAGTACACGTATCAAGTCATCCTAGTAAGGGAATACAAATCATACATTCATAAACATCACCTTAATATGCATAGTAGTAGACACTAGTGAATATGAGAACTACCTTTCATTTAGACACAATGACTTATACTACTTATAATATGCATGTAAGTGAGATTGAGTGTACATTGACCAACATGATCACATAATGACTATCAATAACTTCTAAAGTCAGCCACCCTATTAGACCACATTACACTTCCAAGCACATAACACACAACACATGATAGCATAGGAGACAAGACAATATTTACCTTATAATCAAGACTCCTAAATTTAGATATTTACACTTCCATATAAGGGATACATGGGTAGAGGTTGTTAACCACTTTAACACATCAATGGCAGCACCTATACAATACCCTAACATTAATCTACACATGTTCATACAATAGTCATACAACCTAATTCACAACTAGAATAGGAAAGTAAGCACAATCTTCTCATAGTATCATCTTAAGCACATGTTCATAAGTTCATCAATATGCCTTCAAGACCATAGTCAACACATATATAATGATAATAAAGTAAACACCGCCACCATAAGTGGACCATACCACACAATGCCATACAAGGCTTCATCAACATTACTATAAAAGAATAGAGAAGTAGAAGAGTAAAGGAATTAAGCATTCTTACCAATTTCTCACCCTTTGATCATCATTGATCAATACACCTTATTCATCAATAATTCATATATATGTCAGTATCTAAACGTACTTTAAACATATAAGAAACCATGTACAAGTCACTACATGATTATACCATAACATATACATCACATACTAGGAAAGTAGAAAAACATAGATCGTTAATCAATTTCATTCATATGGATTATAGGTCATATTTCATGAATCATATCACCCTAAGGAAGTAGCTAATGATATCATAATCTAGATGAGACACTACTATAATTTGCCATTAAGGTCGATACAAGCATGCTTCATATAGGGAGTTCATAGAAAGTAAGTTTACATAGATTAATCATATTCAACCTATCATGAATTGACCCATATTGTATTAATAAAATATAATTCATCCTCATATTTCATTATAGGCAGCAGCTATAGACATTAACTATACTCAATTCCTATAGCGACTAACCTAACGTCAAGATCACAAGTTACAACTTCATAGACAAGAAGAACCTAGATTAACTCAAACCAAGCCTTCTATACTTTGTTCATACATGATTTATATACACAATTCAACCATGGTATTAACCTAAAATAGTAGCTACAAGAACCACAACATAATCGAAATTCACTTTAGATCATAAGAAAGCCAATGTTATAGTGAACTATAGAAACTAGGCTAAACATGCTAAAATCTTCATACATTGATCCTCATGGATCATTCAACATCAATTCAACATAAATTCATATAAATAACAGTATATACAATCACTTCAACATAAGGGAATCATAATTCAATCGATAACAAGTCAAGATCACAAAGCCCATGCAAGAGCTAAACCAATTTTGGGAAGGAACATGGGTTCATCATGCAATTAGAGTGAAATCACATTCAAATCACTGTATTAACTTCAATTCATCATGAGTTAATCATTAAAAACGTTTTGAGAAAGAACCCATGGCTAGATTGGAGAAGAAGAACTTTGATCATAAACTTTCTTTGAAAACATTGAGAAGAACTCTCCAAGTGAAAGGTTACTTAGAGATGAAGGATCATCATACCTTAATCTTCATGAAGACCTATAAAACATGATGAAGAACCCATGAGAATCCAATGTACAAGCTGTTCTTGAGCTTCAAAAACCATGGAGGTTCTAGAGAGAATATTATGGAGGGGAAAGGCTTTAAACATGTGAGAGGATTTGTGAATGAGTAGATTACGTTTTAGAAGACTTATATACACCTAAAATCAACTAAATAAACCCTTAATAATCAGTTTAGTACGTGGGGTGAATTTCCCATTCACCCCTTTAAGTGATAGCAGGCAGGCTGCCAACCTGCAGGCACTCGCGACGTGGGCAGTGACGGGGCATCATGCCCTCCGTCGTCCATGACTTAGCCAAATTCTTGGCTCAAGACCTGCCCAAGGCAATTCCCCTTCGACGAGACCAGCTTGACGGTCCGTTGGTGGCCCAACGATCCGTCATTGGGTCCGTCAAGGGACACTGCCCAGGCAGTGTCTAGGCAGCTTTGGGGTCCTTCTTTTGGGGCCTCTTGTGGGGACCTTTAGAAGTTGTACCCAGACGTTTCCAATGCGATTACAAACCTTAGCATGTTATAGACCTTCCACATAAGTTTCATCTTGAACAAACACCTACAAAACGTCAAAACAGCCTTGACCCCAACATGACATACGTTGAACGTCTTAGGGGCTATCTTTCGAACGCCTTGGACGTTCTTGGGCGTTTGACCTCCAAACTTCACGAAACTTCATAAAAGAACATTAAACATAATTTAAAACCATTTCAAGACTTATTAGACTCAGTTAATACAATTTAGGCATGCATACACACATGAGGCACATAAGCGACTATTCGTCGAACGTCTTGGACGTCCCTTGACGTCCGACTTCTAAATCACTTCAAACTTTGCACACTGCCTATATATAACATAATAAGGAATTTTAGGACCTTATAACATTAAGACGAACATGTTATGCTCTAGACACCTTGTCTCATTCTCGAGGTCTTACAACCTTGTGGAGGGTGCAACATGGGAGGCCGAGGCCGACATGATGACCAGCTATCCTCATCTCTTTTCTGTATTCATATCCAAAGTTAAGGTTAGTAACTTTACTCTTAAATGAGTTATATGCAAAATGTTGAACTTATCATGTTTTCCTAAATATGTGCATATGGTAGTACAAATTCATGCCTAAGTTGAGTTCTTGTCTTTTCATGAAATATGTTTAATATATTGGCTTTCACTCGAATTGTGTTGTGTGCTATGAGTGTTCATGGAAGAGTATCATGAGCATAATTGATATTGTTTTGATAAGAAATCAACATGTCAACTTTTAATGTTCATATTGAGCTCATATTGAAATGGAGAAGGTAGTACCTCCTTATGTGATATGAAAAGTTGAGTTTTGTTATGGTATGTGTGGATTAAGTTCCTATTTGTTGATGCTATGTTTATATGTTGGAAGGAGTTGAAATTTCCCCCAATTAGATGTGACTCATTATGATATTGGTTTATTGGTCGTCTGCTAGTCTCGAGTCTTATTCCTTTTCCCAAGAGAAGGTTTAAGGTGTAATTCGGGGACGAATGATCCTAAGGGGGGGATATTGTAACACCCCGTAAATTCCATGACCTATAATAGAGCCTTATATGTTGAAAAAAATATGATTTTAGGTCTAATAAATTTAAATAGCTTATTTGAGAAGTTTCGGAGCCATAGCATTAAAGAAAGACCTTAACGTCCGGAAACTAGCAAAATTTAACTAGTTGACGTCTCTATGTTTGGGAAAGGTTTCGGAGGGTCAAATGAAGTCTAAATTTTTTAAAAATGCTTTGTATAGGTAGAGTGTAGTATATAGAGTCTAAATGTCCGATAACAACACCCCAAGAACCACCGGAAGGGTCCTTGGGAAGGACCCCAACATGGGTGGGCAGGCTGCCGAAGCAGCCTGCGTAAGTCAAGATTCAGTGGGCTGCTGCACGACACGCAGCCCACATGGACCTAACTGGTCCAAATTTTATTTTCCAAGTAAAAAGTGTGTGTTGGCCCTGTGACGCGTAGACACTTCCCAGATTCGTAAAAAGTTGTATTTTGGGTGTTTTGACTTCACAAATAAACTCATTTAAGTTAGGGGTCTTTTCGGTAATTTAATTAGTGACTATATAATGTATTGGGGTCATCTTTAGGTCGCTTTTATCACTCAAATAAAGTCCCACAAGTTGGAAATTATAAATCTCTCTCTCTTTCAAATTCTCTCTTCCTCCAAAACTCCATTGAAAACCATTAGAGTTCCAAGAAGAAGATCAAGCCTTCATGTTTTTCAATCCAATTTCGTGGATATCTCCTATATAAGTTATGGTTTCATTCACTCTTGGGAATACTTTCCCCAAGAGGTCCTTCAAAAGGTGATTTCTAATAAACCCAAAACAAGGGTTTTTCTCCTCGCATGGGTCTTTTTTCTAAAACGAAATTATAAATCAGTTGTGATGAAATATGATGAAATAATGTTGTTCAAGTATGAATTAATGGTTAATTTATGAATTCCAATGAGTTTTTCCTTCACCCATGTCTTTCCCCCAGAATCCCTAATTTCTTAGATTTATTAAGGTGAATTGTTGAGGGTGAAGAACACGTCACTTGTTAACTTTGATTTTGGTTATGTTAATACTTCAGGAATTGCCCTATTTCATATGTTTGTTGTCGGTTCTTGGGTATTGAAGTATGAAGTCCCATGAAGGGAAATGAGGTATGATCTTGATTCTCCTCTAATCTCAATTATACAAGGTGAAATCTACATATGTGATAATGATGTTATAGCTAATTGTGTTGTTGTGATGTTGGTGACAAGGATCCCTCATCCCTAACCCTAGATCAATGAATTGGTTATGAAGTATGTAATTATGTTATGGTATTATCATTATATGATTAAAGTTTCTCTTATAATGTTGGGTCTAAAAGTGAAAGGATAGTTCTCACTTATGATCACCTATTAGCTATTATAATAAGATGTTCACCTACGGGTATAGAAGAGGCTAATGTGAACTTGTATGATGATATATGATGATTACTAAAGGGAATAAATGCTTAGCACCGAAAGGGAATGTAAATGAGATGGAGGTCTCACGTTAGTATGTCCGGCCTCCCACATTGTTTTCTTCATGCTAGTAAGTCCGGATTCCCAATATATGTGTTGTTTCATGAGATGGAAACCCTCACGTTAGTAAGTCAAGGTTTCTAGAAGCAATCTCCTTGTCCCTTAACTATGTGCACGCATAGGACTCTAGCTTAGTGGATCCACCTAGATAGCTACGTACGAAAGGTTGCACCTTATACAAGTGTTAACCCTCTCTTTTCGGTGTGGGAGTAGAATATCAGATTCCATGTAGCTCACATGGTCTCATGTCGGTTATGGCACTTCTTTCCCTAAAGTAAAAGTATGAACAAGTTATGTATGTGAACTTCTATTAGGGTTTTCTTAAAGGTTACTACATAGTGTGAGGGGGGGTATGGGACTTCTCTTACACATTGCACATGTGCGATCCCATAGAATGATTCTAGTTGTGTTCTACTATGATTATGATTATGTTTATGATTATGTTGATAAGCTATGACTAGTATTGGTATATGAAGTATGTTATATTTGAGAATTTTGTAAGTATGAAATGGGTTGCTTAATGTGATACTTAGCTTTGGATAGGGTTATGGGGCTTCTTGGCATTGCACAAGTGTTGCTTGAGTTACTTATATGTTGATATTATTATGATGTTCTTTGTATTTGTATATTGAATTGTTGGTCATTTTTCATGGTTTTGACTAAATTGTGCATTTTCTCATGCATTAACGATTTTTATGCATAGGGACCATACTAGTACATTTGGTTTGTACTACCCCATATTTCTTCCCTTTTTCCCCAAACATTGTAGGTTCGGGCCGTTGAAGTATCATTGAATCTAAAGCAAGAAGGCTTGGACTAGACTCTCCAAGTTTTGGTATGCTCTGTAGTCTGAGGATGCTACCACACACTCTATCTTAGTAGTACTTGTATTTTCTAGTAGACATTCATTCTTTCCTATTGTTGAAGATATTGACGTAAGCCCTCTGTGGCAATTATGGATTTGTATAAGGGCTTTGCCCGGATTGTTTGACTTCGTTAGATGGTTAATATGAGACAAAGTATTAGACTAAATTCCTATGTGTTGTTATGGTCCATTGCGAGAAGCCTATGTATGTTTCCTATGTAGAGGTCTATGTAAACCTCCTTGCTTTATAAGCAAAAGTTTTAATTTTTTCGTGTTTTTGACCTATGATATGCTATGATGAAGCTTAGAGGCTTGTCTTAGTCCTCTTCAAGAATGAAGACGCCGGTAACGTTTAGGGTGTACTTTGGGTCGTTACAAATGCATTGGTGAAAAGGCTAAGTATGAGACTACGTACATGGACTACAGTCCGTAGTTCGATCTACCCACCGTTTTGCATACTCATGTTTTCTGTGACAGATCCCCCTATTTGGTTCAATTCGACTTACGGAAGGACCTACAGTCTATAAGTCTCCTTATGGACTCTAAGTACCCTTCATAGGTAGCCACTGTAGCTGTTTTTGGAATTATTTTGTTTATTCATTTCTCGTTCTATAATTAAGTCGGGTATGTTCTAGTTTTATGCTTGGTTCTAACAAACTCTTCCACAGGTACGATGGCACCATAGAAGGCACCCTCTGCAAAAGAGAGGTCCAAATAGACATGACATTCTCTTCAATTGGTCTTCAATGACCCAGAGGGCGTCAATGATCCCAACTACGTCCGTAAGACTAGACGAATTCCAAACGGGAATAATGACGTAGTCACTGCCTCTAAGTCTAATAAGGAGGATACACTTATCCGTTCACCGGAAAGGTCTACTTCCGCTTCCTCGAACAACTCTGCTTCTGTGTCTGCATCAGGCTCTACCTCCGGATCCACTGAGCATAATCCAGAGGCCTCGTCTGACGAGGCAACAAGCACAGACATTCGTCAAAGCTATTCCCCTGAATCAATAGCGCATAAACAAAACTGATGGTGCTTAGTTGGGCAATGGCAGATCTATCGAGATGGCAAAATGTTGAATGCAAAGTGGAATATGATCCGAACTATCATAGAGGAGTGTTGAGCCTTAACAGGGAGTCTCAACACTCTACCAGAGATAGACAGTTTTTAAAAAAAGAACAAGTGTGAATGGATGTCCCGTATCACGACATGTACAACGAGGATATTTTTCTGGAGTTATACGCTTCATATGCGGCCACTCTCTAGGGTTCCATACCTAAGAAGTCCAAAACCAAAGCTCAGGATCCCCTAAGGTCCACTATGATTGGAGAAGATCGTGTGAACCTCTCCTACACCACTATCAGTTGGTTCCTTTACGGTCCTAACCACAACAACATGTGGTCTTCCAATAGAGTGGACTTTGATTATCGATGGGAGATAGTGAAGACTAGATCTTTCACGAGGATAGCAGAGTAGCATGAAGCGGTCATATCTTGGCTTTATAGGCACATATTCCTAGGTCGCGACATAGAAAAGTGGATTGCATCACCCCGGTTGTGTCACATCTGGGTTTACCCCCTAGACGTAACCGGCGTCGTCGTCCTCTCGGAGGACTAAGACAAGCTTATTAGCTTCGTCATAGCATTCATCGAATGAAAATCAGAAAAAATTAAAACCCCTTTTTTTTTTTATCTAAAACTACTCGGAGGTTTACATAGACGTATACATACACATCATTATATATATTAAGTATACATAGACTTGTTCATATACGAAGATTACTTAGTCTTCTACTTTTATTTCATACACTTATATATTTAGAAAATAATAGTCATATAACCGTCTCATCTCATAAACCATCTATCGATTACAATAAGTCTTGGGCATAGCCCTACATCAAATGAAAGAAGCCGCATATAGGCTGTCTACTACATCGTCTCAAGAGAATAGCAGAGTAAACATAGAATCATAGTAACTACACATCATAAAAGAGAGATATCGGCCGCGTCCTCGAAAGAGTGAGGACCTACCACTTGGATGGCAAAATACCCAAGTCTTCCTTCCTAGCAATTTGGATCAAGCTCAACGACCCGAACCTAAAATGTTTGGGAAAAGGGAAAGAAAAGGGATTAGTACTCCACATGTACTAAGTATGGAATCTCATATACAATTACCAATCAAATATATTTAAAAAGGGACATTTATGAAAACATAATAGACTACATATGCAATTAAACCATAGCAAAGCAAAGTATACTAATGATAACCTTCAATAAGTCACAAGTGCAATGATCAAGTAAAATTACCATGTCTCCTACTCAATCAAGTAACCTACCAAGACTACAATTAGCAATTTGCTTACCAACATACTCTTCATATCATAATACGTCCTTCTTCAAGCAAAGACAACAACATTATATTCATAAGCATGTTATTCAACATACAAACCATTTACATCATACCATCTCTTTACATATATAATATTGACCTCTCAAAGTTCCTATCAAGGCAAACTAGTGCAAGGCGTAGGTAGAGTCCCATACCCCTACCTAAGCTATAGCCAACCTCTCAAGTTACTTTGATTAGCCTATACCTTATTCATTCATTTTAGTTTAGGGAACATTTGCCTTAACCGACATAGACCACATAATCGAATGTGGAATCCGGTGTTATGAAACCTTACACCGATGGCAGGTGGTCTACCGGCCAAGGTAGAACCTATTGTAAACATAGCTATCTAGGTGGATCCACTAGCTAGTATCCTATGGTGGCAACATAGTTCAAGAACTAAGAGGTAGATATCCCTATTTATACCATTTGGTAATATGGGCCGCTCCTCATGGGAATCCCTTAAAGTGACCTATCCATCGAACATGGAAGTTATCATCACATGGGCAACTTCTAGGATGAATCTTTCCTTTCTAGGGACAAGTCATCACCTCCCATTGTCAAGTTCGCTCGGTGCTAAGCTAAGTCCCCATTTAGAGAAATCTTTTGTCTTTATTAATTTTCTCAATTTAATTAGATAGGAGGTTCAATCCCTCATATAATCATCATTATAGCTCAATAAGAATTGTATGAGAATTAGTCCTTTCATTAACAATTCATATAGGTGAAGTCAACCCTCGTACATCTCATCATAATAGGGCACATCGTACAACTTCCCTATATTACTTTACACCTAGCAACCTCACAACCAACCTAAGCATATCAATTCATGTATCATATCAACTTATCACATCAATCAAAGCATACTTCAACATAACATTATCACTTGATGAATATTAACCATAATTTGAAGTAAAGGCTAGGATCATCAAGACTTACCCATACTCCTCCATAATCCATCAATAAAGGACCATACCATTAACCCATAGATCAACCAATCTTAGATCATCACGTCAATGTAATTCAATAATAAATCACAAGAACTAATCAAGGAGAAGCTCTATACTATGAAGCAATACTACATCAAAGCTTAATAACATGACCTCAAGTGTAACTTCTTAATTTAGATTCAATATTCAAGAACATAGGTGTGAAGAACTTCAATTCATCATAATAGATCCATAATCAATGCAATATCAATCATTAAAGACCATTTAACTAATTAGGAGATAAATTCTATCAAACTCAACCTAATCCATATCAATTTTACATTTAGGGTTAAGGGTTAGGGGTCATTACCCACAATCTAGATCAAACTACATCAATTAACCATAATCAAGTTACAATTCATGATAATCTATTCATTCTAACCCAAAGAATACCTAATTAACTGAATTCACATGATCAAATTCGGATTTGGATGAAACCCATAAGAAACTCAACTTTTTGGAAAAAAGCTTTGAAGGAACCCTTTGAGGAAAGAATCTCAAAGGTGAATTAGATCCCATACCTTAAGGTTTGATGACGTTTTGATGGTGAATTTCGTGCTAATCCAGCCCCCAATGATCTCCCCAAGTTGATCTCCAATGGAGTCTTCCAATAGAGAGAGAAAGTAGAGAGAAGGAAGAGAGTTTTGTTTTTGAGAGAATGATTAGGCTAATGAGGGTTGGGGTCTTTATAGTGGGGTCTTAAGTCACTTAATTAGTCTCTCTTAAACCCCTGATTACCCCTAAGTCACTTAATTAATTAACTAACTAAAACTAACTTTTTCCGAAACTGCCACAGACCTTCCACGACGGATCCCCGACGACGGTCCGTCATGGTCATGACGAACTGACATCCCTCCGTCCTGCACATCCGTCACGTTGGTCAGAGATTTGTGCAGGCGGAGGTTTTCTCCCCAAGCGCACGACGGTTCCACGACGACGGACTGTCGTGGCCGTGACGGACTGTCTTCCCTCCGTCCTGCACATTCGTCACGCTTGTCAGAGACTTGTGCAGGCGGAGGCTTTCTTCCCAAGCGCTAAGGCTGGCATGACGGAGGCATCAACGCCCCGTCGCACCTGTGACGCCCCGCTATGGGGTCCATCATGCCCTGCTGCTTCAGGGGTCCTCTTCGAGGGTCCTTGTTTGGTCCTTGGGGGGTCGTACCCTGACTTTTCCAGCATGATACCATCCCACACAATATTTTACACCTATCGTTACAACTGTTTACCAAATTCTGACTCTTTAACTTGGTTAAATCAAAAGGACACTCTAGTCCTCTTATGAACCCATTTGCCGGACGTTTAAGAGTTTCGGTTCCAACACCACTTCAAAGACTCCAAATATGCCTAATTGGCTAGGAACACTGGTTTAGATCCTAAGGAGACCATTTAAGTCTTATCTCATGTCCTCGGTATTTCAAAATGTTACATTATCCCCCCCTTAGGAACATTCATCCCTGAATGACACCAAACACTCTTAAAATGTGGGAGTAGACTCAAGACTAGCAGCTCAACCAATTCACAATATTTAGTTAGCATGAACTATATTATTTCATAAAAATACTACAAAACATCAATTTACCATACATGATCTCAACATTTCCTCATGAGGTTTTTCTCCTTTTCATATAGGCATGAGCTCAATTATTTATCACACAATCCAATTAGTACAAATTTCATTTTATCAATATACTAAATACAATATCAGCAAGGATTAACCATACCTAAAGCACAAAAATTGACTCAATTATGCAAGAAGCAAGAAAACTTCCAAATTTATCTAAGGTCACCTTAAAGTTACTCCATTTTAGAAGTCTCCAAAACTAGGAGTTTTTGCAAAGTTTCACAAAAACAACAGGGATTTACAATATCTATCGTATTTTTATCATTAGAGAGAGATGCTAACCTTAAACATCAAAAAGATGAGGATAACGGGTTTTCATGTCGGCCTCCGCCTCCCATGTTGCACCCTCGACTAGGTGGTTCCTCCATAGCACCTTTACGGAAACCACCTCTTTGTTCCTCAACCTTTTCACTTGCCTATCTAGGATTTGAACCGGAACCTCCTCATAAGAGAGGTTATCCTTGACTCCGAGGCCTTCAAGAGGAAGAATAGATTCGGGATTCCCGACACACTTCTTCAACATAGAGACATGGAAAACCGGATGAACCAAAGCTAGCTCATTAGGTAATCTTAAACGATAGGCAACTTTACCAACCCTTTCCAAAATCTCATAAGGGCCTACATATCGAGGGCTCAACTTCCCTTTCTTGCCAAATCTTACCACTCCCTTCATAGGTGAAATTTTTAAATACACCCTATCACCCTCTTCAAACTCCAAGTCCCTTCTTCTATTATCGGCATACGACTTTTGTCGACTATAGGCTGTTTGCAACCTATTTCTTATGATATGTACATTCTCCAATGTCTTGTAAATCAAGTCGGAATCGAGTATCGATGACTCACCTACTTCAAACCATCCAATAGGAGACCTACACCTCCTTCCATACAAGGCTTCATAGGGAGCCATGGAGATGGACGAATGGAAACTATTATTATATGCAAACTCCACCAACGGCAAATGCTTATCCCAACTCCCTTTAAAATCAATAATTCAAGCTCTAAGCATATCCTCAAGAGTTTGAATCATGCGTTCCGCTTGACCATCCGTTTGAGGATGGAAGGCGGTACTTAATTTTACTTTAGTACCCAAACCTTTTTGAAATGACTTCCAAAATCTAGATGTGAATTGTGCACCTCTATCCAAAATGATGGATAACGGAATACCATGACGACACACAATCTCATCTATGAAAATCTTCGCATAATCTTCCGCCGAAAACGTAGATTTGACAGGGATAAAGTGAGCGGACTTAGTCAATCTATCAACAATCACCCATATAGAATCAAATGACTTTTGAGTCCGAGGCAACCCTACTACGAAATCCATATTAATGTCTTCCCACTTCCAAGTAGGAATTTGGATCTCCTGTAGTAAGCCACCCGGCTTTTGATGTTCCGCCTTCACTTGTTGACAATTCGGACATTTAGCAACAAATTCCGCTATATCCCTCTTCAAACCTTCCCACCAATATATTTCTCGAAGGTCATGATACATCTTTGTAGAACCGGGATGGATGGAATAGTGGGATCCATGGGCTTCATCAAGGATCCGATCCCTCAATCCATCCACATCTGGAACACACAACCTCCCTTGATACCTCAATACACTGTCTTCTTCTAAGGAGAATGACTCGTTCGTCTTGCTAAGAACCGATTCCTTTAACTCCATCAATAGTTGATCAAGGTGTTGTTTGGACTTCACCTCAACCACCAATGATGACTCGGAGCTATGATGAACCGTGGCACCTCCATTTAGCGAACTCACCAATCGCACTCCCAATCTAGTCAAACGATGAACATCTTTTACTAGATCTTTTTTTTCTTCTTCGATACGAGACACACTGCCCATAGTCATACGACTTAAAGCATCCGCCACCACATTTGCCTTGCCGGGATGATATAGGACACTCATATCATAATCTTTCAACAACTCTAACCACCTTCTTTGTCGAAGATTCAAATCTTTTTGGGTAAACACATATTGAAGGCTCTTATGATCAGTGAAAACATCCACATGAACACCATACAAGTAGTGTCTCCATATTTTTAAAGCAAACACCACGGCCGCTAACTCAAGGTCATGAGTAGAATAATTTCTCTCATGCACCTTAAGTTGCCGCGAAGCATAGGCAATCACCTTCCCATTTTGCATAAGCACACACCCCAAACCTACACGGGATGCATCACAATACACAATGAACCCTTTAGATCCTTCCGGTAAAGTTAACACCGGAGCGGAAGTAAGCCTATCCTTCAATAATTGAAAACTCTTCTCGCATGCCTCTGACCATTCAAAATTTTTACCCTTTTGAGTCAATGAAGTCAAAGGAGATGCAATGGATGAAAAGCCTTCTACGAACCTTCGATAATAACCCGCTAGGCCCAAGAAACTCCTATTGTCAGTTGGGGTCAAGGGTCTAGGCCAGTTTCTTACCGCATCTGTCTTCCATGGGTCTACCTCAACTCCCTCACTAGAGATGATGTGCCCAAGAAATGCCACCGACCTCAGCCAAAACTCGCACTTGCTATACTTGGCGAACAATTTATGTTCCCTAAGGGTTTGCAATACTACCCTTAGATGATCCAGGTGGTCAACCTTATTTTTCGAATACACCAAGATATCATCGATAAATACAATAACGAATGAATCAAGGTAATTTCAAAACACCCTGTTCATCAGATCCATAAACGCCGCCGGAGCATTTGTGAGACCAAAGGACTTAACCACGAACTCATAATGCCCATATCGAGTCCGAAAAGCTGTCTTTGGAATATCTTCCTTTCTCACTCTAAGCTGGTGGTACCTGGACCTCAAATCAATCTTTGAGAAGTAACTCGCTCCTTGGAGTTGATCAAATAAATCATCAATATGAGGAAGAGGATACTTTTTCTTGATGGTAACCTTGTTGAGTTGTCGGTAGTCAATACACATCCTCAAGGACCCATCCTTCTTTTTCACGAACAAGACCGGAGCACCCCATGGAGAAATGCTAGGCCTTATAAAGACCTTGTCTAGCAAATCTTTAAGTTGTGCCTTCAATTCCTTTAACTCGGCCGGAGCCATTCTATAAGGAGGAATGGAGATAGGATTTGTTTCTGGTAGCAAATCGATACCGAAATCGATTTCCCGTTCGGGAGGAATGCCAGGAAGGTCATCAGGAAAGACCTCCGTAAATTCACTCACCACGGGGACTGACTCTATAGGAGGAACTTCAGAATCCACTTCTTGGACTCTCACAATATGGTAGAGACACCCCTTTGAGATCATTTTACACGCCTTTAGGCATGTTATGAAACGACCTCTAGGAAGAGAATTTCCACCCTTCCACTCTATAACGGGTTCATTTGGGAAACAAAACCTCACAATTTTGGTCCTACAATCGATGGAAGCGAAACTAGCATGCAACCAGTCCATACCTAATATGACATCAAAATCAAACATGTCTAGCTCAACTAGATCAATATGAGAAACTCTATGAGGCATTGAAATAGGACAATTTCGATAGACCCTTTTTGCTACCACTGATTCACCAACCGGAGTAGACACCAAAATAGGTTCATGCAAAATATCAGGTAAGGTACTAAACTTCTTAGCTACTAATGGAGTAACGAAAGACAAAGTAGCACCCGGATCAAGTAATGCATACACATCAATGGCAAAGATTTGTAACATACCAGTCACCACATCGGGAGAGGCCTCTTGGTCATCTCTCGAACGAAGAGCATAAAAACGGTTCTTCTTAGGAGCCTCACTCACTTGCTTTTGCACATTCCTTTCTGGGTTCCTTATGTTAGGGAAGTCCCTAACTTTGTGATCACTCTTCCCACAACTAAAGCAATTTCCCGTTCCGATCAAACATTCACCATAGTGCTCCTTCCCACACATAACACAAGTAGGCTTCTCATTAGATGAGTTTCCACCCTTTCCTTTTGCAACTTTTGGTCTAGAGTCTTTAGGATCCCTAGTCTTGGGAAATTTGGATGGAACGTGGTTTGAGAACCTCTTCTTGAATATAGGCCTGTCTTGAATTCCCAACCTATCTTTAGCAGTTTCACTCTCATAAGACCTTGTCCTTCTTAAGTCCTTATCCTTGTCCTTCCTTTTTGCTCTAGCCTCCTCAACCCTTCTTGCATGCACCATGAGACGACCAGTGTTCATGTTATCATGTAGCATAGCCGATTGACACTCCTCTTGTAAGTCGTCCGATATACCTGTCACATATCGACTCATTTCGTCTCTAGGGTCGGAGACCAAAGACGGAGCATATTTGGCCAATTGAGTAAATTTCAGAGAATACTCATGAACACTCATCGTTCCTTGGCAGAGATTGATGAATTCCACCACCTTCGTTTCCCTCATCTCTCTAGGGAAGAACCGATATATGAAGGCCCCTTTGAATAACTCCCACGTCACTAACCCACTTCCAAGTGGCCTGTTGTCCTTCCATTGCGCATACCATATCTGAGCGACATCCTTGAGTTGATAGGAGGCCAACTCGGCATTCTCGCTAGATGACAGCCCCATAGCCCACAAAATCTTGTGAACCTCATCAATAAATTCCTGAGGGTCTTCATCAACCTTCGACCCATAAAAGACAGGAGGATTCATTCGAGTGAAATCCCTAAGTCTGGAGGCCATAGTCTGTTAATGGACTCTAGGTGCCAAATCCCTATTGGCTTGAGCAGTCATAGCTTGGGCTTGCACGGTTGCGGCTTGAGCTTGAGTAGTCATGGCTTGAGCCATTTGAGCAATAATAATTCTCATCTGAGCTTCTGTCATCGGTGGAGGATCTGCAGGAACCTGGTCACCAATAGCAACCTCTTCAAGAGGAGGAGCAGGTTCATCGCGAGGAATTCCTGTAGCAGCCATCTCTTCCTCAAGTCTTCGAGCTGCATTTCTTCTAGTATTCATCTCCTATAACCAAAACACAAGGTTCAGGCGAAAGCATATACGACGTACATTCTAGGGGCACGATATGGATTTCCAACAATGAGAATGATTCCTAATCACTAAATAAGTTCCTATTCATAAGTGTGGCGCGCTTCACAATTATGAATACAAACTTAAATAACGTGGTTGAGAGAGAGACGTTTACATCAATGATATTCAACCTCATGCTCTGATACTAAGTTTGTCACATCCGGGTTTACCCCCTAGACGTAACCGGCGTCATCGTCCTCTCGGAGGACTAAGACAAGCCTATAAGCTTCGTCATAGCATTCATCGACTAAAAATCAGAAAGAATTAAAAACCTTTTTTTTTATCTAAAACTACTCGGAGGTTTACATAGACCTCTACATACACATCATTATATATATCAAGTATACATAGACTTGTTCATATACGAAGATTACTTAGTCTTCTACTTTTATTTCATACACTTATATATTTAGAAAATAATAGTCATATAACCGTCTCATCTCATAAACCATCTATCGATTACAATAAGTCTTGGGCATAGCCCTACATCAAATGAAAGAAGCCGCATATAGGCTGTCTACTACATCGTCTCAAGAGAATAGCAGAGTCAACATAGAATCATAGTAACTACACATCATAAAAGAGAGATATCGGCCGTGTCCTCGAGAGAGTGAGGACCTACCACTTGGATGGCAAAATACCCAAGTATTCCTTCCTAGCAATTTGGATCAAGCTCAACGACCCGAACCTAAAATGTTTGGGAAAAGGGAAAGAAAAGGGATTAGTAGTCCACATGTACTAAGTATGGAATCTCATATACAATTACCAATCAAATATGTTTAAAAAGGGACATTTATGAAAACATAATAGAGTACATATGAAATTAAACCATAGGAAAGCAAAGTATACTAATGATAACCTTCAATAAGTCACAAGTGCAATGATCAAGTAAAATTACCATGTCTCCTACTCAATCAAGTAACCTACCAAGACTACAATTAGCAATTTGCTTACCAACATACTCTTCATATCATAATACGTCCTTCTTCAAGCAAAGACAACAACATTATATTCATAAGCATGTTATTCAACATACAAACCATTTATATCATACCATCTCTTTACATATTTAATATTGACCTCTCAAAGTTCCTATCAAGGAAAACTAGTGCAAGGCGTAGGTAGAGTCCCATACCCCTACCTAAGCTATAGCCAACCTCTCAAGTTACTTTTATTAGCCTATACCTTATTCATTCATTTTAGTTTAGGGAACATTTTCCTTAACCGACATAGACCACATAATCGAATGTGGAATCCGGTGTTATGAAACCTTACACCGATGGAAGGTGGTCTACCGGCCAAGCTAGAACCTATTGTAAACATAGCTATCTAGGTGGATCCACTAGCTAGTATCCTATGGTGGCAACATAGTTCAAGAACTAAGAGGTAGATATCCCTATTTATACCATTTGGTAATATGGGCCGCTCCTCATGGGAATCCCTTAAAGTGACCTATCCATCGAACATGGAAGTTATCATCACATGGGCAACTTCTAGGATGAATCTTTCCTTTCTAGGGACAAGTCATCACCTCCCATTGTCAAGTTCGCTCGGTGCTAAGCTAAGTCCCCATTTAGAGAAATCTTTAGTCTTTATTAATTTTCTCAATTTAATTAGATAGGAAGTTCAATCCCTCATATAATCATCATTATAGCTCAATAAGAATTGTATGAGAATTAGTCCTTTCATTAACAATTCATATATGTGAAGTCAACCCTCGTACATCTCATCATAATAGGGCACATCGTACAACTTCCCTATATTGCTTTACACCTAGAAACCTCAAAACCAACCTAAGCATATCAATTCATGTATCATATCAACTTATCACATCAATCAAAGCATACTTCAACATAACATTATCACTTGATGACAATTAACCATAATTTGAAGTAAAGGCTAGGATCATCAAGACTTACCCATATTCCTCCATAATCCATCAATAAAGGACCATACCATTAACCCATAGATCAACCAATCTTAGATCATCACGTCAATGTAATTCAATAATAAATCACAAGAACTAATCAAGGAGAAGCTCTATACTATGAAGCAATACTACATCAAAGCTTAATAACATGACCTCAAGTGTAACTTCTTAATTTAGATTCAATATTCAAGAACATAGGTGTGAAGAACTTCAATTCATCATAATAGATCCATAATCAATGCAATATCAATCATTAAAGACCATTTAACTAATTAGGAGATCAATTCTATCAAACTCAACCTAATCCATATCAATTCTACATTTAGGGTTAAGGGTTAGGGGTCATTACCCACAATCTAGATCAAACTACATCAATTAACCATAATCAAGTTACAATTCATGATAATCTATTCATTCTAACCCAAAGAATACCTAATTAACTCAATTCACATGATCAAATTCGGATTTGGATGAAACCCATAAGAAACTCAACTTTTTGGAAAAAAGCTTTGAAGGGACCCTTTGAGGAAAGAATCTCAAAGGTGAATTAGATCCCATACCTTAAGGTTTGATGACGTTTTGATGGTGAATTTCGTGCTAATCCAGCCCCCAATGATCTCCCCAAGTTGATCTCCAATGGAGTCTTCCAATAGAGAGAGAAAGTAGAGAGAAGGAAGAGAGTTTTGTTTTTGAGAGAATGATTAGGCTAATGAGGGTTGGGGTCTTTATAGTGGGGTCTTCAGTCACTTAATTAGTCTCTCTTAAACCCCTGATTACCCCTAAGTCACTTAATTAATTAACTAACTAAAACTAACTTTTTCCGAAACTGCCACAGACCTTCCACGATGGATCCCCGACGACGGTCCGTCGTGGTCATGACGAACTGACATCCCTCCGTCCTGCACATCCGTCACATTGGTCAGAGACTTGTGCAGGCGGAGGCTTTCTCCCCAAGCGCACGACGGTTCCACAACGACGGACAGTCGTGGCCGTGACGGACTGTCTTCCCTCCGTCCTGCACATCCGTCACGCTTGTCAGAGACTTGTGCAGGCAGAGGCTTTCTTCCCAAGCGCTAAGGCTGGCATGACGGAGGCATCGACGCCCCGTCGCGCCTGTGACGCCCCACCATGGGGTCCGTCATGCCCTGCTGCTTCAGGGGTCCTCTTCGAGGGTCCTTGTTTGGTCCTTGGGGGGTCGTACCCTGACTTTTCCAGCATGATACCATCCCACACAATATTTTACACCTATGGTTACAACTGTTTACCAAATTCTGACTCTTTAACTTGGTTAAATCAAAAGGACACTCTAGTCCTCTTATGAACCCATTTGCCGGACGTTTAAGAGTTTCGGTTCCAACACCACTTCAAAGACTCCAAATATGCTAATTGGCTAGGAACACTGGTTTAGATCCTAAGGAGACCATTTAAGTCTTATCTCATGTCCTCGGTATTTCAAAATGTTACAGGTTGGGTATCAGAAAGGCCCCGTTGAGCTTGGCGACCAAATTCATTTGGCTGCTTGTGCGTAACAGAGTGTCACCGACACAAGCCGATAACCTTGTCACATAAGACAGGACAGTAATAGTGGCTGCCTTGATGGCAGGAATCAAAATAATTTATTCTAAATTGCTACTTGCTGAGATACACGATAGGGCATTCAAAACCACCACGACGTACCATTTCCCATGCATGATTTTTGAAATTTCCAGAGAGGCTGGAGTGTCTATATGGCATTGTGATAAATTGGTCCATGCTAAAGGGACCTTAGATATTTGTCTCATTGAGGATGACACCAATGTTGCCGCACCACGGAGAGGACCTCGAGTTTATGTGCCAATAGGAATTGACATGGATGATGCGGTAGAGTAGATGGAGAGAGAAAGGGTTGCACCTACAGTCAATGCACCACCTTCTTCCACACAGGCTGGCAGTCAGGCTCCGAGTTCATCTAGATCAACTCCATTATCCGGAGTGTAACTGTCACATTCGGGGAGCACCCCCTACACGTAACCGGTGTCGTCATCCTCGAAGATACTCTCTTTAGGACTAAGCAAAATCCAAAGCTATAAAATGGCATTGTCCTCGAAGTAGTGAGGACCTACCCAACTTGGGGAGTTAGAATTTAAGCCTTCCTTCAATGTCGTCACAAACCCTTCGACGACCGGAACCTCAAATATTTGGGACAAAGGGGAGAAATGGGTTTAGCACATCATTGTACTAAGTATGGGCACATATGCACACACAACATAAAAATCATGCCAAAAAAAGACATTTCATTAAAGAATGCCATTTATTTTGAAGTTTGATGCACATTTATGAACTCCTAAAAGTAAATCATGCATATTCTTTAAGTCAATACCATGGACATTACAAGACCAACACTACTAATTCTAGTCAAGTCAACATGCATATCAACATACTTGAGAACATAGTCAATACAACTTTATAATCAAGCTATAACTTCAACAAGCATATATAAGAGTTCATAACAGCATAACCAAAGAAAGACCATTACTCATGAACCCTCATTAAGTCAACTAGTGCAATGACTAAGAAAAGCCCCATAACCTTACTCAATCAAGTAAACCCAACAAGAACCATAACCAATGTCCAACTTCACATAGCATATCATTAACAGTACACAACATCATACTTTAGCAATAGAGATCAATCACATGTTCATAAGTGAAACCAATAACATATAATATCGTCAACATGTAAAATTATCATATACATATCATTCACATTTATAAGCATATACATACATAAGAACATCTTCTAATACTTCATTCAAAGCTAACTAGTGCAATGTATATGTATAATCTCATACCTCAACCTAGACTAAGCTTAACCCCTTAGGTCATCCTAGTTAGAGTTCATTCCATTTCTTCATTTTACCTTTTGGGAACATCTTGCCTTAACCGACATAGACCACATGAGATAATGTGGAATCCGGTGTCATGGAACCCTACACCGAAAGAAGGCGGACTACTTTCCAAGGTAGTACCAAAATATGAACATAGCTTCTATTGTGGATCCACTAGCTAGAATTCCTATGGGGGCAACATAGTTCAAGAACTATGAGATGTAGTTGGGACCCTATTAATGCTACATGCATTATAGTCTCCAATCTCATAAGTACATTAGTGATCCTACCTTCCCTATCTGGGTAGGGACACTCCTCACTCTAGTTCACTCGGTGCTAAGCTAGAGTCCCTTTTGAAATGTCTTTAATACCTTCATTAGTCATCATAGCTTAATGAAGGTCATAGGGTCTATCCTTTATATAATCATTATCATAGATCAATAAGAATTGCATCAGTATTGTCCTTTCATTACAATTCATACATGTGAGGTTAGCACATTACATAATGACATCATGATAAGGCACATTGGTAAGTCATCACCATCCTTATAAAATTTACATCTTAGCCAACAACTCATGAACCACATTTCAAGACATTTCAATTCAACATAATACCAACCCTATCAATCTTAATATAAGGTATACTTCAATACAATATCATCACTTAATCACAAGTTATCATAATTGAAGTAGAGAATTAAGATCACACGACTTACCATAATCTCCGTCATAAGTCATCCTTAAGGTCTTACCATCGACCATTCAAACTGAACCCAACAATGGGTGTAACATGATCAATAGTAATTAATACCATAACTAGGTCAATAACATCATCAGTATCCCAATTAACTTTAATTCTTGACCTAGAGTTAGGAGGAAAGGGTTAATTATGAAATATTCAAGAAATAAATCCAATCCCATCAATACAGTACCCTAGTCAATCCATGAATGAATTGGAATAGATAAACCAAGTCTAAATCAATACACTATTCAATTCATAAGCAAGATCCAAGATTTGGGAAATTCTGGGAAAGGGAAATAATCTACAAGAATTGCATCAATTAACATAAATTCACCCACAATCTACACTAAATTATTCATAGTCAATCACCATTTATCATCAATTTTAAGTTTAGAAGAAAACCTATTAGAATTGGGAAACCCTTGGAATTGGTAATTTAAAAATCAACTTTGAAAGGACCTCTTGGGGAAAGAAATCCCAAGAGTGAAGAACCCATACCTAAATAAAGATTAATCCACTAAATTGAAGTAATCCTAGAGAAATTGGTCTTCTTCTTTAAGCTTTGTTCTTCCTTCAATGGAGGATTTTAGGAGAGAGAAAGTAGAGAGAGATGAGAGCTTTTGGGTTTTATTTTGGGAATTTGGTTTAGGTGAGTTGAAAATTACTTAAAATTGACCCTTAGACAATATATAGTCACCCCCTAAATTACCCAAAAGAACCCTCACTTAAATGGGTCATTTTGTGAAGTAAAAATGCTTAAAAATACGATTTCAACGAATCTGGAAATTGGCTCCGCGTCACGAGGCTGATTTAAAATTTTATTTTCGAAATCCAGTTTGAGGGAGTGAGCCTCGTGTAGTGCATGCATCACGAGGAAAATTTTGCCACGCAGCATTGATTTACTGTGGTTTCACGGTGCTTTCAATGTTTTTTCCTTAAGATTGGTGTGTGTTTAGAACCTTTTTGTAGTAATTTTAACATGTTTTTAACTTCGTTTTGCAGGAAAGGTGTCCAAAACCAAAACGCAGAAGGCAGCTAAGATTTACTGTAGAGGTGACCCACGAAGGCCATAGACGGTTCGTCGTCCCATCAACGGACCGTAGATGGTGACCATCGACTGAAGGTTCAGGCATCTAGAGAAACTCACTGTAATTTGATCAGAGAATGTCCTAGTACCCGAAGTTGATGAAAAGCTAAGTATGGAATGACGAAAGACATCGACGAACCGTAGATGCATCGATGGACCGTGTTGCTTGTCCGTCGATTGAATTAAAGAAGACGTGAAGTGAAGGATAAAAAATATTCTAAGTCTGGACTTACAGAGGAAGTCGACTAACCATCATTTAATTGACGGTCCGTCTGTGGGGGTCGTCGATTGAAGCCGCATTTTTGGAAAACTTTCTTTATTTGAATTCCTTTTTTTTTTTTGTAAATAGGGTGTAAAACCTCATTTTGGGGGTTGGATTCTATTACTATTTTCTTAAAAATACTTTTGGAGATTTGTTTTTGCAACTTTTACATCAATTCAAATTTCAGGAGTTGGTTTTCAGGCGACTTTTGTGGTTTCAATTTGAATTTCTGGATTTTGTTCGAATTTGTCAAAGTAACTTCATGATTTATTGTTTATCAACTACGAATTGTGTTCTTCTATGAATGGGTAACTAAATCCACAACTAGGGTTGTGGGAACCATGGGTGATTAAAAAAGTAAACCTACCTTAATAACAATTCTCAAATTGGTTATTGCATGCATTGATAATTCTTTCTCTTGGAAGTGTTTTTAACAAGTGCACACATTAAAAATCGCCTTATTTCTATTTGCCGGATCAAGGAGGTAGTTAATAGGAAAAGAATTATCAACATAGATTTAGTGGGATATTATCTAATAGGCTATTCTCGATTGGTGCAAAGTAATCACTAAGTCATACATCAAATAAGATGTTTAATATTAAGGAAAGGTAAGGGTTAGTAACTTACACATATGTAGCCGTACCAAGGTACGGGGGGAAATTCTCTAAATGCCCAACCAAGGATTTAGAGATACCTAACTTATCACTTTACATGCAAAACACTAGGGAAGAATTGTTATAACTAGGAATACGGTGTTATGAACCTATGGGGAACACTTACACCCTAGTTTCTCTCACAACTTAATAAACACCAAAGATTTACTCTTGTTCCTTGTTTTGCTTAAAAATATTACAAGACTTGTTTCACAAAAAAAAACCTTTAATTACTTGTTTTCGGAAAGGACTTGTCTAAAAAGAAGTAATCGTACATTGAAGTTAAGTCTAAACCATTTTCTTCGTGGGATCGACCCCAACCTAATAGTTGGGTTTTTTACTTGATACGACCGCTTATACTTCTTTAGGGAGGTGTAATTTGAGCGTATCAAATTTTGGAGCTGCTGCCGGGGAAAGTGGCTTTTAGATTAACTTTAATAACATTACTGAATTTTAGTGAACAATTTCCTAATTTTACTTTTTTCTTTTGTTTTTGCTTCTGTCAAGTCTAGCTCTAGTGTATGCAAAGTACACGGAGCCGAGGAGAACCAACACTTCCATTCGATATTGAACTTAACCGGACACTCCAAAGAATGAATAATCAACGAAACCCAGCTAATCTAGGTGATGGGATCAATCGTCAACCACCTCCACCGGTTGATGCTCACAATCAAGTGGTTGTGGGAAATCCATTTGATGATGCTTTGAGGATGCAACCTCCCGTCCCACGCCATCAAGAGTTATATAGGGGCAACATTAATATCACCGATTCTGATGGGTCTCTTGTCCTACCTTCTCTACAACAGGGTCACACGTTCGTAGTAACTAGTAGTTTCATGTAGATGCTCACCGCAAGGGTTTTATTTTCAGAGCTACCATTTGATAATCCACATGCTCACATCCCTAAATTGAGTTTGGTGTACAAGAGTTGTGTAGGGAGGCCAGATTGGACATGAACATCATCGGGTTGAAGGTGTTCCCTCTATCATTGACGGGCGAGACCGCGATATGGTTTACTTAGTCGCCCTATAATTCTATCTATACTTAGGATCATTTGAGAGATGTGTTCCTAGCACGGTATTACCCGGTGTCCAAAAAGCTCAACCACAAACATAGAGTGAATAACTTTGTTGAACTACCTGGGGAGTCGGTGAGTAGCTCTTGGGACAGATTTACTGCATTAGTAAGAGGGTGTCCCAAACCACTTCATTGATGATGAGTCGTTGAAAGAGTACTTCTATCGGGGACAAGATGATAATAATAAAGCAGTGCTTGATACAATTGCGGGTGTCTCTAATGGTGAGTGGACATATACAGAGATCGCAAAGAAGTTGGAGAAAATCTCTCTCAATAATAAGTCTTGGAGCATTAGAAAGTCGGACACTAGGAGAAACACCTTTGCAGTGCAAACTACACACAATCCGGCCGTAGATGAGATTCATAAAGAGATGGCTCAAATGAGAATTGATCTTGGGTTAGTATTGAAACATGTCACTGGAGGTGCAAAGAAGGTAAATGCGGTGAATTACTTGACTAAACCACCACTGCCAGTGGATGACTACTATTATGAAGAGGATATATATGCAGTGAATGATCAGACGGGGGGTTTCCAACCAAATGCCCAGCATTCCAATAAGGAGATTGTTGCCAAGGTCAAGAAAATCAAGGTCAGAACAATGGGAATTACAAAAAAGGGCCAGTATGTTCGAGATGGAAACTACAACCGCGACAACAACTTCAACCGAGGTAACTATGGTAACAAAAATTATTGAAGTGGGCCCTATGTTCTGCCTCAACATCGGGAAGTTGATCCTAGGGATGGTGGAGGTAGTATGGCATGAGCTGAGGATGTGTTGCAGAAGATGATGAGGAGTTTCAATGCTAGTGATGAGCATGCCAAGGAATTGAGGGGTGATTTGGCTAATATCGGGCAAAGGGTGGATGCACATGTGGTCTCCATTAAGAATCTTGAGTTACAAATGGCCCAATTGTCTACTACTATGAACCCAAGACAACCGGGCACTCTTCCTAGAAATATAATTCAAAATCCTAAAAATAATGGACATTGAATGGAAGTCACTACTCGAGGAGGTAAGCTAACCATTGATCGACCTATGCCGTATGTGGTAGAAGATGAGAAAAGAACAGATGAAGAGGTGGTGGATACTAGTGGTGAATTGGTGAACAAAGCGGTGAAAGAATAAGAGGTACCCCAAAAGGTCATCCATATTCCTAGACCGCCACCACCATTCCCTTAGAGATTGGTGAAGAATACTGAGGATGGTAAATATCGGCGTTCTATCACTATGTTGAAACAGCTTTCCATGAATGTCCCTTTGATAGAAGCTTTAGAGAAAATGCCTGATTATGCCAAGTTCATGAAGGATATGGTTACAAAGAAGAGATCGGTAAGTTTTAAGGATAATGACTGAATGCAGCATTGTAGTGCTATTGCTATATGATATCTTGTGCAGAAGAAGAAAGATCCTGGTGCTTTCACTATTCCATGTACTATCGAATTATTACACTTGGGTAAATCATTGTATGATCTAGGTGCAAGCATAAATCTCATGCATCTCTCCATTTATAAGAAATGGGTTTGGGTGACCCAAAGCCCACTGCAATGTGGTTACTGATGGACTATCGAACAGTGAAGAGGCCCATTGGGATACTTCATGATGTGCTCGTGAAGGTGGAGTCATTTATCTTTCCGGCCAATTTTGTGATTCTTGACTTTGAGTTGGACTTTGAGGTCCCTATTATTCTTGTGAGGCCGTTCCTAGCTAGTGGTCGCGCCTTGGTTTATATGGACAACGGGAATATAAAGTTTAGGTTAAATAATGAAGAAGCAACATTCAATATTTGTAGGTCCATGAAGCAGAGTGGTGAGTTACAAATGGTATCTTCTATATCCTACAGGGTTGACAGTACGTTTTAGGTACAAATCGATGAGCACCTAGGTGTTGAGGCACTAGCGGCAGTGATCATGAGGTATTTATGGATGACTTTTCAGTTGTTGGCGACTCTTTGATCGGTGTTTGAGTTACTTGGCCGAGGTTCTCAAAAGATGTAAAGATTGCAATCTTGTGATAAATTGGGGAAAATGTTACTTTATGGTGAAAGAAGGTATAGTATTGGGCCATCGCATCTCGGATAAGGGTATAGAGGTTGATCGAGAAAACGTTAAGGTTATCGAGTGACTTCCTCCACCCATCTCTGTAAAAGGCATAACAAGTTTTCTGGGACATGCGGGTCTCTACCGGAGGTTTATTAAGGATTTCTCAAAAATTGCACATCCTTTGTGCAAGTCACTTGAGAAGGAATGTAAATTCAATTTTGATGAATCCTGTATGAAGGCGTTTGGAGAGTTGAAGGAGAAGTTAGTGTATGCACCCATAATTATTTACCCAGATTGGAGAAAACCATTTCAGGTAATGTGTGATGCTAGTGGGGTTGATCTTGGTGTGGTATTGGGACAAAGAAGGGATAAAATCCTTCCCCCTATCTACTATGCAAGTTAGGAAATGAAGCACAAAAGAACTACATTGTGATTGAACAAGAGCTTCTTGCGGTGGTATTTGCTTTCGAAATATTTTGTTCCTATTTGCTTGGAAGTGCATACTGACCACTCCGGTTTGAGGTATTTGATAGGAAATAAGGATGTGAAACTAAGATTGATCAAATGGGTATTACTATTTCAAGATTTTGATTTCGAGGTGAAAGATAGAAAAGGGACTGAAAATCATGTTGCCGATCACTTGTCCAGATTAGAGGAGGAAGCTATGCGAGTGTTGGGTGAAAAGTCAGAAATTGATGATACCTTCCTTGATGAGCATGTATTGTCCGCTTCTCATGACTTGATTCCATGGTTCGTCGATTTGCAAATTATCTGGCCAGTGATATAGTCCCATCGGACTTGTCCTTTCACCACATGAAAAAGTTCTTGCATAATGTGAAAATGTTCTTTTGGGATGAACCTTACTTATAGTGGAGTTGTGCTGATGGGCTTATTCGCCGTTGTGTGACAGAAGTTGAGATATTAAGTGTTTTGAAGGCATGCCTTTCCTCGCCTGTGGGTGGACATCATAGTGGTATCCGGACTGCCCACAAGATTTTGCAGTGTGGGACTATTGGCCAACCATTCACCAAGATGCTCATGAGTTCGCCAAGTCTTGTGTTAGGTGTCAAAGAGATGGAGGAATTTCAAAGAGGCAAGAACTCCCTTTAAATACCATTCTAGTGATTGAGTTATTTGATGTATGGGGCATTAATTTGATGGGCCCGTTTGTGAGTTCTCATGGGATGAAATATATACTTGTGGTGGTGGATTACGTGTCAAAATAGGTGGAAGCCATAGAACTTTCCAACAATGAAGGGAAGAGTGTTACCGCATTTTTGAAAAAGAACATCTTCTCCAGATTTGGCACAACTAGGGCCATTATTAGTGATGGGGGATCTCACTTTTTCAATAAGTTGTTCAAAGGGCTATTGGAGAAATATGGGGTTCACCACAATGTGCCCACTTCGTACCATCCACAAACTAGTGGCCAGTTGAGGTGTCCAATAGAGAAATCAAGTAGATTTTGTCTAAAATAGTGAATTGTAATAGAATGGGTTGGTAAAGGAGGCTTGATCATGCTCTTTGGGCCTACAGCACTGCATACAAGACCCCCATAGGTATGTCTTCATACCAACTTGTATATGGGAAGACTTGTCACTTGCGAGTTGAGTTAGAGCACAAAGCCATGTGGGCAATGAAGAAACTGAAGATGGATAGGAATGAAGCAGTGGAACAGAGGCTTAATGGGTTAAATGATCTTGATGATTTTCGCCTAAAAGCATATGAAAGTTCGGCCATCTACAAAGAGAAGATGAAGAAGTACCATGACCAAAATATTGAAAAGTGAGAATTTGCGGTTAGGGACTTAGTGCTTTTATTCTACTCTAGGCTACACTTATTTCCGGGCAAACTCAAGTCCAAGTGGATGTGACCATTCCTTATTAATAAAGTGTTCCCACATGGAGTGGTTGAATTGGAGAACAATGAGGGTGCAAAGTTCACGGTCAACGGGCAAAGAATCAATATATACCTAGGGCATGCGGAGAGTGTCCACAAAATGGTTGAGGTATATCACCTTGATGAAATTTGGTTAATCAAGGATTGTGCGTTGTGTCGCGACGTTAAATCAATCGCTTCTTGTGAGGCAACCCAAGGTGTATCATCTACCCAACAATAGGTTTTCTTCTCTTTGAAGGAATAATTGCAGTCTCTTGTTTCGTTTTATTTTTCATGCATTATTTTTTTTAGTCTTGGATAGAGATTAGTTTAGGGCCCGAGTCTGAAAAGTGTCCAGAAAAACACAAAAACAATAGCTTAATGGGTGTTCAATGTGCAGGGACTAAAATAAAGAACTTTACAGAAAATGGTCTGGTCCATAGATCTATGGACCCCATCGACGGGTCGTAGTTCCCTCGACTGTCGATGGTGTTCGTAGATCCCAGGTATATCCTGTACCTTTGTCTAAGCTTTTGTGGAATCGACGTTCGTCGAATGACTTACGGACCATCGATGGGGTATCATCAGTTAAAAAAACTAGTCACCCGACCCGACCCGAACGACTATATTAAATGATAATTGTTCATTAACCTCAAAAAATATTTTCAAATTCTTTCCCAACCGTTTCCCTCCCCTTATTTCCTTCCTTTCCCATTAATTTTCCATATCTCTCCCTTCCATTTTAATCAGAATCCCCAAAACTCCCAAATTCCCCTACAATCCCAAAACCCTCCCTTCACAAATTCTACTCAGTCTCTCTTGTTTTGTCCAGTCGGTGTTCGAAGGAAGGAATGTAGGTTGTTGAGAAGATCACCCATTCATTCACTCCACTACTGTTTTCAGGTATTTCAATTCGCTTTGTTTAATAAATTCTCATTCATTTATTGTTGGACACGAAAAATTATTATGTGGGTCTTGACTTAGGGATAAAGTTGCATGTTAATGATTGTTAAATTATGGGTAATATGTCCATTAGAATGATAGAAAGTGAATGGGTTGGGGTGTAATAAGTTTAAAATATGATTGTTGACTTTCTGACTTAGGGTTTGATAGCATCGTAGAATTTAAGATTGAAACTTTTGAAATCGAAACCCTAAGGATGAAGAATTAGTCTTGTACTTGTTGTTATGTGTTGGGTGAACTTATGAATGTCTAAAAGTTGTCAAAATGTGCTTTTAAAAACAAGGTTTGAAATCTGTCTCTGACCAACAACACGAGACCCCGTCTACGGACCATCTGTTGATCACCTTTAAAAATGCTGAACTTTGAGACGACGGACGTGGACTACGGTCCTTCAATTGATCGACGAGCCATTCTGCACGTCCGTCATTTCCAACTGAAACCCTAATTTATGAGCGTTTAAAAATTATTCTATGTTTCAAACGACGGAAGTGGACTACGGTTCGTCGATTGATCGACGTGCCGTTTTTCACTTCCTTCATTTCCAACTGAGAGGTTTTTACAATGAAGACTAAAAATATTCCTTAGTTTCCAACGACAGACACTATTGGTGGATTGTCGATTCATCGACAGGCCATCGATAGTGCCCATCAACCAGTACTGCAGTTCTGCACTGGATTGTGATTTGTGTTTCATGTTTCTGTTTTCCTTGTGTTGGTTGTGTAGTATGATTGCTATGAGACTAAAAAGTTGTTTTCCAGGTACATATGTCCCCCAAACCGGACATTGTCTATTCGAGGGGCAGGTCCAAGTCTGTGGCTCTATCCCGTCGGATGATTTGCACTTCTGACGATGATCTAGATCTTGAATATGTTCCCCCAGACACCCGAACCCCTACACCAGTTGGAAGAGCCACTCGGGGAACCCCATAGAAAGTGGCTTCCGATGTAGTCACTGTCTCCCAGTCTGAAGAGGAGCGCACACTGACCGGCACACCATTTGGATGTGCCTTGGGTTCTGAAGGAGCGTCTGGCTCGGAAGAGGCATCAGGTTCAGAGTTGGCCCACTCTACGGGGTCGAATGAGGCCATTGCCTCCGGTTCCGGACCACTTGGAGTCACTCACCCATAGGTGTCGGCCCACCTTGCCTCGTCTGATGAGGCCCATCGTTCAGAGTCTGCTTCGGCACCCAAGGTGATGTCCCTGCACCAATTCCTAATGAGCCAAACCGGTGGTGCATAGATGGTCAATATCATGTGTATAGGGATGCTAACCTACTGAATGAAAAGGGGGTGATGACTTAGTTGGTGACAGTCGAACGGAGAGTCCTCACAGGGAGCCTTCACACAGTCCCTGATGTGCATAGCTTGTTTACCTGCCACCGGCTCGAGTGGATGGTTAGTAGTGTGAGATCGTATAAGCAGAAGGTTGTTCGAGAGTTCTACGCATATTATGTGGTGACTCTTAGAGGTTCTTTGGACAGGGGGGCGAGACCTGCCAAAAAGGACCCACTCATAGAGGTTCTAGTCCGAGGCTCCCGGGTGGACATTTCTCCTACTTCCATCCGCCGCTTCCTTTATGGTGTACCCACTGGTGTCGCGTGGACTCCCCTTACTCCGTAGTTTGATTACAGGTGGGGTTTGGTCAAAGTGACAAGTTTCAGAGGACCAGACAGTAGTGACAGTCCACCAAGAGGTGGCTTGCAAAGAAGCTGTCTGTTCACGGTGAGGGAGCAGACTGGCTGTTAGACCCCAGAGGCCTTATCAAATATGCCAACCTCACCTTCACAACCAAGTTCTTCAGGCTGTTATTCCGCCACCGCCTATCCCCCACTGCAGCAGATAACATTCTTACATGGGATAGAGTGGTAATGGTAGCAGCATTGGTGGCCGGGTTTGAGATCGACTTGGCGAAGATATTGATCTCCGTGATACATGAGAAGGCTTTTAAGACCTCTACGACTTAACCATTCGCGTGTATGATTACCCAGCATGATGCCCTCCGTACTCCGACCGTGACTGTGGATATAAGTCTCATCAGTGATGAAGCCAATGTGGTGGCAACGAGGAGAGGGCCTAGGGTTGAGTTGCAGCCTCTTAGTGAGAACTTGGTGGATACGGAACAGTTAGCCCAAGGGGCTGATCCTTCTACTTCAGAGCCCACTGATACCACCCCAGCCAATTCGGTCGCTGGCACTAATAGAGAACCCAGTTCCTCCCGGTCTATTCCACCGTCAGCATCACTGGTCCCGATAGCTAGGGTCCAGAATTTAGAGGCCCAGATGGCCACCCTGCTGCATCATATCCTACCTTGGATGTAGAAATCCATTACCGAGTCTGAGGACCGGATTTAGAAGAGGGTGGCTCAGCAAACTGAGCGGAAGCTTCAGGCGGTTCACCAGCGCCTTGATGCATCTGAGCTGCGAGTTCTTGCTTGCCTATCCCCAATGATTGATTTGACTATTCTTCTAGAGGCTACTGCGAGTCTCCAAGCAGATGTTGGCAGTATACTGGAGATGAGGGGACCCGAGCCCAATACTGCACCAATTGAGCTAGCGGAGGACACAATGTTTGCTTCACTATTCACATCATCCACTTCACCGCCGCCTGAGCCACGTGAGCGTGGCATCAGGCACCAATCCAGCCACACCATAGAGGGAGAGGATTCCCATGCCAAGAAGAAGGACCAAAGAAATCTTGAGGCTGCGAGGATAACTTCTTTTATTAATGAGGAGACCCGTCAGATGAGGGCTCGAGAGTTGGCTGCTGGGGCATCTAGTTTAATACTTGAGGCTGTTGAGAGGAGCACCACTAAGGGTGCGGTGATTGTTGTGGGCACCAATGAGGGTGACCCTACTACTGAGGTTGTGGGTTCTGGGAAAACGT
Source organism: Solanum sitiens (assembly GCA_016801875.1). NCBI lineage: Eukaryota > Viridiplantae > Streptophyta > Magnoliopsida > Solanales > Solanaceae > Solanum > Solanum sitiens. Next base: position 2,515,099 of record JABWTJ010000047.1, on the reverse strand, counting down.
ACCCGTTTGCTTGTTGATCATCGACGCTTTGCGCCTCAGGTTTGCTTCACCTACCACCCTGACTTTATATTTCTTATGCATTTGGGAAAATTGCATGTTTTTTTGGGGGGGTGGGGTAAATGGAAAGTGAGTGTTAGGGTGAAGTCTAAGTAGCCCAACTCACGATCCTCTCTTAGGGGTTTTCTTGCCTGTGTTCTTTTTCCGCAAGAGACTGATTACTTTACTATGGAACCGGCATGTCGTAACTTGTACAAAGTATCAAAGTGAAATATGAAGCATGATGGATAAACATGAATGATATCCCATTCTAAGAAAATGCTTGCATGAATAGGTATAAAGAAGTTGAATGTGTTGGCTCTAATCATGACATAGAGATGCACCCACTACATGACCCTCAATCTATCACTAAAACTAGGTGCCCGACAATCTGATAGGGTAACGAGGTGTCAAGAGAGTGTGAGAAAATTTGATTGTTCCACTTTTGGTACCTAGCTAAAACTTGCCCGTTTAGTCTTGCAAAAAGGAATCTGTGTTAGATAACTAGGAAAGGATCATAGGCCCTTGTTCAAATTAGCAAAACATCTAGCCTAAAGTAAAATGAACCAAATGAAATCGTTATCCCTTTTTGATCCAAATATGTTGAGTTTATAATAGACCTTTCTTTTCTTCATGAACTAACCTTCCCTAGGCATAATGTTTTGGCCCTGGTCCCTCCTTGGACATGTGCATCTCAACTCAGGCCAAAAGCATAAGTTGACGGTGGCTAATGCACAAACTGACCTGGTCTTGGCCCTGACCCAACCTTAGGTAATGTGTACCTCCACTGGCAAAGCCAAAAGTTGAGGGTGGCTATTATGAGTGATGACCTGAAAAGTGGGTATTAAAAGAGTAATATAGAAAAGAAAGGAAAAAGTGATCAAGAGAAGTGACTCAGTCAAAATTATCAATTCAATGAAGAAAGAAAAAGAAGAAAGAGATTGAAAGAAAAAGAAAAAATGGTGTTGAACAAAAAGAAGTAAGAGTCACTTCCACAAAGAACAAAGGAGAAAGCAAGGCAAAGATGACAAGAAAAGAAACAATAGAGCATAATAGATAGTGAAAGAGGTAGGATGCTTAGCCGTAATGTCAAGGAAGGCAAAAAGTCACTACAATGTACCCATATGTATCATACCTGACCCTGACCTACGTTACAAGCCAAGGAAGTCCTATCATGATCCTAGGAGTCTAATGTGGTGAACTTAAGCAATGAAAATAAAGGCAAGCCTATGGCGACAAGTACTAATTAGGTGTGAATTTGTTTTGAGCGTGAGTGTTGAATCGTGATACTTGTACCCAAAGTCAAAATTACTGGGTGAAAAATGATGATTTCTTTGGAAGTGAGGTCAGTAGTTTCAATATAGGAAAGTTGGTACCTTGGCAAGAGGCAAAAGATTAGAGGTGTCGGTGCGTGGTGAGTTTATGTCATGGTCTGATCCACATGAGTGAGCTTATCAATCCTAAGAGTAGAATCATGCACTAATGCAAAGAAGAAGTTGGGATTGATAGCCATGTGATTGCGAAAGATTAAGAAAGGATACTTTTGTACAAAGTGTTGTGTTGAGTCATAGTGTGTCTCTTGAGGACAAACAACGAATTTAAGTTGTGGGTGTTGATGTACCGTGGTTTCACGGTACTTTCAATATTTTTTCCTTATGATTGGTGTGTGTCTAAATCCTTTTTTAATAATTTTAATATGTGTTTATCTTTGTTTTGCAGGAAAGGTGTCCAAAACCAAAACGGAGAATATAGCTGAGATTTAGTGCAGAGGTGACCCACAAAGGCCATCGACTGACCGTAGATGGTGACCATCGAGTGAAGGTTCAGGCATCTGGAGAAACTTGGGGAAATCTGACCAAGTGTGGGGCTACGGAAGGATCGACCGTCCAAGCTATTGGGTGAAATTCTCTAAATGCCGAACCAAGGATTTAGAGATACCTAACTTATCACTTTACATGCAAAACACTAGGGAAGAATTGTTCTATCTAGGAATACGGCGTTATGAACCTATGGAGAACACTTACACCCTAGTTTCTCTCACAACTTGATAAACATCAAATATTTACTCTTGTTCCTTGTTTTGCTTAGAAATATTACAAGACTTTTGTTTCACAAAACCCCCCTTTAATTACCTATTTTCGAAAAAAACTTGACTAAATAAAAGAAATTGTATATTGAAGTTAAGTCTAAACCATTTTTCTCGTGGGATCGACCCTAACATAATAATTGGGTTTTTTACTTGATATGACCGCTTATACTTCTTTAGGGAGGTGTAATTTGAGCGTATCATGCGTGTTAGCTGCGCGTCCCGCACTGACTCCCTAATCTAGGCTGTCGCGATTGCTTTGGCTGCCTGTATAGCAATATTGTGGTCCTCCAGAAGGACCCTTTGGGTGGTCCTTGCGGAGTCATTATTGAATGTTTAGACCCTCTATACTACATTTTATCTATTTAAAGTCTTTTTACTAGTTTTAGACTTTATTTGACCCTCCCAAGCCTTCACCAAACATAGGGACGTCAACTAGTTTGATTTAGCTAGTTTCCAGACGTCATGGACGTTCCTTGACGTCTTGAATCTAAAACTTCCTAGATGGTTTATAATACTTATTTTAGGCATAAAATAGTCTTTTAAGGTTTAGGTCATCGTGTGACTCTTGCTTATGTCATGGACTTTCGGAGTATTACACTAACGATCCAAAGTACACCCGAGAAGTTAGAGCACTCTTGAGTTGCCACACGATGTACCAGACTTCTCGGAGGTCTTATACAAGCACTTATAAATCATTCATCGCGCACACACACACACATATATATATGAAAAGTCGTGCAGAATTAAAAAAAATTCACATCACTAGCTCAAATCTTTATATAAATATATGAAAGAACTAAGTTTGATCGTAGCCATCTTAAACACATATAGATCATAGGGTCACAGACCATACATCAATTAAAAGTAAAACCAAAGTCTATTACAATATCTTTTGAAAAGGAAAACTAAACATAACTATGTCCTCAAATCATATGAGGACATACCAAATTGGATTGAGAGGATGCTATTCCCATGTTTCTCTTCCAAGAGACTCCTCACTTGCCACCTACACTTGTAGAAAGAGAAAACATATGGAATTAACGCAATAAATGTACTAAGTAGGTGAACATGCAAGAAAACCATGCTAAAATGGACATTAACTTTATAACATGCTTTTTATTCTCTTTTGATGTAATTCTCATGAAATAAGTATAAGAACCATTTTCAACACAACATACACATATAAGACATATGCAAGTAGATCATAAGAGATAATCATAACCATATATAATGCACAAAAGCCCTTTGACTCACTACCAAATGCTATTCTAAGACTAACTTAAATAAGACAAGAAGAGACCGCCCATACACCCACTTCAAGCACACCTATAATCAGTTCCATAGCTCCCACACAACTACACAGGGCAAAGACTACCCAAAGTAATATTATTCTTTACATTACAATAATGCATAGTTCCACATTCATTAAGTAACTCCTTTTCATCATTTATACTCTCCACCTATAGTTACTCTAAGATTCACACAAGTAAGACATAAAGAGAGCACCCATACACCCTCTTCAAGCCTACCTAAGCAACCCTCAAAGCTATCTAGGTGAGAACCTTTCTATTCATCATACATTAATCAAGTTAACAATACTCATTAAACCACTTAAGAGACATTCAAAAATTAGAGGACTTTACATAATGGTCTTGGAGGAGACCTACGGAACTCACCTAGCATCTTCAAAGACTGCTCGTGCAATGTATAGATAGCATCCCATTCCAATACCTACATATTGTACTTACTATCAAATAAGTAGAGTGTACATCCCATATGATGAGATTAGGTATAACTAACATAGACCGTACTAGCTAGGTATGGAATTCGAAGTCTACCCTACTCAGAGGAGGGTGTTCTACTTGTAAAGGGTATATATAGGACACATCCCATGTTGACACATGGTTAAGAAATATCAAGGGATTCTTTGTACTCTAATATCTTCTTAAGTAGAGATACTACCATATGTGTAACACCTTAAAATGAACTAAGGTGAACTAGAGCATAGTGATGGTTTTTTGAGTTAATTTTAAGTTAAAATGATCTATATTAGTGTCTTTGGTCAGTGTGTGAAGTTTGGTTAAGTTTGGAGGTCAAACTTCCAAGAACGTCCATGACGTTCGGAAGATATGCCTTAGATAGTGCTTGTGTGTTCTCATGTGTTTGAGTGAGTTTTACGTGTTAATTATTTTTGAAATTGGTGTAGGATTTTCCTAAGACATAGATTACTACGTTTAGGGGTTTACCTTCTGGGTACGACCCCACCTAGGACCCACAAGGGGCCCTGGAGAAGGGCCCAAGAGAAGGACCCAAAACTGCCTAGGCAGTGTCCACCAACAAGGGCAAACGACGACCAGTGGTCCCACCAACGGCCCGTCGACTTTTCCCGTCCATTGGAACTGCAAGGAGGGCTAGACATTCCCCAAATGGAGCTAATATCCACCCACGAAACCCCACCAACGGACCATTGATAGACAGATGGTACGTTGGTTGCAACCGTTGTTTGAAGCCTTCCAAAAGTTGTCTTTCCTGTAATGACTTGGGGAGTTTGGTAAATTCACCCCAAGTCTTTGAACCAAGGAAGAAATTTTTAGGGTTTATTAAGTATATTAAAGTGTTTCAAACCCTAAGACCTAATTTTAGACATCATTTCCTAAAACCCAAAACCCCTCTCTCTTAAAACTGTCTCTCAAGTCTCCTTGGAAGCTAGAAGTCAAGAAGAGGTAGGAGGACTATTGGTGGTCGATTTATTCACCAACAATCAGTGGGGTTTCTCCTATCTAAGGTGTGGTAGTCATCATGAACTCTCTTCAATTGAAGGAGCCCTTTCTAATAGATTTCAGAAAGAGTTTTCCAACCCTAGTTTCTTCTATCTTAAACTTTAAATATGTGTCTTGCATGAAAACGTTTCTAATGATTCAAATATGATGGTTCTAATGTTAGTTGGTGATGTTAATGCTAAAATTTCAATGAAATCATGTTAAAGCTCTTTATCAAATTTTGGCTTAAGAAATGGGTTGTATGGGTTGAATGAGCATGATATTGTAGTCTTTCAGATTTGGTTTCCTTTTATTGATATTGTTGTTTAGCTACTGCGCTAAGGTCTATATTATGATGAATTGTTGAAGTAATTATTATGGGTGATGAAAGCTTGGATTAAAGGGTATGCTGTTTATCTTGTTTAACCTTAATTATTAAATACTCTTGAGTCCTATGGTCCACCTTTGGTGGCCATGTTTATTTGGTATATATGTGAATGTGAAGCTAGTTGTGAATTGTGAATGAGTCCTTGAAGGCATATTATGTCAGGTAAGATGATAATGATGCCATTCTTGATAAATGTGCTATATGAAGCTTATTATGTGAGTTAGGATAGGGCGTATGCCTTAATGAATTACATGATTATATGAAGTATGTTAAAGTGTGTGATGTGATAAATGAAGGTCTAAGAATTTATAGGATTAAATGTAAATGAAATTATGCTTATTTGCAAGGTGTGTTCACATGTACACACACTCAAACTTGAATGAATAAATGAAACTAAGTTAAGTAAAAAGTGGGAGTTTTGGGGTGAACACTCTTCATGAGTTGAGATGAAGTATTTAGTAGAAAACTCACTACATACTAAGATCTTTATAACATGGGTTGAAGCATGGATGTCCTTTGTGAGTTAAGATGTGGTGTTCACTAGTTATCCTTAACCTATAATTTATAATGTTGAGAATCTGTGGGGAGTTGCCTAGTACCGAGAGGATATGAAGAAGGGGTGGTTACACTTCATGAGTTGAGATGTTGTATTCCAATGTACCCCTTGAGATGAGTACTCCTTGTTAGAAGAGAATGAGTTACTTAGTAGCAATCTCCTTATCCCTTAACTATGCGCCCGCATATGTGTAGCTATTGGGAAAGCCATGTAAAAGCTAAGAGTAAGACCTCACTCTAAGCAAGTGAGGGGGACCTTCTCCGATAAGGAAAGTATCGGGATTCCATGTTTAGCTCTCATGGTCTATGTCGGTTAAGCTAACCCCCACAAAAGTAATGAAAGTTCTAAGTCTCCTAAAAGAGTGTACTACTTAGGGTAGGTAGTGGCATGGACGCTATTTATCCATTGCACTAGGTAGGCATTCCGAAATGTGAGTCTTGGTGAGTCTTATATGAATTTAACGAACTAAGTCTTCTAAAAGAACGTACTACTTAGGGTAGGTGGTGGTATGTGACACTATCTATCCATTGCACTAAGTAGACCTTCCGAAAGGGGAATCTTGGTGCAAAGCCTTCTAAAAGAGTGTAGTACTTAGGGTAGGTGGTGGAATGGGACGCCATTTATTCATTGCACTAAGTAGGTATTCCGAAAGGAATGTCTTAATATGTTGTTTGAGTGTTCTTCTAATGTCTTGTTATTGAGTTGTGACTTATTCTCCCCAGTGGAGTAAGCCTGTTGTGGGTAGTCTGAAGTATCTCCTTGGTGTGCATTCAAGCAGGTGTATGGGTGTTTCCTTCATGTCTTACCTTGGAGAGTCTTAGGATAACCTCAGTTGGGGAAACTCCTACGCAAATGAATTCACTTCCTCTTGGAATACCTTGGGAGTTCACTGTTTTGGAGTCAAATTGGTTCACTGTATTGTCACAAGAGTTCACTGTAAAATTTGGGTACTTCACTATAAAATGCATCTTTTTGCTAAAATTGTGGAAATCCTTCTCTAAGTGTTAAATGATGTTTCTTATGTTGTTATGCTTCTAAATTCATGAATGTTTTACTTATTTGGCATGAAAGTCTATTTATACTAAAATGTCCCATTTTACATATTTTTGCATATGCCATACTTAGTACATTGTTTTGTACTAACCCCATACTTTTCTATACTTAATGAGTATAGGTTTTTGAATAAAGGTTGAAGTCTAGAAGGCAAAGCTTGGGCAATTTTCTCTCAAGACAAAGTATGTCCTCATAGATCCGAGGGCATAGTTCCTATCTTCTTTGTTTCTTTATATTAAAACTTATTATGTATTTCTTTTTAATGTAAAGTGTTGTGTCTATAAGATTATTTATGTTGTGTATTTAAGGTGTCTTATGACGATGAGATTCTCTAAATATTTATGAAAGAATTCCTTTTTTATATTTAATGTCGTGAATTTTTTTGATTACGCACTACTTTTCATGTCTTATGTAATGAACGATTGTTAAAGGGCTTGTACAAGACACCAAAGGGTCAAGTACACCCTGTCCCGATCCAAGGGTTCTCCCTAACTTCTAGGGGGTGCTTGAGGGTCGTGACGAACTACGTATCAAAGCATAAGGTTATGGGAAATAGTTTAGGGTCTAAAGGTCTCACAAGCCACGTCTAGAAGAGTCTTGGTCATTTCTGTGAGTCGTGACACATCCATGGACCAGAGGCTATAGGATCATAGAGTTTCACTTTCTTCATTACTATTGAATTGTGCCATACAACTTAACTCCATAAGGTCTCTCTCTTATGTTCCCTTCCGGTGGTTTTCTAGGTGTGATTGCTTGGAAAGGGAGATGTTTCGGAGTTTGAGGGAGAGAAAATGTGAGTTTTGATGTTATGATGGTTTTGTGTCTAGAAGAGTGAATGTGAAGGTGAATTTTAAAAAATTGTGATGTGATGCAATTTATGGCTAGGTGTGATTTATGAGGTTGGAAGTGTTATGATGAGATACTTTATGAAAATTTAGTTCTAAGCATGGTAAGAGTTATAATGATTGAATGAAGTACTTTTGAGAGTAAATGAGTTACCTTGTGATTATGTTCAATGTGGTAGAAAGCTTTATGGTGTAAATTTGAGAAATGTTGAGAGGATGTGGAGATTTTGTAGGAGTTGAGCCCAACCCTCTTGTGTGGTTAATGTCTCCTAAATATTCTTGTGATTTGGTTGAGATTCATGTGTAGGTTTACTCTAAGGGGAAATGTGGTATGATTATCTAGTGAGGAAGTTGTGGAGTTATGTTAGCAAAATGGTGGAGTTTATAGAGTAAGATCTTGATTTCCAAATGAATCTACCTTAATTGGTGGAAAGGGAAAGGAGGAGTTTTATTTCATTTGATTGAGTTAAGTTGTGCTTAAGAGTTGAATGAGGTGACGTCTAAGAAAGTTTATCAAGGATTTAAACCTAAGAGGAGAGTATTATGATTGACTAGTATATTTGATTTTTAGTCTTGATGTGCATGAGTTGAGGGTAGTGTGAGTTCCTACCTTGTGAGAGGCATAATGGTGCTTTGAAGTATGAGACCTTGAAGATGGCTTTACCCTATGTGGGGGGAATGAGTTTAGTAGAAAAGGTTATTTTGAGTATGAAGTGTATGAATGAGTTATCTTGTGTTGTATATGAAGTTAGATGACTTAAGGTCTAATGTTAAAGAAGCAACTTAAAGCTAAGTTTTCACATGATGAATGCTAGGTAAGATTCAGTAGTGTACTTAGTCCAAGAGAATCCTCAAGGGTCACTAAGTGGGAGTGGGAGTATGGGATGCTACTCTCACATTGCAATTAGTGTAACTTACTAGGTCTCTTTGGAGTAAGTTAATGTGGTCTCGTCTCTCATATTGTCATGACATCTTGTTAAAGTTTCTTCAAAGGTGCATTATAAATATTTTAAGCATGTGACACATTGAAGGTTTGAGTTCACTGTAAGAAGTTCAAATTTTGACAAATTCCATTTTTCATAGATGATTGTTTCATTGTGTATGAAAATGATGCGTATAAGCATGTTTAATGTTGGAGAAGGTGGTTCCTCCATAATTGAAAAAATGAAAGTGAGATTGAATTTGTGAAGTTTTGCAAAGTTGCCTGTGTTACAGGGATGCTCACTGTGAAAATCTTCATTTTTGAACAAAAATTACTTTGTCTTGAATTGAAGTTTCAATGTTTGTAAAAGTGTTGTATATGAGAATGTTTAATGTTGGAGAAGGTAGTTCCTCAATAAGTGAAGGATAAGAGAAGATATAGAAATCCAAAAGTTTTGCTAAATTGATTATGTTGCAAAGCATTCGATAGTGTGAAATTGTTCTCCTTTGTAGTTGATGCCTTGATTATGATGTTTTGATCATGACTGTAATGTGTTAAGTGTTTATAATGGAGTCCTTGATGGTATTAAAGGTTTTAGTGTCATTCGAGGACGAATGTTATTTCAAGTGGGGAGAATGTAACACCCTAAAATGAACTAAGATGAACTAGAGCTTTGTGAATATTTCTTCAGTTAATTTTAAGTAAAAATGAGATATATTAGTGTCCTTAGGTAGTGTGTGAAGTTTGGTTAAGTTTGGAGGTCAAACATCCAAGAACGTCCATGACGTTCGGAAGATATGCCTTAGATAGTGCTTGTGTGTTGTCATGTGTTTGAGTGAGTATTACGTGTTCTTTTTGTTCAAAATTTGTGTGGTATGTTCCTATAAACTAGCAGACTATGTTTAGGGGTTTTACGTACGTGTACGACCCCACCTAGGACCCACAAGGATACCTAGAGAAGGGCCCAACAGAAGGACACAAAACTGCCTTGGCAGTGTCCACCAACAAGGGCAAACGACGGCAAGTGGTCCAACCAACAGACCGTCGACTTGCCCCATTGATTGGACCTGCAAGGTGCTATATCCAAGACCCAAATGGATCTAAGTATACACCCACGAAACCCCACCAACGGACCGGTGATGGACAGACGGTCCGTTGGTTGTATCCGTCGTTTGAAGCCTGCCAAAAGCTATCTTTTTCCTGTAATGACTTGGGGTGTTCGGTAAATTCACCCCAAATATTTTATGAACCAAGGAAGTAATTTTTCGGGTTTATTAAGTATATTAAAGTGTTTCAAACCCTAAGACCTAATGTTAGACATCATTTCCTAAAACCCAAAACCCCTCTCTCTTAAAACTCTCTCTCAAGTCTCCTTGGAAGCTAGAAGTCAAGAAGAGGTAGGAGGACTGTTGGTGGTAGATTTCTTCACCAACAATCAGTGGGTTTCTCCTATCTAATGTGTGGTAGTCATCCCTGAACTCTCTTCAATTCAAGGAGCCCTTTCTAATACATCACAAAAAGAGTTTTCCAACCCTAGTTTCTTCTTTATTCAACTCTAAATATGGGTCTTGCATGAAAACGTTTGTAATGATTTAAATATGATGGTTCTAATGTTAGTTGGTTATTTTAATGCTAAAATTTCAATGAAATTATGTTAAAACTTTTTATCAAATTTTGGCTTAAGAAATGGTTCGAATGAGCATGATATTGTAGTCTTGGAGCTTTGGTTTCCTTTTATTGATATTGTTGTTTAGCTACTGAACTAAGGGATATATTATGATTAATTTTTGAAGGAATTATTATGGGTGATGAAAGCTGGGATTGAAGGGTAAGTTGTTTATCTTGTTTAGCCTTAATTATGAAATGCTCTGGAGTCGTATTGTCCACCTTTGGTGGCGATGTTTACTTTTATATATGTGAATGTGAAGCTACTTGTGAATTGTGAATGAGGCCTTGAAGGCATATTATGTGTATTAAGATGATAATGATGTTATTCTTGATAAATGTGCTATCTGTAGCTTATTATGTGAATTAGGCTAGAGAGTATGCCTAAATGAATTACATGATTATATGAAGTATGTTAAAGTGTGTGATGTAATGAATGAAGGTATAAGCATGTATAGAATGAAATGTAAATGAAATGATTCTTATGTGCAAGGTGTGTTCACATGTACACACACTCACACTTGAATGAATGAATGAAGCTAAGTTAAGTAAAAGGGGGAGTTTTGGGGTGAATACTCTTCGTGAGAAGAGATGAAGTGTTCAGTAGCAACCTCACTACATCCTAAGAAATTTCTAAGATAGGTTGGAGGATGAATGTCCTTCGTGAGTTGAGATGTGGTGTTCACTAGTTATCTTTAACCCATAGTTTATAGAGTTGAAAATCCGTGGGGAGTTATGCCTAGCGCCGAGAGAATATGAAGATGTTGCATTCCAATGTACCCCTTGATATGAGTACTCCTCGTTACTAGATAATGAGTTACTTCGTAGAAATCTCCTTATCCCTTAACTATGCGCTCGCATAGGTGTATCTATTGGGAAAGCCATGTAAAAGCTAAGAGAACGACATTACTATAGGCAAGTGAGGATTCCTCATCCGATAGGGGTTAATATTAGGATTTCATGTCTAGCTCTCATGGTCTATGTCGGTTAAGCTAACCCCCACAAAAGTAATGAAAGTGCGAAGTCTTCTAAAAGAGTGTGCTACTTATGGTAGGTAGTGGAATGGGACGCTATCTATCCATAGCACTAGGTAGGCAATCCGAAATGGAAGTCTTGGTGAGTTTTATATGAATTCAATGAGCTAAGTCTTCTAAAAGAACGTACTACTTAGGGTAGGTGGTGGTATGGGACGCTATCTATCCATTGCACTAAGTAGACCTTCCGAAAGGGGAGTCTTGGTTCCAAGACTTCTAAAAGAGTGTAATACTTATGGTAGGTGGTGGAATGAAACACCATCTACTCATTTCACTAAGTAGGCATTCCAAAAGGGAATTTTTGGTGTGTTGTTTGAGTGTTCTTCTAATTTCTTTTTATTGAGTAGTGACTTATTCTCCCGAGTGGAGTAAGCCTATGGTGGGTAGTCTTAAGGATCTCCTTGGTGTGCATTGAAGGAGGTGTATGGGCTTTTCCTTCATGTCTTACCTTGGAGAGTCTTAGTATAACCTCGGTTAGGGAAACTGCTACGGAAATGAGTTCACTTCCTCTTGGAAATACCTTGGGAGTTCACTGTTTTGGAGTCAAATTGGTTCACTATAACGTCACAAGAGTTCACAGTAAAATTTGGGTACTTCACTTTAAACTGCATCTTTTTGCTAAATTTATGGAAATCCTTCTCTAAGAGTTAAATGATGTTTATTATGTTGTTTTCCTTCTAAATTCATGAATGTTTTACTAATTTGGTATTAAAGTCTATTTATACTAAAATGTCACTTTTTACATGTTTTTGCTTATGCCATACTTAGTACATTGTTTTGTACTAACCCCATACTTTTCAATATTTAATAAGTATAGGGTTTGGAAGCAAGGTTGAAGTCTAGAAGGCAAAGCTTGGGAAAGTTTCTCTCCTGACAATGTATGTCCTCATAGATCCGAGGTCATAGTTCATATCTTCTTAGTTTCTTTATGTTAAGACTTATTATGTATTTCTTTTTAATGTAAAGGTCTGTGTCCCTAAGATTATTTATGTTGTGTCTTTAAGTTCTCTTGTGACGATGAGATTCTCTAAGTATTTATGAAAGAATCCTTTTTATATTAAATGTTGTGAAATTTTTTAATTCCGCACTAATTTTCATGTCTTGTGTAATGAACGATAGTTAAAGGGCTTGTACAAGACCACAAAGGGTCAACTACGCCCTGTCCCAATCCAAGGGTTCTCCCTAATTTCTAGAGAGTGCTTGAGAGTCGTGACAACAAGAATATTCACTCAATGATTTGTGTTGATTCTCATAGAGTAATCATTCTGTAGGTGTACTAGAGAAGGTTCCATCACTTTGCCTTACCAACTCTTAATACTTTTTCTTTACAAGGATGGGTCCACTAGGGATTCCAACTAAGGATTATTAGGATAGCTCTTTTGACTTTCTTAGAGAATCATTCCACTCAAGAAGGATACGATTCCGGTCTTTCACGTCAAGGATTCTATTAACCTTCTTTTCTACATTCAAGGTCCTTTTTTCTTAACCTTCTTTTCAATATTCAAGGTTCTATATTAGTCATCCTTAGAAGGGCACCACCTTAGGTCTACCGATCCTAGACTTTCATTCATCATTCATTCATTCACATACATGACAATGGTGCCTAAGCCAACTAGTCAAGAATTGATATTCACATACTTTCATGTATCAAGTAGAGGGACCTTAGTCTATCAATCAAGACACAACATCATATCACGTACTCAATAGCATTCAAGCACCATGTAGGGACAATTAGGTCTACCTAACAAGATACCCTATCAATACACATATAGAGACTCCTCATAGTCTATCATATTCACATATGATCATTTAGTGTAAATCATGCTTTCACCTCACACTTACAGGTATACCATATAATTTTTCACATAGTTCATCTATACAACCTATAACATGATAGTACCATAATTCACATAATAATACCGACAAGGCCATGTTCATAACAATTATTGCACATAAACACCGCCACCATGAGTGTATTATACCAATCAATACAACTCAATATAAAATCTACACAACATTGAGGAAATAGTCCAACTCACCACCTTCCAATCATCATCACCACCATTCCTTAGCCTTTTCAATCAATTCTCTTTACAAAGGCTCTTACCAATAGCCATGTACACAATACTAAACAAACAATCAATCCATATCAATGATCCAACAGTGTACAATATAAATATCATCAATATAAGGCAGCGTAAAAACAATTCTATCATGATCTATACATAATTCAAAGGCCCAATACAATCTACACATAAATTCAATAATATCAAGACATGATCAATTCATTCCTTTTAGAGCCAAAATTAGGAATCGAAGGAATACACATGTTCATGGAAAGTTTGATCTTAAAATCATCAATAAAGATCAATTATATCATAAAACATTATTTTAAGCCTTTTCATAAGAGTTCAACATTCATTTCATGCTTATTATTATCACAAGGCTTTCTTCTTTCGAAATCAACAAGCTCAATACAATTCATGAAGGCATAATATACAAAAATGAACAACATAAACTCAAAACAAGTAAAAACCAAAATTTTCATTTTAGGCATGCAAGTTCACTGTAACATCACTATAACATGCACCATATTGTACAATTTCACCAAAAGATAACTTCAAATTTAGTCATTATTTTCACTATAATTAGGAATGACTAACCTTAGTTATCAATTAGGAATGACTAACCTTAGTTATCAATTAGGAATGACTAACCTTAGTTTCATATGGACCCAGATAAAGAGGACTCAACTTCCCCTTCTTGACAAATCTCACCACCCTTTCTACCCTTTCATAGGCAAAATTTTTAAATACACTTTATCACCTTTTTCAAATTCTAATTCTCTTCTCCTATGGTCGGAATAAGACTTTTGCCAGCTATAGAATGTTTTCAAGCGGTTCCTTATGATATGGACTTTCTCCAAATTCTTGTAAATCAATTCGGGACCCAAAAGAGAAGACTCACCCACTTCAAACCATCCAATATGAGATCTACATCTCCTACCATACAAGGCTTCATAAGGAGCCATTGATATAGATGAATGGTAACTATTGTTGTGAGAAAACTCAACCAAAGGCAAGTGCTTATTCCATTTTCCCTTGAAATTGATTATACTAGCTCTAAGCATATCCCCAAGGGTTTGAATAGTATGATCCACTTGACCATCCGTTTGAGGATGAAAAGCGTTGCTTAGCTTTACCTTGGTACCCAACCTTTTTGGAATGACCACTAAAACATAGATGTGAATTATGCACCCCTATCTGATATGATGGATAATGGAATACCATAGCGACACACAATCTCATCTACGAAGATCCTTGCATAATCCTCCGCCGAGTAAGTAGACTTGACAAGAATAAAATGAGCGGATTTGGCCAACCTATCCACAACCACCCATATAGAGTCATATTGCTTTTGCGTTCGAGGCAAACCTACCAAAAAGTAAATATTAATTTCTTCCCAGATCTAAGTAGGAACTTCAATTTATTGTAGCAAACCACCCGGATTTTGATATTCGGCTTTCACTTGTTGGCAATTTCGACACTTAAGAACAAATTCTGCTATGTCCTTCTTCAAGTCTTCCCAACAAAACACCTCCCTAAGGTCATGGTACATCTTGGTCGTACCCGTATGAATAGAGTACCGGGATCCATGAGCTTCGTCAAGAATCCGTTCCCTCAACCCATCTACATTGGGAACACACAACCTTACTTGATACCTCAAGACACAATCCCCCCTAAGGAGAATGACTCATTGATTTTACCAAGAACCGACTCCTTCAACTCCATCAATGGTTGATCAAGGTGTTATTTGGACTTCACCTCAACCATCAAAGACGAGTCGGATTTATGATGGACCACAAAACTACCATTTGGAGCATCTTCCAATCTAACACCCAAACGAGCCAACCTATGAACATCTTTCACTAGGCCTTTCTGGGATTCTACTACATGAGAAACACGACCCATGGTCATACGACTTAGAGCATTCACAACCACATTGGCCTTGTCGGGGTGGTAGAGAACACTCATGTCATAATCTTTCAACAATTCTAACCACCATATTTGTCAGAGATTCAACTCTTTTTGAGTAAACACATATTGAAGACTCTTGTGGTTGGTATACACATTAACATGGACACCATACAAATAATTCCTCCATATTTTCAAGGAAAATACCACGGCCTCTAACTCAAGGTCATGAATTGGCTAATTCTTCTCATGACTTTTAAGTTGTCTAGAGGCATAGGCTACTACTTTCCCATGTTGCATAACCACACACACCAAACACACTCGGTATGCATCACAATATACAGCGAAGCCCTTGGTACCCTCCGTTAAAGTCAACACCATAGCGGAAGTAAGCCTATCTTTCATGATTTGGAAGCTTCTTTCACGTGACTCCGACCACTCAAATCTCACACTCTTTTGGGTAAAAGTAGTCAAGGATATGCAATGTATGCAAAAACATCCACAAACCTCCTATAATAGCCCGCTAGATCAAAGAAACTCTTAATGTCGATTGGAGTCAATCGCCTAGCCAATTTTTCACCGCCTCGATTTTCCTTGTATCAACCTCAACTCCCCCACTAGAGATTATATGACCAAGAAACGCCATCGACCTCAACTAAAACTCACATTTGCTATACTTGGAAAATAATTGGTTCTCAATAAGCACTTGTAACACCACCCTCAAATGGTCCATGTGTTCACCCCCATTTTTCAACTATACTAAGATGTCGTCAATGAAGGCAATAACAAATGAATCTAGGTAACTTCAAAACACCCTATTCATTAGGTCCATAAATACCGCTGGGGCATTATTGATACCAAAGGACATTAATAGGAACTCATAGTGTCCATATCTAGTTCGAAATGCTATTTTTGGTATATCCTCACCTATCACCCTAAGTTGGTGATACCCCGATCTCAAGTCAAACTTAGAAAAGTAGCTTGCCCCTTTGAGTTGATCAAAGAAATCATCAATCCAAGGGGGAGAATACTTTTTCTTAATAGTGACTTTATTGATTTTGTGATAATCAATGCATATTCTAAGGGACCCATCCTTCTTCTTCACAAACAAAACCGGAGAACCCCATGGAGAAGTACTAGGCCGAATGAAACCCTTATCTAGTAGATCTTTGAGTTGAGCCTTCAACTCTTTCAATTTAGACTGAGCCTTCCAATAAGGAGGAAATCAAATGAGATTAGTATTCGGTAGCAAGTCAATACCAAAATCAATTTCCCCTTCTGGAGGGATTCTGGGAAGATCATTAGGAAAGACCTTCGGAAATTCCCTTACTACGGGGACCATCTCAATGGAAGGAATTTTGGAGTCTAAATCTTTGACTCTCGCAATATTGTATAAACACCCTTTAGAGATCATCTTGCAAGACTTCGAACAAGAAATGAAACGACCACTAGGAATAGAATTTCCCCCCATCCACTCTAAAACGGGTTCATTAGTAAAATTGAACTACATAATTCTAGTTCTACAATCAATGGAAGCAAAACAATCAGGCAACCAATCCATCCCCAAAATGACATCAAAATTGACCATATAAAGTTCTACTAATTCTAAATGAGTAACTCTATTGGGCAACATTATAGGACAATTTCTATATACCCTCTTTTCAACCATCGACTCACCATGGGGTGGAGACCAGAAAAGGTTCATTTTGAATATTGGGCAAAATATCAAACTTCCTAACTACAAAAGGAGTAACAAAAGAGAGGGTAGCACCCGGATCAAGTAAAACATAAACATCAATAGAGAAGACATGTAACATACCCATCACCACATTGGGAGAACTCTCTTGTTCACCCCTAGAGGGAAGTGTATAAAAGTGATACTTCTTTGGAGGATCCACATTAGAACCAATAGCTTGAGGTTGCCCACTTCCTTTGGCTTGCCCCTTCAAATTTGGGTAATCCCTAACCTTCTGGCCACTCTTGACACACCCAAAACATTTGTCAGTCCAACAAGGCAATCACTATAGTATTCTTGCCACACTTTCCACAAGTTGGCTTCTTGCTTGGTGAGCTAGTACCTCTTCCCTTTTGGGATTTAGGGTCAGACACCATATCATCACGAGTCTTAGGGAACTCTGAAGGAACATGATTAGAGAAACTCTTTTTTAACCTAGGCTTGTCTTGGATGTTAATCCTGCCCTTTGAATAACCACCATCTAACGACTTTTCCCTATTTGCACCTCTACTCTTCCTCTTAACCCTTGTTTCTTCCAATTGTTGAGCATAAACCATGAGATGAGAAATATTCATATGATCATATAGCATTTCCGAACGACATTCTTCCTTCATGTCATCCGCCACCCTGTAGCGACTCATTTCATCTCTAGGGTCGGAAACCAAAGAAGAAGCATACTTTGACAGTAAATTTCAAAGTGTAGTCAGTTACACTCATACCTTCTTGACGAACATTGATGAATTCTTCAACTTATTCTTCCCTCTTATCCCTAGGAAAGAACTTATCAAGAAAATCCTTCTTGAAAATCTCCCATTTCACCGGTCCACCCCTTAAGGGCCTATTGTCTCTTCAATTGATGTACCAAGTTTGGGCCACATCTTTGAGTTGGTAATTGACTAACTCGGCCTTCTCACTAGTAGTCAACCCCATAGCATAGAGGATCTTGTAGGTTTCATAATTGAATTCTTGGGGTCTTCCTAAACTTTGGACCCATAGAAAGTAGGGGGATTCATCCTTGTGAAATCCCTCAAACGGGAGACCATGGTGCCAACTTGTTGGTTTCCTCGGTGTACAACTTAGGCCGTCATAGCTTGGGTCGTCATAGCTTGCGCTTGTGTAGTGACGACTTATTCTTGTGTAGTAATGTCTTGGACAATTTGGAGAAAAGGATGCCCTTATGTCCTCATCACGAGGATTGGCCGGAGCTTGTTCATCATTAGTAACTTCTTCAAGCGTAGGGAGTTGATTGCCTCGGGGAGGAAATCCCGCATTGGCAATCTCTTCAACAATTATTCGAGTGACTGTTGTTAGATTATTCATACCTACAACCACCATACAAGGTTTAGGTGAAAGCATACATAAATTAGACTCTAGAGGCACGACATTGGATTTCCAAGAAAAGGAGAATTTCCTAAGCATCATATAGTTCCCTATTCATAAGTGTGGTGCGCTTCACAATTATAAATAAGAATCTACATAGATGTGGCTAAGTGAGACACCGACTCTTAAGCTATTTGACCTCATGGTCTGATACCAAGTTTGTCACATTCGGGGAGCACCCCCTAGACGTAACGGGCGCCATCATCCTCGAAGAGGACTAAGGGTAGCCTCTTAGCTTACATCATTTCAATTACAGGTTAAAAATGCAGAAAATTAAAACTTTTCTTCTATCTATCATGAGGTTACAAAGAACTCTCGCATACACATAGTATAGTCATATTGAGTATACATAGACCCTTCGTATAAGAAGATTACATAGTATTCTACTTTTATTGTAAATATATATATATATATATATATATATATATATATATAATATATAACATAGTCTTAAAGCCGCATGTCTCTTCTCATAACGATCTACCAAGAGTATAACAATTGTGCATAGCGCATACATCAATACAATAAGAGCCACATATAGGCTATACAATCTTTAGTACTCAAATGAAAGGAAATGAACATATTCTCTTGAAGACTAAGCAATATCCGAAGTTAGAAAATGGCATTGTCCTCAAAGTAGTGAGGACCTACCCAACTTGGAGAGTGAGAATTCCAACCCTTCCTTCAGTGTCGTCACAAACCCTTCAATGACCGCTACCTAAAAGGTTTGGTACAAAAGGGAGAAATGGGGTTAGCACATCATTGTACAAACTATGGGCACATATGCACACACAACATAAAAACATGCTAAAAAGTAACATTTCATTAAAGAATGCCATTTACTTTGAAAAGCCTTATGGACCTTCAAGAACTAATACAAGACAATCATACAGATTCATTAAGTCCATACCATGTACATCACAATACGAACACTACTAAGTCTAGTCAAGTCAACATGCATATCAACATACTTGAGCACATAGTCAATACAACTCTATAATCAATCTATAACTTCAACAAGCATATATAAGAGTTCATAACATCATAACTAAAGCAAGACCATTACTCATGAACCCTCATTAAGTCCACTAGTGCAATGACTAAGGAAAGCCCCATAACTTTACTCAATCAAGTAAACTCAACAAGAACCATAACTAATGTCCAACTTCACATAACATATCATTAATAGTCCATAACATCATACTTTAGCAAAAGAGACCAATCACATGTTCATAAGTGAAACCAATAACCTATAATATCATCAACATATACAATCATCATATACACATCATTTACATTTATAAGCATATACATACATAAGAACATCCTTCTTAGACTTCCTTCAAGGTAACTAGTGCAATGTATAGGTAGAGTCCAATACCCCTACCTAGAATAAGCTAAACCACTTTGGTCATCCTAGTTAGATTTCATTCCATTACTTCATTTTACCTTTTGGGAACATCTTGCCTTAACGGACATAGACCACATGAGCTAATGTGGAATCCGGTGTCATGGAACCCTACACTGAAAGAAGGAGGACTATTTTCCAAGGTAGTACCAAAACATAAACATTGCTTCTATTGTTGATCCACTAGCTAGAATTCCTATGGGGACAAGATAGTTCAAGAACTAGGAGATGTAGTTGGGACCCTCTTTATGCTACATACATTATAGTCTCCAATCTCATGAGTACATTAGTGATCCTACCTTCCCTGTGTGGGAAGGGACATTCCTCACTCTAGTTCACTCGGTGTTAAGCTAGAGTCCCTTTTGAAATGTCTTTAATACCTTTATTAATCATCACAACTTAAT
This sequence comes from Solanum sitiens, assembly GCA_016801875.1. Lineage (NCBI taxonomy): Eukaryota > Viridiplantae > Streptophyta > Magnoliopsida > Solanales > Solanaceae > Solanum > Solanum sitiens. The sequence goes on along the minus strand of JABWTJ010000047.1, from coordinate 2,494,851 downwards.
GTAGGTCATAGGGTCTATCGCTTATATAATCATTATCATAGCTCAATAAGAATTGCATGAGTATTATCCTTTCATTACAATTCATACATGTAATTTTATCACATTACATAATGACATCATGATAAGGCACATTGCTAAGCCATCACCATCCTTCTAACATTTACATCTTAGCCAACAACTCACAAACCATAGTTGAATACATTTAAATTCAACATTATACCAACCCTATCTATCTTAATATAAGGTATACTTCAATACAACATCATCACTTAATCACAAGTAATCATAATTGAAGTAGAGAATTGAGATCACACGACTTACCAAAATCTCCTCCATAATTCATCCTCAAGGTCTTATCATCGACCATTCAAACTCAAAACAACAATGGGTGTAACATAATCAATAATAATTAATACCATAACTGTAACACTCTTAAAATGCCATGACTTAGACTAGAGTTTAATCTATTAAATAATTTTTAAAATGATGTTTCCAGACCTATATTAATGTAATAAGTTAATTTAGAAAAATTTAGAGCCAAAACGACAAAGAAAGACCTTGATGTTCGTAAACTAGCGAATTCGAACTAATTGACGTCTCGATGTTTGGTGAAGGTTTAGAGGTGTCAAATGGAGTCCAAAACTTGTAAAAATACCTTGTATATGTAGTATGTAGTACAAAGGGTACGTACGGTAATGACACCCGAAGGACCACCCGAAGTGTCCTTGGGGAGGACCCCAACATGGGTAGGCAGGCTGCCAAAGCGCATGCGAGAACAAGATTGGGGCATGAGGTGTGCGACGCACAACCTACACACAGGCTACTTCCTCAAGAATTCAGAGGCATCCTCGCGACGCGAGGCTGACACACACCTCACTTCCTCAATCCAAAATTTGAGAAAAATAACGGAAATTGGCCCCGCGACGCGTATCCACTTCCCGGAATTGTTAAAATCGTATTTTTTGGTAATTTAACTTCTTAAAAAGACCAATTTAAGTGGAGGGTCTTTTGGGTATTTTATTGGACGGCTATATAAATAAACTAGGTCAGTTTTAGACCACTTTCCACACGTCCAAATTAGATTGAAACGCGATGACCCATCTCTCAATAGAAATACTCTCTTTTCCAAATTCCATTGATGAACACGAAGAGCTTAAGGAATAAGACAAAGGCTTCGAGGTTTCCCATCAAATTTCGTGAATTATTCGTCTATAAGGTATGGGTTTTTCACTCTTGGGATTCCTTTACCCAAGAGGTCCTTTAAAAGATAGTTTTCAAGTAATTCAAATACTAGGGTTTTTACTCTACAAAATGGAATTTCTTCCTAACTCTAGATTTATGATTATCGATGTAAAGTAATTTTTTTCTATGGTCGATTTCACACAAATTTATGAGTATGTGTTTAGTTATGTTTGAATTTTGTGTGATTCATGTTCTTATCTAATTGATGATTTCGAATGGGTTGTATCTACTACTAGAAAATGTGTAAACGTTGGCATTGGAACAAAGACTTGAATAAACTCTTTAATGACCCTTTCCCTTATCCTACATTATGAATTGATCTTGTATATGATTTGAAGAGTTGTTCTTGGTTATGCTATTGTGTATTTCACTATGTTATGGTTATGAATGTTGTAATTTGAACTTAAGAGCTTGAATAAGGTTCTTGGAAGCGAGAGGTAAGTCTTCTAAAGTCGTGATTACTCCATGTTTGTTATGTTATCCCACAAATGATATTATTATGCTATTGATTTATGTATGATGTTGTTTTGTATATATGTTGGGTTGTGAACATGTTAATTGTAAGATCATGATAAGAATAAGATAATGCAAGTTATGATATTCTCTTGTATGCTTTACATAAGATGATTATGCTATGTTAATCTCACACACGAAGGGTTGGATGAAAGGAAATTCTCATCGAATCATAGTGGACCCATCTTTGGTAGGTGCATTATGAATAGGTAATGATTAAGAGATGGTACCTTTCCATATTCCCCTTTTTATTAAACTTACTCTATGAGAACAAAGGCTAGAACCGAGTGAATATGTTATGGTTTGTAACTCTACTTAACAAGGAGACTAGAGTACAATGTATCTCTACTTGAGAAGGAGACTAGAGTGCATAAAAGACCTTGATATTGCTTAACCATGTGCCTATATGGTATGTGTCCTATGTCTACCTTTGGCAAGTAGAACACCATCCATCGGAGTAGGTTTATGACTCCAGATTTCATTCCTAGGTAGTATGGTCTATATCGGTTTTAGTCTATTCTCATCATGTGGGATACATGCTAGTTTTGGATTATTACTATGAAGTTTAGGTAGTGGAATGGGACGCTATCAATACATTTCACGATTAGGCTTTGAAAATTTTAGTGTGTGAGTGCCCTAGGTCTTCTTAAAGACCATTATGTGAATGTCCATAAGTGATGAATGTTTTCTAATTGACTTAATGAACATAATGACTTTAGTAAAGGAATGTTAATGAAAAAAATACTTATCTAGAGTAGATTTGAGGATTGCTTAGTTAGGATTGAAGAGGGTGTATGGGCGGTCTCTTAATGTCTTACTTAGGTGAGTCTTAGAGTAATTCTAGGTAGGGAATTTAACAAATAGAATGAGTATGATCTTATCTTAGGTAGTCTTCTGGATCATTTAGGTGTGCTTAGATAGGGTGTATGGGCGGTCTCTCTCACTTAAATTAGTCTTAGGATAATCTTTGGTGAGAGAGTTTCAAGCTAAAAGAGGTCACTATGATGTTGAACTTAGTTCACTGTAAAGTGACATAGTTCACTGCAACATTATTCAATATTTGGTAAAATGCTTATGTGATATCTTATATGTTTCTAAGATGTTAAATGTTGTTCTTATACTGAAACTATGATGTTTTAATCAAAAAGAGCGTGTGTTTATACAAATGTCCGCTTCTCAAGATTTTATGCATTATGACATACTTAGTACAAGTGTTTGTACTAATTCCATAGATTTTGTCTATCTCTAAAGGTGTAGGTGGTATTTGAGAGGAGTCTCAATGAGGAATCTTGGATTAGTGTTGATTCAAGTAAAGAGTTTGGTATGTCCTCAATAGATTCGAGGACATCCTTATGTTTAGATTTGCTTATTGAAATTATTGTAATAGACTTAGCTGTTTTCCTATATTTTGAAGTATGGGTCGTGTCCCAATATATTCATATGTCTAAGATGGCGACTTTGAGACTTATCCTTTTATTATGTTTTTCTATAAAGAGATATTTTGAAGTATTATTATTTCGTGTGAAAAGTTAAAATTTCGCACTACTTCTCACACATGTATGCAATGAATGGTATGAAAGGGCTTGTACAAGACCTCTGAGAGGTCGAGTATGCCATTTTTCGATTCGAGAATGCCCTAACTTCTAGGGGGTGTTCTCAGGTCATTACATGTTACTACTCTTATATGAAGTTGGTTACGTTAATGAACATGCTAATTGTCTATATTGCTTTATGAGGTGATGACTACTTATGTTACAAGTTATATGGGGCAAAGCTTTACTTGTGGTCTCCTATCTTATCTACTTGGTTGTGTGGGGTTATGGGGCTTCACATGACCATTGAACTTGTAGGTTAGAGATGGGATCATTGGTAAGTGTTTTGTATGTATGTTCTATGATCTTTGAATAAGAAATGTTAACATGACTCTATGATAATATGTCTTTGATTATGATCATGTTGTATGTAGATGAAATCCTTAACTTGTATTTGTTCTATGGTATGTGCATTGAAGACATTCATATGACTTGGCATGCTTTCTAAAGAAATGATAAATGATCCTTTTTCATGCATGTACTCAAATGTTATGTGCATATACCCATACTTAGTACATGTGGCTACTAACCCCATTACTTTATATTACTACAAATGTAGGGTCCAGCCATTGAAGATTAAGAAGGTCGATTGATGAAGCTTGGAACTCTTTTTCCAAGTGTTGGTATGTTCTCATGTTCGGGGATTCTATCTTTTCATTATTCTAGCTTACGAAGACATTATTAGATTCTAATAATACTCGTATTTCCATTTATGTTCTTTGGATTCTTTTGTATTAAGGCCTATATGACATATATACTACTTATTGTCTAAGTCCAAATTCGTACTCTTAGATGGTTTTTATATATGTGAGACATGTTTTTAGAGTATAGTATTATAATATGAATGTTAAGTATGAAGTCTAAGTATACTTCACATAGTATATATAAGTTTTAAATTTTTTGCAATTTTTACTGATCACATGTTATGACGAAAGCTAAGGGCTTGTCTGAGTCCTCTGAGAGGGAGATGACGTCGGTCGCATCTAGGGTGAAAACGTCCGAGTGTGACAAGCTTGGTATCAGAGCATGAGGTTAAATACCCTTAGTATCAATGTCTCACTAAACCAGATTACCTAGTGTCTTGTTAATGATTGGGAAGCGCGCCATAATTGTTGATGAGAGTCTATGAGATGATTAGGAAAATTCTCTTTTCTTGGTAATCCTATATCGTACCTCTAGAGTTTTGACACTATGTGTCTTTTAGCATCTAATCCCTTTCTTGTGGTTATAGGCGATGAACAAAAGAAGGACAACCTCGAGAAGAGTATGAGATGAGATTGCGAATGCGGGAGCAACTACCCAAGGCAATCAAGTTCCTCCTCAAGTGCAAGCTGCTGCAAATGATCAAGTTTCGGTGAATCCTCCAACCATGACGGATGGTGAGGTGACGGTATCCCTATTCCAAATGTCCCAAGCCATCACCACCCAAGCTCAGGCCATTACGACACAAGAAAATAGGGAGTTTGTACCTCAAGAGAACCAAAATCCTAGTACTATAGCTAGCCATTTAAGATATTTTACGAGGATGAATCCTCTCATGTTCTTTGGATCGAAGGTTGATGAAGACCCCCAAGATTTCCTTGATAAAGTATACAATGTCACGACCGAAATCTAGACCCCAGACAAGACCGGCGTCGTTGACCTCTCAGAGGTCGTAAACAAGCCTACTTACGTCATTCTTACTTCAGCTAGGTTAATTTTAGCGGAAAATTTGAAACTTTTGTCTCTTAACATACTTACTAATCATATCTAATAAATTCATAATTTGTTCACCATCAACCATCTAACAATAAGATCATCAAATGAAAGAAATAGTTTAATATAGCAATAACTGAATACTTGCCAAAATGGCACCAATACAATGTCTGAAATAATACGAGAAAGAAACTCTACTGGAACATACTCCACTAGCTCAATCCTAAGACTAAGCTAGAATATAAATTATCAAGCATCCTCGAAAGCATGACGGCCTACCAAGTCCGGATGAATGCTCGACGTCCGGATAGCTTCAGCGTCAACCTATAGGTCTAGCGTCCACCTATGCCTGCACCTAAAATTGTAAAGTTGTATAGGGTTAGTACACACTTGTCCTAAGTATGGGTATATGCAAGCACACACCAAGAACATGCATTAGAAAGGATAGCTCTTTCCTAAAAACATGATTATGGAAAGTCAAGTTAGTGGACTTAACAAATTAGGATTACGAAAGTTAGTGAACTTTCCATATTTGGATTAGGAAAGTCAGTGAGCTTTCCAAATTTGGATTAGGAAAGTCACCCCATGAGAGTAACATGCATCATCATACTTATCATATTGCACACAGCACATAACATCTTACACATAGCACATATTATATAGCATATAGCACATAACATCTTTTATAACATTCATTCATATGCCATGAGACCTTGAAATCATGGACTTGACATTAAGACTTTCCAAAATGAGGTCTCAACATATGGGACCTCAACTAGGGAGTCTTCATTAGCAAACACAGAGTCTGCTTTATTCATTCATACGTACTTCATTTCATTTTATCCATAGGCTATTGTGAACACCAGCTATACCTAGGAAGTAGTTGAAGACTTTCATCGGGTTTGCTGTGAAATGATCAAGAATAACCTAGTTTCATTACTTGAGTCTAGCTCACCTCTTGATTATCCTATCCTAACACCTTCGGTATCATTCATTTCATTATGTGCATCATTTTAGGCTGACCTCATTCATTCATTGGGAACTTTAACTTTAACCGACATAGATCATGTGAGTATCATGAAATCCAGTCTCCCCCACACCGAAAAGAGGTGGAATCACCGGCCAAAGTGACCCAAAACATGCAAGCGTACATGGGAATTTAACCCCGCCAGATCCCTATATTGACAGTATAGGTTCGAAGACTAGGAGATATAAGGAGACCCATACCCGGCAAGCCGGACAGTCTCATCTCATGAGAGTTACGTGAACCTCCGCCCTTCCCGAAAGAAGGCATCACCGCTTATAGCTAGTCTATCGGTGCTCAGTATAAAGTTCCATTACATTCAATTCATACGTCATGGAAGCTGACTTCTAGTATGAGTGTCATCATAGCTCAATAGATGATTTCTCATCTCATCATTAGTATTAAGTGTGTTAATCTCAATAATTTCATTAGAGTGTTCATAGAGACTGGTCTCTTCACTAAATTAGACTCTCATAGGTGAGTACGTTTTGGTAACATTTACTTACGCTCATTTGAGATTGTTCTCATCTTTTACATTAGCCTCATATCATGTTGTCACCACATTCATTAACATTAGCACAATTGCTTTTCATAATTACTCACCCCATTTTACGTGAATGTTCATTTCATCATATGCCAATGTACTTGACCATTTGTGTGTTTCACACTCTTACATAACCCTTCTAGGGTTTCTTCATGTCATTACATACATCTTAGGTTCACTTATTTTTAAACGTATGCTAGACTTATGGGTCTATACTTACAAGCCATGAGGCTTCATTCATAGTTCGTTAAGTGACTCATATCTTCCTAAGATTATGTAGTACAAGACTTATGTATCTTGTATGTATGCCAAGATCTTGATTTCGATCTAAGTAGGTGGCATTATTATTGAACATTTAATTCACGTATGACTTATGTATCAATACGGAAATTTGGGCAAGGGAACCCAAGTTCGAACCCCATGGACAATACTTACATTTTTCCTTGACCTTATTCTTAGTCTTCATGACATTGGGACCCTAGATCGAGCCCCAACATCAACATTCTCTCTTTATTTTTCTCCTTGGATTCTCCTCCTAATTGACCGAAGGGTTGTGGGATCGAACCCCCACAACCCCTTTTATTTTTCGTTTAAAATTGTGTTGTCCAATTCGCCTAGACCAAGAGGTTGTGGGATCAAACCCCACAGCCTCTTTTTATTTTATTCTTTATTTCGCTGGGAATTGAGAGGTTGTGGGTTCGAACCCCCACAACCTCCTTATTTTATTTTTATTTAAAATTTGACTTAGCTATGCATAGGCAGTGAGGTTGTGGGATCGAGCCCCCACAACCTCACTTTGTTTTCTCTTCATTTCGCCCTTTCTCCTTTCCAGCCTTGAGGTCGTGGGTTCGATTCCCACGCCTCACATTTCCTTTCTTTTAATTATCTTTCAATTCATTTGTTGCCTGTAGGTTGTGGGTTCGATTCCCACTCCTCCCATCTCGGCCAGTACACCCCATTTCGAATCCCCCCAACCCCTTTCCTTTTATTGCAAATTTAAGGTGTCACACGGGTAAGGTCACAGGTTCGAATCCTGGTGGCCTAATCCCTTTAAAATCAATTAAATTTTCCAGATTTCTTCATTAAACTTTAGCCTAAACTAAACTTACAATTTTTATTGGAAATTTTCTTAACTTATTTTCATCAATATTTCCACTTGAAAACTTAGGAAAATTCATGGGTCGTGTGACACTTTTTGGGGTGTATTTCATGGATTCGTTTAACCAACATATTGATACTCAAATCAGCCCCACTTCCATTTTAATGAACATCACGATTTACATTGGTTTATGTACGTAAAATGACAACCAAAATAATATCAAAATTGAAGCCTTAACTCGAGACCTCAGTCACAGTACATTCACAGTAACATGCACACACTTGCACAAACTTTCGAATACATGGTAGTCTTTCCTACGATTTCAAGTACATAAACATAAAATCACAAGGAACATCATATTTCACACTTAGTTACCAGCACCCATACCAACAACATGATTTCTAACCTAATTTAGATTGAAATAGGAAGGAGACTAGGGACAAGGAATTCAACAATAGAGGGGACAACCCTAGTTTCATACATTGAATTTTGTGGAAAGAAATTTCTCTTGGAGAAAGGATTTCAAGAGAGAAAAGCAATAACTTTTTGAAGTTAAGCCCTTGACTTGCTGCCAAACAACTCGTCCCAAGAACACGTCTAAGTCCAAAAGCTTCAACACTAACTCGACGGAAAAACTCCTCTCTTTGCCTAACGTTTTTGGCTATGTTTGAATAAGTTTTTTAACGTGAAAGTTCTTCAAGTGTTAAGAACGTTTAGTTGCTGATCAGTTCTTTTATTTTTCTAGCAGTGAGAACATGAAAGAGTGGAGAAAACGTGAGAGAGATGAGCGTGAGAGAGAGTTAAAAGAGGTGAAGTAGTTTAGACTTAGTCAATTAGGAGACTTAGTCATAAAAACAGATTAATTAATAAATAATTAATAATTAATAATAAAATCTGATTTTCCTTTTTTAATCAGCCATTAATTATTAATTTATTAAATTAATTCACCAATAAATAAAATCACATTAAGTCCTTGCTCCCGCCTAGGTTCGAACCCGGGTGGAGCAAGACTTCATTTCAAGGGCTCAATTTCGGCCCTCTCTCCCCAAATTGCCCCTCCACTTTATTAATTAAGTAATTAATTACATATTTAGGGTAATTACGATACTACCTATAGCCAGGAAAAAGACCATTTTACCCCTAGACCCTTCAAACCTAAGATTTCTTCTTTTTAAGTCCGGTAAAGACTCTTTCGAGTAAATCTTCATATTCGAGATCCCTACATGGTTGGACCCAACCTTTCCAAGCCCAAATAACTCCCCAAGTTAGTTCGCTTGGCTGTAGCAAGGGTTCCGAGGTATTGTGCTTCGCGCATCAATCTGCGTGAACCCTGGTCTAATCGTAGGAATTCTTGACACATTAGCATTTCTTATCTTATTCATTTTAAGGGTTGTTACATTATCCCCACCTTAGGAACATTCGTCCCCGAATGACACTACCACTATCTAGTGTAATGCCAGTCAGATCATAACATAATCACTATGCACAATCAAGCAATAGCAACAAAATATGGAGGGATAAGGAAAATTAAACTTAAGAGTAGGATGTCTAACCTCAAGAGCAGAAAAGATAAGGGTAACGGTATCTTATGTCGGCCTCAGCCACCCACGTAGCACCCTCAACAAGATGATTTCTCCACAGTACCTTCACTGTGGCTATCTCCTTGTTCCTCAGCCGCTTGATCTGTCTGTTTAAGATATCAACAGGTACCTCCTCATAGGACAAGTCTTCATCGACCCCGAAACCATCCACAGGTAGAATCGATGCTGGATCACCTAGGCACTTCTTTAACATGGATACATGAAAGACTGGATGGACAGAAGCTAGCTCCGCAGGCAATACTAACTCATAGTCCACCTCACCCAGATACTGTAGGATCTCATATGGCCCAACATACCTCGGACTCAACTTCCCCTTCCTGCCAAACCTCATCACCCCCTTCATAGGTGATATCTTCAAATAGACCTGGTCACCAACATCAAACTCTAAGGGCCATTTTCTGTTATCTGCATATGACTTCTGCCGACTGTAAGCAGTAGCCAACCTGTCCCTAATCACTCTTACCTTCTCTAAGGCCTCATGAATGATCTCTGGACCCAACATGGATGACTCTCCAACCTCGAACCACCAAACTGGAGATCTACACCTCCTACCATATAGTGCCTCAAACGGTGCCATCCCAATGCTGGTGTGATAGCTATTATTATATGAGAACTCTATCAAAGGTATATGGTCATCCCAGCTACCCCTGAAGTCAATCACACACGCCCTCAACATGTCCTCCAATGTCTGAATGGTGCGCTCTGCCTGCCCATCAGTCTGAGGATGAAAGGCAGTACTAAGCTTTACATGCGTGCCCAAGCTCTTCTGGAAAAATTTCCAGAAATGTGAAGTAAACTGAGCTCCTCTATCTAAAATGATAGACAAAGGAATCCCATGCCATCTCACAATCTCATCGATGTAGAGTCTCGCATAATCCTCGACTCTGTAAGTAGACTTCACTAGAATAAAGTGGGCAGACTTAGTCAATCTGTCCACAATAACCCATATGGAGTCATACTGCCTCTTAGTCCTCGGAAGACCAACCACGAAGTCCATATTAATGGCCTCCCACTTCCAAGTTGGAACCTCAATAATTTGAGTAAGACCGCCTGGCTTAAGATGTTCTGCCTTAACCTACTGACAATTAGGACACTTGGCCATATATTCTGCAATGTCCTTCTTCATGCCATCCCACAAATAAATCTGCTTAAGATCATGATACATCTGGTGGAACCTGGAGGTATGGAATATCTAGAACCATGGGCCTCTGCAACAATCCTCGTCCACATATCATCCACATCTTGTACACACAGCCTGTCCTGATACCTAAGTATGCCATCATTTCCCAAAGCGAAAGACTCATTCATCTTTATTAACACTGAGTCCTTCAGCTCCATCAACACAGGATCTAGATGCTGACCCTGCTTGACTTCAACTACCAAGGATGATTCAGAACTAGGATGAACTGAAACACCCCCACTAGTAGAGTCCACCAATCGCACACCCAGTCTGGCCAGCCTGTGTATATCTTTCACCAACTCCTTCTTCTCATCCTCAATGTGGGTTGTACTTCCAATGCTCATCCTGCTCAAAGCATCAGCTACAACATTAGGCTTACCTGGATGGTAGTGAACATTCATGTCATAGTCCTTCAATAGCTCCAACCATCTCTGCTGACGTAGATTCAACTCCCTCTATGTGAACACGTACTGCAGACTCTTGTGGTCTGTGAAAACATCCACATGCACTCCATACAAGTAGTGCCTCCACAGCTTCAGTGCAAACACCACAGCTGCTAACTCAAAGTCATGAGTGGGATAATTCTTCTCATGAAACTTGAGTTGTCTGGACGCATAGGCTATCACCTTACCAACTTGCATAAGAACACAACCCAAACCAACCCTAGATGCATCACAATAAATAGTGTAATTATCACCACACTTAGGCAAAGTAAGCACCGGGGCTGAAGTGAGTCTGTCCTTGAGATCCTAGAAACTCTTCTCACAAGTCTCCGTCCATTCAAACTTGGCTTTCTTCTTAGTCAAAGATGTCAGTGGGGAAGCAATGGAAGAAAAGACCTCAACGAATCTGCGGTAATAACCAGCCAATCCAAGAAAGCTACAGATGTCAGTGGGAGTAAGAGGCTTTGGCCAGTTCCTCACAACCTCAGTCTTCCTGGGATCCACCTCCAAGCCCTGATCGGACACAACATGACCCAGGAAGGTCACTGATCTAAGACAAAAATCACACTTGCCGAATTTGGCATACAGCTGATGTTGTCTAAGTACCTGCAAGGTTAGTCTCAAATGTTGTTCATGCTCTTCCTTGGTCCTAGAGTAGATGAGGATGTCATCAATGAATACTATGATGAAGTAATCAAGGTATTCACGGAAGACTCGGTTCATGAGGTCCATAAATGAAGCTGGTGCATTAGTGAGACCAAATGACATGACTAAGAACTCATAATGACCATAAGGGTACGAAAGGCTGTCTTTGGGATATCTCCATCGCTAACCCTAAGCTGATGATACGCTTAACGAAGATCAATCTTAGAGAAGAAACTAGACCCTTAGAGCTGATCGAACAAATCATCTATCCTGGGAAGTGGATACTTATTTTTTATAGTGACTTTGTTGAGCTGCCGATAATCGATACACATTCTAAGGGTTCCATCCTTCTTTTTCACAAACAACACTGGAGCGCCCCAAGGGGATATGCTCGGCTGAATGAAACCCTTATCAGTGAGATCTTTTAACTGCAGCTTCAACTCTTTGAGTTCAGCTGGAGCCATTCCGTAAGGAGGAATTGAAATTGGTTTAGTATCGGGTTCTAAGTCGATACCAAAATCAATCTCTCGAGGGGGAGGGACTCCAGGAAAATCATCAGGAAATACATCTAGGAACTCATTCACTACAGGCATTGAGTCTTTGAAGGAATGTCATGATCTAAATCATTAACACTCACAAGATGACACAATAACCCCTTGGACATCATTTTATTGGCTTTAAGGTTCGATATCAAGGGATTTGGACGACTCGAGTTGTACCCCTCCCAGACTAGCTCCTCTTCATCTAGGAAATGAAATCTCACCACTCTACTACGACAATCCAAACAAGCATAACAATTGTGAAGCCAGTCCATGCCAAGAATAACATAAAAATCATGCATGGGTAACTCAACCAAGCCTGCACAAATAGTCTTACCACTTACAACTATTGGGAAATCCTTGTATACTCTATCAGTTCTTACATTTTCTCCTAAAGGTGTACTAACCACAATAGGATCATGCAGAACTTCAGGCAATATCTCAAAAGTGGAGCAAGCAAAGGAGTTACAAAGAAAAGCGTAGACCCTGGATCAAGTAAAGCATAAACAGAAGTTGAGAATACTTGCAGCATACCTGGGACCACATCAGCGGACTTCTCCTGCTCCTCCTTGCCCTTCAGGGCATAGAACCTGTTCCTCTTAGGTGTCTTGGCTGCTGCTGTACCCTGTGGATTAGGCCTAGGCTGAGCATTACCTCCAGCCTGACCTCTGTTCTGTGGGCAATCTCTAACCATGTGTCCACTCTTACCGCAACCGAAGCAGGCATCAGTGCCCTGTCTGCACTCTCCGCTGTGAGCACGGCCACACTTAGTACACTTCTTTTTGGGGAGCTGCATCTCACCTCCATTGCCCTTCTTGGGCTCAGGTCTGCCTTTTCTCGGTGTTGTACTTTTCTGAGAATTATAGTTCCCAAAACTCTGTTGCCCCTTCTTGAACCTAGGCTGCTCACGGACGCCAAAATTGTTTCTGTGGCCTCCATGGCTGGGACCTGCCTGATCTTGAGGCTTAGGCCTCCTAGCATCACGAATTCCCCTCTTTTTGCGGCTGTCCTCTACCTGATAAACATGTACCATCAACTTGGAGAGGTCCATATTATCATCGAGCATCGCAGATCGACACTCCTCCTCCAGATCTCCATTGATTCCTATGATGAACCTGCTCATCTCATCTCAAATTATGCACATAACACTAGGTTATTCTTGATCATTGCACAACAAACCTGATGAAAGTCGTAAACTACACCCTAGGTATGGCTAGTTTTCACACTGGCCTATGAACGAAATGAAATGATGTATGTATGAATGAATGAAGCAGACTCTGTGTTTGCTAATGAACACTCCCTAGTTGAGTTCCCATATGTTGAGCCCTCATTTCTGGGATGTCTTAATGTTAAGTCCATGATTCCAAGGTCTCATGGCATATGAATTAATGACATTAAAGAAGTTATGTGCTACATGCAAAAGGTGTTATGTGCTATATGATATGTGCTATGTGTAAATGTTATGTGTTGTTTGCAAATGTGATAAGTATGATGACATATGCTATTCTCATGGCATAACTTTCCTAATCCAAATTTGGAAACTTTCCTAATCTCAATTTGGCAAGTCCACTGACTTGACTTCCAAAAATCATGTTGTTAGGAAAGAGCTATTCTTTCTCATGCATGTCCTTGGTGTGTGCTTGCATATACCCATACTTAGTACAAGTGTGTACTAACCCTATACAAACTCTACTATTTTAGGTGCAGGCACAGGTGGATGATAGAGCTACAGGATTAATCTTTGCAGTTATCCGGACGTCCAGCATTCATTCGGAGTTGGTAGGTCCTCATGCTTTCGAGGATGCTACTGTTTTATATTCTAGCTTAGTTTTAGAGTTGAGCTAGTGGAGCATGTTCCACTAGCGTTTCTTTCCTGTTTTTATTCAGACTATGTGTTGGTGCCATTTTGGCAATTATACGCTTTATAAGTATTAAACTATTCCTTTCATTTGATTATCTCTTAATGTTAGATGGTTGATGGTGAACAAATTATGAATGTATTAGAAATTTTTAGTAAGCAATATTTAGAAACAAAAAGTTTCAAATTTTCCGCTAAAATTAACCTATGTAAAGTAAGAATGAGGTAAGTAGGCTTGTCTGCGACCTCTGAGAGGTCAACGACGCCGGTCTCGTCTGGGGTCTAGATTTCAGTCGTGACAAAGTTGGTATTAGAGCACTAGGTTAAATTACGAAAATAATAAGTTCACATCAACCACAATGAGTAGTTTCTAAGTCATGGTAGTGAAGTGCACCACTATCCTGAATTGGAGACTGCATGATTCGTATGAAAATTTCCCTTTTTCTGATCTTATCGTGCTTTTCTGAATGCCTGAATTCTTGGTGTTATGAGCGTGTCTAACATCAATCCTTTTTTGTTTTTCTAGAGAATGAACACTAGGAGAGGAAATGGTCAGAGGAGAGGAGGAGCAGCAGTCAGGGGTAATCAGGATCTACCCCAGGCTCCAGCCGAAGGAGTGGCCATGCCAGTTAACCCAGCTGGGATGACTGATGCTAAGGTGAGGGCATCTCTGGCCCAGATGGAACAGGCTATTACTATGCAGGCCCAGGCTATGACTGCCCAGGTCAACAGGCAGGATGTTCAGAGGGAGAACCCACCGGTTCGTAGCATGGCTGACAGGCTGAGGGATTTCACGAGGATGAATCCTCCTATTCTCACCGGGTCTAGGACATCAGAGGATCCCCAGGAGTTTGTGGAAGAGATTCATAAGATCCTGGTGGCTATGGGGGCCACTAATATTGAGAAGGCTGAGTTGGCTCCCTATCAGCTCAAGGATGTTGCACAGGCTTGGTGCAAGATGTGGCAAGATAGCCGTGTCTTATGTGGAGTGCCAGTCACATGGGAGCTGTTCAAAACAGCATTTCTGCAGAGATTCTTTCCCAGGGAGATGAGGGAGGCCAAGGTTGAGGAATTCATCAACCTCAAACAAGTCTCTATGACAGTCAGGGAGTATTCCCTGAAGTTTGTTAAGCTGTCAAGGTATGTTGTTTTCCCTAGTATTTAATAGCAAGAATGAGGATAATACTGACTTTGTTGAAATCACCCAGGTATGCTACTTCCCTGGTTTCTAACAGCAGGGATGAAATGAGCAGGTTCCTCACAGGAATCAATGGAGACTTAGAGGAGGAGTGACGATCTGCTATGCTCCATGATAATATGAATCTTTCAAGGTTGATGGTGCATGTCCAGCAAGTAGAGGACAGCTGCAAAAAGAGAGGTGTTCGTGATGCTAGGAGGCCTAGGCCTCAAGATCAGGCAGGACCGAGTCATGGAGGCCACAGGAACAACTTTAGCGTCCGTGAGCAGCCAAGGTTCAAAAAGGGGCAATAGAGTTCTGGGAATTCTAATCCTCAGAGGAGTGGTACACGTAGAGGAGGCAGACCTGAGCCCAAGAAGGGCAATGTAGGTGAGATGCAGCATCCTAAGAAGAACTGTGCTAAGTGTGGCTGAGCTCACAGTGGAGAGTGCAGACAGGGCACTACTGCCTGCTTCGGTTGTGGTAAGAGTGGACACATGGTCAGAGACTGTCCACAGAACAGAGGTCAGGCCGGAGGTAATACTCAGCCTAGGCCTGATCCACAGGGTGCAGTAGCAGCCGAGCCTCCTAAGAGGAACAGGTTCTATGCCCTGAAAGGCAGAGAGGAGCAGGAGAAGTCCGCGCTACTGTGGTCACAGGTATGCTGAAACTGTTCTCAACTTCTGTTTATGCTTTACTTGATCCAGGGTCTACACTTTCCTTTGTAACTCCTCTGCTTGCTCTTACTTTTGAGATATTGCCTGAAGTTCTACATGATCCTATAGTGGTTAGCACACCTTTAGGAGAGAATGTAAGAACTGATAGAGTATACAAGGATTGCCCAATAGTTGTGAGTGGTAAAACTATGTGTGCAAACCTGGTTGAGTTACCCATGCATGATTTTGATGTTATTCTTGGCATGGATTGGCTTCACAGTTGTTATGCTTGCTTGGACTGTCGTAGTAGAGTGGTGAGCTTTTGCTTTCCTAATGAAGAAGAGTTAGTCTGGGAGGGGTACAATTCGAGTCATCCTAACCCCTTGATTTCAAATCTTAAGGCTAATAAAATGATGTCCAAGGGGTTATTGTGTCATCTTGTGAGTATTAATGATCTAGATCATGACATTCCTTCCATAGACTCAGTACCAGTAGTGAATGAGTTCTTAGATGTATTTCTTGATGATTTGCCTGGACTCCATCCCCTTCGAGAGAATAACTTTGGTATCGACTTAGAACCCGATACTAAACCAATCTCAATTCCTCCTTACAGAATGGCTCCAGATGAACTCAAAGAGTTGAAACTGCAGTTAAAAGATCTCACTGACAAGGGTTTCATTCAGCCGAGCATATGGGGCGCTCCAGTGTTGTTTGTAAAGAAGAAAGATGGAACCCTTAAAATGTGTATCGATTATCGGCAGCTCAACAAAGTCACTATAAAGAATAATTATCCACTCCCCAGAATAGATGATCTGTTTGATCAACTCCAAGGGTCTAGTTTCTTCTCTAAGATTGATCTTCGTTCAGGGTATCATCAGCTTAGAGTTAGGGATGGAGATATTCCACAGACAACCTTTCGTACCCGCTATGGTCACTATGAGTTTTTAGTCATGTCATTTGGTCTCACGAATGCACCTGCTGCATTTATGGATCTCATGAACAGGGTCTTCCGTGAATACCTTGACTCTTTCATCATAGTATTCATTGATGACATTCTCATCTACTCAAAGACAAAGGAAGAGCATGAACAGCATTTGAGACTAACCTTGCAGGTACTTAGACAGCATCAGTTGTATGCCAAATTCAGCAAATGTGAATTCTGGCTGAGATCAGTGACCTTCCTGGGTCATGTTGTGTTCGATCAGGGTGTGGAGGTGGATCCCAAGAAGACTGAGGCTGTGAAGAACTGGCCAAAGCCTCTTACTCCTACTGACATCCGTAGCTTTTTGGGATTGGCTGGTGACTACCGCAGGTTTGTGGAGGGTTTTTCTTCCATTGCTGCCCCATTGACAGCTTTGACTAAGAAGAAAGCCAAGTTCGAATGGACGAAGACTTGTGAGAAGAGTTTCCAGGAGCTCAAGGACATACTCACTTCAGCCCCGGTGCTTACTTTGCCTAAGTGTGGTGAGAATTACACTGTTTATTGTGATGCATCTCGGGTTGGTTTGGGTTGTGTTCTTATGCAGGTTGCTAAGGTGGTAGCCTATGCATCCAGACAACTCAAGGTTCATGAGAAGAATTATCCCACTCATGACCTGGAGTTGGCGGCTGTGGTGTTTACACTAAAGCTGTGGAGGCATTATCTGTATGGAGTGCATGTAGATGTGTTCACAGACCATAATAGTCTCCAGTACGTGTTCACCCAGAGGGAGTTGAATCTACGTCAGCGAAGATAGTTGGAGCTGTTGAAGGATTATGACATGAATGTGCACTACCATCCAGGTAAGGCTAATGTTGTAGCTGATGCTTTGAGCAGGATGAGCATGGGAAGTACAGCTCACGTTGAGAATGATAAGAAGGAGCTGGTAAAAGATGTACACAGACTGCCCAGATGTGGATGATTTGCGGACCTGGATTGTTGCAGAGGCCCATGTTTCCAGATATTCTATACATCCAGGTTCCACCAAGATGTATCATGATCTCAAGCAGATTTATTGGTGGGATGGCATGAAGAAGGACATTGCAGAATATGTGGCCAAGTGTCCTAATTGTCAGCAGGTTAAGGCAGAGCATCTCAAGCCTGGTGGTCTGACGCAGATTATTAAGGTTCCGACTTGGAAATGGGAGGCCATTAATATGGACTTCGTGGTTGGGCTTCCGAGGACTAGGAGGCAGCATGACTCTATATGGGTTATTGTGGACAGATTGACTAAGTCTGCCCACTTTATCCCTGTGAAGTCTACTTACAGAGCCGAGGATTATGTGAGACTCTCCATTGATGAGATTGTGAGATGGCATGGGATTCCCTTGTCTATTATTTCAGACAGAGGAGCTCAGTTTACTTCTCAAACAGATGGACAGGCAGAGCGCACCATACAGACATTGGAGGATATGTTGAGGGCCTGTGTGATTGACTTCAGAGGTAATTGGGATGACCATCTGCCTTTGATAGAGTTCTCGTATAATAATAGCTATCACTCCAGCATTGGGATGGCACAGTTTGAGGCACTGTATGGTTGGAGGTGTAGATCTCTAGTTGGGTGGTTCGAGGTTGGATAGTCATCCATTTTGGGTCCGGAGATCATTCATGAGGCCTTAGAGAAGGTCAGAATGATTAGGGACAGGTTGACTACTGCTTACAGTCGACAGAAGTCATATGCTGATAACAGAAAGTGGCCCTTAGAGTTTGATGTTGGTGACCAGGTTTACTTGAAAATATTGCCTATGAAAGGGGTGATGAGATTTGGTAGAAAAGGGAAGCTGAATCCGAGGTATGTTGGGCCATATAAGATCCTACAGCGTGTGGGTGAGGTGGCCTATGAGTTAGCATTGCCTACAGAACTAGGTTCTATTCATCCAGTCTTTCATGTCTCTATGTTGAAGAAGTGCCTAGGTGATCCAGCATCAATCTTACCTGTTGAAGGTTTGGGGGTTGGTGAAGACTTGTCATATGAGGAGGTACCTGTTGAGATCTTAGACAGACAGGTCAAGCGGCTGAGGAACAAGGAGATAGCCAGAGTGAAGGTATTGTGGAGAAATCATCTTGTTGAGGGTGCTACGTGGGAGGCTGAGGCCGACATGAGAGCCCGCTACCCTCACCTGTTCAGCTTTTGAGGTTAGACTTCATAGTCTTAAACCTATGTTTCCTTACCTCCCCGTATTTTGTTGCTATTGATTGACTGTTGATAGTGCTTTTATTATGATCTGACTGGCGTTACAATGTGAAGTAGTAGTGTCATTCGGGGACGAATGTTCCTAAGGGGGGGATAATGTAACAACCCTAAAAATGAATAGGATCAAGACTTAGGTTTTTCAAGAATGCTTGCGATTAGACCAAGGTCCACACGGGCTGATACGCGTAGAACAAGACCTCAGAACCCTTGCTATGACCAAGACAACTAACTTGGGGAGTTAATTGAGCTTGGAAAGGTTGGAACCAACCATGTGAGGCTCACGAAATCAAAGATTTAATCGAAAGAGTTTTTACCAGACTCAAAAGAAGAAATTCTAAGTTTTGAGGGTCCAAGGGTAAAATGGTCTTTTCCAAGCCAAGGGTAATATTGTAATTACACTGAGAAATTATTTATTTAATAAATTAATTTAATTAATTGAAGCAATTCGGGTGGGGCAACCCGAAATGACCCATTTTCGCAAATAGGAGTCACTCGGGTTCTAGCCCGACTAGAAGCAAGGATTTAACTTGCTTTTATTTAATTTGATAAATTAATTTAATTAAATAATAAATATTAGCTGATTTAGGAAAAAGAAAAATCAAATTTTTTTTATTGAAAGTTTGAAAGAGTCCTAGTTGACTAAGTCCTTACCTAAGCCTAAACTACCTTGCACGTTTAACTCTTTCCTTCTCTCACATCAACATCTCTCTTCTCTTTCACGATTATTCTCTGTAAAACTAAGGTGAATAACTGAAAATATATCAAGAGTTCTTCACACTTGAAGAACTCACACGAAATTTTAAGAAAAACAAAGTAACCAAAACGATAAAGAAAAGAGAAGTTGTTGTCGGGTAGTGTGGAAGATTGAGGAAGCTTGGACTGATTTTTGGAGAGGATTTTGAGCAGAAATCTAGTGGTTGAACAAGGAAATTAAGGTATGGGTCTTCTTACTCTTGGTCCCTTTCCCAAGAGACCCCTAGGATTCAGAATATTCGGCTCAAAAACGAGGATTGTTTTCACCGTTGCATGTCCCTGTCATTAGCTCCCAACGAATTCGTAGGTTGGTATGAATGCTGGTAGATTTAGGAATGTGTGATGTTTGTGTTGAATGTGAATGTGTTGAATGTACGTTAAATTACGAAAATGACAACCCATGTATGTGTTCGGAATTATGTGTAACTGTGTGACCATGATAAGGTCTCGGCCTTGATGCTCTAAATTGTTAATATTGTGGTTGTTAATTTACGTACACAAACTCATGAAGATCGTGATGTTCATAAAAAGGAAATGTGGCTGATTTGAATAAGAATCCTATAGCCAATTAATTCTATGAATGATGCACTTAAAAATACGTTATAACGAATCCATGAATGTAACCTTGAACTAAGTAATGCATTGATGTTATGAGTTAGAAAGTGACTAAAATTTCCAGCATTTTACAAGTTAGTTTTAGGCTAAATGTTAATGCATAAGAATCTGGAAATTTAATATAAAATAAAAGAATGAGGCCACTAGGAATTGAACCCGTGACCTAATCCTTGGGCGAAATAATCCACGAAAATGGGTGAGGGTTGGGGGGTTTGATCCTGGGTGCAGGCGGAGGGATGAAGGAGTAAAATAAATGAGGGGAGTGGGATTCCAATACACCATCCCTCGGTCAGAACTCAAGAAGAATAGGAAATAAAAGAAAAAAGAAAAGGATGTGAGGCGTGGGAATCGAACCCACGACCTCAAGGGTGGAAATAGAGGGGGCGAAAATAAGTATTAAAAGCAAGTGAGGCTGTGGGGGTTCGATCCCACGACCTCACTGCCAATGCCCTCAACCTAGCGAAAAATAAAATAAAAATATATATGGGGCTGTGGGGGTTCGAACCCACCACCTCACAGCCCCTAGCGAAAATTAATTAAAAGTAAGGACGCTGTGGGGGTTCGAACCCACAACCTCCCTACTTAGGCGAAATAAAGAACAAAATAAAAGAGGCTGTGGGGGTTTGATCCCACAACCTCTTGGTTTAGGCGAAATTGGGCAAGATGAAGTTAATAAAAATTAAAAAGGGGTTGTGGGGGTTCGAACCCACAACCCTTCGGCCAAATTAGGATTATTACTAAGGAGAAAATTAATCCTTCAATGTTAATATTGTGATTTAACTTAGAGTCATAATGTTATGAATATTAGAATAAAATCAATTAAAAATATAAATGATATCCAATTGATTCAAGACTTAGGTTTCCTTGCTCAAGCTTCCGTATTGATACATAAGTCATACGTGAATAAAATATCCGAGAATAATGCCACATACTTAGATAGAAATCAAGATCTTGGCACATATACAAGATGCATAAGTCTTGTATCACATAATCTTAGACGAAATATGAATGAAGTGTCATGACTTGAATGTATAGACGCATAAGTATAACATACGTTCAAAGTAAGTGAATCTAAGAAGTATGTAATGAAATGAAGAACCCTAGAAGGGTTAAATATGAGTGTAAGATACACTAAATGGCCAAGTGCATTGGCATATGATGAAATGAACTTCCACGTAATAAGAGGTGAGTAACTATGAAAAGCAAGGGTGTTAATGATAATGAATGTGGTGACAACATGATATAAGATTAATGTAAATGATGAGAGTAATCTCGAATGAGCGTAAATAAATGCTACCAATACGTACTCACCTATGAGAGTGTAAGATAATGAAGAGATCAGTCTCTATGAACACTCTAATGAAGGTATTGAGCTTAACACACTTGATACTAATGATGAGATGAGAAATCATCTAATGAGCTATGATGTCCTCATACTAGAAGTCAGCTTCCATGACGTATGACTTGAATGAAATTGAACTTTATACTAAGCACCGATAGACTAGCTATGAGCGGTGATGCCTTGTTTCGGGAAGGGCGAAGGTTCACGTAACTCTAATGAGATGAGACTGTCTGGCTTGCCGGGTATGGGTCTCCATACATTACCTAGTCTTCGAACCTATACTGCCAATATAGGGATCTGGCGGAGTTAAATTCCCATGTACGCTAGCATGTTTTTGGGTCACCTTGGATGGTGATTCCACCTCTTTTCGGTGTGGGGGAGACACTGGATTTCATGATGCTCACATGATCTATGTCGGTTAAAGTTAAAGTTCCCAATGAATGAATGAGGCCAGCCTCAAATGATGCACATAATGAAATAAACGATACCAAAGGCGTTAGGATAAGATAATCAAGAGGTGAGCTAGACTCAGGTAATAACACTAGGTTATTCTTGATCATTGCACAGCAAACCCGATGAAAGTCGTAAACTACACCCTAGGTATAGCTAGTTTTCACACTGGCCTATGAACGAAATGAAATGATGTATGTATGAATGAATGAAGCAGACTCTGTGTTTGCTAATGAACACTCCCTAGTTGAGTTCCCATATGTTGAGCCCTCATTTCTGGGATGTCTTAATGTTAAGTACATGATTCCAAGGTCTCATGGCATATGAATGAATGACATTAAAGAAGTTATGTGCTACATGCAAAATGTGCTATGTGCTATATGATATGTGCTATGTGTAAATGTTATGTGTTGTTTGCAAATGTGATAAGTATGATGACATATGTTATTCTCATGGCATAACTTTCCTAATCCAAATTTGGAAAGCTCATTTACTTTCCTAATCCAAATTTTGAAACTTTCCTAATCTCAATTTGGCAAGTCCACTGACTTGACTTCCAAAAATCATGTTGTTAGGAAAGAGCTATTCTTTCTCATGCATGTCCTTGGTGTGTGCTTGCATATACCCATACTTAGTACAAGTGTGTACTAACCCTATACAAACTCTACTATTTTAGGTGGAGGCACAGGTGGACGATAGAGCTACAGGATCAATCTTTGCAGTTATCCGGACATCCAGCATTCATCCGGAGTTGGTAGGTCCTCATGCTTTCGAGGATGCTACTGTTTTATGTTCTAGCTTAGTTTTAGAGTTGAGCTAGTGGAGCATGTTCCACTAGCATTTCTTTCCTGTTTTTATTCAGACTATGTGTTGGTGCCATTTTGGCAATTATACGCCTTATAAGTATTGAACTATTCCTTTCATTTGATTATCTCTTAATGTTAGATGGTTGATGGTGAACAAATTACGAATGTATTAGAAATTTTTAGTAAGCAATATTTAGAAACAAAAAGTTTCAAATTTTCCGCTAAAATTAACCTATGTAAAGTAAGAATGACGTAAATAGGCTTGTCTGCGACCTCTGAGAGGTCAACGACGCCGGTCTCGTCTGGGGTCTGATTCCAGTCGTGACAATAACTATACAATATTTAAAGACTTTACATTAAATACATAAGTAGGATATCCTTGAACTTAAGGATTCCTTTCACTGAGCTTGGGAATCATCTAGCAAGCTCTTCACCATTCAAGACATCCTTTATGCATCCATAACCTACATTTTGTGTAAAAAATAGAGAAGAATGGGATTAGCACAAGAATGTACTAAGTATGGCAACCATGCAAAAACATGCATTTAAAAGGAACATTTTCCTTGAAATCATACTTCATGTCATTTTGAGTAAATCATCATAAAACCTTAATTCAGTAACATTTATATAATTCACATACTTCATATAAACATATTCAAAAGCAAAACATAACATAAGATCACATATAGAATTTATGTCATTTTTGAGTCACATTATAGTGAGCTCTATTTCCCTTAACAGTGAACTTTATTTCCTTTTTTGCATTGACTTTCCAAGTAACCCTCTAGTGATACTTGGTGCAATGCATCACCTTAAGGCCACAAGGAAACATACATATCATCTACACAATCCAACACATATCATCATAGAAGTATAGTACAACTTAGACATATTTAGACCAATACCATATGATAATTACAGTAACTACCTTTAACTTGCACATATACCAACTTCACTTCACATTCATGCATTATAAAACCTTACTCAGACTCCTATTCTAGTGCAATGTATATGTGAAGCCCCATAACCTCACACATACTTAGTAAACCTATCATAAGACCACAATCCTTACCATCCAATTCATACATCAACTTGGTAAGAGAAGACAACTTCATTTATATCAAGCAAGATCTTCATCATATAATCAATAAGATCAGCATCATGCATATAGACTCATACCATGGACATCATAATGACAAGTAGAACAATACAACAAAGTCATGAATAAAGAACATATACATAGACACATGCATTAGAACACCTTCCTAGAACTTCCTAAGGAGATTCTTGTGCAATGTGTAGATGGGTTCATTACTTCCACCTATCCTATATAACATCCCTTAAGTCATTCTAGTTAGGGTCGTAGTCATTTACTTCCATTGTCCATTTTACTTTAGAGAAACTATAGCCTTAACCGACACTAAGACCATGGATGCTAAACCTGGAATTTGGTGTTGTAGAGCCTTACACAAAGGGAAGGTGTTCCTACCTAGCCAAGGTAGAACATTAACACATGCTAGCATATTTGGTGATATCACATGTTAGATCCTATGTGTCTAGCATTGTTTATGGAACTTGGGGGTTATCACGAAAACATCACTCTACACCCATTTTGGGTCATGAGGCTATCCACCCCGTGAGGACCATAGTGAACCCTACCTCCCCTATTTGGGAAAGTGTCACTCCCTCACATGAGGACCGTAGTGAACCCTACCTCCCTATGTTGGAAAGTGTCACCTCCTCATCTACAAGTTCACTCGGTGCTAAGCTATGTTCCCTTTATTTAAAAAGCCTTTATTATCATTTATTTGTAAAACATAGGCTTAGGAGAGTCATCCCCTCATATGCTTAGCTCATAGGTCATAGATGAGAGTTCATCAACCTAATTCATGTGAGAGATCCTTTCACATGAACATAGCATATGCATTAGCACTCTCTAGTTAAGGATACACTTGAGCACATCTTTCAAGGTTCCATTATTGACTGGATCATCATTCATGTGTGTGTGTATACATATATGTGAGCAACCTTTCACATAACACATTAAGACCACACATGACCATACATTCATATTCATGCACATAGAAACCAAACAAGAACTATCTTATCAAGGTACACATGTGCAATGCAAAGGCAAAGTCCCATAACCTTGCCCATACTAGTACACCTATCAAGTCATCCTAGATAAGGAAACACATATCATACTTTCATAAACATCATCTTAACATACATAGTAGTAGACACTAGTGAATATGAGAACTACCTTTCATTTAGACACAATGACTTGTACTACTTGTAACATGCATGTAAAGTGAGTGTCTGTACATTGGTCAACCTGATCTCATAATGGATATCAATAACACATTGAGGCAGCCACCCTCTTAGACCATAATATTCTTTCAAGCATAGACCACACAACACACAATAGCATAGGAGACAAGTCAACTTCATATTACACTTAAGACTCCTAACTTGCACTATTCATGCATTCACATAGGAGTACATAGGTAACGGATTATTAACCATTTTAACACATAAATGGCAGCACGTATACTTTACCCTAACATGGATATACACATGCTTATACAATAGCCATACAACCTAAATCACAACTAGAATAGGAAATTAGGCATAATTTTCTCATAGTATCATCATGAGCACATGTTCATATGTTCATCAATTTGAATTCAAGGCCATGGTCAACACATATATAATGAAAATAAAGTAAACACCGCCACAATAAGTGGACCATACCAGACAATGCCATACAAGGTTTTATCAACTACAATACTATAAGGAAAGTAGAAGAGATAAGCATTGTTACCAATTTCTTACCCTTTCATCATCATTGATCAATACACCTTGTTCATCAACAATTCATATATAAGGCAGTAGCTATATGTACTTTAATCATAAAAGACACCATGTACAAGTAGCTACAAGATCATACTATAACATTATACAAGGCATCACATATATATTATAAAGTAGAGAGTCATAGATAACTTCATTAGTATACTTTAATTTGTTTATCATGATTAACATTCATAATATACCAATAATGCCAACCTAGGGCTGTAGTTATATCCATAATAATCAAGACTAAATCATGCTTCATCTACCCTAAATCGATATCTCATTATGTTCACAGCATTAGCAACTTTAAGGTTCAAACATGTAGATCAATCCTTACCAAGGTTCCCTTGATTTGATCATTAAGGTTTTATACCCATAATTTATTCATAACATCAACCTAAAACAGTAGCTATAAGAACCACAACATAATCGAAATGCACTTTTATTCACTAAAAGGCCAATGTTACAGTGAATCATAGAAACCTAAGCTAAACATGTTCAAATCTTCATACATTGATCCACATGGATCCTTCATCCTCAATTAAACATTAATCCACGTTAATAACAGTAGATATAACCACTTCACCATAATAGAATCACAATTCAATCGATAACAAGTCAAGATCACAAAGCCCATGCAAAGACTAAATCAAGTTTGGAAGGGACATGGGTTCATCATGCAATTGGAGTCAAAATCACGTTAAAACCACTGTATTAACTTAAATTCATCATGATTTAATCATTCAAAACATTTTTAAAAAGAACCGATGGATAGAATGAAGAAGGAGAAGTTTGATCATATTTTTCTCTTTGAAATATTTTAGATTAACTCTATAGATGGAAGGATAACTAGAGATGAAGATCACCATACCTTTATCTACATGAACACATCTAAAACTTTGTGAAGAAATCATGAAATTCCAAGCTCCAAGTTGTTCTTCAGCTTCAACAACAATGGAGGTTTCTAGGTAGAAGATTTTTGGAGGGAAAGGTTTCGTACGTGTGTATCTGATTGGAAATGGGAGGTTCACTTGTTTTATGACTTATATACACCCAAAATTAGATAAATAACTCAATTAGAGTCGGTTTAGGACGTGGGGTGAATTTCCCATTCACCCCTTTAATAAAACAGTACACAGGCAACAGGTTGCAGGCCACCATCGACGGAACCATTTACTGGCCGTTGGTCAGTCGACGGGCCGTGCATTGGCTTCCGTCGATTGGTACTTGGCCAATTTTTAGCTTGAGACCTGCCCAAGCTAAGTGTAAAACAACGAGACCTCACCTACGGTCATTTTGTTGACCAACTTGCCGTAGTTTGGTCCGTCGATTGACACTGCCAAGGCAATGTCTCGACCAGCCTTGGGTCCTTCTTGTGGACTCTTTTGTGGGGCCCTTTAGAAGTCGAACCCGGACGTTTTCCACGTAAATACAACCCTTAACAAGTTTTATACCTTCCACATATGTTTCACCCAAAACAAACACCTGCAACTCGTCCAAACATGCAAGGCCCCATCAAGACACACCCATGCATGTCTCTAGGCAATCTTTCGAACGTCTTGAACCTTCTTGGACGTTTGACCTCCAAGCTTCTCTAAACTTCATATAATACCATTTAACATCATTATAACTCATTTTAAGACTCTTTAGGATCATTTAATACAATTTTAAGCATGCATAGACACATGAGGCACATAGGTGACTAGTCGTCAAACGTTTTGGTCGACCTTTGACGTTTGACTTTCAATTCACCTCAAACTTTATACACTGCCTCTAAACCATATTATAAGTCATTTTAGGACTTTAGAACATTAAGACAAACATGTTAGGCTCTATACACCCTAACTCATTTTGGGGGTCTTACAATATCCCCCACTTGGGAGCATTCGTTCTCAAATGACACTTAGAACACTTCAATCACAACACGGACTTCAATGCATCATAGAGCAGTTCATAACATTTATAATATCATCAAATCATTTTAGCACCCAATTCACACAAGCAAGCAAACCTTCCATTCACTCACTCCTTAATACATCAAACACAAAGACTATTATCATGCTTATAGGAGGTACATACTTCTCCAAATCACAACATGGTCATTACACTCCATTTTGTTAAGAGTTCATCTTACAACCATTTCTAAGTAGCACTTAGGAGATTTCAACAATACTCAAAATCAAGTAGGCACTCATACTTCCATGTACATAGTCTTGAGTTAATTGAATCAACAAGGATCTTTATTAGTTAGACCTAGTGCCATGAAGGTCATACTCAACCATACCATGCTTAGTTGTGTCCATGGAGGAATGTCTCTTTCCTCAACACACTTACATGTATCATGAGTTCACACCTTAGCAAAGTACAAGGTCGATTTCCTTTTAAAATGAGAGATCCTCAACTTTAAGCCAAGACATGCTCATGTTTCTTCCCTAGTGAAGTCCAAATGGTAAGTGACACAAAATACATCACAACAATAGGAAGCCATTTCACAAAATTTCAAATTGTAACATACCACTAGCCTTACAGTGAACCTCATTTGGGAAAAAACAATACAAATTATAGGCACACACATGAACACTTACCTAAACATGCTTTCACCTTTCAGGACTGGGCCTACAATCATGCTTTCCCAACCATACTATTCACATAGTTTTCAAGAGACTCCACATATTTCATTTTAAAAAGACTCAACTTTTCATTATAAGGCTAAACCTTACATATCACAAGTTACTAAAACGATGTTTCTCACCTTATTCCATGAAGTCAAGTGTACCATTAGCATGCTAGGATGTACAATACTCATGAGAAAACATATATTTAATCAAAATTTCCATTTCATGCACTTTGGAATCTAAAAAATACCCTTAAGGTAATGTCAATCAATACATACCATCCGTATAAAGTTCAGACTTTATGCAAGACTATATTCATGGACAAGTTCATCAAGACTTCATTAGATTCAAGTTCAAGCAAAATAGACGGACAAAGTAGAAATATCTACAACCTTACCATTTCATCACCATCCCCCACTTAGGGTAAACCCAATTAAGAGCAACTTAACCCAACTTTAAGAGGATCTTAACCTAACAACATTCATATTTCAACAATTACAAATGATGACTATTTAGAAGGAATTTTAAAGTAATTCAACATAGTAACACCAAGGTACTTTAAACCTTATCATTTTAGGCAAATCATCCTCAATCATCAAGTTAGTTCATTCCATTCAACCACATAAGGTTTTCATACAATACAATAGACACCAAGGTCACACAATATTAGAGGAAAACAACAAAGAGACTTAGCCATATAATTTTTTTTTTTAGACATTACAATAAGGTGACTTCTATGTCACTAAAATCCACATCATCACCCTACCAACACAAGCATATCACCTTCACAACTAGGATTAAGTCTACACCAAGGACTACAACCCATACTAGGCAACCTTGAAGGGACCCCATTTATACAAAGGGAAACATTGAACACTTTTAGGCACATATTCTTAGGGTAGCATGCTTCCATAGGTAGTCACTACACATTTCAAGCTCAAATCATAATATTAAGCTACCAACATATAAAACCATATAGTAACACATCATTCCAAAAGAAACTCATGTCAACTACATTGACTTCTAACATGCTTTAATGAAAGAGTTTTTACCAGACTCAAAAGAAGAAATTTTAAGTTTTGAGGGTCCAAGGGTAAAATGGTCTTTTCCAAGCCAAGGGTAATATTGTAATTACACTGAGAAATTATTTAATTAATAAATTAATTTAATTAATTGAAGCAATTCGGGTGGGGCAACCCGAAATGACCCATTTTCACAAATAGGAGTCACTCGGGTTCTAGCCCGACTAGAAGCAAGGATTTAACTTGCTTTTATTTAATTTGATAAATTAATTTAATTAAATAATAAATATTAGCTGATTTAGGAAAAAGAAAAATCAATTTTTTTTATTGAAAGTTTGAAAGAGTCCTAGTTGACTAAGTCCTTACCTAAGCCTAAACTACCTTGCACGTTTAACTCTTTCCTTCTCTCACGTCAACATCTCTCTTCTCTTTCACGATTATTCTCTGTAAAACTAAGGTGAATAACTGAAAATATATCAAGAGTTCTTCACACTTGAAGAACTCACACGAAATTTTAAGAAAAACAAAGTAACCAAAACGATAAAGAAAAGAGAAGTTGTTGTCGGGTAGTGTGGAAGATTGAGGAAGCTTGGACTGATTTTTGGAGAGGATTTTGGGCAGAAATCTAGTGGTTGAACAAGGAAATTAAGGTATGGGTCTTCTTACTCTTGGTCCCTTTCCCAAGAGACCCCTAGGATTCAGAATATTCGGCTCAAAAACTAGGATTGTTTTCCCCGTTGCATGTCCCTGTCATTAGCTCATAACGAATTCGTAGGTTGGTATGAATGCTGGTAGATTTAGGAATGTGTGATGTTTGTGTTGAATGTGAATGTGTTGAATGTACGTTAAATTACGAAAATGACAACCCATGTATGTGTTCGGAATTATGTGTAAGTGTGTGACCATGATAAGGTCTCGGCCTTGATGCTCTAAATTGTTAATGTTGTGGTTGTTAATTTACGTACACAAACTCATGAAGATCGTGATGTTCATAAAAAGGAAATGTGGCTGATTTGAATAAGAATCCTATAGCCAATTAATTCTATGAATGATGCACTTAAAAATACGTTATAACGGATCCATGAATGTAACCTTGAACTAAGTAATGCGTTGATGTTATGAGTTAGAAAGTGACTAAAATTTCCAGCATTTTACAAGTTAGTTTTAGGCTAAATGTTAATGCATAAGAATCTGGAAATTTAATATAAAATAAAAGAATGAGGCCACTAGGAATTGAACCCGTGACCTCATCCTTGGGCGAAATAATCCACGAAAATGGGTGAGGGTTGGGGGGTTTGATCCTGGGTGCAGGCGGAGGGATGAAGGAGTAAAATAAATGAGGGGAGTGGGATTCCAACACACCACCCCTCGGTCAGAACTCAAGAAGAATAGGAAATAAAAGAAAAAAGAAAAGGATGTGAGGCGTGGGAATCGAACCCACGACCTCAAGGGTGGAAATAGAGGGGGCGAAAATAAGTATTAAAAGCAAGTGAGGCTGTGGGGGTTCGATCCCACGACCTCACTGCCAATGCCCTCAACCTAGCGAAAAATAAAAGAAAAATATATATGGGGCTGTGGGGGTTCGAACCCACCACCTCACAGCCCCTAGCGAAAATTAATTAAAAGTAAGGAGGCTGTGGGGGTTCGAACCCACAACCTCCCTACTTAGGCGAAATAAAGAACAAAATAAAAGAGGCTGTGGGGGTTTGATCCCACAACCTCTTGGTTTAGGCGAAATTGGGCAAGATGAAGTTAATAAAAATTAAAAAGGGGTTGTGGGGGTTCGAACCCACAACCCTTCGGCCAAATTAGGATTATTACTAAGGAGAAAATTAATCCTTCAATGTTAATATTGTGATTTAACTTAGAGTCATAATGTTATGAATATTAGAATAAAATCAATTAAAAATATAAATGATATCCAATTGATTCAAGACTTAGGTTTCCTTGCTCAAGCTTCCGTATTGATACATAAGTCATACGTGAATAAAATATCCGAGAATAATGCCACATACTTAGATAGAAATCAAGATCTTGGCACATATACAAGATGCATAAGTCTAGTATCACATAATCTTAGACGAAATATGAATGAAGTGTCATGACTTGAATGTATAGACGCATAAGTATAACATACGTTCAAAGTAAGTGAATCTAAGAAGTATGTAATGAAATGAAGAACCCTAGAAGGGTTAAATATGAGTGTAAGATACACTAAATGGCCAAGTGCATTGGCATATGATGAAATGAACGTCCACGTAATAAGAGGTGAGTAACTATGAAAAAGCAAGGGTGTTAATGATAATGAATGTGGTGACAACATGATATAAGATTAATGTAAATGATGAGAGTAATCTCGAATGAGCGTAAATAAATGTTACCAATACGTACTCACCTATGAGAGTGTAAGATAATGAAGAGATCAGTCTCTATGAACACTCTAATGAAGGTATTGAGCTTAACACACTTGATACTAATGATGAGATGAGAAATCATCTAATGAGCTATGATGTCCTCATACTCGAAGTCAGCTTCCATGACGTATGACTTGAATGAAATTGAACTTTATACTAAGCACCGATAGACTAGCTATGAGCGGTGATGCCTTCTTTCTGGAAGGGCGAAGGTTCAAGTAACTCTAATGAGATGAGACTGTCCGGCTTGCCGGGTATGGGTCTCCATACATTACCTAGTCTTCGAACCTATACTGCCAATATAGGGATCTGGCGGAGTTAAATTCCCATGTACGCTAGCATGTTTTTGGGTCACCTTGGATGGTGATTCCACCTCTTTTCGGTGTGGGGGAGACACTGGATTTCATAATGCTCACATGATCTATGTCGGTTAAAGTTAAAGTTCCCAATGAATGAATGAGGCCAGCCTCAAATGATGCACATAATGAAATAAACGATACCAAAGGCGTTAGGATAAGATAATCAAGAGGTGAGCTAGACTCAGGTAATAACACTAGGTTATTCTTGATCATTGCACAACAAACCCAATGAAAGTCGTAAACTACACCCTAGGTATAGCTGGTTTTCACACTGGCCTATGAACGAAATGAAATGATGTATGTATGAATGAATGAAGCAGACTCTGTGTTTGCTAATGAAGACTCCCTAGTTGAGTTCCCATATGTTGAGCCCTCATTTCTGGGATGTCTTAATGTTAAGTACATGATTCCAAGGTCTCATGGCGTATGAATGAATGACATTAAAGAAGTTATGTGCTACATGCAAAAGGTGCTATGTGCTATATGATATGTGCTATGTGTAAATGTTATGTGTTGTTTGCAAATGTGATAAGTATGATGAAATATGTTATTCTCATGGCATAACTTTCCTAATCCAAATTTGGAAAGCTCATTTACTTTCCTAATCCAAATTTCGAAACTTTCCTAATCTCAATTTGGCAAGTCCACTGACTTGACTTCCAAAAATCATGTTGTTAGGAAAGAGCTATTCTTTCTCATGCATGTCCTTGGTGTGTGCTTGCATATACCCATACATAGTACAAGTGTGTACTAACCCTATACAAACTCTACTATTTTAGGTGGAGGCACAGGTGGACGATAGAGCTACAGGATCAATCTTTGCAGTTATCCGGACATCCAGCATTCATCCGGAGTTGGTAGGTCCTCATGCTTTCGAGGATGCTACTGTTTTATGTTCTAGCTTAGTTTTAGAGTTGAGCTAGTGGAGCATGTTCCACTAGCATTTCTTTCCTGTTTTTATTCAGACTATGTGTTGGTGCCATTTTGGCAATTATACGCCTTATAAGTATTGAACTATTCCTTTCATTTGATTATCTCTTAATGTTAGATGGTTGATGGTGAACAAATTACGAATGTATTAGAAATTTTTAGTAAGCAATATTTAGAAACAAAAAGTTTCAAATTTTCCGCTAAAATTAACCTATGTAAAGTAAGAATGACGTAAATAGGCTTGTCTGCGACCTCTGAGAGGTCAACGACGCCGGTCTCGTCTGGGGTCTGATTCCAGTCGTGACAATAACTATACAATATTTAAAGACTTTACATTAAATACATAAGTAGGATATCCTTGAACTTAAGGATTCCTTTCACTGAGCTTGGGAATCATCTAGCAAGCTCTTCACCATTCAAGACATCCTTTATGCCTCCATAACCTACACTTTGTGTAAAAAATAGAGAAGAATGGGATTAGCAGAAGAATGTACTAAGTATGGCAACCATGCAAAAACATGCATTTAAAAGGAACATTTTCCTTGAAATCATTCTTCATGTCATTTTGAGTAAATCATCATAAAACCTTAATTCAGTAACATTTATATAATTCACATACTTCATATAAACATATTCAAAAGCAAAACATAACATAAGATCACATATAGAATTTATGTCATTTTTGAGTCACATTACAGTGAGCTCTATTTCCCTTAACAGTGAACTTTATTTCCTTTTTTGCATTAACTTTCCAAGTAACCCTCTAGTGATACTTGGTGCAATGCATCACCTTATGGCCACAAGGAAACATACATATCATCTACACAATCCAACACATATCATCATAGAACTATAGTACAACTTAGACATATTTAAACCAATACCATAGGATAATTACAGTAACTACCTTTAACTTGCACATATACCAACTTCACTTCACATTCATGCATTATAAAACCTTACTCAGACTCCTATTCTAGTGCAATGTATATGTGAAGCCCCATAACCTCACACATACTTAATATACCTATCATAAGACCACAATCCTTACCATCCAATTCATACATCAACTTGGTAAGAGAAGACAACTTCATTTATATCAAGCAAGATCTTCATCATATAATCAATAAGATCAGCATCATGCATATAGACTCATACCATGGACATCATAATGACAAGTAGAACAATACTACAAAGTCATGAATAAAGAACATATACATAGACACATGCATTAGAACACCTTCCTAGAACTTCCTAAGGAGATTCTTGTGCAATGTCTAGATGGGTTAATTACTTCCACCTATCCTAAGTAACATCCCTTAAGTCATTCTAGTTAGGGTCGTAGTCATTTACTTCCATTGTCCATTTTACTTTAGAGAAACTATAGCCTTAACCGACACTAAGACCATGGATGCTAAACCTGGAATTTGGTGTTGTAGAGCCTTACACAAAGGGAAGGTGTTCCTACCTAGCCAAGGTAGAACATTAACACATGCTAGCATATTTGGTGATATCACATGTTAGATCCTATGTGTCTAGCATTTTTTATGGAACCTGGGGGTTATCACGAAAACATCACTCTACACCCATTTTGGGTCATGAGGCTATCCACCCCGTGAGGACCGTAGTGAACCCTACCTCCCCTATTTGGGAAAGTGTCACTCCCTCACATGAGGACCGTAGTGAACCCTACCTCCCTATGTTGGAAAGTGTCACCTCCTCATCTACAAGTTCACTCGGTGCTAAGCTATGTTCCCTTTATTTAAAAAGCCTTTATTATCATTTATTTGTAAAACATAGGCTTAGGAGAGTCATCCCCTCATATGCTTAGCTCATAGGTCATAGATGAGAGTTCATCAACCTAATTCATGTGAGAGATCCTTTCACATGAACATAGCATATGCATTAGCACTCTCTAGTTAAGGATACACTTGAGCACATCTTTCAAGGTTCCATTATTGACTGGATCATCATTCATGTGTGTGTGTATACATATATGTGAGCAACCTTTCACATAACACATTAAGACCACACATGACCATACATTCATATTCATGCACATAGAAACCAAACAAGAACTATCTTATCAAGGTACACATGTGCAATGCAAAGGCAAAGTCCCATAACCTTGCCCATACTAGTACACCTATCAAGTCATCCTAGATAAGGAAACACATATCATACTTTCATAAACATCATCTTAACATACATAGTAGTAGACACTAGTGAATATGAGAACTACCTTTCATTTAGACACAATGACTTGTACTACTTGTAACATGCATGTAAAGTGAGTGTCTGTACATTGGTCAACCTGATCTCATAATGGATATCAATAACACATTGAGGCAGCCACCCTCTTAGACCATAATATTCTTTCAAGCATAGACCACACAACACACAATAGCATAGGAGACAAGTCAACTTCATATTACACTTAAGACTCCTAACTTGCACTATTCATGCATTCACATAGGAGTACATAGGTAACGGATTATTAACCATTTTAACACATAAATGGCAGCACGTATACTTTACCCTAACATGGATATACACATGCTTATACAATAGCCATACAACCTAAATCACAACTAGAATAGGAAATTAGGCATAATTTTCTCATAGTATCATCATGAGCACATGTTCATATGTTCATCAATTTGAATTCAAGGCCATGGTCAACACATATATAATGAAAATAAAGTAAACACCGCCACAATAAGTGGACCATACCAGACAATGCCATACAAGGTTTTATCAACTACAATACTATAAGGAAAGTAGAAGAGATAAGCATTGTTACCAATTTCTTACCCTTTCATCATCATTGATCAATACACCTTGTTCATCAACAATTCATATATAAGGCAGTAGCTATATGTACTTTAATCATAAAAGACACCATGTACAAGTAGCTACAAGATCATACTATAACATTATACAAGGCATCACATATATATTATAAAGTAGAGAGTCATAGATAACTTCATTAGTATACTTTAATTTGTTTATCATGATTAACATTCATAATATACCAATAATGCCAACCTAGGGCTGTAGTTATATCCATAATAATCAAGACTAAATCATGCTTCATCTACCCTAAATCGATATCTCATTATGTTCACAGCATTAGCAACTTTAAGGTTCAAACATGTAGATCAATCCTTACCAAGGTTCCCTTGATTTGATCATTAAGGTTTTATACCCATAATTTATTCATAACATCAACCTAAAACAGTAGCTATAAGAACCACAACATAATCGAAATGCACTTTTATTCACTAAAAGGCCAATGTTACAGTGAATCATAGAAACCTAAGCTAAACATGTTCAAATCTTCATACATTGATCCACATGGATCCTTCATCCTCAATTAAACATTAATCCACGTTAATAACAGTAGATATAACCACTTCACCATAATAGAATCACAATTCAATCGATAACAAGTCAAGATCACAAAGCCCATGCAAAGACTAAATCAAGTTTGGAAGGGACATGGGTTCATCATGCAATTGGAGTCAAAATCACGTTAAAACCACTGTATTAACTTAAATTCATCATGATTTAATCATTCAAAACATTTTTAAAAAGAACCGATGGATAGAATGAAGAAGGAGAAGTTTGATCATATTTTTCTCTTTGAAATATTTTAGATTAACTCTATAGATGGAAGGATAACTAGAGATGAAGATCACCATACCTTTATCTACATGAACACATCTAAAACTTTGTGAAGAAATCATGAAATTCCAAGCTCCAAGTTGTTCTTCAGCTTCAACAACAATGGAGGTTTCTAGGTAGAAGATTTTTGGAGGGAAAGGTTTCGTACGTGTGTATCTGATTGGAAATGGGAGGTTCACTTGTTTTATGACTTATATACACCCAAAATTAGATAAATAACTCAATTAGAGTCGGTTTAGGACGTGGGGTGAATTTCCCATTCACCCCTTTAATAAAACAGTACACAGGCAACAGGTTGCAGGCCACCATCGACGGAACCATTTACTGGCCGTTGGTCAGTCGACGGGCCGTGCATTGGCTTCCGTCGATTGGTACTTGGCCAATTTTTAGCTTGAGACCTGCCCAAGCTAAGTGTAAAACAACGAGACCTCACCTACGGTCATTTTGTTGACCAACTTGCCGTAGTTTGGTCCGTCGATTGACACTGCCAAGGCAATGTCTCGACCAGCCTTGGGTCCTTCTTGTGGACTCTTTTGTGGGGCCCTTTAGAAGTCGAACCCGGACGTTTTCCACGTAAATACAACCCTTAACAAGTTTTATACCTTCCACATATGTTTCACCCAAAACAAACACCTGCAACTCGTCCAAACATGCAAGGCCCCATCAAGACACACCCATGCATGTCTCTAGGCAATCTTTCGAACGTCTTGAACCTTCTTGGACGTTTGACCTCCAAGCTTCTCTAAACTTCATATAATACCATTTAACATCATTATAACTCATTTTAAGACTCTTTAGGATCATTTAATACAATTTTAAGCATGCATAGACACATGAGGCACATAGGTGACTAGTCGTCAAACGTTTTGGTCGACCTTTGACGTTTGACTTTCAATTCACCTCAAACTTTATACACTGCCTCTAAACCATATTATAAGTCATTTTAGGACTTTAGAACATTAAGACAAACATGTTAGGCTCTATACACCCTAACTCATTTTGGGGGTCTTACAATATCCCCCACTTGGGAGCATTCGTTCTCAAATGACACTTAGAACACTTCAATCACAACACGGACTTCAATGCATCATAGAGCAGTTCATAACATTTATAATATCATCAAATCATTTTAGCACCCAATGCACACAAGCAAGCAAAACTTCCATTCACTCACTCCTTAATACATCAAACACAAAGACTATTATCATGCTTATAGGAGGTACATACTTCTCCAAATCACAACATGGTCATTACACTCCATTTTGTTAAGAGTTCATCTTACAACCATTTCTAAGTAGCACTTAGGAAGATTTCAACAATACTCAAAATCAAGTAGGCACTCATACTTCCATGTACATAGTCTTGAGTTAATTGAATCAACAAGGATCTTTATTAGTTAGACCTAGTGCCATGAAGGTCATACTCAACCATACCATGCTTAGTTGTGTCCATGGAGGAATGTCTCTTTCCTCAACACACTTACATGTATCATGCGTTCACACCTTAGCAAAGTACAAGGTCCATTTCCTTTTAAAATGAGAGATCCTCAACTTTAAGCCAAGACATGCTCATGTTTCTTCCCTAGTGAAGTCCAAATGGTAAGTCACACAAAATACATCACAACAATAGGAAGCCATTTCACAAAATTTCAAATTGTAACATACCACTAGCCTTACAGTGAACCTCATTTGGGAAAAAACAATACAAATTATAGGCACACACATGAACACTTACCTAAACATGCTTTCACCTTTCAGGACTGGGCCTACAATCATGCTTTCCCAACCATACTATTCATATAGTTTTCAAGAGACTCCACATATTTCATTTTAAAAAGACTAAACTTTTTATTATAAGGCTAAACCTTACATATCACAAGTTACTAAAACGAAGTTTCTCACCTTATTCCATGAAGTCAAGTGTACCATTAGCATGCTAGGATGTACAATACTCATGAGAAAACATATATTTAATCAAAATTTCCATTTCATGCACTTTGGAATCTAAAAAATACCCTTAAGGTAATGTCAATCAATACATACCAACCGTATAAAGTTCAGACTTTATGCAAGACTATATTCATGGACAAGTTCATCAAGACTTCATTAGATTCAAGTTCAAGCAAAATAGACGGACAAAGTAGAAATATCTACAACCTCACCATTTCATCACCATCCCCCACTTAGGGTAAACCCAATTAAGAGCAACTTAACCCAACTTTAAGAGGATCTTAACCTAACAACATTCATATTTCAACAATTACAAATGATGACTGTTTAGAAGGAATTTTAAAGTAATTCAACATAGTAACACCAAGGTACTTTAAACCTTATCATTTTAGGCAAATCATCCTCAATCATCAAGTTAGTTCATTCCATTCAACCAGATAAGGTTTTCATACAATACAATAGACACCAAGGTCACACAATATTAGAGGAAAACAACAAAGAGACTTAGCCATATAATTTTTTTTTTAGACATTACAATAAGGTGACTTCTATGTCACTAAAATCCACATCATCACCCTACCAACACAAGCATATCACCTTCACAACTAGGATTAAGTCTACACCAAGGACTACAACCCATACTAGGCAACCTTGAAGGGACCCCATTTATACAAAGGGAAACATTGAACACTTTTAGGCACATATTCTTAGGGTAGCATGCTTCCATAGGTAGTCACTACACATTTCAAGCTCAAATCATAATATTAAGCTACCAACATATAAAACCATATAGTAACACATCATTCCAAAAGAAACTTATGTCAACTAAATTGACTTCTAACATGCTTTAATCATATCTTGACATACATTTTCAACATAACATGCTATTTCATATAGACTTCATATATAGCCCCAAAAGGGCAACATATCATCAAAACATGCCAAAATTCACCATCACACATACTCATTCAACCATAAAACCAAGATAAGCATTTAAAATCACCTTTTCTCCCTCAAGCATTGAGATATAATCGCATCCAAGCAATCACATCTAAAAGACCACCGGACAAAAAAACATAAGAGAGAGATCTTATAGAGTTAAGTTTTATGGCACGATATGAGAATGATGAAAAAGGGAAAATCTATCGTCCTATAGCCTCCCGTACCATTTGATGTACCGTGATTCACCACCAATGCTACGAGACTCTACTAGACATGGCACTATGAGACTTTTAGAACCTAAAACCACTTTATAAACCTCATGTGCTGATACCACGTTTGTCACATCCGGGGAGCACCGCCTAGACGTAATATGGCGTACTTGACCTCTCGGAGGTCTTACACATGCTCATAGTTATCATTCATCGCATTGACATAGTAAATTTAGAGGAAAATTTAAAACTTTTCATAGCACATCATATGCTAGAAACTTCAACTCATATATAGATAAAACATAAGTGAAAATACATTTATTGACCTTATGTCTGTTTGCCAACTTAGACTCAACAACATTAGAGTACATTAGGGAAATGGCCCATAAGACACACTACATAACTATACAATATTTAAACACTTTACATTAAAGACATAAGTAGGATATCCTTGAACTTAAGGATTCCTTTCACTAAGCTTGGGAATCATCTATCAAGCTCTTCACCATTCAAGACATCCTTAATGCATCCATAACCTACACTTTGTGTAAAAAGTAGAGAAGAATGGGATTAGCACAAGAATGTACTAAGTATGGCAACCATGCAAAAACATGCATTTAAAAGGGACATTTTCCTTGAAATCATACTTTATGCCATTTTGAGTAAATCATCATAAAACCTTAATTCATTAACATTTATATCATTCACATACTTCATATAAACATATTCAAAAGCCAAACGTGACATAAGATCACATATAGAATTTATGACATTTTTGAGTTAGATTACAGTGAGCTCTCTTTCCCTTAACAGTGAGCTTTATTTCCTTTTTTCATTAACTTCCCCAGTAACCCTCTAGTGATACTTGGTGCAATGCATCACCTTACGGCCACAAGAAAACATACATATCATCTACACAATCCAACACATATCATCATAGAAGTATAGTACAACTTAGACATATTTAAACCAATACCATAGGACAATTACAGTAACTACCTTTAACTTTCACATATACCAACTTCACTTCACATTCATGCATTATAAAACCTTACTGAGAATACTATTCTAGCCTACTAGTGCAATGTATATGTGAAGCCCCATAACCTCACACATACTTAGTAAACCTATCATAAGACCACAAGTCTTACCATCCAATTCATACATCAACATAGTAAGAGAAGACAACTTCATTTATGTAAAGCAAGACCTTTATCATATAGTCAATAAGATCAACATAAGGCATATAGACTCATACCATGCAGATCATCATGAAAAGCAGACCAATACTACAAAGTCATGCATAAAGAACATATACATAGACACTGTAACGTTTCGAAACTTCAAGATGTGTCGTAAAGCCTAACATAGGGACAATGAGGTCTGGCACTGTTTTTAAGTCAATTTTTATGAATTTAGGTCGTGTAGGCAGTTTAAGAACAAGAACATTTAAGAACGTCCATGACGTCCGGAAAGTTGGTTCACAAGGGTGCTAGT
This sequence comes from Solanum sitiens, assembly GCA_016801875.1. Classification (NCBI taxonomy): domain Eukaryota; kingdom Viridiplantae; phylum Streptophyta; class Magnoliopsida; order Solanales; family Solanaceae; genus Solanum; species Solanum sitiens. Next base: position 2,453,424 of record JABWTJ010000047.1, on the reverse strand, counting down.
GCGTCTTGGCTTGTTTGACTAATTTTTAAGAGTCAGAATTAGACGGAAATTAGTAAAAATATGCGTAACACGTGTTAGGGATGTTTCATTGTCTAAATGTCCGGGTACGAATCCCCAAGGACCAACCAAGGGCCCTTGAGGAGGACCCTTGCGCTTGGAACCACACTGCCTTGACAGTGTACAATCGATGGACAAGGAGACCGGCCGTGTGTGGGCCAACGGGGCATCAATTCCTCCGTTGTACCACACTTAGCCATGGTAAGGAATCCCCTCGCCTGGACAGTCTCTGAATTCAATGAAGGAGTGCAGGACGAGAGGGGTAGTGCCCGTCGACTCACAGAAGGCCCGTCGTTTGGGGTCTCGTCTGTGAGGTTCGAGTTTTGCTGCCAAATTTTAAATGGTTTCATTTAATTATTTAGGGGATTAGATAGTTTAATTAGGGTTTAAGGGAGTTTAATTAAGTTGATTTAAGATCCGATATAAATACTCTCAACCCTCATTAACCTAACACAACTCTAAAACAAATCTCTCTACCTTCTCTCTACTTTCTCTCTCTATTGGAAGACTTCATCGAAACTAAGACTAGGAGGTGATTGGGGGATGGAAAAGGATGGATTCATCTTAAATTTCTCATAAAGACAATAAGGTATGGGATCTCTTCACCTTTGAGACCTCTTTCCTCAAAGGGTTCATCCATATTGATTTCAAAAGTTAGTGATTTCTAATGGGTTTCATCCAATTCCGAAATTGATGTTGTGGATTGAGTTGTTGATGTTTATTTTAGTTTAATATGAGTTTATTAGAATATATTCTAATTTAATTGGAGTAATTGTTCATGGTCTTACCTAAATTGGAGAATATGTTCCCAAGTCCTTAACCCTAGGTTGTGTTCTTGGTTTAGATTGTAATTGTTCATTCAATTGACTTGTTTATGGGTTGAATTACTTGTATATGATGTTGATATACTGTTTGTGAACCTATTAGGATGATAATTAGTCTTTAATTCTAGTTCTTGATAGGGAATCTAGGGTAGGGTAAATTGACTAAATCCTAAGTTTGATCTAATATTGAATTGTGAAGTCATGACTCTTCTATACTTGTGATTTCCTTGGTTATTGAATTATGGTGATTTTATGACCTAATTGGGTTGAAGTAAGGGTTGATGGTAAGACCTTGATGGTGGTGGAATTGTGAAGAAGACTTGGTAAGTCTTGTGACCTTATCCTTTGTTTCAATTATGGTTATTTGTGGTTAAGTCATGATGATTGTATTGGAGCATGTTTTTATTGTATATCTAGGTTGGTATGATGTTGAATTGAAATGTCTTGGTATGGTTGTGAGGTTGATTAAGAGGTAACGTAATAAAGGTGATGATGATTGCCAAATGAGCTTTATTGTTCAAAGGCTATAAAGTGTTAAGCTTACTTATGAGAGTTGTGATGAAAGGCTTTTACTCATGCAATTCCTATTGAGCAAGTATGATGATGATTATACAAGGGATAGACTCTATGACCTAAATTAAGTTATGTTTGGTGAATGTAGATTAAAGATATTTCAATAAGGGACTAGCTTAGCACCGAGTTATCTTGTATGTGAGAGGGTGACACTTTTCCACATAGGGAAGGTAGGGTTCACTACGGTTCTCACGGGTTGGATAGACTCATAACCCAAATAGGGTGTAGAGTGATATTTCCTATGATTCCCCAAGTTCCATAACTATGTTGCCACCATAGGAATACTAGCTAGTGGATCCACCTAGAATGCTATGTTTACGTTAGGTATTACCTTGGCCAGTAGACCACCTTCTATCGGTGTAAGGTTATGACACCGAATTTGACATTAGCTCATGTGGTCTATGTCGGTTAAGGAAAGTGTTCCCTAAACTAAAATGAAGTAATGATGTATAGGCTAACTAAGGTAACTTGAAAGGTTAGACTTAACTTAGGTAGGGGTATGGGACTCTACCTAGGCCTTGCACTAGTTTACCTTGATAGAAGATTTAGGAAGTTAATATTATGTATGTAAATGATAATAAAGTTAAATGAATTTATATAATAATTATGATGTTTATGAATATGTAATTGGTTCTTGTTGACTAAAGTATGAACTTATATATGTTGAAGGTTATGTTAGGTAAAGTAAGTTACTATTTGTGATTGTTGTTTGGTTACTTGATTAGGTAGGGTTATGGGGCTTTAATTGATCATTGCGCTCGTGGATTTATAAGGGTTATGTATGGTTGTATTGCTTTACTAGATCACATGATTAATTCGTGGTCATACTTGTAATATGATTACTTGATGATAGGGTTATGTGAGATTATGGGTCCAAATATGTGATATGTATATTGTTACTTTGACTTGCTTAAGCATGTTTAATTGGTTAGTCTAGTTGTTGATTGTGCATAAGGACATGAAATGGCATGATTTAACTAAATGTCCCTTTTTAGCATGTTTGATTGTTATATGTGCATATGGTCTCATACTTAGTACATGTTGTGTACTAACCCTATTTTCTCCCTTTTTCCCAAACACTTTAGGTTCCGGTCGTTGTGGTTTGGTTCGAGGCGATTGAGAAGAAGGCTTGGATACTCTTATCATCCAAGGGGTAGGTCCTCATTTCCCCAGGGATAATGCCGATATTCTACCTATTTATTGTTTAGCTATTATGACACTTATGTTGACTATATGTTTCATTAGAAGACAAAGTTGTATAAAGCCTATATGTGGCTTACTTTTATTGTTGTAGGGCTATGCCCATGTTGTATTGTCATTTTAGATGGTTTATGAGATGAGACAGAATTTATGACTCTAATTCTATCTTATATATATGTATGAAATAAAACTAGAAGACTAAGTAATTTTCCTATACGAACGGGTCTATGTATACTCGATATTATACTATTATGTGTATATAGAGGTCTATGTAAATGTCCGATTAGATATTGTTAAAAAGTTTTAATTTTTCCGCTATTTTAGCTAATGAATGTTATGATGAATGCTAAGAGGCTAGTCTTAGTCCTCAAAGAGGACGACGACGCCGGTTACGTCTAGGGGGTGCCCCCCGGATGTGACAAACTTTGTATCAGAGCATGAGGTTAAATACCCTTGATAACTACGTCTCTCTCAACTACGTCTATGTGGATTCGTACTCATAATTGTGAAGCGCGCCACACTTATGAATAGGAATCTATATGATGCTTAGGGATCTCTTTTTTCTTGGAAATCCAAAGTCGTGACTCTAGAGTAACTATTATGTGCTTTCATCTTAACCTTGTATTTTTGGTTATAGGCAATGAATACTTAGAGGAACTCGACTAGGAGGCCTTAGGGGGAGGTTGACCCTCCCCGTGTAGAAGAATATCCTCCACTTGAAGAGGGGGTCAATGTTGAGAAAGTTCCAGCCAACCCTCCACCCATGACAGATGCAGACATAAGGGCTGCCCTTATTCAAATGGCCCAAGCCATTACTTCTCAAGCTCAAGCCGCCACTCTCCAAGATCAAGCTATGACGGCAAAAGCCAACCGGGATATTGCACCTCGAGCCAACTTGCAAGTCTATACTATGTCATCTCATTTGAGGGACTTCACTCGGATGAATCCGCCTACCTTTTATGGTTGTAGGGTTGATGAGGACCCCCAAGAGTTCATCGGTGAAGCGTATAAGGTTCTCTTTGCTATGGGGTTGAGTTCAAGTGAGAAGGCCAAGTTACCCACATATCAACTCAAAGATGTGGCTCAAACTTGGTATGTTCAATGTTGAGATAATCGGCTTCTTCATGGTGGACCAGTTACATGGGAGATATTCAAAAAGGAATTTCTTGATCGATTCTTCCCTACAGAGATGAGGTAGGCCAAAGTAATGGAATTCATCAACCTTTGTCAAGGAGGTATGAGTGTTCTTGAGTATTCTATGAAGTTTACTAAGTTGTCGAAATATGCTCCTTCCTTGGTTTCGAATCCGAGAGATGAGATGAGCCGCTTCGTGATGGGTGTATCGCATGATCTACAAGAATAATGTCATTCGGCCATGCTTCATGATAATATGAATATATCTTGGCTTATGATGCATGCTAGGAAAGTTGAGGAGGCACGGGATAGGAGAAAGGCAAGAGGTGCTAAGAAGACAAGATCCTTTGAAAAGGATTCTTCCAAGGGTAGGCTTGAGATTCAAGACAAGCCTAGGTTCAAAAAGAGGTTCTCTAATCAAGTTCCATCAAAGTTCCCTAAGACTCAAGATGATAAAGGGTCAAAGCCGAGAGCTCAAAAAGGGAAAAGTGCTAATTGACCTATTAATAAGCCTACTTGTGGTGAGTGTGGAAAGAAGCATTTTGGTACTTGTCTCATTGGTACGGATAAATGCTTTAGTTGTGGAAAAGTTGGTCACAAAGTTCATGATTGTCCTAACATGAAGGGGAAAGATAAGAGTGGTCAAGCAAGTGGTTTGAGTGATGCTCCAAAGAAGAACCGCTTTTATGCTCTTCGTACTAGGGGTGAGCAAGAGACCTCCCCCGATGTGGTGACCGGTATGTTACAAGTCTTTGCCATTGATGTTTATGCTTTACTTGATCCGGGTGCTACTTTGTCTTTTGTTACTCCTCTTGTAGCTAAAAAGTTTGATACTTTACCCGATGTCTTGCATGAGCCTTTCTTAGTGTCTACACCGGTGGGTGAGTTGGTTGTTTCTAAGAAGGTATATAGAAATTTTCCTATCATGTTGCCCAATAGAGTTTCTAATGTTGATCTAGTTGAACTAGATATGCTTGTTTTTGATATTATTTTGGGTATGGATTGGTTGCATTCTGGTTTTGCCACTATTGATTGTAGGACAAGGGTAGTGAGGTTCAATTTCCCAAATGAACCCATTGTTGAGTGGAAGGGGACTATTCCTAGAGGTCGTATCATTTCTTGTTTGAAGGCTTGAAAAATGATCTCTAAGGGCTGCCTATATCATATAGTGAGAGTCCAAGATCTTTACTCCAAAATTCCTCCCATTGAGTCGGTCCCCGTAGTGAGTGAATTTCTAGAGGTTTTCCCTAATGACCTTCAAGGTATTCCCCCCGAGTGGCAAAATTGATTTTGGTATCGATTTGCTAGAGGAAAACAAACCCTATTTTGATTCCTCCTTATCGAATGTCTACGGCCAAATTGAAGGAGTTGAAGTCACAACTTAAAGATTTGCTATACAAGGGCTTTGTAAGGCCTAGCATTTCTCCATGGGGTGCTCCAATCTTGTCCGTGAAGAAGAAAGATGGGTCCTTGCGGATGTGTATTGATTATCGCCAACTCAACAAAGTCACAATCAAGAACAAGTGTCCTCTCCCTCGGATTGATTATTTATTTGATCAACTCCAAGGGGAAAGCTACTTCTCCAAACTTGATTTGAGGTTGGGATATCACCAACTAAGGGTTAGAGGTGAGGATGTACCAATGACGGCTCTTCGGACTCGTTATGGCCACTATCAGTTTCTTGTTATGTCCTTTGGTCTCACTAATTCCCCGGCAGCGTTCATGGACCTAATGAATAGAGTATTTCTAAGTTACCTAGATTCATTTGTCATGGTGTTCATTGACGACATCTTGGTATACTCGAAGAATTAAAGTGATCACATGGGTCATTTGAGGGTGGTATTCCAAGCCCTTAAAGAGCATCAATTGTTTGCCAAGTATAGCAAATGCGAGTTTTGGTTGAGGTCGGTGGCATTTCTTGGTAACATCATCTCTAGTGAAGGAGTTGAGGTTGATCCAAGGAAGACGAAAGCGGTTAGAAATTGGCCGAGACCATTGACTCAAACCGACATACGGAGTTTCTTGGGTCATGCGGGTTATTATCGGAGATTTGTGGATAGTTTTGCGTCCATTGCATCTCCTTTGACTACTTTGACCCAAAAGAGTAAGAAGTTTGAGTGGTCCGAAGCATGTGAAAAGAGTTTCCAAATGTTGAAAGATAGGCTTACTTTGTCTCCGGTGTTGACATTACCGGAGGGTACAAAGGGCTTTTTGGTTTATTGTGATGCATCCCGTGTTGGTTTGGGGTGTGTACTTATGCAACATGGGAAGGTTATTGCCTATGATTCTAGGCAACTTGAGGTGCATGAGAGGAACTATCCCATTTGTGACCTTGATTTAGTGGTCGTGGTTTTTGCTTTGAAGATTTGGAGGCATTATTTTTATGGTGTCCATGTTGATGTGGTCACCGATCATAAAAGTCTCCAATGCGTGTTTACTCAAAAGGAGTTGAATCTCCGGCAAAGAAGATGGCTTGAGTTATTGAAAGATTATGATATGACTGTTCTTTATCACCCGGGCAAGGCGAATGTTATAGCGGATGCTCTAAGTTGTTTGTCTATGGGTAGTGTTTCTCATGTTGATGAAGCCAAAATGGACCTTGTGAAAGAGGTTCATCGATTGGCTAGATTGGGAGTTAGATTGGAGTGTTCTTCAAATGGTGGTGTGATGGTCCATCAAAACTTGGAATCATCTTTGGTTGTTGAGGTGAAGTCTAAACAACACCTTGATAAACCATTAATGAAGTTGAAAGAATCGGTTCTTGGAAGTTTAATATGTCCTTCTCCTTAGGGGGGATGGTGTTTTGAGATATAAAGGGCGATTGTGTGTTACAAATGGTGATGATTTGTGAAACCGTATCCTTGAGGAAGATCATGGGTCCCATTATTCCATTCATCCGGGGTCAACAAAGATGTATCATGACCTTAGAGAGGTATATTGGTGGGAAGGTTTGAAGAGGGACATAGCGGAGTTTGTTGCTAAGTGTCCAAATTACCAACAAGGGAAAGCCGAGCATCTAAAATCGGGTGGCTTACTACAAGAAATCCAAATTCCTACTTGGAAGTGGGAAGACATCAATATGGATTTTGTAGTAGGTTTGCCTAAGACCCAAAAAGGGTATGACTCCATTTGGGTGGTAGTTGATAGGTTGACCAAGTCCGCTCATTTTATTCCTGTCAAAGCTACTTATTAGGCGGAGGATTATGCTAAGATCTTCATAGATGAGATTGTGTATCGCCATGGTATTCGGTTATCTATCATATCGGATAGGGGTGCACAATTCGCATCCAGGTTTTGGAGGTCATTTAAAGAAGGGTTGGGTACTAAGGTGAAGTTGAGTACTGCTTTTTAATCCGCAAATGGATGGTCAAGCGGAACATACTATTCAAACCCTTGAGGATATGCTTAGAGCTTGTGTCATCGATTTCAAAGGGAGTTCGAATAAGAACTTGTCTTTGGTGGAGTTTGCTCACAATAATAGTTTTCATTCATCCATTTCCATGGCTCCCTATGAAGTCTTGAATGGTAGGAGGTGTAGGTCTCCAATTGGATGGTTCAAAGTCGGTGAGTCCTCAATTCTTGGTCCCGACTTTATCTACAAGACTTTGGAGAAAGTGTATATAATAAGGAATCGGTTGCAAACGGCCTATAGTCGCCAAAAGTCCTATGCCGACAATAGGAGAAGGGATCTTGAGTTTGAGGAAGGTGACAATATGTATTTGAACATTTCTCCTATGAAAGGAGTTTTTAGAATTGGCAAGAAGGGGAAGTTGAGCCCTCGGTATGTGGGTACCTATGAGATCTTGCAAATGATAGGCAAGGTGGCTTATGAGTTGAATTTACCAAGTGAATTGGCTTCGGTTCATCCGGTCTTTCATGTTTCCATGCTTAAGAAGTGTGTGGGTGTTCCCGAGTCCATTCTTCCTATTGAGGGCCTTGGAGTTAAGTATAACCTCTCTTATGAGGAGGTTCTGGTCCGAATTCTTGATAGACAAGTGAAAAGGTTGAGGAACAAAGAGGTTGTAACCGTATAAGTATTATGGAGGAACCACTTAGTTGAGGGTGCTACATGGGAGGCCGAGGCCAACATGAAGTCCCTATATCCTCATCTTTTTTATGATTGAGGTTAGTCATCCTTTTTAATAGTTTATATATTATTAGTAATTGAAGTCCTTTGATTTTTGGGTGATGAAATACGAAAGATGCATTTTCGAATTTTGGGCAGTGAACTTACAGTGAGTTGCCAGTGATTTTTGCTTCAAAATGTGAATATTCTGTTTTGGCTTGTTTTGAGTCATGTTGTGCATTTTGAAATGTGGAGTCTCTCACGACCCAAAAGCACCCCCTAGAAGTTAGGGAAAACCTTCGAATCGTGACCGAGCGTAATTGACCCTTTGGGGTCTTGTATAAGCCCTCTAACTAGCGTTCATAACATAAAGCATGAAAAGTAGTGCATAATTAAAACTTTTCACGAACATTTAATAAAACTAGTCTTTCATAAATATTTAGAAAATCTCATCGTCACAAGCCAACTTAAGACACGATATAATATTTTAGGGACACGCCCCGTTACATTTAAAAGAAAAACATAAATAGTCTTTAACTAAGAAATAAAGAAAAGAACTATGCCCTCGAATATATGAGGACATACTTAGTCTTGAGAGGAACTTTCCCAAGCTTCGCCTTCAAACCTTCAAAAGCTTCCAACCAATACTTATATAGTATAGAAAAGAGTATGGGGTTTGTACAAAACAATATACTAAGTATGGCATATGCAAAAACATGCAAAAAGGGGCATTTTAGTAAAATAACCTTTCATGCAATTCAAATATAACATTCGTGAATTTACAACCAAATCAACATAAGAACAATCATTTAGCACTTAAGGAATAACTCACATAATTTTGAACCAAAAGAACACTTTACAGTAACTTTTCCAAAACTTACAGTAAACTAAAAAGGACATTACAGTGAACTTACTAAAACTTACAGTAAAATTGAATAAGCATTACAGTGAACATTTTGAATTCTTACAATGAAGACCTTACAGTGAATGGCACGGTCCAAATCATATGAACTCTTTTTCCTTTGAAGATTCCCTAACCCAAGGTCATCCTAAGTCTCCCTAAGGTGAGCCAAGAAGGGATCTTCATTACACCTCCCTTCAAAGCAAACCAAAGCGACCCTTGAAACCACCAAATCTTAGGCTTACTTTGTTGGAAATCAAATCCACGCCCTTGGCTAACATATGCAAAACACTCATGGAAATATAGGTCACACTAAGTGAAATGTGAGAGTAGCATCCCATACTACCACTCCCACTTAGTGCTCCTAATGGATTCGATTTACTCAAGTACTCCACAATAATCATGCATAACACCACACCATAATACTCATTCACACGGATTTCATGAAAGTATTCTTCTCCCACAGTAGGTACAGGTCACACCAAGTGCAATGTGAGAATAGCATCCCATACTACTACTCCCACTTAGTGCTCCTACTAGGTAACTAATGTGGATTGAGAACTTCACGACATACATACACAATATCAAAAATATACGAGTTAACTAGTTTGAAATCAATTCCTTTGTGGGAGTTAGCTTAACTGACAAAGACCATGAGAGCTAGACATGGAATCCCGATATTAACCCCTATCGGATGAGGGATCCTTACTTGCCTAGTGTAAGGTCATGATTATTAGCGTTTACATGCCTTTTCCAATAGCTACACCTATGCGGGCACATAGTTAAGGGATAAGGAGATTGCTACTAAGGAACTCACTCTCTACTAACGAGGAGTACTCATCTCAAGAGGTACCTTGGATTACAACATCTCAACTCACGAAATGTAATCCACCTCCACATCATATACTCTCGGTGCTAGGCATAACTCCCCATAGATTTCTCAACATAATAGTCAATCTTAGAAAGCTCATTAGGAATGGAGAGGTTGCTACTAGACACTACATCTCAACTCACGAAGTGTGTCCACCTCAAGATTCCCCTTTTTACTCAAGTTGGCATATTACATTCTTTAAAGTGTGTGTGTGTGTGTACATGTGCACACCTTGCATATAAGCATCATTTCATTCTCATCAAGTTCTACACATACTTTAACCTTCATTCATCAAGTCACACACTCTACATGTTTCTCATTATCATATACTTCATTTAGACATAAACTAGGTCAAACATGCAATTCAAGCTACACCAAACACAATACAAGACCCATTTCCAATATCTCTTCATTTTACATATTAGACCTTCAATATAAAATATTCAAAATATACTAAATAACATCAAGTTCATCAATTAGCACCGCCATCCATAAGATGGACCATACAACTCAATATCAATTCATTATAAGAACTATATAATGAAAGCAACTCAATATCAAATCAAACCATCATCACTCATAAGCAATTTATCAATGTTTCATCATATTAAGGCCCTTAGGGCAGTAGCTACACCAACATGACAAATACAAGAAGACCCAAGATCATACCCTACTCAAATAATGCTCACATAACCCATTTTCAAGCCAAAAGTTGAAGTATGCATAAACAAGAGTTTAATGGAGTTTTAACATCCAAATCATCAATTCAAACCAATATAAATACATTTAAACCATTAGAACTTAAATACAAGAAGACCCATACTAGAAATCAAAGTTAGAAGAAGTTTGAGTTTAGAAACCCTTTTGAAAACCTTTCTGGAAGTTGGCTTCTTGAATGAAAAGATATTCAAGAATGGATACCATAACTTTAAGAGAAGGAAACACACTAAGTTTGGTGAAGAAACACGTCCAAAGCAGCCCTCCTTTCCCCCCTTGAGTCTTGGCTTCAATGGTGACTTTGAGAGAGTTTTCTTTAGAGTGAGAGTTTGAATTTTAGAAGTGAGGAGTCTTAACTAGGTATAGGGTTTAAAACTAATTTAATATTACCTAAAAACACTAAAAATATCCTCCTATAGTCTTAAAGGACTTGGGGTGAATTTACCAAACACCCCAAGCCAAGGCAGCCACTTAACATACTTTCAGGCCCTCATAGACGAGACCTTCACCAACGAACCGTCTGTGCATCAATGGATCGTTGGTAGGGTCTCGTGGGTGGATACTTTGCTCCAAAATGGATCCTGGCCACCAAGACCTTCTGGTCCAATTGACGTCCTAGGTCGACGGACCATTGATGGACCAACGGACCGTCCTTAGGGTCGTCGATGGCCACTGCTTTTTGGCAGTTTTTGCCCAAATCTTGGGCCCTTCATCTAGGGCCCCTTGTGGGTCCTAGGAGGGGTCGTGACCGGATGTTAAACCCCTAAACTAAGTCGTCTAGGTATTAGGAACATCCCACCTTAGTTTCAAGGAAAATGAACACGTAAAACTCATCCAAACACTACAAGACACACAAGTACATTCTAAGGCATACCTTCCGAACCTCATGGACGTTCTTTGTCGATTGAACTCCAAACTTAACCAAACTTCACACACTACCTAAGGACACTAAACTAACTTATTTTAATTTAAAATCAACTCAAGAAACAACCACGAGGCTCTAGTTCACGTTAATTTGTTTTGGGGTGTTATATTCTCCCCCACTTGGAATAACATTCGTCCTCGAATGACACTTAAATTTTAAGATAAACAAGGACTCACTTAGCATCGAATAATACACTTAGATCATGATCAAGACATTAAAAATCAAAGCATCAACTAGCAAGGAACATCATTTCACACTTTCAACACTTAGCAACATAGGCAACTTTTGCCAAACTTCACAAAGTCAAAACTCAACCTTAAACTTCTTTTATAGAGGAACTACCTTCTCAAACATTAAACATGCTCATATACCATACTTTTACACAAATTGAAACTTCAATTCAAGACAAAACAATTTTTCTCAAAAACCAAAATTCTTACAGTGAAGTTCACTATGCTCACTGCCAAGCTACCAAAATTTTTCGAAAATTCATTCTTTAAGAAATTCATCAAGATGACATGATCGTATGAAATATAAAACCACATAAACTCATTTAATAACAAAAAATCAACAATAACAAAGAGTTGAGACTTACCAAAACCATCAATCCGAATTTATTATCCTTCCTAGCCCCCATCCCATAGGAAGGGTTCTTTTTGGAAGCATTAGGATCTATGGAAGCTTGATTGACATCTTTCCCCCTTTATTTGAGCTTTGGGCAGTCCCTCATCTTGTGTCCCTTATTACCACATGCAAAACAACCATACGTTCCGGCAAGACACTTACCCCCATGTTGCTTGCCACAAGTAGGGCACCTAGCCCTTTCATAGGAATGATCACCACCTTGAGAATGTTGATTTGGAGCCCTATCATTGTTTCCCATGGAAGAATCTTAGCGATAAAACCTCTTCTTAGGCTTTTGTGTGACTAGCATCATCCTACCTAGTCCTCTTACCCTCTTGACTTATCTCCCTAATTTTGGACTCCTCAATTTGTTGTGCATAAACCATGAGCCTATAGATATCCATGTCATTAAGAAGCATTGCCGTACGACACTCTTTTCCACTAAGCTAGACACTCCCATCACAAATTTATTCATCCTAGCCCTAGGGTTGGCTACCATAGTTGGGCATACTTAGAGAGTTGGGTAAATTTGAGAGAGTACTCTTCCACACTCATCCACCCTTGACGAAGGTTCATGAATTCAACCATCTTCTTCTCCCTCCACTCTAAGGGAAAGAACGTATCTAAGAAAGCCTCTTTGAATTCCTCCCAATCAACCACCCCTCTTTATAAGGGTCTTTCACCCCTCCATTGCTCATACCACAGTTGAGCCACCTCCTTAAGTTGGTAAGCGGCTAACTCCGCTTTCTCCCTAGAGGTCACACCCATAGCATCTACCACCTTGAAAACCTCATCTATGAATCCTTGTGGATCTTCATCCACCTTAGTGCCATGAAAAGTTGGAGGGTTCATCGTCATGAAATCACGAATCCTAGAAGCGGGTGTACTATCATTTGGTTGGGGTCTATCTCATTGGTTAGCTTGGCCCACAAAGTGATTGTTGACAACATGAGCTTGCGCCGTCATGAGTTGGGTCAAGTTTATTAGGGCATCCCTCAACTCCGCATTAGCCATATCACCCTCAACAAAAGGAGCTTGAGGCATAGGAGGCACTTGAGGTCCTTGGGGTTACGGAGGAAATTGAGGTTCTTGAAGGGGAACCTCCACATTTTCTTCCTCCTCTAGGCCAACAATAGGAACTTGGTCACGGAGAGGGAACCTCTCATTGGATACACCACCCTTCTCCCTTATAGCGGTCGATCTCCTCGTATTCATGTCCTAAAACACAAAGAGAAGATATTAAGAAAAGACACCTTATAAACTCAACTCTAAGGAACGATACTAGAATACAGAAGGAAGTGAAACTTCTAGCATCCGATAGCCTCTTATCCATGGATGTGTCGCGACTCACATCAATGAACAAGATACTACTAGATGTGGCTTGTGAGACTTTTAGACCTAAAACTATTTCCCAAAACCTTATGCTCTGATACCAAGTTTGTCACGACCCGAAAGCACCCCCTAGAAGTTAGGGAAAACCTTCGAATCGTGACCGGGCATACTTGACCCTTTGGGGGCTCGTACAAGCCCTCTAACTAGCGTTCATAACATAAAGCATGAAAAATAGTGCGTAATTAAAACTTTTCACGAACATTTAATAAAACTAGTCTTTCATAAATATTTAGAAAATCTCATCGTCACAAGCTAACTTAAGACACGATATAATATCTTAGGGACACGCCCCTTTACATTTAAAAGAAATACATAAATAGTCTTTAACTAATAAATAAAGAAAAGGACTATGCCCTCGAATATATGAGGACATACTTAGTCTTGAGAGGAACTTTCCCAAGCTTCGCCTTCAAACCTTCAAAAGCTTCCAACCTATACTTATATAGTATAGAAAAGAGTATGTGGTTAGTACAAAACAATGTACTAAGTATGGCACATGCAAAAACATGCAAAAAGGGACATTTTAGTAAAATAACCTTTCATGCAATTTAAATATAACATTCGTGAATTTACAAGCAAATCAACATAAGAACCATCATTTAGCACTTAAGCAATAACTCACATAATTTTGAACCAAAAGAACACTTTACAGTAACTTTACCAAAACTTACAGTAAACTAAAAAGGACATTACAGTGAACTTACTAAAACTTACAGTAAAATTGAATAAGCATTACAGTGAACATTTTGAATTCTTACAATGAAGACCTTACAGTGAATGGCACGGTCCAAATCATATGAACTCTTTTTCCTTTGAAGATTCCCTAACCCAAGGTCATCCTAAGTCTCCCTAAGGTGAGCCAAGAAGGGATCTTCATTACACCTCCCTTCAAAGCAAACCAAAGCGACCCTTGAAACCACCAAATCTTAGGCTTACTTTGTTGGAAATCAAATCCACGCCCTTGGCTAACATATGCAAAACACTCATGGAAATATAGGTCACACTAAGTGAAATGTGAGAGTAGCATCCCATACTACCACTCCCACTTAGTGCTCCTAATGGATTCGATTTACTCAAGTACTCCACAATAATCATGCATAACACCACACCATAATACTCATTCACACGGATTTCATGAAAGTATTCTTCTCCCACAGTAGGTACAGGTCACACCAAGTGCAATGTGAGAATAGCATCCCATACTACTACTCCCACTTAGTGCTCCTACTAGGTAACTAATGTGGATTGAGAACTTCACGACATACATACACAATATCAAAAATATACGAGTTAACTAGTTTGAAATCAATTCCTTTGTGGGAGTTAGCTTAACTGACAAAGACCATGAGAGCTAGACATGGAATCCCGATATTAACCCCTATCGGATGAGGGATCCTTACTTGCCTAGTGTAAGGTCATGATTATTAGCGTTTACATGCCTTTTCCAATAGCTACACCTATGCGGGCACATAGTTAAGGGATAAGGAGATTGCTACTAAGGAACTCACTCTCTACTAACGAGGAGTACTCATCTCAAGAGGTACCTTGGATTACAACATCTCAACTCACGAAATGTAATCCACCTCCACATCATATACTCTCGGTGCTAGGCATAACTCCCCATAGATTTCTCAACATAATAGTCAATCTTAGAAAGCTCATTAGGAATGGAGAGGTTGCTACTAGACACTACATCTCAACTCACGAAGTGTGTCCACCTCAAGATTCCCCTTTTTACTCAAGTTGGCATATTACATTCTTTAAAGTGTGTGTGTGTGTGTACATGTGCACACCTTGCATATAAGCATCATTTCATTCTCATCAAGTTCTACACATACTTTAACCTTCATTCATCAAGTCACACACTCTACATGTTTCTCATTATCATATACTTCATTTAGACATAAACTAGGTCAAACATGCAATTCAAGCTACACCAAACACAATACAAGACCCATTTCCAATATCTCTTCATTTTACATATTAGACCTTCAATATAAAATATTCAAAATATACTAAATAACATCAAGTTCATCAATTAGCACCGCCATCCATAAGATGGACCATACAACTCAATATCAATTCATTATAAGAACTATATAATGAAAGCAACTCAATATCAAATCAAACCATCATCACTCATAAGCAATTTATCAATGTTTCATCATATTAAGGCCCTTAGGGCAGTAGCTACACCAACATGACAAATACAAGAAGACCCAAGATCATACCCTACTCAAATAATGCTCACATAACCCATTTTCAAGCCAAAAGTTGAAGTATGCATAAACAAGAGTTTAATGGAGTTTTAACATCCAAATCATCAATTCAAACCAATATAAATACATTTAAACCATTAGAACTTAAATACAAGAAGACCCATACTAGAAATCAAAGTTAGAAGAAGTTTGAGTTTAGAAACCCTTTTGAAAACCTTTCTGGAAGTTGGCTTCTTGAATGAAAAGATATTCAAGAATGGATACCATAACTTTAAGAGAAGGAAACACACTAAGTTTGGTGAAGAAACACGTCCAAAGCAGCCCTCCTTTCCCCCCTTGAGTCTTGGCTTCAATGGTGACTTTGAGAGAGTTTTCTTTAGAGTGAGAGTTTGAATTTT
Organism: Solanum sitiens; assembly: GCA_016801875.1. Taxonomy (NCBI): domain Eukaryota; kingdom Viridiplantae; phylum Streptophyta; class Magnoliopsida; order Solanales; family Solanaceae; genus Solanum; species Solanum sitiens. The sequence continues at coordinate 2,437,523 of JABWTJ010000047.1, read as the reverse complement.
AGAAGTGAGGAGTCTTAACTAGGTATAGGGTTTAAAACTAATTTAATATTACCTAAAAACACTAAAAATATCCTCCTATAGTCTTAAAGGACTTGGGGTGAATTTACCAAACACCCCAAGCCAAGGCAGCCACTTAACATACTTTCAGGCCCTCATAGACGAGACCTTCACCAACGAACCGTCTGTGCATCAATGGATCGTTGGTAGGGTCTCGTGGGTGGATACTTTGCTCCAAAATGGATCCTGGCCACCAAGACCTTCTGGTCCAATTGACGTCCTAGGTCGACGGACCATTGATGGACCAACGGACCGTCCTTAGGGTCGTCGATGGCCACTGCTTTTTGGCAGTTTTTGCCCAAATCTTGGGCCCTTCATCTAGGGCCCCTTGTGGGTCCTAGGAGGGGTCGTGACCGGATGTTAAACCCCTAAACTAAGTCGTCTAGGTATTAGGAACATCCCACCTTAGTTTCAAGGAAAATGAACACGTAAAACTCATCCAAACACTACAAGACACACAAGTACATTCTAAGGCATACCTTCCGAACCTCATGGACGTTCTTTGTCGATTGAACTCCAAACTTAACCAAACTTCACACACTACCTAAGGACACTAAACTAACTTATTTTAATTTAAAATCAACTCAAGAAACAACCACGAGGCTCTAGTTCACGTTAATTTGTTTTGGGGTGTTATATTCTCCCCCACTTGGAATAACATTCGTCCTCGAATGACACTTAAATTTTAAGATAAACAAGGACTCACTTAGCATCGAATAATACACTTAGATCATGATCAAGACATTAAAAATCAAAGCATCAACTAGCAAGGAACATCATTTCACACTTTCAACACTTAGCAACATAGGCAACTTTTGCCAAACTTCACAAAGTCAAAACTCAACCTTAAACTTCTTTTATAGAGGAACTACCTTCTCAAACATTAAACATGCTCATATACCATACTTTTACACAAATTGAAACTTCAATTCAAGACAAAACAATTTTTCTCAAAAACCAAAATTCTTACAGTGAAGTTCACTATGCTCACTGCCAAGCTACCAAAATTTTTCGAAAATTCATTCTTTAAGAAATTCATCAAGATGACATGATCGTATGAAATATAAAACCACATAAACTCATTTAATAACAAAAAATCAACAATAACAAAGAGTTGAGACTTACCAAAACCATCAATCCGAATTTATTATCCTTCCTAGCCCCCATCCCATAGGAAGGGTTCTTTTTGGAAGCATTAGGATCTATGGAAGCTTGATTGACATCTTTCCCCCTTTATTTGAGCTTTGGGCAGTCCCTCATCTTGTGTCCCTTATTACCACATGCAAAACAACCATACGTTCCGGCAAGACACTTACCCCCATGTTGCTTGCCACAAGTAGGGCACCTAGCCCTTTCATAGGAATGATCACCACCTTGAGAATGTTGATTTGGAGCCCTATCATTGTTTCCCATGGAAGAATCTTAGCGATAAAACCTCTTCTTAGGCTTTTGTGTGACTAGCATCATCCTACCTAGTCCTCTTACCCTCTTGACTTATCTCCCTAATTTTGGACTCCTCAATTTGTTGTGCATAAACCATGAGCCTATAGATATCCATGTCATTAAGAAGCATTGCCGTACGACACTCTTTTCCACTAAGCTAGACACTCCCATCACAAATTTATTCATCCTAGCCCTAGGGTTGGCTACCATAGTTGGGCATACTTAGAGAGTTGGGTAAATTTGAGAGAGTACTCTTCCACACTCATCCACCCTTGACGAAGGTTCATGAATTCAACCATCTTCTTCTCCCTCCACTCTAAGGGAAAGAACGTATCTAAGAAAGCCTCTTTGAATTCCTCCCAATCAACCACCCCTCTTTATAAGGGTCTTTCACCCCTCCATTGCTCATACCACAGTTGAGCCACCTCCTTAAGTTGGTAAGCGGCTAACTCCGCTTTCTCCCTAGAGGTCACACCCATAGCATCTACCACCTTGAAAACCTCATCTATGAATCCTTGTGGATCTTCATCCACCTTAGTGCCATGAAAAGTTGGAGGGTTCATCGTCATGAAATCACGAATCCTAGAAGCGGGTGTACTATCATTTGGTTGGGGTCTATCTCATTGGTTAGCTTGGCCCACAAAGTGATTGTTGACAACATGAGCTTGCGCCGTCATGAGTTGGGTCAAGTTTATTAGGGCATCCCTCAACTCCGCATTAGCCATATCACCCTCAACAAAAGGAGCTTGAGGCATAGGAGGCACTTGAGGTCCTTGGGGTTACGGAGGAAATTGAGGTTCTTGAAGGGGAACCTCCACATTTTCTTCCTCCTCTAGGCCAACAATAGGAACTTGGTCACGGAGAGGGAACCTCTCATTGGATACACCACCCTTCTCCCTTATAGCGGTCGATCTCCTCGTATTCATGTCCTAAAACACAAAGAGAAGATATTAAGAAAAGACACCTTATAAACTCAACTCTAAGGAACGATACTAGAATACAGAAGGAAGTGAAACTTCTAGCATCCGATAGCCTCTTATCCATGGATGTGTCGCGACTCACATCAATGAACAAGATACTACTAGATGTGGCTTGTGAGACTTTTAGACCTAAAACTATTTCCCAAAACCTTATGCTCTGATACCAAGTTTGTCACGACCCGAAAGCACCCCCTAGAAGTTAGGGAAAACCTTCGAATCGTGACCGGGCATACTTGACCCTTTGGGGGCTCGTACAAGCCCTCTAACTAGCGTTCATAACATAAAGCATGAAAAATAGTGCGTAATTAAAACTTTTCACGAACATTTAATAAAACTAGTCTTTCATAAATATTTAGAAAATCTCATCGTCACAAGCTAACTTAAGACACGATATAATATCTTAGGGACACGCCCCTTTACATTTAAAAGAAATACATAAATAGTCTTTAACTAATAAATAAAGAAAAGGACTATGCCCTCGAATATATGAGGACATACTTAGTCTTGAGAGGAACTTTCCCAAGCTTCGCCTTCAAACCTTCAAAAGCTTCCAACCTATACTTATATAGTATAGAAAAGAGTATGTGGTTAGTACAAAACAATGTACTAAGTATGGCACATGCAAAAACATGCAAAAAGGGACATTTTAGTAAAATAACCTTTCATGCAATTTAAATATAACATTCGTGAATTTACAAGCAAATCAACATAAGAACCATCATTTAGCACTTAAGCAATAACTCACATAATTTTGAACCAAAAGAACACTTTACAGTAACTTTACCAAAACTTACAGTAAACTAAAAAGGACATTACAGTGAACTTACTAAAACTTACAGTAAAATTGAATAAGCATTACAGTGAACATTTTGAATTCTTACAATGAAGACCTTACAGTGAATGGAACGGTCCAAGTCATATGAACTCTTTTTCCTTTGAAGTGTCCCTAACCCAAGGTAATGCTAAGACTCCCTAAGGTGAGCCAAGAAGGGATCTTCATTACACCTCCCTTCAAAGCACACCAAAGCGACCCTTAAACCCACCAAATCTTATGCTTACTTCGTTGGAAATCCAATCCACGCCCTTGGCTAACATATACAAAACACTCATCGAAATATAGGTCACACTAAGTGCAATCTGAGAGTAGCATCCCATACTACCACTCCCACTTAGTGATCCTAATGGATTCCATTTACTCAAGTACTCCACATTACTCATCCATAACACTACACCATAATACTCATTCACACGGATTTCATGAAAGTACTTTTCTCCCACAGTAGGTATAGGTCACACCAAGTGCAATGTGAGAATAGCATCCCATACTACTACTCCCACTTAGTGATCCTACTAGGTAACTAATGTGGATCGAGCACTTCATGACATACATACACTATATCAACAATATACGAGTTAACTAGTTTCAAATCAAATGTTTTGTGGGAGTTAGCGTAACCGACAATGACCATAAGAGCTACACATGGAATCCCGATATTAACCCCTATCGGATGAGGGATCCTTACTTGCCTAGTGTAAGGTCATGCTTCTTAGCGTGTACATGGCTTTTCCAATAGCTACACCTATGCGGGCATATAGTTAAGGGATAAGGAGATTGCTACTAAGTAACTCACTCTCTACTAACAAGGAGTACTCATCTCAAGAGGTACCATGGATTACAACATCTCAACTCACGAAGTGTAATCCACCACCCCTTCATATCCTCTCGGTGCTAGGCATAACTACCCACTCATTTCTCAACATAATAGTCTATCTTAGAAAGCTTACTAGGAATGGAGAGGTTGCTACTATACACTACATCTCAACTCACGAAGTGTGTCTACCTCAAGATTCCCCTTTTTACTCAACTTGGCATATTACATTCTTTTAAGTGTGTGTGTGTACATGTGCACACCTTGCATATAAGAATCATTTTATTCTCATGAAGTTCTACACATACTTTAACCTTGATTCATCAAGTTACACACTCTACATGTTTCTCACAATCATATACTTTATTTAGACATAAACTAGGTCAAACATGCAATTCAAGCTACACCAAACACAATACAAGACCCTTTTCCAATATCTCTTCATTTGAAATATTAGACCTTCAAGATTAAATATTCAAAACCTACTAAATAACATCAAGTTCATCAACTAGCACCGTCATCCATAAGACGGACCATACCACTCAATATCAATTCATAATAAGAACTATATAATGAAAGCAACTCAACATCAAATAAAACCATCATCACTCATAAGCTATTTATCAATATTTCACCATATTAAGGCCCTTAGGGTAGTAGCTACACCAAGATGACAAATACAAGAAGACCCAAGTTCATACCCTATTCAAATCATGCTCACATAACCTATTTTCAAGCCAAAAGTTGAAGTATGCATAAACAAGAGTTTCATGGAGTTATAACATCCAAATCATCAATTCAAACCAATATAAATACATTAAACCATTATAACTTAAATATAAGAAGACCCATACTAGATATCAAAGTTAGAAGAAGTTTCAGTTTAGAAACCCTTTTAAAAACCTTTTTGAAAGTTTGCTTCTTGAATGAAAAGATATTCAAGAATGGATAACATGCCTTTAAGAGAACGAAACCCACGAAATTTGGTGAAGAAACACGTCCAAAGCAGCCCTGCTTTCCCCCCTTGAGTCTTGGCTTCAATGGTGACTTTGAGAGAGTTTTGTTTAGAGAGAGAGTTTGAATTTTAGAAGTGAGGGGTCTTGTGTAGGTCTAGGGTTTAAAACTAATTTAATATAACCTAAAAACACTAAAAATATCCTCCTAGGGTATTAAAGGACATGGGGTGAATTTACCAAACACCCCAAGCCAAGGCAGCCAATTAACAGACTTTCAGGACCTCACATACGAGACCTTCACCAACGGATCGTCGGTGCATCAACGGACCATTGGTGGGGTCTCATGGGTGGATACTTATCTCCAAAATGGAGCCTGGCCACCAAGACCTTCTGGTACAATCGAAGCCCTAGGTCGACGGACCGTCGATGGACCAACGGGCCGTCCTTAGGGTCGTCGATGGCCACTGCTTTCTGGCAGTTTTTGCCCAAGTCTTGGGCCCTTCATCAAGGGCCCCTTATGGGTCCTAGCTGGAGTCGTACCCGGACGTTAAACCCATAAATTAAGTCATCTAGTTATTAGGAACATCCCACCTTATTTTCAAGGAAAACCAACACGTAAAACTCATCCAAACACTACAAGACACACAAGTACATTCTAAGCATACCTTCCGAACGTCATGGACGTTCTTGGTCGATTGAACTCCAAACTTAACCAAACTTCATACACTACCTAAGGACACTAAACTAACTTAGTTTAACTTAAAATCAACTTATGAAACAACCAGGAGTCTCTAGTTCACCTTAGTTTATTTTGGGGCGTTATAGAGTCTTTATGAAATGTTTAGTATCATGTTAATAAGTTGAATTTGAATCTAATTGACTCATGTTTGTCATGTTGTGCTCATTAGTTTTTGTGAGAAGGAGGTACCTAATAAAGTGAGGTTGAGTCTCATATTTGGTAATGGAAGTTTTAAATTGCCTTTATTGAAACGATATGTATTTTATTGTATTGAAATGATGTTTGTTGGGCTGCTAGTCTTGAGTCTATTCCTTCCTTGAAAACAATTTTAGTTTCATTCGAGGACAAATGTTCCTAAGGGGGGATACTGTAACATTTCAAAACTTCAAGATGTGTCGTAAAGCCTAACATAAGGACAATGAGGTCTATGCACTGTTTTTCAGTCAATTTTTATGAATTTAGGTCGTGTAGGGAGTTTAAGAACCAAAACATTTAAGAACGTCCATGACGTCCGGAAAGTTGGTTCACAAGGGTGCTAATGCGGCTTAGCTTGTTTGACTAGTTTTGAAGAGTCTTAGTTATACGAAAATTAGTAAAAATATGTGCAACACGTGTTAGGGATGTTACATGGTCTAAACGTCCGAGTACTACTCCACAAGGACTAACCAAGGGCCCTTGAGGAAGACCCTTGCACTTGGGACCACACTGCCAGGACAGTGTGCAATTGACGGACAAGGAGACGGGCCGTGTATGGAACAACGGGGCGTCGATGCCTCTGTTATCCCACACTTAGCCATGGTAAGGAAGCCCCTCACCTGCACAGTCTCTGAACTCAACGACTGAGTGTAGGACGATAGGGGTAGTACCCGTTGACTCACAGACGGCCCGTTGTTCGGGGTCTCGTCTGTGAAGGTCGAGTTTTGCTGCCAAATTTTAAATGGTTTCATTTAATTAGTTAGGGGATTAGATCGTTTAATTAGGGGTTAAGGGAGTTTAATTAAGTTGATTTAAGACCCAATATAAATACTCTCAACCTCATTAACCTAACACAACTCTAAAACAAATCTCTCTACCTTCTCTCTACTTTCTCTCTCTATTGGAAGACTCCATTAAAGCTATGTCTAGGAGGTGATTGGGGAATGGAAAAGGGTAGATTCATCTTCAATTTCTCATCAAGACAATAAGGTATGATATCTCTTTACCTTTGAGACCTCTTTCCTCAAAGGGTTCATCCAAATTTATTTCAAAAGTTAGTGATTTCTAATGGATTTCATCTAATTCCGAAATTGATGTTGTGGATTGAGTTGTTGATGTTTCTTTTAGGTTAATATGAGTTGATTAGCATATATTATTATTTAATTAGAGTAATTGTTCATGGTCTTACCTGAATTGGAGAATATGTTCCCAAGTCCTTAAGCCTAGGTTGTGTTCTTGGTTTAGATTGTAATTGTTCATTCAATTGACTTGTTTATGGGTTGAATTACTTGTATATGATGTTGATATGCTATTTATGAACCTATTAGGATGATAATTAGTCTTTCATGCTAGTTCTTGATAGGGAATCTAGGGTAGGGTGAATTGACTAAATTAAGTTTGATCTACTATTGAATTGTGAAGTAATGACTCTTCTATACTTGTGATTTCATTGGTTATTGAATTATGGTGATTTGATGACCTAATTGGGTTGAAGTAAGGGTTGATGGTAAGATCTTGATTGTAAGACCCCAAAAATGACATAGGTGAAGCAAGAGTCTAACATGGTTTTAATGATGGTATAAGGTCCTAAAATAGTCTATAAAATGTTGTTGAGGCAGTAGCTAAGAGTTTAGGTGAATTGGAAGTCAAACGTCAAGGGTCGACCAAGACGTTCGACGACTAAGTCACCTAAATGCCTCGTATGTGATTCTATGTGATTATGTGTAATGCATGAGTTTATATGGTTCTTAAGTGTGTTTATATGATGTTAATATTCAGCATATTAAGTTTCGCGACGTTTGGAGGACAAACGCTCAAGAACGTCCATGACGTTTGAAAGTTGTTCCAAGAAATGACCTAGTGTGTCTAAGCATATTTCGGCAAGTTTTACGTGTTCGTTTTCGATGAAATTTATGTGGTAGGTTCTAAACTCCTATACGTACATGTTTGGGTTAGAAACGTCTGGGTACGACTCCACATAGGACCCTCAAAGAGGCCCTACGGGAGGACACCAACTTAGAGACCAACAATGCCCGGAAGTGGCCAAACGACGGACCAGTCGACTGCCCGTCTACCAGGAAACGGTCTGTTGATGAGTCCCATCAACGGAGACAACTTTCCTGCATGTGGTGGAGTCTCTAAACCAACAAACGAGGCCCCACCGATGGGACATAAGCTGGACGATGGACCGTAGATGGTGACGTCGATGGTCCTAATTCTTTGTTGCCAAATTTTGTTAAGTTGAAGGGGTGATGTTGTAAATTCTCCCCAAGCTCCTATAAGTCTTTGGACGTTTGTTTTTAGTGTGTGTGGGTATTTTAAGTGTGTACAGGTCATTAAACACTGTATTAAACCCTAACACTAAGATCAAAATATATTCCCTCCAAAATTTCTTCCAAAACCTCCATAAGAGTTCAAGGTGAAGGTGAAGCTTGAAGATGGTTCTTCAATGGCGTTTCTTCATCAATTGGCATTGGGTTCTCCAAATAAGGTAAGGGCGTTCTTCATTTAAAGTTTGTTATCACCTTAGAGCTAATTTCAAAGATGTTTTCAAAGTCATTTCAAAAAGATGAAAAGTCCAATTTCTACTCTAAATCATGGGTTCTTGCATGAAAGGTTTTCAAATGTTGATATTATTAATGTTAAATTGATGTTTTCCAATGAAATTCTCCATGAACCCATGATCTTCTCAATTCTCTAATTTTCACTATATTATGGGTGAATTGGCTATGCTTTGAGATTGATGATTTCATGTGTACATTGATGTGGGCTTTTGAATGATGTATAGATTAGGTATGAATGATGTATAGGCTGCTTCAATTTCATTAATTGAGTAATTAAAACTCTTAAATCTATTGACTATTAGGCTTATTGAATTGATATGGACTTAATGCTTGTAGATTCTGTTGTAGTTTCTTATGGTCTTTCTAATGCTATAAGAATTGTATTCAATTGATATCTAATTGGTTTTAGATTGATAATTCTAGGTTGAATTCACTGATTATTATGATAAATACTTTAAAATGATGTTCATGGCCATGGGTAAGGGCCTTATGGTATTGAATTGAATGGTTTGGCTTTGGATTGAAGTGATGAGATCAAGTGGGTGGTATGCTGCCCTAAATATTTTAATATTGTGTATAGTTAATTTAATTTATATTTTGGATTATATGTGATTCGTATGGTCCACTTATGGTGGCGGTGTTATGTGCATTGATGTGGCCTTGTCGGCGTTATTTTAAGTATATTGACGATCATGTCCTTGTCGGCACTACTTGAAGTTATATGAATATATGTGTAGTTCATTACGTGAATTATGATGATATCTACCTATTTGGGAAATAATGTGAAAGTATGTGTTCTTGTATTGATGTTATTTAGGTGATCATGTTAGACTAAGGGCTATATGTTAAGTGTGTAGTCTTAGAGTTGATACGTGGTTGTTCCTAACTTGGTTATAGGATTCTATAATGATTATATTGATGATGTTAATGTAATGGATAGGTTGGCTAAATAATGTTAAGAGTCATTCCTAAGAGTCTAAATAAGATAGGTTATATGTGTTAAATGGAAGTATGTTGTGTCTTGTTTAGGTAGACTTGTGTCCCTTACTTGATGCTTATGTGAATATGTGATGTCTTGACTTAGGAACCTAAAGGGTCTTAGTTATAAATGAATGAATGTTAAGTGAGACCTTGGATGATCATACGAAGGTCATTTATGTGGAACCTTGAACCAAGTGGTAAGGTTATGAATCGTGAAGCAGTTAGCCGTAATGGTATCCTTCATGTAATGAGTGATGGACTTAAGGTTGATTGGCTGGAACGGTATCATATCATACCTTAGTAAAGTCGCGATGAGCTTCTTGTCGCCATAGTGAGATATGCCCTAGTGGACCTTGCTTTGGTAGGGTAAATGTAATTGGGTCATGGACTTGATATGGGACCCCTTTATATGGACCTTAATGTTAATTGATCTATGAGAACTAAGGCTAGCGCCGAGTGAATATGGTAAGGGAAAGTAGTTCTAGTTAAGTATGAGACTAGAATACAAAGTATGCCCTTCATATTCCTTAACCATGTGCTGACATGGGGTGTCTATGTTCTACCATTGGCAAGTAGAACACCTCACCGGAGTAGGATAGAACTCCAGATTCCATTCTTTGCTACCATGGTCTATGTCGGTTATTTCCTATTCTCATCATATGAGATACCCATTAGCATTAGAGAAGTTCTATGAAGTCTAGGTGGTGGTATGGGACGCTACTTAGACATTGCAGAATAGGCTTTGAAGATGTTAGTGAGAGTCCCTAGGTCTTCTTTAACACCATTATGTGTATGTCCTTATGTGATGAATGTCTCTTAAATGAACTTATTAATGTAATGACTTAAGATAGGTGTCACGACCAGAATCTAGACCCCAGACGAGATCGGCGTCGTTGACCTCTCAGAGGTCGCAGACAAGACTACTTACGTTATTCTTACTTCAGCAATGTTAATTTTAGCGGAAAATTTGAAACTTTTGTCTCTTAACATACTTACTAATCATTTCTAATACATTCATAATTTATTCACCATCAACCATCTAACATTAATATCATCAAATGAAAGAAATAGTTTAATATAGCAATCACTAAATACTTGTCAAAATGGCACCAATACAATGTCTGAAATAATAGGGGAAAGAAACTCTAGTGGAACATACTCCACTAGCTCAATGCTAAGACTAAGCTAGAGTATAAATGGGCAAGCATCCTCGAAAGCATGAGGGCCTACCAAGTCCGAATGAATGCTCGACGTCCGGATAGCTTCAGCGTCAACCTGTAGCTCTAGCGTCCACATGTGCCTGCACCTAAAATTATAGAGTTGTATAGGGTTAGTACACACTTGTACTGAGTATGGGTATATGCAAGCACACACCAAGGACATGCATGAGTAAGAATAGCTCTTTCCTAACAACATGATTATGGAATGTCAAATCAGTGGACTTGCCAAATTTGGATTAGGAAAGTTAGTGAGCTTTCCAAATTTGGATTAGGAAAGTCATGCCATGAGAGTAACATGCATCATCATACTTATCATATTGCACACAGCACATAACATCTTACACATAGCACATATCATATTACATATAATACATAACATTTTTCATATCATTCATTCATATGCCATGAGACCTTGGAATCATGGACTTGACATTAAGACTTTGCAAAATGAGGGCTCAACATATGGGACCTCAACTAGGGAGTCTTCATTAGCAAACACAGAGTCTACTTCATTCATTCATACGTACTTCATTTTATTTCGTTCATAGGCTAGTGTGAACACCAGCTATACCTAGGATGTAGTTTAAGACTTTCATCGGATTTGCTGTGCAATGACCAAGAATAACCTAGTGTCATAACTTGAGTCTAGCTCACCTCTTGATTATCCTAACCTAACACCTTTGGTATCATTCATTTCATTATGTGCATCATTTGAGGCTGGCCTCATTCATTCATTAGGAACTTTAACTTTAATCGACATAGATCATGTGAGCATCATGAAATCCAGTGTCTCCCCCACACCGAAAAAAGGTGGAATCACCGTCTAAGGTGACCCAAAACATGCTAGCGTACATGGGAATTTAACCCGCCACATCCTTATATTGGCAGTATAGGTTCGAAGACCAGGAGATATAAAGAGACCCATACCCGGCAAGCCATACAGTCTCATCTCATGAGAGTTATGTGAACCTCCACCCTTCCCGAAAGAAGGCATCACCGCTCATAGCTAGTCTATCGGTGCTCAGTATAAAGTTCCGTTACATCCAACTCATACGTCATGGAAGCTGGCTTCTAGTATGAGGATATCATAGCTCAATATATGATTTATCATATCATCATTAGTATTAAGTGTGTTAATCTCAATACTTTCATTAGAGTGTTCATAGAGACTAGTCTCTTCATTAACTTTACACTCTCATAGGTGAGTACGTTTTGGTAACAATTACTTAGGCTCATTTGAGATTGTTCTCATCTTTTACATTAGCCTCATATCATGTTGTCACCACATTCATTAACATTAGCACAATTTCTCTTCATAATTACTCACCCCCTTTTTACGTGAATGTTCATTTCATCATATGCCAATGCACTTGGACATTTGTGTGTTTCACACTCTTACTTAACCCTTCTAGGGTTTCATCATTTTATTACATAATAATAATTTCATCGTATGCCAATGCACTTGGCCATTTAGTGTATTTTACAGTCGTACTTAACCCTCCTAGGGTTGCTTTATTTCATTACATACATCTTAGGTTCACTTATTTTTAAATGTATGCTAGACTTATGGGCTTATACATACAAGCCGTGAGGCTTCATTCATAGTTCGTTAAGTGACTCATATCTTCCCAAGATTATGTAGTACAAGACTTATGTATCTTGTATGTATGCCAAGATCTCGATTACGATATAAGTAGGTGGCATTATTCTTGAACATTTAATTCACGTATGACTTATGTATCAATACGGAAATTTGGGCAAGGAAACCCAAGTTCGAACCCCTTGGACAATACTTACATTTTTTCTTGACTTTATTTTTAGTCTTCATGATATTGGACCCTAGATTGAGCCCCAACATCAACATTCTCTCTTTATTTTTCTCCTTGGATTCTCCTCTTAATTGGCCGAAGGGTTGTGGATTGAACCCCCACAACCCCTTTTATTTTTCATTTAAAATTTTCTTGGCCAATTCGCCTTGACCAAGAGGTTGTGGGATCAAACCCCCACAGCCTCTCTTTAATTATTATTTATTTCGCTAGGGACTATGAGGTTGTGGGTTCGAACCCCCACAGTCTCCTTATTTTTTATTTTCATTTAAAAGTTAATTACTTAAGTGTTGGCAGTGAGGTAGTGGGATCGAGCCCACACAACCTCACTTTATTTTCTTTTTAATTTCTCTCTTTCTCTCCTCCTTCACCCAAGAGGTGGTGGGTTCGAATCCCACTCCTCCCATTATTTTTATTAATTTAAAATTCCCCTCTTACTCTCTTGTTTGGCCGAGAGGTTGTGGGTTCGAATCCCACACCTCTTTTTTTTTTCTTCCAGCTTTCATGTAGTGAGGTCTTGGGTTCAATACTGACCTCACATGTTTTAAATATATTTTTAAACCTCTCAACCTCAAGTATTATGGCCGAAAATTCCATCACCAAGTGCTAGAAATTTTATTAAATTTTCTAGCCTTTATTTAATAACATTCATACGTTCGTTTTGAGGTACTTTCATGATTCGTTTAACATATTCTTAGGTATAGATTCATTGTTGTTTTAGCTTAGATTTTTCCACTTAATATCAGCCACCTTACACTTCATTTAACATCACAATTTACACACCTTATGCACAATAATTCCAATCATCAAACAAGCCATTTTAAGACTTCAAACGGAGAACAACAACAAACATTTTACACATTGCACCACATCATTTTTGGTTGACATCACTGAACATGCTTGCTATTTCCAAACATAAAATCACAAGGAACATCATATTTCACACTTAGCTACCATCAACCATACCAACAACATGATTTCTAAACTAATTTAGATTGAAATCGGAAGGAGACTAGGGACAAGGAGTTCAACAATAAAGGGAACATCCCTAGTTTCATACGTTGAATTTTGTAGAAAGAAATTTCTCTTGGAGAAAGGATTCCAAGAGAAAAAAGCCATACCTTGTTGTAGGTTTCCACACCTACCAAGTGCTGCCCAAATCCTCCCCTAAACCTTCAACACAAACCCGTCGAGAAGATGATGCAAAGTTTTCGTTTCTTAAGTTAGCTTGCTTGCTTGTATATTTTTGTTTGTAAGTTCTTTTAGTGTAGAGAACTTTTGATTGCTTTCTAATGTTTTTATATTCTGTTTTTGCAGCCAAGAAAAATAATTTGGACGAGAGAGAGAGAGATTAAGGCGTGAGAGAGATAGTTTGTGTGAGATAGTGCCTCTTAAAACTAGGATAGTTGGCAAGACTTAGTCAATTTTAAAAAAAAACATTAATTAATAAATAAATAAATAATAATTAATAATAAAATCTGATTTTCCTTTTTAAATCAGTCATTAATTATTAATTTATTAAATTAATTCACGAATAAAAAAAATTAAATTAAATCATTGCTCCCACCTAGGTTCGAACCCGGGTGGAGCAAGACTTCATTTCAAGGGCTCAATTTCTGCCCTCTCTCCCCAAATTGTCCCTCCTCTTTATTAATTAAATAATTAATTACATATTTAGGGTAATTACGGTACTACCCTTAGCCAGGAAAAAGACCATTTTACACCTAGACCCTTCAAACCTAAGATTTCTTCTTTTTAAGTCCGGTAAAGACTCCTTCGAGTAAATCTTCGTATTCGAGAGCCCTACATGGATGGAACCAACCTTTACAGGATCAACTAACTCCCCAAGTTAGTTGGCTTGGTTGTAGCAAGGGTTCCGAGGTCTGGTTCTACGCCCATCAATCCGTGTGAACCCTGGTCTAATCGTAGGCATTCTTGACACAATAAGCATTTCTTATCTCATCCATTTTTAGGGTTGTTACATTATCCACCCTTTAGGAACATTCGTCCCCGAATGACACTACTCTTTTCTAACAATAAGTAAGTCATCTATAGAACGTACGCATACATAGGTAGATTCACATATTAACATGATGGTGTACATCCTTGAAACGTACTATCACATTAATAGACTAAGGAATTCTTTCCTAACTAGTGTCATCAAAGCATACAACATAAGTCAACATATAAGTCATACAAATCAGCAACCAACATGATGACTCAAACATATTAACCTCATACTAGTGCATAAAAACCATACACATGCAAATATATGAAAGACTAATTAAGGCTACGCACCCGAGACTTCACCAGAAGTGCCTTCCCCTGCACCCCTAAACTATAGTGCGAAGAATCGTTGCCTCCTTGGAGCCTCTTCACTTGGACCATTAGGCTGAACTCTCTCCTTCCCTTGTTCTTGACTTCTCCTATTCGGACAATCCTTCACCATGTGACCTGGTTTTCCACAACTGTAAGAAGCGTTAGAGCCCATCATACACTTTCCTCCATGCAGTTTGCCGCACTTCCTGCAAGGTGGCCTCTCCTGAGGTGTATCTACTCCATTGTTTCTCTTAACTCTGGACTCGAAATCCCTATCATAGCGACCCTTAGATAAACTTAACTCCCGTTGGTGGGAGAGTCCCTTCTTAAACCTGAGCTGCTCACGGACGCTAAAATTATTTTTGTGGCCTCCATGGCTGGGACCTGCCTGATCTTGAGGCTTAGGCCTCCTAGAATCACGAATGCCCCTCTTTTTGCGGCTGTCCTCTACCTGCTGGACATGCACCATCAACCTGGAGAGGTCCATGTTATCATGGAGCAGCGCAGACCGACACTCCTCCTCCAGATCTCTGTTGATTCCTGTGAGGAACCTGCTCATCTCATCCTGCTGTTAGATACAAGGGAAGTAGCATACCTGGATAATTTAACAAACTTTAGTACTCATCTCATCCTTGCAGTTAGATACTAAGGAAAGTAGAATACCTGGATAGTTTAACAAACTTCAGGGAATACTCCCTGACTGTAATTGATCCCTGCTTAATGTTGATAAACTCCTCAACCTTTGCCTCCCTCATCTCCCTGGGAAAGAATATCTCCAGGAAGGCTGTCTTGAACAGCTCCCAAGTGACCGAAACTCCGCCCAAAGCTCGGATATCCTGCCACATCTTACACCAAGTCTATGCAACATCCTTGAGCTGATAGGAAGCTAGCTCAGCCTTCTCAATATCTCTGGCCTCCATGGTCACCAAAATCTTTTGTACCTCATCCATGAACTCATGGGGATCCTCTGAAGTCTTGGACCTTGTGAAAATAGGAGGATTCATCCTCGTAAAGTCTCGCAGCCTGTCAGCCATGCTACGTACCGGTGGGTTCTCTCTCTGAACATTCTGCCGGTTGACCTGGGCAGTCATGGCCTGTGCCATCTGGGCCAGAGATGCCCACACCTCCGCATCAGTCAACCCAGCTGGGTTAACCGGCATAGCCACTCCTTTATCTGGAGCCTGGGTGGAACCTGATTGCCCCCAGCAGCTTGTCCTCCTCTTCTCTAACCAACGTTCCTCCTAGTATTCATTCTCTGAAAACAATAAGAATTGATGTTAGACACTCTCATAATACCAAGAAATTAGACATTAGGAAAAGCACGATAAGATCAGAAGAAGGGAAATTTTCCTACGCATCATGTAGTCTCTAATTCAGGATAGTGGTGCACTTCACTACCTTGACTTAGAAACTACTCGATGTGGTTGATGTGAACTCATTATCCTTGGAATTTAACCTAGTGCTCTGATACCAACTTTGTCATGATCGGAATCTAGACCCCAGACGAGACCGGCATTGTTGACCTCTCAAAGGTCGCAGACAAGCCTACTTACGTCATTCTTACTTCAGCTAGGTTAATTTTAGCGGAAAATTTGAAACTTGTCTCTTAACATACTTACTAATCATTTCTAATACATTCATAATTTGTTCACCATCAACCATCTAACATTAAGATCATCAATGAAAGAAATAGTTTAATATAGCAATAACTGAATACTTGCCAAAATGGCACCAATACAATGTCCGAAATAATACGGGAAACAAACTCTAGTGGAACATACTCCACTAGCTCAATCCTAAGACTAAGCTAGAATATAAATGGGCAAGCATCCTCAAAAGAATGAGGGCCTACCAAGTTCGGATGAATGCTCGACGTTCGGATAGCTTCAGCGTCAACCTGTAGTTCTAGCGTCCACCTGTGCCTGCACCTAAAATTGTAGAGTTGTATAGGGTTAGTACACACTTGTACTAAGCATAGGTATATGAAAGCACACACCAAGGACATGCATGAGTAAGAATAGCTCTTTCCTAACAACATGATTATGGAAAGTCAAATCAGTGGACTTGCCAAATTTGGATTAGAAAAGTCAGTGAGCTTTCCAAATTTGGATTAGGAAAGTCAGTGAGCTTTCCAAATTTGGATTAGGAAAGTCATGCCACAAGAGTAACATGCATCATCATACTTATCATATTGCACACAGCACATAACATCTTACACATAGCACATATCATATTACATATAACACATAACATCTTTCATATCATTCATTCATATGCCATGAGACCTTGGAATCATGGACTTGACATTAAGACTTTCCAAAATGAGGGCTCAACATATGGGACCTTAACTAGGGAGTCTTCATTAGCAAACACAGAGTCTACTTCATTCATTCATATGCCATGAGACCTTGGAATCATGGACTTGACATTAAGACTTTGCAAAATGAGGGCTCAACATATGGGACCTCAACTAGGGAGTCTTCATTAGCAAACACAGAGTCTACTTCATTCATTCATACGTACTTCATTTTATTTCGTTCATAGGATAGTGTGAACACCAGCTATACCTAGGATGTAGTTGAAGACTTTCATCGGGTTTGATGTGCTATGATCAAGAATAACCTAGTGTCATTACTTGAGTCTAGCTCACCTCTTGATTATCCTAACCTAACACCTTTGGTATCATTCATTTCATTATGTGCATCATTTGAGGCTGGCCTCATTCATTCATTAGGAACTTTAACTTTAATCGACATAGATCATGTGAGCATCATGAAATCCAGTGTTTCCCCCACACCGAAAAGAGGTGGAATCACCGTCCAAGGTGACCCAAAACAAGCTAGGGTACATGGGAATTTAACCCCGCCACATCCCTATATTAGCAGTATAGGTTCAAAGACCAGGAGATTTAAAGAGACCTATACCCGGCAAGCCGGACAGTCTCATCTCATGAGAGTTACGTGAACTTCCGCCCTTCCCAAAAGAAGGCATCACCGCTCATAGCTAGTCTATCGGTGCTCAGTATAAAGTTCCATTACATTCAACTCATACGTCATGGAAGATGGCTTCTAGTATGAGGACATCATAGCTCAATAGATGATTTATCATCTCATCATTAGTATTAAGTGTGTTAATCTCAATACTTTCATTAGAGTGTTCATAGAGACTGGTCTCTTCATTAACTTTACACTCTCATAGGTGAGTACGTTTTGGTAACAATTACTTAGGCTCATTTGAGATTGTTCTCATCTTTTACATTAGCCTCATATCATGTTGTCAGCACATTCATTAACATTAGCACAATTTTTCTTCATAATTACTCACCCCCTTTTTACGTGAATGTTCATTTCATCATATGCCAATGCACTTGGACATTTGTGTGTTTCACACTCTTACTTAACCCTTCTAGGGTTTCATCATTTTATTACATAATAATCATTTCATCGTATGCCAATGCACTTGGTCATTTAGTGTATTTTACACTCGTACTTAACCCTCCTAGGGTTACTTCATTTCATTACATACATCTTAGGTTCACTTATTTTTCAACGTATGCTAGACTTATGGGTATATACATACAAGCCATGAGGCTTCATTCATAGTTCGTTAAGTGACTCATATCTTCCTAAGATTATGTAGTACAAGACTTATGCATCTTGTATGTATGCTAAGATCTCGATTTCGATCTAAGTAGGTGGCATTATTCTTGAACATTTAATTCACGTATGACTTATGTATCAATACGGAAATTTGGGCAAGGAAACCCAAGTTCGAACCCCTTGGAAAATATTTACATTTTTCCTTGACTTTATTTTTAGTCTTCATGATATGGGATCCTAGATCGAGCCCCAACATCAACATTCTCTCTTTATTTTTCTCCTTGGATTCTCCTCTTAATTGGCCGAAGGGTTGTGGGATCGAACCCCCACAACCCTTTTTATTTTTCATTTAAAATTTTCTTGTCCTATTCTCCTAGACCAAGAGGTTGTGTGATCAAACCCCCACAACCTCTCTTTAATTATTCTTTATTTCTCTAGAGACTATGAGGTTATGGGTTCGAACCCCCACAGCGTCCTTATTTTTTATTTTTATTTAAAAGTTTACTACTTAAGCGTTGGCAGTGAGGTTGTGGGATCGAGCCCCCACAGCCTCACTTTATTTTCTTTTTAATTTCTCTCTTTGTCTCCTCCTTCATACAAGAGGTGGTGGGTTCGAATCCCACTCGACCCATTATTTTTATTAATTTAAAATTCCCCTCTTACTCTCTTGTTTGGCCAAGAGGTTGTGGGTTAAAATCCCACACCTCTCATTTTTTTCCCCAGCTTTCATGTAGTGAGGTCTTGGTTTAATTTGCACTGACCTCACATGTTTTAAATATATTTTTAAACCTCTCAACCTCAAGTATTCTGGCCGAAAATTCTATCACCAAGTGCTGGAAATTTTATTAAATTTTCTAGCCTTTATTTAATAACATTCATACGTTCATTTTGAGGTACTTTCACGATTCGTTTAACACATTCTTAGGCGTAGATTCATTGTTGTTTAAATTAGATTTTTCCACTTAAGATCAACCACCTTACACTTCATTTAAGATCACAATTTACACACCTTATGCAGAATAATTCCAATCATCAAACAAGCCATTTTAAGACTTCAAACGGAGAACAACAACAAACATTTTACACATTGCACCACATCATTTTCGGTTGACATCATTGAACATGCTTGCTATTTACAAACATAAAATTACAAGGAACATCATATTTCACACTTAACTACCAGCAACCATACCAACAACATGATTTCTAAACTAATTTAGATTGAAATCGGAAGGAGACTAGGGACAAGGAGTTCAACAATAAAGGGGACATCCCTAGTTTCATACGTTGAATTTTGTAGAAAGAAATTTCTCTTGGAGAAAGGATTCCAAGAGAGAAAACCGATACCTTGTTGTAGCTTTCCACACCTTCCAAGTGCTTCAAAATCCTCCCCTAAACCATCAACACAAATCCGTCGAGAAGATGATGCAAAGTTTTCGTTTCTTAAGTTAGCTTGCTTGCTTGTATATTTTTTTTTGTAAGTTCTTTGAGTGTAGAGAACTTTTGATTGCTTTGTAATGTTTTTATATTCTGTTTTTGCAGCCAAGAAAAATAATTTGGATGAGAGAAAGACAGATTTAGGCGTGAGAGAGAGAATTTGTGTGAGATAGTGTCTCTTAAAACTAGGATAGTTGGCAAGACTTAGTCAATTTAAAAAAAAAAATTAATTAATAATAAAATCTGATTTTCCTTTTTAAATAAGCCATTAATAATTAATTTATTAAATTAGTTCACCAATAAAAAAATTAAATTAAATCATTGCTCCTACCTTGGTTCGAACCCGGGTGGAGCAAGACTTCATTTCAAGGGCTCAATTTCGGCCCTCTCTCCCAAAATTGCCCTCCTCTTTATTAATTAAATAATTAATTACATATTTATGGTAATTACGATACTATCCTTACCCAGGAAAAAGACCATTTTACCCCTAGACCCTTCAAACCTAAGATTTCTTCTTTTTAAGTCCGGTAAAGACTCCTTCGAGTACATCTTCGTATTCGAGAGCCCTACATGGTTGGACCCAACCTTTCCAAGCTCAACTAACTCCCCAACTTAGTTGGCTTGGCTGTAGAAAGGGTTCCAAGGTCTGGTTCTACGCGCATCAATCCGTGTGAACCCTGGTCTAATCGTAGGCATTCTTGACACAATAAGCATTTATTATCTCATCCATTTTTAGGGTTGTTACAATATGAAAGAATGTTAATTGTATAAGTTCCTTTCTAGAGTAATTAAGGGTTATCTAGTTAAGGTGTGAAGGGGGCAAGGGAATGGTCACTTCATTTCTTACTTAGATGAGTATCCATAAAGATTCTAGTTAGTGAATGTGTTTTACTATGTGGACATGATCCTAACTTAGGTAAGTCTTAAGAACTATTTAGGTAATCTTGAATAGGTCAATCATGGATGTTATCTTCTTGATCTACTTGGGTAGGTCTTTGGATAACCTTTGAAAGGAGAATGTCATGTTTGGTGTATACTATTGTATTTAGTAAGAATGATTCTATCCTAGGTAGTCTATAGGATCCCTTGTGTGTGTGTGATAGGGATTGTATGGGCGGTCGCTCCACACTCACTCAAGTGAACCTTGGAATCACCTTTGATAGGAGGATCTTATGTTTTGTATGTTGATCTATTTTAGGTGTGTATGTGTCTCATTATGAGTAATCTTAAGGATCGTTTAGGCACATCTAGAGAGCCTGTATGAGAGGTCTCTCTTTGCGTGCCTTAAGTGAATCTTAGGATAGATTTAGTGAGGAGACGACATGCCAAAGAATGTCATATGTGAAGCTAGGGAACTTCACTGTACAGTGAAGGGGACTTCACTGTAACAGTGAAGGGGACTTCACTGTAACAGTGAAGTAGTCACTGTAATATTTCTTAAATTGTGATAATTGCTTCAATGATTTTCTTATGTATTTCTAAAGTGATAAATGTTGTTCTTATGATTATATTATGATGTTTAAACTGAAATTCATGAAAAGCATGTTTTAAACTAAATGTCCATTTTTCATGGTTTTTGCATGGCTTCCATACTTAGTACATCTAATGTGCTAACCCCTTCTTTACCTTTTTGACTACAGTGAAGGTATTTGGATGTCTTGATGTACCATGGATGACGGATAGGTTTCTAAGAGTTGAAGATTAAGTATTGGTGAGTCCTCATCGATTCGAGGACAATATCCACACGTTCGGTCATGTCTTAATGTTTAAGTCTTAATGTTTATGTATTGTATGGGATTAGTCCCAAGTCTTGTATACTCTTGTTTTAGATGTTTCAAGGGTTGTAAAGGTTTAATGTTTTAAATGAAAGTCTTCATCTTATATGTTGTTTATGGAAATAAAGTTTTTAATTCTTACGCATTTTTAGTATGTTATTATGCGATGAACGATACGATAGGCTTGTATGAGACCTCCGAGAGGTTGAATAGGCCGGTTTCAATCCAAGATTGCACCCTAACTTCTAGGGTGTACCTTTGGGACGTGACAAGCTTGGTATCAGAGCATAAGGTTTGGGAGTGTCGTAGTTGTGTCATGAACCACATCAAATAGAATCTTGTTTATAATGTGAAGCATGCCACATTATAAATAGGAGACTATTGGATGCTAGGAAAAGTTCACTTCTTCATTCATCTAATCGTGCCTAAGAGCCTTGTCTATGGTGTCTTTTCTTTGTCTTCCCTATGTGTTGGTCATGTGAGTGTAACCTTATGAAGATTGGGTTGAGGGAGAGAAAAGATGAGGTGTGGCTTGTTAGGTGAGGTGTGAAAAAATGGTGTTGATGACCTAGAATTTATTTAGTTACTTTTTGAAGGGTAGTGGAGTTGAAAAAAATGGTAAGGTATAGAATTTGAATGTGAAAGAGTAATGGTGAGTTTCTCTTAGTAAGGGGGATGTAATGGGATGGTTGAACCTTGAGAGTCTTTAGTTTCATGAGATAGACTTTGGGTGATAATGTATTGTTAAGCTTTGAGGTGCCTTGAGAGTTCCTTGTGGTAGATGTTATGTTGACCTTAAAATGGGTTTCTCCTGTCACGCCTCAAAACCCATTAAGACGGACAGGCACTCGATGCCCTAAAGGCCCGAGAGAACCAACCTACAACCTGTTCTTACTGAGCATATACTATAACAATTGAGACAAGTTAACTTTGGATGCAGCGATACAAACCAACGCAAGTAGATCCAAAAGTTATATAAAAGACTTGGCCGTTTAGGCCACAACTCCTTAAGACACAACTGAACCATGTACATACGTCTACAAAGCCTATAAATAATAGAAGACTAGAGTAGGTCGGGACAGACCCCGCCTTACCCTTAACTACGATACAATACAAAACGAATTTACCAAGGACTTAATAAAGCTCCGAATCAACTTGGAGCTCACCAAAAGTAGCAGAATTTTGAGTGCTCTTACTGAGGAGGTCTACTAGCTGGAGTACCTGAGCCTGCAGCATGAAATGCAGCGTCCCCAATACGGGACGTCAGTACGAAAAATGTACTGAATATGTAAGGCAAATAGTATATGTAATACAAGGCTCAAATGAAATCAAGTAGCAACATATGAGTGCATAGATTAGGAGAGAAGACCACCTTTGCTTACTCTTGTGGAATCAAGTAAGCTACATTCTTTTCTTTACCTTTTTTGTATGTTATAATCTTTGTTGGGCATGTGATACAAGTGACCAGCTGATCAGTGGTATCAGAGCAGGTCATCCTAGGGAGTCTACAAAGCCATGTCTGTGTAGAGTCTTGCTTATGGATGTGTTGTGCGCCATATTTATAAACAGGAGGCTACAAGACATATAGGAGTTGTCTCATTTCTTTCATTTCTTAGATCGTGCGATAGAACTTGTGTTGTAGGTGAATCATATCTAATTCCTCAATTGTTTTATTATAGCAAAGATGCCGATTACGAGAAGGAGTAAAAGTACTGGTAAACGAGTAGAAGTGGCTGCCCAAGAAGGGACCAGCCAACCACCACCAAGTCAAGCTGTTCAAAGTGGGGCTCAAGATGAGTCTCTATCGCAGACTTCCTCGACGCCTCCATCTCCTGAAGAAATAAGGAGGGAAGATGAACCTCAGGAACCCCCTATTAATGCTACCGAGCAAGATTTGAGGAATGCAGTCCAATTATTGACTCATATAGTTGCTGGTCATGGCCAAAGGCAAGAAGGTCCAGTTGCAGGTACTAGTGGTGTAGTTAGATCAGCTGGAACACGGATACGTGATTTTCTTAACTTGGACCCTCCATCATTTACCGGGTCAGATCCTAATGAAGATCCCCAAGACTTTATAGATCAAATCCAACGCACTTTGGATATTATGCATGTAAGTGGTAAAGAAGCACTTGAGCTAGCTGCATACAGATTAAAGGGTGTGGCTATATTGTGGTATGAAGCTTGGAAGCAATCTAGGGGAATAAATGCACCTTCAGCTATGTGGAAAGAGTTTAAAAAGGCATTCCTTGATCATTATCTGCCATTGGAGATCCGAGAGGCCCGTGCGGATCAGTTCTTAAATCTCCACCAAGGAAATATGAGTGTGAGGGAGTATAGTCTCAAATTTAATTCCTTGGCCAGGTATGCTCCTAATGTAGTAGCTACTATGGAGGATAGAGTTCATCGTTTTGTGGACAGATTAGATTCATATCTGGTTAGAGACTGTACAATTGCTTCATTAAATAAAGATATGGATATAGCAAGGATGCAGGCTTTTGCACAAAAATTGGAGGATCAAAGGCAAAGAAGAAGAACACAAGAGTTGGAAACAGGGCATTCTAAGAGGGCCAGATCCATGGGTCAGTTTACACCATCCCAAGGTGAGTTTAGGCCTCGGTTCTCTAACAGACCACCTAGGCCATCATCTTTCTACTCTACAGCTAGTGCTCCACCACGGTTCCAAGGGTTTAGAGGCAATCAGTTTTGGCAAAGAAGTGAAAGCCAAGGCAGTCATCAAGAGCAAGGAAGTACGAGCCAATCAAGGCCTCCACGACAGCCTTGTAAACAATGTGGAAGGAATCATCTAGGTGCATGCAGGTTTGGGACAGATGTTTGTTTTTGGTGTGGCACACCAGGGCATATGATGAGAAACTGCCCTCATAGGGGAGTGGGTGGCATTGTTCAACCAACTAGATTAGTTGTTGCGTCGACCTCATCAACCCCTTCTTTAGGTAGGGGACTACATATGCCTACAGGTCGTGGTAGAGGAGCTAGGGGAGCAACTAGTTCTAGTGGAGGTCAGAATCGCACATATGCACTAGGGGATTGACAAAATTTAGAAGCGTCGTCGGATGTGGTTACAGGTACATTGTCCATCTTTTCACATATTGTATATGCATTAATAGATCCGGGGTCTACACTATCATATGTTACACCATTGATTGCTGGAAAGTTCAAAAGAACACCAGAATTATTAGCGAAGCCATTTGAAGTGTCTACACCGATTGGTGAATCTATTATAGCTAGGAGAGTTTATCGTAATTGCATTGTAACTGTTTGTGATCGCGATACATTGGCTGACCTTGTTGAGCTAGACATGGTAGATTTTGATGTTATAATGGGTATGGATTGGTTAGCTTCTTGTTATGCCACGGTAGATTGCCGAACTAAGATAGTGCATTTCCAATTTCCAAAAGAGGTAGTCCTCGAATGGAAAGGTAATATTGGGATGCCAAGAGGTAAATTTATTTCTTATCTTAAGGCAAAGAAGATGATTTCCAAAGGATACATATGCCATCTGGTTAGAGTGAAATGTAGATGCAGAGCCACCAACCCTTCAATCCATTCCGGTGGTAAATGAATTTCCAGATGTGTTTCCTGAAGATCTTCCCGGTTTGCCTCCAGAATGAGAAGTAGAGTTCGGTATTGATGTGCTTTCAGATACTCAACCTATCTCAATTCCTCCATATAGAATGGCTCCGGCAGAATTACGAGAGTTGAAAGAGCAATTAAAAGACTTATTACAGAAAGGATTCATAAGGCCTATTGTGTCGCCATGGGGAGCACCAGTTTTATTTGTACACAAAAAGGATGGCTCATTAAGAATGTGTATCGACTACCGGCAGTTGAATAAGGTAACAATTAAGAACAAATATCCCCTCCCTAGAATTGATGATCTGTTTGATCAATTACAAGGTGCTAGGTGTTTTTCAAAGATCGACCTGAGGTCAGGTTGTAGGTTGGTTCTCTCGGGCCTTTAGGGCATCGGGTGCCTGTCCGTCTTCATGGGTTTTGAGGCGTGACATCTCCTAAGTGGGGAGTATGGTGCAAAGTATGTTTGTTGAGGAGTGAGGTATCATTAACTTTTCTATATGTGTTTATTCAAGCCTAAAGCAAAGAGTTCTTGGTGCCTTGATTTGTATAGGAGTTATTGTGGAACATGGGTTTCCAAACATTCTCCTTTTGATATGCATGCTTAGTTGAAATTGAATTTCATTAACTTCTTGCATTATGTGTCTTGTGAGACCATGACTATGTTTTAAAGGTGTTTATATGATGTTACCTTGCATATTAGCATGTCTATATCATGAATTGCCTAAAAGTTGCATTTTTGGAAAAATTGCACAATTCACTATAGCATGATCACTGTTCACTATAAAGTTTTTCAAAAAATTGACTTATTGATTCTTTGATCTAAAATTGTTGTTATATGGTTAGAACTGATGTATATGAGCATCCTAAGGAAAATAAAATGAGTTTTTTCTATTTGGAGTTAAGGAGATGAGTTTTGTAGCATAATGAGTTATAGAATCCTATTCTAGTTGCTTGATGTGTTGTGTTTCTCTTTATTGTGTGAAATTGATATTTTCTCCTTAAATATGTGCTATATGGTTTGTTTATGAGTTACTTACTGAATCCTTAATCTTGGGAGTGTTCGGAGAGTGGCAAGTGTCATTCGAGGACGAATGTTGTCCATGTGGGGGAGCATGTAAGACCCCGAAAATGACTTAGGTGAAGCTAGAGCCTAACATGGTTGTCATGATGGTATAAGGTCCTAAAATAGTATATAAAGTGTTGTTGAGTCAGTATCTAAGAGTTTAGGTGCATTGGAAGTCAAACGTCAAGGGTCGAGCAAGACGTCCGACGACTAAGTCACTTAAATGCCTCGTATATGTTTCTATGTGATTATGTGTAATGAATGAGTTTATATGGTTCTTAAGTGTGTTTGTATGATATTTATAGTCAGCATTTTAAGTTTCGTGAAGTTTGGAGGTCAAACGCTCAAGAACGTCCATGACGTTTGAAAGTTGTTCCTGGAAATGACCTTGTGTGTCTAAGCATGTTTCGGCGAGTTTTACGTGTTTGTTTTGGATGAAACTTATGTGGTAGGTTCTAAACTCGTATAAGTACAAGTTTGGGTTGGAAACTTCCAGGTACGACTCCACATAGGACCCTCAAATGGGGCCCTACGGGAGGACCCCAACTTGGGACCAACACTGCCAGGCAGTGGCCAAACGACGGACCAGTCGACGGCCCGTCTAGCAGGAAACGGTCCATTGATGAGTCCCGTCGATGAATCCAACTTTCCTGCAGGTGGTGGAGTCTCTGAACCAACCAACGAGACCCCACTGATGGGACGTAAGATGGACGACGGACCGTCGATGGTTACGTCGATGGTCCTAAGTCTTTGCTGCCAGATTCTGTTAAGTTGAAATGGTGATGTCATAAATTCACCCCAAGCTCCTATAAGTCTTTGGACGTTTGTTTTGAGTGTGTGTGGGTATTTTAAGTGTGTATAAGTCATTAAACATTTTATTAAACCCTAACACTAAGATCAAAACATATTCTCTCCAAAATTTCTTCCAAAACCTCCATAAGAGTTCAAGGTGAAGATGAAGCTTGAAGATGGGTCTCCAATGGAGTTTCTTCATCAATTGGCATTGGGTTCTTCAAATAAGGTATGGGAGTTCTTCATCTAAGGTTTTCTATCACCTTAGAGCAGATTTCAAAGATGTTTTCAAAGTGATTTCAAAGAGCAGAAAAGTCCAATTTCTACTCTAAATCATTGGTTCTTGCATGAAAGGTTTTCAAACGTTAAGATATGATATTGTTAATGTTAAATTGATGTTTTACAATTAAATTTTCCATGAACCCATGATCTTCTCTATAATGTTCACTAAATTATGGGTGAATTGGCTGTGCTTTGAGATTGATGATTTCATGTGTAAATTGATGTGGGCTTTTGAATGATGTATAGATTAGGTATGAATGATGTATAGGCTGCTTCAATTTGATTAATTTAGTAATGAATACTCTTAGATCTATTGACTATTAGGCTTATTAAATTGATATGAACTTAATGCTTGTAGATTCCATTATAGTTTCTTATGGGCTTTCTAATTATATAAAAATCATATTCAGTTGATATATAATTTGTTTTAGATTTATAATTCTAGATTGAATTGACTTAGATTCACTGATTATTATGAACTATACTTTGAATTGATGTTCATGGCCATGGTTAAGGGCCTTATGGTATTGAATTGAATGTGTTGGCTTTGGATTGAAGTGATGAGATCAAGTGGGTGGTATGCTGCCCTAACTCTTTTATTATTGTGTATAGTTAATGTAATTTAACTTTTGGATTATATGTGATTGGTATGGTCCACTTATGGTGGCGGTGTTATGTGCATTGATGTGGCCTTGTCGGCGTTATTTTAAGTATATTGATGATCATGGCCTTGTCGGCACTACTTGAAGTTATATGACTATATGTGTAGTTGATTATGTGAATTATGATTATATCTACCTATATGTGAAATAATGTGAAAGTATGTGTTCTTCTATTTATGTTATTTAGGTGATCATGTTAGACTAAGGGCTATATGTTAAGTGTGTAGTCTTAGAGTTTATACGTGGTTGTTCCTAACTTGGTTATAGGAGTCTATAATGATTATATTGATGATGTTAATGTAATGGATAGGTTGGCCAAAATAATGTTAAGGGCCATTCCTAAGAGTCTAAATAAGATAGGATATATGTGTTAAATGGAAGTATGTGTGTCTTGTTTAGGTAGACTTATGTCCCTTACTTGATTCTTATATGAATATGTGATGTCTTGATTTAGGAACCTAAAGAGTCTTAGTTATAAATGAATGAATGTTAAGTGAGACCTTGGATGATGATACGAAGGTCATTTATGCGGAACCTTGAACCAAGTGGTAAGGTTATGAATCGTGAAGTAGTTAGCCGTAATGGTATTATTCATATAATGAGTGATGGACTTAAGGTTGATTGGCTGGAACGACATTATATCATACCTTAGGAAAGTCGCGATGAGCTTATTATCGCCATAGTGAGATATGCCCTAGTGGACCTTGCCTTGGTAGGTAAATGTAATTGGGTCATGAACTTGATATGGTACCCCTTTATATAAACCTAAATGTGAATTGATCTATGAGAACTAAGGCTAGAAACGAGTGAATATGGTAAGGTAAAGTAGTTCTAGTTAAGTATGAAACTAGAATACAATGTATGCCCTTAATATTTCTTAACCATGTGCCTACATGGGGTGTCTATGTTCTACCATTGGCAAGTAGAACACCTCATTGGAGTAGGATAGAACTCCGGATCCCATGCTTTGATACCATGGTCTATGTCGATTATTGCCAATTCTCATCATATGGGATACCCATTAGCATTAGAGAAGTTCTATGAAGTCTAGGTGGTGGTATGGGACGCTACTTAGACACTGCACAATAGTCTTTGAAGATGTTAGTGAGAGCCCCTAGGTCTTCTTAAGACCATTATGTGTATTTCATTATGTGATGAATGTCTCTTAAATGAACTTAGTAATGTTATGACTTAAGATAGGAAAGAATTTTAATTGTATAAGTTCCTTTCTAGAGTAATTAAGGGTTATCTAATTAAGATGTGAAGGGGGCAAGGGAATGGTCACTTCATTTCTACGTAGATGAGTCTTAATAAAGATTCTTGTTAGTGAATATGTTTGACTATGTGGACATGATCCTAACTTAGGTAAGTCTTAAGGACTATTTAGGTAATCTTGAAGAGGTCAATCATGGACGTTATCTTCTTGAGTTACTTGAGTAGGTCTTTGGATAACCTTTGAAAGGAGAATGTCATGTTTGGTGTATACTATTGTATTAAGTAAGAATGATTCTATCCTAGGTAGTCTATAGGATCCCTTGTGTGTGTGTGATAGGGATTGTATGGGCGGTCACTCCACACTCACTCAAGTGAACCTTGGAATCATCTTTGATAGGAGGATCTTATGTTTTGTATGTTGATGTATTGTAGGTGTGTATGTGTCTCATTATGAGTAATCTTAAGGATAGTTTAGGCACATCTAGAGAGGGTGTATGGGCGGTCTCTCTTTGTGTGACTTAAGTGAATCTTAGGATAGCTTTAGTGTGGAGACGACATGCTAAAGGATATCATATGTGAAGCTAGGGAACTTCACTGTACAGTGAAGGGGACTTCACTGTAACAGTGAAGTAGTCACTGTAATATTTCTTAAATTGTGATAATTGCTTAAATGATTTTCGTAATGTATTTCTAAAGTGATAAATGTTGTTCTTATGATTATATTATGATGTTTAAACTGAAATTCATGAAAAACATATTTTTAACTAAATGTCCCTTTTTCATAGTTTTTGTATGGCTTCCATACTTAGTACATCTAATGTACTAACCCCTTTTTTTTTAACCTTTTTTACTTAAGTGTAGGGAATTGGATGTCTTTATGTACCATGGATGATGGATATATTTCTATGAGTTGAAGATGAAGTATTGGTGAGTCCTCATCGATTCGAGGACAATATCCACACTTTCGGTCATGTCTTAATGTTTAAGTCTTAATGTTTATGTCTTGTATGGGATTAGTCCCAAGTCTTGTATACTCTTGTTTTAGATGGTTCAAGGGTTGTAAAGGTTTAATGTTTTAAATGAAAGTCTTCCTTTTATATGTTGTTTATGAAAAGAAAATTTTTAATTCTTACGCATTTTTAGTATGTTATTATGCGATGAACGATACGATAGGCTTGTATGAGACCTCCGAGAGGTCAAATACGCCGGTCGCAATCCAAGATTGCACCCTAACTTCTAGGGTGTACCTTTATGATGTGACATTGACGATGGTGGAATTGTGAAGAAGACTTGGTAAGTCTTGTGACCTTATCCTTTGTTTCAATTATGGTCATGATGATTGTATTGGAGCATGTTTGTGTAGGATTTATAGGTTGGTATGATGTTGAATTGAAATGTCTTGGTATGGTTGTGAGGTTGATTAAGAGGTAAAGTAATAAGGGTGATGATGATTGCCAAATGTTATTTATTGTTCAAAGGCTATAAAGTGTTAACCTTACTTATGAGAGTTGTGATGAAAGGCTTTTACTCATGAAATTCCTATTGAGATATTATGATGATGATTATACAAGGGCTAGACCCTGTGACCTAAATTAAGTTATGTTTTGTAAATGAAGATTAAAGACATTTCAATAAGGGACTAGCACGAGTGATCTTGTATGTGAGAGGGTGACACTTTTCCACATAGGGAAGGTAGGGTTCACTACGGTTCTCATGGGTTGGATAGCCTCATGACCCAAATAGGGTGTAGAGTGATATTTCCTATGATTCCCCAAGTTACATAGCTATGTTGCCACCATAGGAATACTAGTTAGTGGATCCATCTAGAATGCTATGTTTACGTTAGGTATTACCTTGGCCGGTAGACCACTTTCCATCGGTGTAAGGTTAAGACACCGGATTCCACATTAGATCATGTGGTCTATGTCGGTTAAGACAAGTGTTCCCTAAACTAAAATGAAGTAATGATGTATAGTCTAACTAAGGTAACTTGAAAGGTTAGACTTAACTTAGGTAGGGGTATGGGACTCTACCTAGGCCTTGCACTAGTTTACCTTGATAGAAGCTTTAGGAGGTCAATATTATGTATGTAAATGATAAGAAAGGTAAATGACTTTATATGATGATTATGATGTTTATGAATATGTAATTGGTTCTTGTTGACTAAAGTATGAACTTATGTATATTGAAGGTTATGTTAGGTGAAGTAAGTTACTATTTGTGATTCTTGTTTGGTTACTTTATTAGGTAGGGTTATGGGGATTTACTTGATCATTGCACTCGTGGATTTATAAGGGTTATGTATGGTTGTCTTGCTTTACTAGCTCACATGACTAATTCGTGTTCATACTTGTAATATGATTACTTGATGTTAGGGTTATGTGAGATTATGGATCCAAATATGTGATATGTATATTCTTACTTTGACTTGCTTAAGCATGTTTAATAGGTTAGTCTAGTTGTTGATTTTGCGTAAAGACATGAAATGGCATAATTTAACTAAATGTCCCTTTTTAACATGTTTGATTGTTATATGTGCATATGGTCTCATACTTAGTACATGTGGCATACTAACCCCATTTTCTCCCTTTTTCCCTAACACTTGAGGTTCCGGTCGTTGAGGTTTGGTTTGAGGCGATTGAGAAGACGGCTTGGATACTCTTATCATCCAAGTGGTAGGTCTTCATTTCCCCGGGGATGATGCCGATATTCTACCTACGGATTGTTTAGCTATTATACCACTTATGTTGACACTATTTTTCATTTGCAGACAAAGTTGTATAAAGCCTATATGTGGTTTCCTTTAATGTTGTAGGGCTACGCCCATGTTGTATTGTCATTTTAAATGGTTTATGAGATAATACAAAATTTATGACTCTAATTCTATCTTACATATGTGTATGAAATAAAAGTAGAAGACTAAGTAATCTTCCTATATGAACGGGTCTATGTATACTCGATATTATACTAGTATGTGTATGTAGAGGTCTATGTAAACCTCCGATTAGATATAGTTAAAAAGTTTTAATTTTTCCGCATATTTTAGCCAATGAATGTTATGATGAATGCTAAGAGTCTAGTCTTAGTCCTCAAAGAGGACGATAACGCCGGTTACGTCTAGGTGGTGCTCCGCGGATGTGACAGACACATGCATTAGAACACCTTCCTAGAACTTCCTAAGGAGATACTTGTGCAATGTCTAGATGGTTTCATTACTTCCACCTATCCTAAGTAACATCCCTTAAGTCATTCTAGTTAGGGTCGTAGTCATTTACTTCCATTGTCCATTTTACTTTAAGGAAACTATAGCCTTAACCGACACTAAGACCTTGGGTGCTAAACATGGAATTTGGTGTTATAGAGCATTACACCAAGGGAAAGTGTTCCTACCTAGCCAAGGTAGAACATTAACACATGCTAGCATATTAGGTTATATCACTTGCTAGATCCTATGTGGCTAGCATAGTTTATGGAACTTGGGGGTTATCATGGAAATATCACTCTACACCCATTTTTGGTCATGAGGCTATCCACCCCGTGAGGACCGTAGTGAACTCTTCCTCCCCTATTTGGGAAAGTGTCACTCACTCACATGAGGACCGTAGTGAACCATACCTTTCCTATGTTGGAAACTGTCACCTCCTCATATACAAGTTCACTCTGTGCTAAGCTAAGTTCCCTTTATTTAAAAAGCTTTTATTATCATTTATTTGCAAAACATAGGCTTAGGAGAGTTATCCCCTCATATGCTTAGCTCATAGGTCATATATGAGAGTTTATCAACCTTCATATGAGAGATCCTTTCACATGAACATAGCATATGCATTAGCACTATCTAGTTAAGGATACACTTGAGCAGATCTTTCAAGGTTCCATTATTGACTGGATCATCATTCATGTGTGTGTGTATACATATATGTGACCAACCTTTCACAAAACACATTAAGACCACACATGACCATACATTCATATTCATGCACATAGAAACCAAACTAGAACTATCCTATCAAGGTACACATGTGCAATGCATAGGCAAAGTCTCATACCCTTGCCCATACTAGTACACCAATCAAGTCATCCTAGCTAAGAAAACACATATCATACTTTCATAAACATCATCTTAACATACATAGTAGTAGACACTAGTGAATATGAGAACTACCTTTTATTTAGACACCATGACCTATACTACTTGTAACATGCATGTAAAGTGAGTGTGTGTACATTGGTCAACATGATCAAATAATTGATATCAACAACACATTTAGGCAGCCACCCTATTATACCATAATAATCTTTCAAGCATAGACCAAACAACACACAATAGCATATGAGACAAGTCAACTTCATATTACACTTAAGACTCCTAACTTGTACTATTCATGCATTCACATTGGGGTACATAGGTAAGGGACTATTAACCATTTTAACACATAAATGGAAGCACCTATACTTTACCCTAACATGGATATACACATGCTTATACAATAGCCATACAACCTAGATCACAACTAGAATAGTAAAGTAGGCATAAACCTCTCATAGTATCATCATGAGCACATGTTCATATGTTTATCAATTTGCCTTCAAGGGCATGGTCAACACATATATAATGACAATAACGTAAACACCGCCACCATAAGTGGACCATACCACACAATGCCATACAAGGCTTTATCAACTCAATACTATAAGGAAAGTGGAAGAGATAAGCATTATTACCAATTTCTTACCCTTTGATCATCATTGATCAATACACCTTGTTCATCAACAATTCATATATAAGGCAGTAGATATATGTACTTTAATCATAAAAGACACCATGTACAAGTACCTACAAGATCTACTATAACATGATACAAGGCATCACATATATATTAGAAAGTAGAGAGTCATAGATAACTTCATTAGTATACTTTACTTTGTTTATCATGATTAACATTCATAATATACCAATAATACCAACCTAGGGAAGTAGCTCTATCCATAATAATAAAGACTAAATCATGTTTCATCTACCCTAAATCGATATCTCATTATGTTCACAGCATTAGCAACTTTAAGGTTCAAACATGTAGATCAATCCTTACCAAGGTTCCTTTGATTTGATCATTAAGGGTTTATACCCATAATTTATTCATAACATCAACCTAAAACAGTAGCTATAAGAACCACAACATAATCGAAATTCACTTTTATTCATTAAAAGGCCAATGTTACAGTGAATCATAGAAACCTAAGCTAAACATGTTAAAATCTTCATACATTGATCCACATGGATCCTTCATCCTCAATTCAACATTAATCCACGTAAATAACAGTAGATATAACCACTTCAACATAATAGAATCACAATTCAATTGATAACAAGTCAAGATCACAAAGCCCATGCAAAGACTAAATCAAGTTTGGAAGGGACATGGGTTCATCATTCAATTGGAGTCAAATTCACGTTAAAACCACTGTATTAACTTCAATTCATCATGATTTAATCATTCAAAACATTTTTAGAAAGAACCCATGGATAGATTGAAGAAGGAGAAGTTTGATCATATTTTTCTCTTTGAAATCTTTGAGATTAACTCTCTAGATGTAAGGATAACTAGAGATGAAGATCACCATACCTTTATCTACATTAATACTCTAAAACTTGGTGAAGAAATCATGCAATTCCAAGATCCAAGCTGTTCTTGAGCTTCAACAACAATGGAGGTTTCTAGGGAGAAGATTTTTTGGGGGAAAGGTTTCTTACGTGTGTATCGGATTGGGAATGGGAGGTTCACGTGTTTGATGACTTATATACACCCAAAATTAGGTAAATAACTCAATTAGAGTCGTTTTAGGACGTGGGGTGAATTTCCCATTCACCCAACAGTACGCAGGCAACAGGTTGAAGGCCACCATCGACGGAACCATCTACTGGCCGTTGGTCAGTCGACGGGCCGTGCATTGGCTTCCGTCGATTGGTCCTTCGCCAATTTTTGGCTTTATAACTTCCCAATCTAAGTTTTAAAGGATTATACCTCACCTGCGGGCCGTTGGTTGACCAACTGGCCGTCGTTTGGTCCGTCGATTGACACCGCCAAGGCAGTGTCTCGACCAGCCTTGGGTCTTTCTTGTGTGCCCTTTTGCAGGGCCCTTTAGAAGTCGTACCCAGAAGTTTACCATGTAAATAAAACCCTTAACAAGTCATAGACCTTCCACATATGTTTCACTCAAAACAAACACATTCAACTCGTCCAAACATGCAAGGCCCCATCAAGACACACATATGCATGTCTCTAGGCTATCTTTCGAATGTCTTGGACTTTCTTGGACGTTTGACCTCCAAACTTCTCGAAACTTCATATAATACAATTTAACATCATTATAATTTATTTTAAGACTCTTTAGACTCATTTCATACAATTTTAAGCATGCATAGACACATGAGGAACATAGGTGACTAGTCATCGAACGTTTTGGTTGACCCTTGACGTTTGACTTCCAATTCACCTCAAACATTATACACTGCCTATAAACCATATTATAAGTCATTTTAGTACCTTATAAACTTATGACAAACATGTTAGGATCGATACACCCTAACTCATTTTGGCGGTTTTTAAAGTACATCTGTTTGTACTAATTCCATATTTTATCTATCTCTAAATTGATTCATAGGTGAAGGTGCTATTGAGGTAGAAGGCTTGGATTATAGGATCATTCATGCAAGTTGAAGTATGTACTAACTTGACTCGAAGTCATAGATGTCTTTAGAGTTTCTTTATATTAAAGTATTGTAATAGACATATGGTATTATATTTCTATTGTATGGGCCGTGTCCCTAGTATATTCGTGAGCCTAAGATTTGATGATATAAGACTTAGTTCCTTTTATTTTATATGAAAGATTTTTTGAAAGACAATTAGAATGTTTTGTGAAAAGTTTTAATTTCGCACTACTTTTCATATATGTATATATGATGAATCATGCGAAAGGGCTTGTATGAGACCTCCAAGAGGTCAAGTACACCGGTTGCACTCCGGGAGTTACATATATTCTACGGTATGCTCTCGGAATTTGACAATATTGGTATCACAACATAGGTTATGAAAATTGTCTTAGGAATCAAAAAGTCTCATTAATTCACGTCTAGTAGAGTCTCGACCATCGGTTGTAGTCGCGACACATCTATGGACGAGAGGTGATAAGACGATAGATTTTCCCTTCTTTTCTACTGCTATGTCGTGACGTAGAGATTTAAAAGTTATGAGTGTTCTTTTCTTATGGTTTTCCTTCTGTTTCTAGGAAGATAAATACGAGTAGGACACCATCTAGGAGAGTTGAAGAGAATGAGGTGAATGAGGAGATTCCTCCTCAAGTTGAGAAAGTTGAGCAAGTTCCTCAAGGTTCTCAATGTTCTCAAGGTGCTGAAGGTGCTAGAGATGCTCAAGTCCCTATTGTGGAAGGAGGTAATGATGTTCCGGTGGTTCCCCGGGAAATGACTAATAGGGAGATTGGACATGCTTTAATTGCTTTAGCCCGAACTTTGACTACCCATGTGAATATGGGTATTGCACCTAGAGTGAATGTTGTGGAGATCACTATGATATCTAAATTGAGAGATTTTATGAGGATGAATCCACCTATCTTTCTTGGTTCTAAGGTGGGAGAGGATCCCCAAGAGTTCCTAGATGAAGTCTATAAGGTGTTGAGTGCCATGGGGGTGACTTCTAGGGAGAAGGCGGAGTTATCTTCGTATCAATTGAGGGAGGTTGCTCAAGTGTGGTACACTCAATGGAAGGACAATAGGTCGGTTGAGTCGGGACCCATTGAGTGGGAATAATTTAAAGAAAATTTTCTAGGAAAGTACTTTCCCCGTAAAAGGAAGGAGGTAAGGTAGAGTAGTTCATCAATCTCAAGCAAGGCAATATGAGTGTGGAGGAGTACTCTTTCAAATTCTCTATGTTGTCTAGATATTCTCCATCCTTAGTGTCTAACCCTAGGGATTAGATGAGTAGGTTTGTGACCGGGGTCGCCGACCTAGTGAGAGAAGAATGACGTACAACCATGCTAAATGATGATTTGACTCTGTCTAGACTCATGGTTTATGCTCAATCTATTGAGGAGTCTAAACTTTGTAGGGTTGCTAGAAACTTGAAGAGGAGTGGGTCTAGTGATCAAAGTTAACCTAGGTCCAAGAAGAAGTTTTTAATTCAAGATGAACATAGGAGTTCTAAAGTGAATTTTGAGAAAGGAGGTGGTTCTCAAAATGGCAAGCCTACATGTACTACTTGTGGGCAGAGGAAGTATGGGGAATGCCTATTGGGAAACGAGAGTTGTTTTGAAAGTGGTAAAGATGGACACAAAGTGAGGGTGTCCTACTAGAGATGGTAAGAAAGTTGCTCCTAATGTTCCTAAAGATGATGTTCTATGCACTCCGGACTAGAGGAGCAAATCCGGATGAGGTTGATGATGATGATGGTAAGTTCTTGTATTTCTTTAGAATTATGAGTTCCTTCTAAGTGGGGGAGTATGGTTAGTAGATGGGCTAGATGATCATAATAGTATGTTGCATGTGCATGGTGTTTAGGAGTCTTGTTGGAATAGAATTTCATTTATTCCTTGCATTGTGAATTTTATGAACTTATGATGATGTTGTAAGACGTGTTTATATGGTTTTATCTTGTATATTAGCATGTTTCCATCATCAATTGACAAAAAGTTGCATTTTTGAAAATCTTGGCATAATTAACTGTAATCCTGCCAGTTCACTGTAAGATTTTAAAAAAAATTGAATAATTCATTCATTGGTTGAAAATTGTTGTAATGTGGTTAGAACTTAGGTATATGAGAATGATAATGAATATAAATTATTTTTTTGCTATTTAGAATGAAGAATGTGAGTTTTAAAGCATGATGAGTTGTAGAATTTATTCTAGTTTCTTGTTGAGTTCTGAATCTCTTGATTATGTGAAATTGATGTTTATTCTAGATGTTTGTATTGTATAAGGTGTTATATGGTATGGTTTTGATCTTCTATTTGAATCTCTATTCTTGGAAGTGTTCGGAGAGTGCCAAGTGTCATTCGAGGACGAATGTTGTCCAAGTGAAGGAGATTGTACTACCTCTGAAATGACTTAGGTGAAGCTAGAGCCTAAAATTTTTGTCATGAGCGTATAAGGTCCTAAAATGGTATATAATGTGGTATTGCGGCAGTGTCTAAGAGTTTAGGTGCATTGGAAGTTAAAAGTCAAGGGACGACTAAGACGTTCGACGACTAGTCACCTATGGGCCTATGTGTGGTTATGTGCCTATATGCGTGTTTCATGAGATTATGAGGTCCTTATATGAGTTATTATAGTGTTTATAGGTAGTTTGTAAGGTTTCATAATATTTGGAGGTTAAACGTCCAAGAACGTCCATTACGTTCGAAATGTTTTCCTTAAAACGACCTTGTGTGTCTTCGCATGTTTCATCGATTTTACGTGTTCGTTTTGGATAAAATTGATGAGGGAGGTCCTAAACATGTATAATATAATATTAAGATTGGAAACGTCCGGTAAAAAGTCCCCAAGGACCAACCAAGGGTCCTTGAGGAAGGACCCTTTCCTTGAGCGAAGGCTATCTTGGACCAGCCCCAAACGACTGAGGCAAACGACAGCTCGTTGGCCAGTCGACGCCCCATCGTTGGTGGCTATTTGTCAAGAGTGATCCTAGGGAGATCAATCTCCCAATGTCTAGTCTCTAAACCCATCGTCATCTTGCTAGGACGGTCCATTTGTGGACCAACGGCCCGTCAATGGGCAGTCGTGGGTTGGACTGTTTCCTGCGCAGCATCACTGTAAGTTGCAAGGGTGAATCGGTAAATTCACCGAACGTACAAATAAGAGTTTGGGTGGTTACTTAACGGTATTTTGTGTATTTTAAACATCTATATAAGTCCTAAATACCTAGATGAATTCATTCTTCCAAATAAAACCCCAGATTCTCTATGAAATTCTCTAGAACTCCATTGAAGCCAAAACTCAAGGAAGAGATTGGATTAGAGATTTGAGTGTTGATTATTCATCAATTTCATTGATTAACATTATTTATGTATGAATTTTGATCATTGAAACTCTATTCATCAAGGATCCCAAAATTCAAATTGATTTCTATAGTTGTCTAAAGATGAACTTGTCCAATTTTATGATCTATCCATAGGTTCTTGCATTAACGGTTTTGAATCATTATACATTGATTATATTGATGTAAATTAGATGATTTTAACTCAATTAACCTATGAACCCATGTAATTCATGAACCCTAGTTTTTGACTACTTTATGGTTGACTTGATATTGACTTAATGCTTATGAATTCTAGGGTACTTTTCTATGAGCTATTGAATGATCTAATAATTGTATTCAATTGATGCATAGGATGTATTATATTGATAAATATATATTGAATTGACCTAGATTCATTGAGTATTATGGTTTTTGTATTGAATTGATGTCCATGGCCATGGGTAAGGGCCTTATGGTATTGAATTGGATGACTTAGCTATGGATTGAAGTGGTGAGAATGGATTGGTGGTATGCTTCCCTAATTCTCTTTATATTATTTAATGTAGCGCTTGAAATATGTTGTGATTGGTATGGTCCACTTATGGTGGCGGTGCTATGTGAATGATGTCGCCTTGTCGGCATTACTTTATGTATTATTAAGATTATGGCCTTGTCAAACTACTTGATGTATTATGATGATTTGTGTAGTTGATTATGTGAAGTATGATCATATATAAATACATGTTAAGTAATGTGAAAGTATATTTTCTTCTATTGATATTAGCTGATCATGTTAGAATATGACAATATCCTTATGTGTGTCGTCTTAGAGTTGATGCATGATTATTCCTACTTGGTTATATGAGTCTGTGATGGTTATATTGATGATTATAGTAGTTTATGGGAT
Source organism: Solanum sitiens (assembly GCA_016801875.1). Lineage (NCBI taxonomy): Eukaryota > Viridiplantae > Streptophyta > Magnoliopsida > Solanales > Solanaceae > Solanum > Solanum sitiens. The sequence goes on along the minus strand of JABWTJ010000047.1, from coordinate 2,397,236 downwards.
TACTTATATATTATAATGGTTATTCCTATGTGATTCAAGAATAATATGCTATATGTGATAAAGTGAAGTCATTGGTGTCTTGTGTAGTAGACTTGTGTCCCTTACTTGATACATGTATGAATGTGAATATGTTATATCTTGACTTAGGATACTAAACCCTCTTATTGTTGTATGTATGAATGATATGAGACCTGAATGTTGCTAAGAAGGTCCTCTATGTGAAACCGTAAACCTAGTGGTAAGGTTATGAAACTCGAAGTTGAAAGCCGTAATGGTATCCTTATTGTATGAATAATGGAGTTAAGGTTGGTTGGATGGAACAACATCATATCATCCTTAGGAAATTCCATAAGCTATCTTCGTCGCCATTGTAAGGCACCCCTAGGGGACCTCTTTGGTAGGGTGAATGTGAATGGTTATGAACTAGATATGAAACCTCTTTATGTGATCCTTAATGTGAATTACTCTATGAGAACAAAGACTAGAACCGAGTAAGTATGATAAGGGAAGTAGCTCTAGTTAAATGATGAGGCTAGAGTGCAAAGTCAACCTTTCATATTCCTTAACCATGTGCGTACATGGAATGTGTCCAAGTTCTACCATTGGCAAGTAGAACACCCTCCATCGGAGTACGTTACCACTCCGTATTCCATGCTTCGCTACCATGGTCTATGTCGGTTATTACCTATTCTAATCATATGGGTTACCTACTAGTATTGGAGAAGTTCTATGAAGTTTAGGTGGTGGTATGGTACGGTATCTAGACATTGCACAATAGGCTTTGATTATGTTAGTGAGAGTCCCTAGGTCTTCTCCAAGACCATTACTTGAAATTCCTTTATGTGATGAATGTCTCTTAAATGAACTAATGAATGTAATGACTTAAGTTAGAAAGCATGCTAAATGAATAAGTACTTATCCAGAGTAGTTAAGGTGTGAAGGGGGTATAGGAATGGTCACTTCATATCTTACCTAGATAAGTCTTAAGGATGACTCTAGTTAGGAAAGTTGGTTGATTAAATCGACATGATCCAAACATAGGTAGTCTCAAGGATTAGTTAGCTAATCTTGAAGAGGTCAAGTATGGACATTCTCTTATTGATTTACTTGAGTAAGTTTTCTGATAACCTTTGGAAGGGAGAATGTCATATTACATGTATGTTGTTGTATTAAGTGAGAATGATCTTATCCTAGGTAATTTAAAGGAGTCTTATGTGTGTGTGAAGGGATTGTATGGGCGGTCGCTTCACAACTCACTCAGGTGAACCTTAGAATCACCTTTGGTAGGAGGATCTCATATTCATGTGTTTGGTGTATTGTAAGTGTGTGTATCTCATTATAGGTGGTCTTAAGGATCATTTAGGTGTGTCTAGAGAGGGTGTATGGGTGGTATCTCTTTGTATTACTTAAGTGAGTCTTAGGATAGCTCTTAGTAAGGGAATAACATGCTAGAAAGTGTGCAAGGTGAAGTTGAGAAACTTCAGTTCACTGTAACAGTGAACTTGGTTACTGTAAAGTTGTCCTTAAAATGTGATAAATTGCTTAAGTGACTTCTATGTGTTTCTAAGGTGTTAATGGTTGTTCTTACGCTTGTATTATGATATTTAGATTAAAAAGATCATATTTCCATTAAATGTTTGTTATCATAATTTTTATGCATTATGTCATACTTAGTACATGTGTTAGTACTAATTCCATATTTTATCTATCTCTAAAGTAATTCATAGGGTAAGGTGCTATTGGAGGAGAATGCTTTGTTTATAGGATCATTCGAGCAAGTAGAAGTATGTCCTCACTTGACTCGAAGGCATAGATGTCTTTAGAGTTTCTTTATATTGAAGTATTGTAATAGACATATAGTATTATATTTCTATTGTATGGGTCGTGTCCCAAGTATATTTGTGAGTCTAAGATTTGATTATATGAGACATAGTTCCTTTGATTTTATATGAAAGATAATTTGAAAGACAATTAGAATGTTTTGTGAAAATTTTAAATTCCGCACTACTTTTCATATATGTATATGCGATGAATGATGCGAAAGGGCTTGTATGAGACCTCTGAGAGGTCAAGTACGCCGGTTGCACTCCGAGAGTGCCATATCTTCTAGGGTATGTTCTCGGGATGTGACAACAATGACTTACCAGTATCCTCATCCGTATTTGTTGCCTTGTTAGCTTGGAGGCAATAGAAACGATTCCTCTTTGGTGCACCAACATCCATGGCATTAGGAGGAACTTTCTTTTCCTCTCTTCCTCTAGACGCAATAGTAGTACAATCTTTCACCTTATGATCATCCTTTCCACAACAAAACCACAACCTAGTACCGGCTAGACACTTACCAAAGTGCTTCTTCCCACATGTGGAACAAGTAGGCTTAACACTTTAAGAACCACCACCTCTCTCATACTTGACCTTAGGAGCACTAGAACCATCTTGATTTGGAGCCCTCTTCTTAAACCTAGGTTGGTTTTTCTTCTCAAATCTACCCCTCTTCAAATTCCTTGTGATACTTCTACTCTGGGACTCTTCAATGGATTGAGCATACACCTTAAGTCTAGATAGGTTCATGTCATTATGGAGCATGGTCATACGACATTCTTCTTTCTGAAGGTCGTCAACACTTGTCGCAAACCTACTCATGTCATACTTAGAGTAAGACACCAAGGATGGATCATACTTAAACAATAGAGTAAATTTCAAGAACTTCCTAAATGACTTATATACAGTATTTTTTACCTTAAACTAGTGTTAATACTCTTAGAACCTCATGTTAGGATCTAGATTAGGCTTTAGACTTTCAGATTATTATATTTGGTACACTCAATCGTGCAGACTTTGTTGAGAGAGACTTTCATGTCAATATCTAGTGGACCCAATATTGTTGTTACCCTGTGCAATGATGCCCAAGACAATAGTTTGACACCGGTCATTGATGCCCTGACAGACAGAGCGAGTGAGTAGACAAGATTATTCTTTATCTCCCTCTATGTGGTTTTTACTGACTTTTTGTAATTTTAGTTGCATTTGAGTACAACTATTTTCTTTTGTGGGTGGAGTGAGATATTTCCATACTTACCTTTTGTGATTCTATTTTTGTGTATATATATTGGTTTTGTGTTTTAAAACTTGTTTTATACTATCTTGTGGATATTTGAGATTTTCGCTCCTTATTTTGAATGGAAATGGTTTTTGACCAATTTTGAAAAATAAAATTGTACCACCTCTTTTGTATGTGGTTGTGGTTGATCTTGTGCAAATTTTATTATCGGTTATGATCAATAACGATGAGTTAAATAGTGCTCTTAATCGAACAAACTGAATGTGCAGCTACGATGAGGCAAAATGATGTTTCATGGACAATATCTGGACTTTTTGCATCTCGTTATGACTAGCCATTAATTGAATGGAGTCTCTTGTTATTAACATTGCACACTTGAATGAGTCTCGTTTGATATTGTTGTCAATGCCTTATGTGATGAGCATACCTTGAACACCGTGTGTGGTGCTACCTAGAATTTGTATTGTTGGTCCGGTTGACTAAGTGATGCAAGTTCTTAAAATGATCTTAGGCAACGATTTTGATGACTGAAACAATTTGGAAATATACCTCTTTTTGTGGCCAACCTTGTGAGATGTGTGAACCATGCTTGAACCGCTTTGAGCCTTATCCTTTTCTTGGAAGAAAGTTGAACAATTGTGAGCCCTCTTTATCCACTCACCCATAACTCTCATGAAGTGTGGTTTGTTTGAATATCCAACTTAGGCCAAAATCCTAAGTTGGGGTGTGGTGAAAAGAGAAGGCAAATCAAGAAGTGCGGAAAAATCCTTTTTGAGCCATGGTCTTGAAAAATATGAAACCCCTCCATGTAAAAAAATAATGAAAAAGTTAAGATAGTTGCGAGAAAAATGGGGTGTCTCGTAGTCCATTGGATGTTGAAATAATGAGGTGAATTATCAAAATGATTAAAATGTTGTAGAGAAGGAAGAAAGTGATGTTCAAACAACATTTCATGAGGCTAGCAACCACTAAGCCTAAATGACCATACACACTCCGCCTCGTTACGAGCCACCGAAAGACCTTTGTGATCTTGAGTGAGTTGAAGAAAATGTTGATTGGAAAATATGGGATAACCTACTCGTGAAGTCATGTGTGTGTTCATCTTTGTGAGTGACAGATTCATATGTGATTCCGGAACATTAAATTGTTGAAGAACTTTGTGTGAATAGGGAATCATTTGTATTGTGATGACATTTGAGTACTTTTGTTGAGATTGAACTTTCAGTTAAGCGAGTATTGTAAACTCAAGCATCTTTGGTAATGGTTACTCACAACTTGAATCTTTGAGTACACAATTGATCATTGCATGAATAGCTGATTCGTGTTGTGTGCATTCAGGTTGAGTCTTTTGTAGCACTGTTTGAGACATCTGTTTCGAACTGTGGAACCAGCAAAAGTTTAAGTTTCGGGTGTTGATGAGTTCGAGAGTTGGACTTATTTAGATGTTTGTTTATCTAATTTAGTGTCCTCAAATGCTTAATTTATGTCATAAACTGGTGAAAAATACTTGATTTTTAGGTGCATGTCTTGAGAAACAAAGAAAGGACACTAACATGCAAAAAGGAACAAAACAAACTAAGGAATTGAAGAAAAGCAAGCATGTTGATCGCCAGGAGTATTTGGCGAATCGTTGAAGGACCATTTCCGCCGCTTTAAAGTTCCAGTGTGCTAACCCTAAGGGAAGAAACCAAATCGGCGACAAGAAGAAGCAATCAGCACATCACCGAGTAATTGCATGATGCAGTGATATATCTCCCAAAGTTACAGAACCCAAGGATGATAAATGACAAGGCAAAAAGGCTACAGAAGAGATGAAAGGGTGGCTCATCGAGTGGATCGACGAGCCCAACTTACTTCGCCTTATGCCTATTGTTAGCATATTTTTGGTGACTATAAGCTAGATCATAACATGTAGGCTAGTAGCCTAATGAATTTAAACGTAAGGTAAGAATCCTCAAATAATTTCCCTAACCTAGTACTAGGGTTCTAGCGTTTAATCTTCAGGGCATGACCTCCAAGGGCCCCAAAGGGTCCTTGAAGTGGACCGAGAGAGGGTCCTAACAGTTGTCAAATATAACATGGACCATGGATAGGGACTCACGAGCCCTGAGTGGACCCACGATCTGTGGATGGGAGGCATGGGTCGAGAATTAGTTTCCCCAATTCTTCACCCAATTTCCTAGCCTCAGATCAAGACCATGCACTAGCACGACGGTATGTGGACCCATCCACGGTTTGTGGGTCACACCTATAAATCTTGCCTAGGTTCGGCCAAGTGAGGGATGGGTTCATAAATTCCAATTTAACTAATAAAGAGTAGGGAAAGTTATTATTAGTTATTTTAAATATATTTAAGTAATATTAACTATTAAACAACTATTTAACCCCTCATAACTCACAAGACCCAAACTTAATCAACTCTCATCTCTCGAAATATTTCTCTCTCCAGACTCCATTGAAGAAGCAAGGTCAAGGTAAATCTAGGGCTCAATAATCACTATTTGTTCCTCAATTTCTTTTGGAATTCAACCTAAGGTATGGATTCTATCTATCTTTGGGAAGCTATCACCCAAAGAGCCTCTTAAAATTGAGTAAATTCCCCAAACCTAGGGTTTTCCAATCTTCAACATGGGTCTTCTTCTAAAATAATTTAAATTGTTTAATTATCGTATATTATGATTAATTATGATCATTTATGGTTTGAATAACTGTTTATTGTTTGATTTTGAATAAAGTCTCCCTTGGACCCATGATTTCCCCTTCTTTCTAAAGTATGAACTAGAGTATGGATTGGTTAACTATGGAACGTTGATGATTGATTATGTTTACATTTATTATGTTATTGAATCATGATGTCTCTCTATCTAGTGTTGTAATTCTAGAAGTTAGGGTTTATCTTGATTCTAAGCCTTGAAGGGAAATTTGATAGGGTTGTATATGTTGATAAGGATTGTATATGAACTCATGATTCACTTAGATCGTGATGACCCTATGACTATTGTGTATTGGTATTTTTATTGTAAGATACTTCTTCCCTTACCCTTAAACATGACGATGTATTAATGACTATGATTATGGTAATCTTGTTCTGTTACTTGAAACGTTATTCTCATGGACACACTATGATTAAGATGTTAAAGGTTACTCACATGTTTATGGTTCTAAGGTTAAAAGGGCATTCTCACCTAATGAATCAGTGATATATTATGCCGATATATTGTTGGGTGCCTTGTGCATTCTTTTATGAACATGAATTTAAATAAAGACTTAATATGAATTTTAAAGGGAATTTTAAAATGAGATGGAAGGTTTTATGCTAGAAAGTCCGGGTTCCCAAAGTAAGAATCTCATGACATGGAAACCTTTTACATTGGAAAGTCTGGGTTTCTAGAAGCAATCTCCTTACCCCAAACTATGTGCCCACACATAGGTATTAGCTAGTGGATCAAACTAAAAGCTAATATGTTAGCTCTACCTCAGGAAAGTAGAATATCTTTTTCAGTGTGGGAGTAACACACCGGATTCCATGTAGCTTAACATGGTCTATGTCGGTTAAGGCTATATTTCCCTATATGGTAATAATATGAATCATGTTAAGAAAATGGACTTTACTATGACTTCTTAAGGGGTTACTTATTGTGGATGGGGGTATGGGACTCAATCTATGCATTGCACAAGTGGGCTCTAAGAGGGGTTGTGGTGAGGTTCTTTTATGTTATGAAGGCATATGGTTATATATGTATGATATGTTATGTTGTTAAGGATGACACTAATTGTTACAAGTTACGAACATGAATTACTCCTTATTTATGTATGTTGGTTATGAATGAGTTAAAAGTATGATATGTATCATGTTATAGACCGATATGTGTGTTACACCTCAAAAATTAAATGAATTAAGTTAGAACTCTAAATGAAGTTTAATGACTTAAAAAGGGTTAAAATGATGTTTCAATACCTAGCCTAATATAAGCGTCAAGAAACGACCATGACGTCCGAAAACTAGTGAAAGTGATCTATTGTGTTCTTAGGTATTGTATGTGGTTTGAAGAGTCGTATGAATAATAAACCTTTTAAAAAGGATTTAAATATGTAAAATAACATGTTTAGGGTCCAAACGTCCTGGTACGACTCCCTAAGGACCACCCTAAGGGTCCTTAAGAAGGACCCAACCCTTGGTTCTAAAGCTTTCAGAAACAGCATGGTCCACAAGACTCAAGCCATGAGCCGTCAAGTGACTCACGTCCCGTCAATGGGATTCATAAGTCAATGCATATCGTCACCTAGAAACTCCCCAAAAATACAACCTCAGCCACAAACCACGAACGTGCAGTACGGTCCATGGACTGACTCATGCTCTGTGGAACGGTCTCATTAGTTGAGACTTAGTGTCCTCACCAACACCCTTGGATGGATCCCTCAGTCACACACCACGAGTGACCAGAACGGTCCATGGATCATTCCATGCCATGTGGATGGGGACTCGTGGATGCCATATGAGTGCACTACCTCCACAGGACTTAAGTAGGGTTAGTTGGGTAATTAGCTAATTAATAAGTTAACACTTAAAATAATTATAAGTAGTAAGTTTAGGTATATTAATGTATTTAAAATCATAAAACAAGGCTTCCCCATATGACTCTAAAACCCAAAAGCTCCCACTTCTCTCTAGATTCTCTCACTACACAAAGATTCCATTGAAGAAGAAGGTCAAAGTTTCAAGTAGGGATCAAGAACAAGACTTTCCTCCATTAATCCTTAATTATAATCAAGGTATGGGAACTCTTCACTCTTGGGACTCCTTTCCCCAAGAGGTTCCTTCAAAATTTATTTCAATGTTGTTCCAAATTTCTAAGTTTACACTACTTCGTGAGTCTCTTTCGAACATTACTTATTTGGTCTATAATTTATTGATAATGATTGATCATGAATGTTTGTGAATAAATTTATGTATTTACTAGGGTTTTTACCTAATTCTCAAAAGACCCATGAATGTTCCTCTTCTCTTAACCCTAACTCTTGAATTATCTTACATAATGATTATAGGTGATGTAATTGAGTATGTTCTTAAATAATTGTCAATTGTATGATGATGATAACCTATTTGATGTATTAATATCATTGATTTTGGATTCAATCTTTAAAGGGTATATTGAAGGGCATAAGTAAGACCTTCAAGGATATGAACAATCCATTGTAGTATTGTATGTTTATCTTTGGTAATGTGGATTACTTGAAATATGAAGGATGAATTTATGAATGTATTATCATGATATGAATGTGATTATTATGAGATGATTGTAGGTGTGTTACTAAAGGTAATTGAAAGTAATTCCTATGTACATTCAATGACTATGTTTATGAAGTAGTGTTCTCACATGATATTGGGTTTGTGATGAAAGAGCTTTATCATCCTAGGACCTATGAGATATGTACATGTTATATGAGAGCTTAAACTTCTAAGACCTACAATATGAATTTATGATTAAGAAAGACATGAAGAGGGAATTTATCTTAGCACCAAATGAACTTGACAATGAGAGGTGTTACTTCACAAGGAAGAAAGGTTCACCCAATGATCTCAAGGGGTGGAAATTACAATGCTAATTATCATAAAGAAGGTTTGTAGTAACAACCTCCTAGTTCCATAACTATGTTCCCCCATAGGAACCTTAGCTAGTGAATCCAATTAGATGCTATTATAAATGTTTATGTCTTACCTTGGAAAGTAGGAAACCCATCTTTTGGTGTGAGGGGTTGACACCGGATTCCATGTAGCTCACATTTTCTAGGTCGGTTATGGAAAATTTTTACCGAATGTTAAAATGAATTAATGAAAGTAAGAAGATGAACATTAACTAGGACTACTTAAGAGGTATTACTCAGTGTAGGTAAGGGTATGGGACTTTACCTATATATTGCAGAAGTTGATCTTGAGAGGAGTTCTAGGGAGGGTTCTTTATCTATATATATTATGAATGATATGCATAATGTTGGTCTCATATGATATGCATGATGTTGGTTTCACTTGATATACATGATGTTGGTCTCACTTGGTATGCATGTTGTTGGCTATACATGTTATGATGATATATGAGGTAAATAACAATGCTTGTGATCTTCTTGATAGTTTCCTTGGTGTGTGTGGGGTTATGCGGCTTCACATACACATTGCACTGGTAGACTTGAATTAGGGTTATGAGTAAGGTCTTGGGATGTATTGATGAAATGAATTCTAAATATGAAATGTTGACTATGGCTTTAGCAGGAGGTTACTTATAGTATGGACTTGTAAATTGTTCTTGGAATATGCATAAAGGCTTTTAAAATAAATATAGCATGCTTATAACCAAATGTCCTTTTGTGCTTGTTTTCAAATATTTACTTGAATATGTTTCTATACTTAGTACATGTGGTTTGTGCGAACCCATATTTCTTCTATTTTCTACACAAGTGTAGGTTCGGATCATTAAGGTGATTCTAGTCCTTTCTTGAAGAAACTTGGATTGCTATTCCCAAGTTGGTTAGCCCTCAAGTCTGAGGATGGAGATGCTTGATTCTAATTCTAGTTCCGCTTTCCCTATTGAAAGACCGTTGTAATTCGTATTATAAGACTTGTTATTGATGTAAGGGCTAAGTCCCAATTTACATACTCTTGCGTTTAGATGGCCATGTGAGACAAGTTAGTTTCTATTTTAATATATGAAGTGAAGTTGAACTTCAAATGAAAAGTAATAAATTTTCAGTTTTTACTCTATCTAATATGCAATGATGAAAGCTAAGGGCTTTTCTAAGACCTCTTTGAGGTCGACGACGCCGGTTACGACTAGGGGGTTCTCTCGGGTCATGAAAACTTGGTATCAGAGCATGAGGTTGAATAATGCTAGGAATGACGTCTCACAAAACCATGTCTATGTAGACTCTTGGTCATAATTGTGAAGTGTGCCTCACTTTTGAATGAAAGGCTATGTGATGCTTAGAAAATTTTCACTTCTTTTGGTATTCTTAAGTCGTGCCTAAGAGTATTAACTCTATATGTTCTTTCCTTTTAATCCTTTTCTTGTGGATATAGACTATGACTACTAGAAGGGAATCCACAAGAAGGGTTGAAGAGGAAATTGCGAATGCGGGAATTCCTCTTTGAGGCAACCAAGCTCCTCATCAAGAGCAAGTTTTTCTCGGTGGCCAAGCTATGATCAATCCTCCGTTCATTATGGATGGAGATATAAGGGTGGCATTCCTTAACTTGACTCAAGTCATGGCTACTCAAGCTCAAGATGTAACTACTCAAGCTATGACGGCACAATCTAATCGGGAAGTTGCACCTCGTGTGAATCAAAATGCTAGTACCATGGCTTCACATTTTAGGGACTTCACTAGGATGAATCCTCTAATATTCTTTGGGTCTAAGGTGAATGAAGATTCTCAAGATTTACTAGATGATTTTTACAAGATTTTGTATGCTATGAGGGTGAGTTCAAATGATAAGGCCGAGCTCGCCTCTTATCAACTCAAAGATGTGGCTCAAGTTGGTACACTTAATGGAAGGACAATAGGGCTTTGAGAGCGGGTCCTATAAGTTGAGATGTTTTTAATAGGGCATTTCTTGATAGGTTTTTACTAAAGGAGAAATGAGAGGCAAAAGTGGAAGAGTTCATCAACCTTTGTCAAGGAGGTATAAGAATACTCTTTGAAATTTATTAAGTTGTCTAAATATGTGTCGTCTTTGGTGACTAATCCTAGAGATGAAATGAGTTATTTTGTGATGGGTGTGTCCGGTGATCTTGTGGAAGAGAGTTGTGCAACAATACTTCACAATGATATATACCTATAGAGTTTGATGGTACATGCTCAACAAGTTGAGGAGAGCAGGCTGAAGAAGAAAAATAGGGATGCCAAAAGGGCAAGATTCTACAATGGTGGTAATTATAAGGGTAAATTTTAAATCCAAGACAAACTAAAGTTTAAGAAGAGATTCTCCAACCAAGTTCCTTCTAATTTATCAAGAGCTAACAAGTATAGGATACCCAACCCTAATCCTCAATGGGAAAAGGTAATTGTTCAAAAAGTGAGAAACTCATTTGTGCCAAATGTGGCAAGAAGCATATGGGTAAATCTCTAGTGGGTACGGATAATTGTTTTGGTTGTGGAAAGAATAGAGACATGGTGAAAGATTGTCCCATGGGCAAGACTCAAGGAAGGGAGAGTAACCAAGAACAAGCAAGTGGTCTTAATTCTGATGCTCCTAAGAAGAACCGCTTCTATCTGTAAAATCTAGAGATGATCAACAGGATTCTCCCAATGTTGGTACCAGTATGCTAAAAGTATTTTCAATTAATGTGTATGCATTGCTAGATCCTGGTGCCACATTGTCTTTTGTAACTCCTTTTGTGGCTGTGAAATTTAATGTACTCCCCAATGTTTTAGAAGAACCTTTTATGTTTTCTACCTCGTGTGGGCGACTCCGTAGTTGCTAAGAGAGTCTATAAGAGTTGTCCCATAATATTGCCCAATAGAATCACATTGGTTTATTTGAAAGAACTAGTATGTTTTACTTTGATGTCATATTGGGGATTGATTGGTTACATGCTTGGTTTGCTTCAATTCATTGTAGAACAAGGGTACTTAAATTCCAATTTCTTAATCAGCCCATGTTTGAAATGAAAGGGGTATACTCAATCCCTAGAGGTTACATTATTTCATGTCTAAAAGCTTGTAAGATGATTTCAAAGGGATGTCTCTATCATATTGTGAGGGTCAAGGACCTTGGGTCCGAGGCTCCTCCTTTAGAGTTTGTCCCCGTAGTGAAGGATTTTCCAAAAGTCGTCCCCGATGATTTTCCCAAAATTCCTCCCAAATGGGAAATAGATTGACATTTATTTATTGTTGGATACTCAACCTATATGAATTCCTCGCTACCGGATGGCTCTGGCTTGAGTTAAAAGGATTGAAAGGTCAACTCAAGGATTTGCTAGATAAGGGTTTTATTCAATAAAGCATATATCCATGGGGCGCTCTGATATTGTTTGTGAAAAACAAAGATGGGTATCTTAGTATGTGTATTGACTACCGCCAATTAAACAAGGTCACTATAAATAATATGTATCATCTCCCTAGAATTGATGATTTTTTTGACCAACTCCAAGGGGCGAGTTACTTTTCAAAGATCGATTTGAGGTCGGGGTATAACCAACTTAGAGTTAGAGGAGTTGACATTCCTAACACGGCTTTTTTAATAAGGTATGGTCAGTATGAGTTTCTAGTCATGTCCTTTGATCTAACTAATGCCCCTACGGCTTTTATGGACCATATGAATAGGGTGTTTCAGAATTATATTGATTCTTTTGTAATTATCTTTATTGATGACATCTTGATATATTCCAAAAGTGAGGATAAACAAATGAGTCATTTGAGGATAGTATTGCAAGTCCTCAAGGAACACCAACTTTTTTCTAAATATAGTAAGTGCGACTTTTGGCTAAGATTGGTTGTTTTCTTGGTCACATTACGTCGAGTGTGTGTATAGAGGCTGGTCCAAAGTAAATAAAGACGGATAAAAATTGTCATAAACCCCTAACTCCCATCGATTTTTGAAGCTTTTTGGATTTATCCAAGTATTAGAGGAGATTCGTTGATGGATTCACATCTATCACTTCTCCATTTACGACCCTAAAACAAAAGAAGGTTAAGTTTGAATTGACGGAAGATTGTGAGAAAGGCTTCCAAGAGTTTAATGATAAACTTACCTCTGTTACGGTATTGACCTTATCAGAGGGTACCGGAGGGTACCAAAGGGTTTGTGGTATATTGTGATGCTTCTCGAGTAGGTTTGGGTTGTTTTGTCATGCAACATAGTAAGGTTATGGCTTATGCCTCAAGGAAACTCAAGATACACAAAAATAATTATCCAACTCATGACCTTGAATTAGCGGTTATGGTGTTAGCTTTGAAGATATGGAGACACTTTCAATATGGAGTGCATGTAGATGTGTTCACCTATCACAAAAGTCTCCAATATGTGTTCACCCAAAAAGAGTTAAACCTCTAGCAAAGAAGGTGGCTAGACATTTTTAAAGATTATAATATGAGTGCCCACTACCATTCTGGAAAGGTAAATATATTGCGGATTCTTTGAGACCTCCATGGGTAGTGTTGCTCATGTAGAAGATGAGAAACAAGAGTTAGTCTGTGATGTACATAGATTGGACCGGTTGGGAGTTCAATTAGTAGGTTTTCCTAAGGGTGTTGTCATGATCCAACAGAGCTCCAAGTCATCCTTAGTTGTTGATTGAAAGCCAAGCAACACCTTCATCGCGTCTAGATGGAGTTGAAAGACTCCGTACTTGGAAAATCCATTGAAGATTTTTCCCAAGGGGGAGATGGGGAACTTAGGTATCTTGAATGTCGTGATTGATGAAGGGAGTTTGATAATCTAATATTTTTACATTGATTGGGTAATTTTCTCATTTGATTAATATATATAATGTGTTAATATCAAGAAGTAGGGTTGGATCCTTATGTATAGCCTTGAAGTCCATATATGAAGGAATTCTATGTTCAAGATTACTATGTATGAATTATTGATCCACTTGAAAGTGTGGAGGTTTTTACCTATCTTGTATCTTACTTATAAATTATTGATCCACTTGAAGGGTGGAGGTGCTTACTTGTCATGTTTATGGTGGTGTTGAGATAGGGTCCCTCTTCCCTACAACTCTAGATGTGACTAAATATGACATGATATGAATACGTCTGATGTGCATTGATTATGGTAGCGTTATTATGTTTAATGTACGTATATTCTCATGAATATTTTATCATTATGATGTGAAAGATTTCTTACATGTTGATGATTCCAAGATTGAAAGGCGATTCTCACCTAATGAATATATGAGATAATATGATATAGGTTGGTTTGAATGCCTAAGTGAATTCTTCCATGGACATGAACTTAAGTAAAGACTTAAAATTACTTTAAAGGGAATTATGATTATTACCGAGTGAACATTAATATTATATGAAATCTTTTACATTTAGCAAGTTCTGCTTCCCATATGGGTTCCTTTTACATTTAGCAAGTCCGGGTTCCCAATATATATGTTATCTCATGAGATGGAAACCTTGTACGTTTAGCAAGTCTGGGTTTCTAGTAACAATCTCCTTGTTCCATAACTATGCGCCCATGTAGTTCTTTAGCTAGTGGATCCACCTTGACGCTAATTAAGTTTGTTTCACTGGGCAAGTGAAACACCTCTTTTTGGTGTAGGGTAGAACACCGTATTCCATGTAGCTCAAATGGTCCATGTCGATTGTGCAAATCTCCCTATATGTTAAGAATATAAACTATGTTATGAATATGACTTTAGATATGAATATGGACATTAACTATGACTTCTTGAGGGGTATTACTTAGTATGAGTGGGGGTATGAGATTCCACTTGTGCATCACAAAAGTAGACTTTAAGAGGGTCATGGTGAGGTTATTTATGATTATGAAATCTTATTAATCGTGTATGTATGACATGTAAGGATGTTAAGAATGACTTAACTTCATATGAATTTTGAATACGTATTTGAACTACACTAATTACTTCTTGATGAGTTTGTTTGGTGTCAGTGAGAGTATGGGCCTTCACTTGAACATCGCACTGGTGGACTTATGAAGGAGTTGTGGGGTAGTTTCCTTATGATATGGAGCTATAGGAACCCTTATAATCATGCTATTAAATTGTGTCTATGAATTATGTTTCTTATGCTTATGAATATGACTATACATTGTGGTATGGATTTACTATGTATTGTCTAAATGTGCAATATGAGTTTTAAACAAGAAAAGGCAAGATTTTAACTAAATGTCCTTTTTGCATGTTTTAATGATTTTTATGCATGGCTTCCATACTTGGTACATTAATTGTGTTAACCCATATTTCTTCTATTTTACTACCAAGTGTAAGTTCCAAAAAGTGATTGTGCATCTGAGGGTTGAAGCTTGGAATAGACTCCTATAAGACTTTTGGTATTTCCTCAAGATCCTAGGACAAGCATTTGATGCCACTTTATGTTTTTTCCATTGTAATAGACTTTGTAGACTTTCTATGTACTTTCTCCTATGAAACTATTATGTTGTAAAGGGATATTGTCCCTATTTGAGATTCTCTATTGTACTTAGATGGTGTATGAGACAAAGTCTAGACATCCTATTTTATTTTATGGAAAGAGCTTGACTTGATTGTATAAAAAAAATTGATTTCCTCTTATTCTATGTCGTATGCAATGATTAATATGTTATGGGCTTTTATGACACCCCCTTCGCGGTCAAGTACGTTGTGTCACATCTAGGGGGTAGACTTGGCTCGTTACAATGTCAATATGGACTTTGTTGTGGGTCTTCGTCGTAATCGTAGGCAACATTATTCTATTTGGTTTATTATCGATAGGATGACTAAATCAGCCCATTTTATTCCACTCAAGGTTTCTATTTCGGCGAAAGACTATGTCAAGTTTTACATCAAGGAGATAGTGAGGTTTCATTTGATTCCTTTGTCTATTATTTTTTATTGGGGTACTTAATTTACTTCACACTGTTGGAAAACATTCCAAAAAGGGGTTAGTACCCATGTTAAGCTAAGTACCGCTGTCCACCCACAAACGGATGGTCAAGTGGAATGCACCATTCAAACCCTAGAGGACAAGTTGTGGGAGTATGTTATTGACTTCAAAGTTAATTTGGATGACCATATACCATTGATAGATTTTTCTTACAATAATAGTTGCCACTCAAGCATTGCAATGGCTTCGTTTCATGCAGTATATCGTAGAAGGTGTAGATCTCTAGTTGGGTGGTTTGGAATAGGAGAATTTTCCCTAAGTTGTCCCAAATTGGTCTTTGAGGCCATTGAAAGGTTTTGACTCATAAGAGATGCACTAAAAATGGCCCAAAGTCGGCAAAAGTCTTATATCGATAATAGAAAATGGATCTATAATTTGAAGTTGGTGATTAGGTCTACTTAAAAATCTCACCTATGAAAAGTGTGATGATGTTTGGTAAGAAGGGAAAGCTTAGTCCCTGGTATGTTGGCCTATATCAAATCTTGAAACGTTTTTGGAAGGTTGCATATGAATTAGATTTATCAAGTGAATTAGCTCCGATTCACCCGGTGTTTCATGTTTCAAAGCTCAAGAAATGTATTGGTGATTTGGTATCCATCATTTCTTTAGATGGTTTAGGATTTGATGAGAATCTTTCTTATGAAGAGGTTCGCGTAGAGATTTTGTACCGGCAAGTTAAAAATTTGAGAAACAAAGAAGTAGCTTCCGTTAAGGTGTTATGGATGAATCACTTAGTTGAGGGTGCTACATAGGAGGCCAAGACCGATATGATGTCCCGCTATCCTCATATCTTCCTTTGTACTCATATTCAATCTTGAGGTGAGTAGTTTCTATTGAGTTTTTAATCTTTAGGGAGTCATGTGTATTGTATGAGTTTTCTATGATTTCCTTATGTTGTGCATGTTCCTTTGAGATTTCATATTTAGAATAAATTGAGTTTTCAGAGTTTATGTGATCCTCGTGTTTAGTTGCATTTTAGTATGATGATTGCATACTTTACTTTATAAGGTGAATTGATGAACATGCTTAGTTGTGTTTTTGATGAAATGATATGTTGGCTCCATATTGTGGTCATGAAATTTTTTGGTTGGAGAAGGTATTTCCTCCTATGAAAAAGATATATGTTGCATATCATGCATATTAAGTTGGTATATGTAGTTCCTACTCTTTTGTATTACATTGATCATGTATTTGAGATGGAGTTGAAGTTTCCTCCTTTTGAATAATGTTTGAAATGAATTGTGCATTTGTAAGTTTTGCGCATTTTTTAAGTTTCATGAAATGAATTGTGCATTTGTAAGTTTTGAGCATTTTTTATGTTTCATGCATAATGGGATGCTAGTCTGGAGTTTCTAACTTAGTTTGGTGTTTATATCATCATCCGGAGAAGAAAGTTCCCAAAAGGAGATAATTTAACACCCCAGAAATCTAATGACCTAAGCTAAAGCTTAATATGTACTCTAGTAGCCTAATGAACTTAAAATGTAAGGTAAGAATCCTAAAATAATTTCCTAACCTAGTACTAGTGTTCTAATGCCTAAATGTCAAGGCATTAACCCGAACCCCCACCCACCCACCCCAAAAGGGATCCTTGAAGAGGACCTAAGAGAGGGTCCTAAAAGTTGTCAAAAATAGCATGGAACAGTGATGGGCACCCATGAGCCGTGGGTGAACCCCCGCTACGTGGATGGGGTGTGTGGGTCGAGACTTAGTCTACCCAATGTTTCCCCCAATTTCCTAGTCTCAGACGCAGACCACGCACTAGCAGGATGATCCGTGGACCCATCCACAATCCGTGGATCACACTTGTAGGTATATGTAGGTTCGGCCAAGTGGGTGGATTCGTAAATTCTAATTCAATTAATTAAGGGTAGGTACGGTTATTGTTAGTTATTTTAGATATTTTAAGTTCTTTTAACTATTAAACAACTCTTTAACCCCTCATAAATCACAAGACTCAGACTTAATCAACTCTCCTCTCCTAAAATATTTCTCTCTCTAGACTCCAGGAAGATGCAATGTCAATGTCAAGATAGGGATCAAGAATCACTCTTTATTACTCAATTTCTTGTGGAATTCAATCTAAGGTATGAATGATATTCATATTTGGGAAGCTATCACCATAAGAGCCCCTTCAAATTGAGTTTTAAAGATTCTAAATTCCTGAAACCTAGGTTTTTCAATCTTCAACATGGGTCTTCTTTTAAAACGATTTCAATTGTTTGATTATGGTATAATATGATTAGTTATGATGATTTATGGTTGGAATAATTTTTTATTGTTGTATTTTAGACGAAAGTCTCCCTTGGACCCATGATTTCCCCTTCTTTCTAAAGTATGAACTAAATTATGGCTTGGTTGACTATGGAACCTTGATTATTGATTAGGTTTATAGTAATTGTGTTATTGAATCATCACATATCTCTATATAGTGTAGTAAATCTAAAATATAGGGTTTATCTTGATTCTTAGCCTTGAAGGGCAATTATATAGGGTTGTATATGTTGATGAGGATTGTATATGAACTCATGATTCACTTCAATGGTGATGATCCTGTGACTATTATGTATTGGTTGTTTTGACTGTAAGATCCCTCTTCCCCTACCCTTAGACATGACTAGTATGAATGACTATGATTATAGTAAGCTTGTTGTGTTACTTGTAAGGCTATTCTCATGGACACACTATGATTAAGATGTGAAAGGTTTACTCACATGTTGATGATTATAAGGTTGAAAGGACATTATCACCTAATAAATCAATGAGCTATTATGATGATATGTCATTGAGTGCCTAGTGCATTATTTGATGACCATGAATTTAAGTAAAGATTTAATATGAACTTTAAAGGGAATCATGCTTAGCACCGAGTGGGTATGAAAATGAGATGGAAGCTTTACGCTAGAAAGTCCGGCTTCCCAAAGTCACAATCTCATGAGATGGAAACCTTTTATATTAGAAAGTTTGGGTTCCTAGAAGCAATCACCTTATCCCGTAACTATGTGCATATGTCTTAGCTAGTGGATACACCTAAAATCTAATATGTTGTTCTACCTTAGGCAAGTAGGAAATAATTTTTCGGTGTGGGAGTAAGAGACCGGATTCCATGTAGCTCAATATGGTCTATGTCGGTTAAGTCTATATTTTCCTATATGGTAAGAACATGAATTATGTTAAGAACATGGACTTTAATTATGACTTCTTAAGGGTTATTACTTAGTGTGGATGGGGTATGAGACTCTATGTATGCATTGCTCAAGTGGGATCTAAGAGGGGTTGTGGTTAGGTTCTTTTATGTTATGAAGAGTTATGGATTATGTATGTATGATAAGTGATGTTGGTAAGGATGACACAACTTGTTACAAGTTATGAACATGAATTACTCCTTACTTATGTATGTTGGTTATGAATGAGGTAAAACCATGATATGTATGATGTTGGTGACCTAAATGTGATACTTAGCATTTGGTATGGTTATAGGATCTTACCTTTGCATTAAACTACTATGGAATTGGGTTGTTTGTATTTTGGGTTGACTTGTAATTATTTTTATATGTGTATAATGACTTTTAAACTTGATAAATGCATGATTTCAACTAAATGTCCCTTTTATACATGTTTTTAATGGTTTTGTGCATGGGTTCCATACTTAGTACGTTATTGTGCTAACCCATATTTTCTACATTGTACGAGTGTAGGTTCAGGTCATTGAGATGCACTAGTTCTTCCTTCAAGCGAAGCTTGGGTTTACTATCCCTTAGGCTTGGTGAGTCCTCCAGTTCAAGGACAAGATGTTATCTTTTCTAGTTTCTATTGTACTTAATACTTTGAGACGTTATTAATGTAAAGGGCTTATGACCCTATTTGTACTCACTTTTGTATTAGATGGTCAATGAGACAAGTCTAGATTCCTATTTTCATTAATCAAAAGAAGTTGACTTCCATTGTAAAAGTTTAAAATTTTCTGCATTATTCTATGTCTTGATAGAACATGTTATTATGGGCTGATTTAGTTTATAGGTATTGCTAATTGTTAGTTTAAATGCTATGTAAAAGTGATTTTAATGATTAATTATTGTTTAATTTAAGAATTATAGTTGCAAATGCAGTTTTGTACTTTGTTCTTGGCTTGCTCAAGAGATAGGTTCTACAACTAAGGTTTTTGATTAATGGATCGTGGGTATTGGGTTTATTTTCATTTAACGAGAGAGACTGAATCCTAAACTCAATCCCACACATTTAGCTTGAGAGAGTAAATGGATTAAGGTGTGGGTTGCTCTTAATTTTCATGTTTATTGATGTTCGAAAGAAATCACTTAATGTTGGGTATTTGTTCGAAAGAAAATTACCTCCCTTATCGTCTTGCCTACTAACTAATATCTAGATTTTTACTAATAGATTGCAATTACCCATATGATTAATTTTCCTGTAATCGATCACATCTCAAGAATTTGTCTTATTATTATTAACTCTTAGTGTTTGTGACTGCTTTTAGTTGATAATCAAAACCAAAAACTCCCATTTGGAATAGGAGAATTTTCCCTAATTTGTCCCAAATTGGTCTTTGAGGCCATTGGAAGATTTTGACTCATTAGAGATGGACTAAAAATGGCCCAAAGTCGGCAAAAGTCTTATATCGATAATAGAAAAAGGATCTATAATTTGAAGTTGGTGATTAGGTCTACTTAAAAATCTCACCTATGAAAAGTGTGATGAGGTTTGGTAAGAAGGGAAATCTTAGTCCCCGGTATGTTGGGCTATATCAAATCGTGAATTATATTTATCAACAAAATTAGCTCCGGTTCACCCGGTGTTTCATGTTTTAAAGCTCAAGAAATGTATTGGTGATTCGGTATCCATCATTTCTTTAGATGGTTTAGGATTTGATGAGAATCTTTCTTATGAAGAGGTTCGCGTAGAGATTTTGGGCCGGCAAGTTAAAAATTTGAGAAACAAAGAAGTAGCTTCCTTTAAGTTGTAATGGATGAATCACATAGTTGAGGGTGCTACATGGGAGGCCAAGGCCGATATGATGTCCCGCTATCCTCATATCTTCCTTTCTACTCCTATTCAAGCTTGAGGTGAGTAGTTTCTCTTGAGTTTTTAGTCTTTAGGGAGTCATGTGTATTGTATGAGTTTTCTATGATTTCCTTATGTTGTGCATGTTCCTTTGAGATTTCATGTTTAGAATAAATTGAGTTTTCATAGTTTATGTGATCCTCGTGTTTAGTTGCATTTAAGTATGATGATTGCATACTTTAATTTATAAGGTGAATTGATGAACATGCTTAGTTGTGTTTTTGATGATATGATATGTTGGCTCCATATTGTGGTCTTGAACTTTTTTGGTTGGAGAAGGTATTTCCTCCTATGAAAAAGATATATGTTGCATATCATGCATATTAAGTTGGTATATGTAGTTCCTACTCTTTTGTATTAGATTGATCATGTCTTTGAGATAGAGTTGAAGTTTCCTCCTTTTGAATAATGTTTGAAATGAATTGTGCATTTGTAAGTTTTGTGCATTTTTTATGTTTCATGAAATGAATTGTGCATTTGTAATTTTTGAGCATTTTTTATGTTTCATGCATAATGGGATGCTAGTCTGGAGTTTCTAACTTAGTTTGGTATTTATATCATCATCCAGGGAAGAAAGTTCCCAAAAGGAGATAATTTAACACCCCGAAAATCTAATGACCTAAGCTAGAGCTTAACATTTACTCTAGTACCCTAATGAACTTAAAATGTAAGGTAAGAATCCTAAAATAATTTCCTAACCTAGTACTAGTGTTCTAATGCCTAAATTTCAAGGCATGAACCTGAACCCCCCCCCCCAAAAAAAAAAAAGGGTCCTTGAAGAGGACCCAAGAGAGGGTCCTAAAAGAAGTCAAAAATAGCAAGGAACATTGATGGGCACCCATGAGCCATGGGTGAACCCCCGCTACGTGGATGGGGGTGTGGATCGAGACTTAGTCTACCCAATGTTTCCCCCAATTTCCTAGTCTCAGACGCAGACCACGCACTAGCAGGATGATCCGTGGACCCATCCACGGTCCGTGGATGTAGCCCGTGGATCACACTTGTAGGTATTATGTAGGTTCGGCCAAGTGGGTGGATTCGTAAATTCCAATTCAATTAATTAAGGGTAGGTACGGTTATTTTTAGTTAATTTATATATTATAAGTTCTTTTAACTATTAAACAACTCTTTAACCCCTCATAAATCACTAGATTTGTCCCTAATTCGTCCCAAATTGGAATAGGAGAATTTTCCCTAATTTGTCCCAAATTGGTCTTTGAGGCCATTGAAAGATTTTGACTCATCAGAGATGGACTAAAAATGGCCCAAAGTCGGCAAAAGTATTATATCGATAATAGAAAAAGGATCTATAATTTGAAGTTGGTGATTAGGTCTACTTAAAAATCTCACCTATGAAAAGTGTGATGAGGTTTGGTAAGAAGGGAAAGCTTAGACCTGGTATGTTGGCCTATATCAAATCTTCAAACGTTTGAGGAAGGTTGCATATGAATAGATTTATCAAGTGAATTAGCTCCGGTTCACCCGGTGTTTCATGTTTCAAAGCTCAATAAATGTATTGGTGATTCGGTATCCATCATTTCTTTAGATGGTTTAGGATTTGATGAGAATCTTTCTTATGAAGAGGTTCGCGTAGAGATTTTGGACCGGCAAGTTAAAAATTTGAGAAATAAAGAAGTAGCTTCCGTTAAGTTGTAATGGATGAATCACATAGTTGAGGGTGCTACATGGGAGGCCAAGGCCGATATGATGTCCCGCTATCCTCATATCTTCCTTTCTACCCCTATTCAAGCTTGAGGTGAGTAGTTTCTCTTGAGTTTTTAGTCTTTAGGGAGTCATGTGTATTGTATGTGTTTTCTATGATTTCCTTATGTTGTGCATGTTCCTTTGAGATTTCATGTTTAGAATAAATTGAGTTTTCATAGTTTATGTGATCCTCGTGTTTAGTTGCATTTAAGTATGATGATTGCATACTTTACTTCATAAGGTGAATTGATGAACATGCTTAGTTGTGTTTTTGATGAAATGATATGTTGGCTCCATATTGTGGTCTTGAACGTTTTTGGTTGGAGAAGGTATTTCCTCCTATGAAAAAGATATATGTTGCATATCATACATATTAAGTTTGTATATGTAGTTCCTACTCTTTTGTATTACATTGATCATGTCTTTGAGATGGAGTTGAAGTTTCCTCCTTTTGAATAATGTTTGAAATGAATTGTGCATTTGTAAGTTTTGCGCATTTTTTAAGTTTCATGAAATGAATTGTGCATTTGTTTGTTTTGAGCATTTTTTATGTTTCATGCATAATGGGATGCTTGTCTGGAGTTTATAACTTAGTTTGGTGTTTATATCATCATCCAGGGAAGAAAGTTCCCAAAAGGAGATAATTTAACACCCCGGAAATCTAAAGACCTAAGCTAGAGCTTAACATTTACTCTAGTAGCCTAATGAACTTAAAATGTAAGGTAAGAATCCTAAAATAATTTCCAAACCTAGTACTAGTGTTCTAATGCCTAAATGTCAAGGCATGAACCTGAACCCCCCCCCCCAAAAAAAAAGGGTCCTTGAAGAGGACCCAAGAGAGGGTCCTAAAAGAAGTCAAAAATAGCAAGGAACATTGATGGGCACCAATGAGCCGTGGGTGAACCCCCGCTACGTGGATGGGGGGTGTGGGTCGAGACTTAGTCTACCCAATGTTTCCCCCAATTTCCTAGTCTCAGACGCAGACCACGCACTAGCAGGATGATCCGTGGACCCATCCACGGTCCGTGGATGTAGCCCGTGGATCACACTTGTAGGTATTATGTAGGTTCGGCCAAGTGGGTGGATTCGTAAATTCCAATTCAATTAATTAAGGGTAGGTACGGTTATTTTTAGTTAATTTAGATATTATAAGTTCTTTTAACTATTAAACAACTCTTTAACCCCTCATAAATCACTAGATTTGTCCCTAATTCGTCCCAAATTGGAATAGGAGAATTTTCCCTAATTTGTCCCAAATTGGTCTTTGAGGCCATTGAGAGATTTTGACTCATCAGAGATGGACTAAAAATGGCCCAAAGTCGGCAAAAGTATTATATCGATAATAGAAAAAGGATCTATAATTTGAAGTTGGTGATTAGGTCTACTTAAAAATCTCACCTATGAAAAGTGTGATGAGGTTTGGTAAGAAGGGAAAGCTTAGACCTGGTATGTTGGCCTATATCAAATCTTCAAACGTTTGAGGAAGGTTGCATATGAATAGATTTATCAAGTGAATTAGCTCCGGTTCACCCGGTGTTTCATGTTTCAAAGCTCAATAAATGTATTGGTGATTCGGTATCCATCATTTCTTTAGATGGTTTAGGATTTGATGAGAATCTTTCTTATGAAGAGGTTCGCGTAGAGATTTTGGACCGGCAAGTTAAAAATTTGAGAAATAAAGAAGTAGCTTCCGTTAAGTTGTAATGGATGAATCACATAGTTGAGGGTGCTACATGGGAGGCCAAGGCCGATATGATGTCCCGCTATCCTCATATCTTCCTTTCTACCCCTATTCAAGCTTGAGGTGAGTAGTTTCTCTTGAGTTTTTAGTCTTTAGGGAGTCATGTGTATTGTATGAGTTTTCTATGATTTCCTTATGTTGTGCATGTTCCTTTGAGATTTCATGTTTAGAATAAATTGAGTTTTCATAGTTTATGTGATCCTCGTGTTTAGTTGCATTTAAGTATGATGATTGCATACTTTACTTTATAAGGTGAATTGATGAACATGCTTAGTTGTGTTTTTGATGAAATGATATGTTGGCTCCATATTGTGGTCTTGAACGTTTTTGGTTGGAGAAGGTATTTCCTCCTATGAAAAAGATATATGTTGCATATCATACATATTAAGTTTGTATATGTAGTTCCTACTCTTTTGTATTACATTGATCATGTCTTTGAGATGGAGTTGAAGTTTCCTCCTTTTGAATAATGTTTGAAATGAATTGTGCATTTGTAAGTTTTGCGCATTTTTTAAGTTTCATGAAATGAATTGTGCATTTGTTTGTTTTGAGCATTTTTTATGTTTCATGCATAATGGGATGCTTGTCTGGAGTTTATAACTTAGTTTGGTGTTTATATCATCATCCAGGGAAGAAAGTTCCCAAAAGGAGATAATTTAACACCCCGGAAATCTAATGACCTAAGCTAGAGCTTAACATTTACTCTAGTAGCCTAATGAACTTAAAATGTAAGGTAAGAATCCTAAAATAATTTCCAAACCTAGTACTAGTGTTCTAATGCCTAAATGTCAAGGCATGAACCTGAACCCCCCCCCCCAAAAAAAAAGGGTCCTTGAAGAGGACCCAAGAGAGGGTCCTAAAAGAAGTCAAAAATAGCAAGGAACATTGATGGGCACCAATGAGCCGTGGGTGAACCCCCGCTACGTGGATGGGGGGTGTGGGTCGAGACTTAGTCTACCCAATGTTTCCCCCAATTTCCTAGTCTCAGACGCAGACCACGCATTAGCAGGATGATCCGTGGACCCATCCACGGTCCGTGGATGTAGCCCGTGGATCACACTTGTAGGTATTATGTAGGTTCGGCCAAGTGGGTGGATTCGTAAATTCCAATTCAATTAATTAAGGGTAGGTACGGTTATTTTTAGTTAATTTAGATATTATAAGTTCTTTTAACTATTAAACAACTCTTTAACCCCTCATAAATCACAAGACTCAGACTTAATCAACTCTCCTCTCCTAAAATATTTTTCTCTCTAGACTCCAGGAAGATGCAATGTCAATGTCAAGATAGGGATCAAGAATCACTCTTTATTACTCAATTTCTTGTGGAATTCAATCTAAGGTATGAATGATATTCATATTTGGGAAGCTATCACCATAAGAGCCCCTTCAAATTGAGTTTTAAACATTTTAAATTCCTGAAACCTAGGTTTTTCAATCTTCAACATGGGCCTTCTTTTAAAACGATTTCAATTGTTTGATTATGGTATAATATGATTAGTTATGATGATTTATGGTTGGAATAATCTTTTATTGTTGTATTTTTTACGAAAGTCTCCCTTGAACCCATGATTTCCCCTTCTTTGTAAAGTATGAACTAAAGTATGGCTTGGTTGACTATGGAACCTTGATTATTGATTAGGTTTATAGTAATTGTGTTATTGAATCATCACATATCTCTATATAGTGTAATAAATCTAGAATATAGGGTTTATCTTGATTCTTAGCCTTGAAGGGCAATTATATAGGGTTGTATATGTTGATGAGGATTGTATATGAACTCATGATTCACTTCAATGGTGATGATCCTGTGACTATTATGTATTGGTTGTTTTGACTGTAAGATCCCTCTTCCCCTACCCTTAGACATGACTAGTATGAATGACTATGATTATAGTAAGCTTGTTGTGTTACTTGAAAGGCTATTCTCATGGACACACTATGATTAAGATGTGAAAGGTTTACTCACATGTTGATGATTATAAGGTTGAAAGGACATTATCACCTAATAAATCAATGATCTATTATGATGATATGTCGTTGAGTACCTTGTGCATTATTTGATGACCATGAATTTAAGTAAAGATTTAATATGAACTTTAAAGGGAATCATGCTTAGCACCGAGTGGATATGAAAATGAGATGGAAGCTTTACGCTAGAAAGTCCGGCTTCCCAAAGTCACAATCTCATGAGATGGAAACCTTTTATATTAGAAAGTTTGGGTTCCTAGAAGCAATCACCTTATCCCGTAACTATGTGCATATGTCTTAGGTAGTGGATACACCTAAAATCTAATATGTTGTTCTACCTTAGGCAAGTAGGAAATAATTTTTCGGTGTGGGAGTAAGAGACCGGATTCCATGTAGCTCAATATGGTCTATGTCGGTTAAGTCTATATTTTCCTATATGGTAAGAACATGAATTATGTTAAGAACATGGACTTTAATTATGACTTCTTAAGGGGTATTACTTAGTGTAGATGGGGTATGAGACTCTATGTATGCATTGCTCAAGTGGGATCTAAGAGGGGTTGTGGTTAGATTCTTTTATGTTATGAAGAGTTATGGATTATGTATGTATGATAAGTGATGTTGTTAAGGATGACACAACTTGTTACAAGTTATGAACATGAATTACTCCTTACTTATGTATGTTGGTTATGAATGAGGTAAAACCATGATATGTATGATATTGGTGACCTAAATGTGATACTTAGAATTTGGTATGGTTATAGGATCTTACCTTTGCATTAAACTACTATGGAATTGGGTTGTTTGTATGTTGGTTTGACTTGTAATTATTTTTATATGTGTATAATGACTTTTAAACTTGATAAATGCATGATTTCAACTAAATGTCCCTTTTATACATGTTTTTGATGGTTTTTGTGCATGTGTTCCATACTTAGTACGTTATTGTGCTAACCCATATTTTCTACATTCTGTGAGTGTAGGTTCAGTTCGTTCAGATGCACTAGTGCTTCCTTCAAGCGAAGCTTGGGTTGACTATCCCTTAGGCTTGGTGAGTCCTCCAGTTCAAGTACAAGATGTTATCTTTTCTAGTTTCTATTGTATTTAATACTTTGAGACGTTATTAACGTAAAGGGCTTATGACCCTATTTGTACTCACTTTTGTATTAAATGGTCAATAAGACAAGTCTAGATTCCTATTTTCATTAATCAAAAAGAAGTTGACTTCGATTGTAAAAGTTTAAAATTTTCCGTATTATTCTATGTCTTGATAGAACATGTTATTATGGGCTGATTTAGTTTATAGGTATTGCTAATTGTTAGTTTAAATGCTATTTAAAAGTGATTTTAATGATGCTGTTTAATTTAAGAATTGTAGTTGCAAATGCAGTTTTGTACTTTGTTCTTGGCTTGCTCAAGAGATAGGTTCTACAACTAAGGTTTTTGATTAATGGATCGTGGGTATTGGGTTTATTTTCATTTAGCGAGAGAGAGTAAATCCTAATCTCAATCCGCCACATTTAGCTTGAGAGAGTAAATGGAGTAAGGTGTGGATTGCTCTTAATTTTCATGTTTATTGATGTTCGAAAGAAATCACTTAATGTTGGGTATTTGTTCGAAAGAAAATTACCTCCCTTATTGTCTTGCCTACTAACTAATATCCAGATATTTACTAATAGTTGCAATTACCGATATGCCTAATTTTCGTGGAATCGATCACATCTCAAGAATTTGTCTCATTATTATTAACTCTTAGTGTTTGTGACTGCTTTTAGTTGATAACCAAAACCAAAAACTCCCATTTGGAATAGGAGAATTTTCCCTAATTTTATCCCAAATTGGTCTTTGAGGCCATTGAAAGATTTTGACTCATCAGAGATGGACTAAAAATGGCCCAAAGTCGGCAAAAGTCTTATATCGATAATAGAAAAAGGATCTATAATTTGAAGTTGGTGATTAGGTCTACTAAAAATCTCACCTATGAAAAGTGTGATGAGGTTTGGTAAGAAGGGAAAGCTTAGACCCGGTATGTTGGCCTATATCAAATCTTCAAGCGTTTTAGGAAGGTTGCATATGAATAGATTTATCAAGTGAATTAGCTCTGGTTCACCCGGTGTTTCATGTTTCAAAGCTCAAGAAATGTATTGGTGATTCGGTATCCATCATTTCTTTAGATGGTTTAGGATTTGATGAGAATCTTTCTTCTGAAGAGGTTCGCGTAGAGATTTTGGACCGGCAAGTTAAAAATTTGAGAAACAAAGAAGTAGCTTCCGTTAAGTTGTAATGGATGAATCACATAGTTGAGGGTGCTACATGGGAGGCCAAGGCCTATATGATGTCCCGCTATCCTCATATCTTCCTTTCTACTCCTATTCAAGCTTGAGGTGAGTAGTTTCTCTTGAGTTTTTAGTCTTTAGGGAGTCATGTGTATTGTATGAGTTTTCTATGATTTCCTTATGTTGTGCATGTTCCTTTGAGATTTCATGTTTAGAATAAATTGAGTTTTCATAGTTTATGTGATCCTCGTGTTTAGTTGTATTTAAGTATGATGATTGCATACTTTACTTTATAAGGTGAATTGATGAACATGCTTAGTTGTGTTTTTGATAAAATGATATGTTCGCTCCATATTGTGGTCTTGAACTTTTTTTTGTTGGAGAAGGTATTTCCTCCTATGAAAAAGATATATGTCGCATATCATACATATTAAGTTTGTACATGTAGTTCCTACTCTTTTGTATTACATTGATCATGTCTTTGAGATGGAGTTGAAGTTTCCTCCTTTTGAATAATGTTTGAAATGAATTGTGCATTTGTAAGTTTTGCGCATTTTTTATGTTTCATGAAATGAATTGTGAATTTGTAAGTTTTGAGCATTTTTTATGTTTCATGCATAATGGGATGCTTGTTTGGAGTTTATAACTTAGTTTGGTGTTTATATCATCATCCAGGGAAGAAAGTTCCCAAAAGGAGATAATTTAACACCCCGGAAATCTAATGACCTAAGCTAGAACTTAACATTTACTCTAGTAGCCTAATGAACTTAAAATGTAAGGTAAGAATCCTAAAATAATTTCCTAACCTAGACTAGTGTTCTAATGCCTAAATGTAAAGGCATGAACCCGAACCCCCCTCCCCCCCCCAAAAGGTCCTTGAAGAGGACCCAAGAGAGGGTCCTAAAAGCTGTCAAATATAGCAAGGAACATTGATGGGCACCCATGAGACGTGGGTGGACCCCCGCTACCTGGATGGGGGGTGTGGGTCAAGACTTAGTCTACCAAATGTTTCCCCTAATTTCCTAGTCTCAGACGCAGACCACGCACTAGCAAGATGATCCGTGGACCCATCCACGGTCCGTGGATGTAGTCCGTGGATCACACTTGTAGCTATTACGTAGGTTCGGCCAAGTGGGTGGATTCGTAAATTCCAATTCAATTAATTAAGGGTAGGTACGGTTATTGTTAATTATTTTAGATATTTTAAGTTCTTTTAACTATCAAACAACTCTTTAACCCCTCAGAAATCACAAGACTCAGACTTAATCAACTCTCGTCTCCTAAAATATTTCTCTCTCTAGACTCCAGGAAGATCCAATGTCAATGTCAAGATAGGGATCAAGAACCACTCTTTAGTACTCAATTTATTCTAGAATTCAATCTATGGTATGGATGATATTCATATTTGGGAAGCTATCACCAAAAGATCCCCTTCAAATTGAGTTTTAAAGATTCTAAATTCCTCAAATCTTGAAACGTTTTTGGAAGGTTGCATATGAATTAGATTTATCAAGTGAATTAGCTCCAATTCACCCGGTGTTTCATGTTTCAAAGCTCAAGAAATGTATTGGTGATTTGGTATCCATCATTTCTTTAGATGGTTTAGGATTTGATGAGAATCTTTCTTATGAAGAGGTTCGCGTAGAGATTTTGTACCAACAAGTTAAAAATTTGAGAAACAAAGAAGTAGCTTCCGTTAAGGTGTTATGGATGAATCACTTAGTTGAGGGTGCTACATAGGAGGCCAAGACCGATATGATGTCCCGCTATCCTCATATCTTCCCTTGTACTCATATTCAATCTTGAGGTGAGTAGTTTCTATTGAGTTTTTAATCTTTAGGGAGTCATGTGTATTGTATGAGTTTTCTATGATTTCCTTATGTTGTGCATGTTCCTTTGAGATTTCATATTTAGAATAAATTGAGTTTTCAGAGTTTATGTGATCCTCGTGTTTAGTTGCATTTTAGTATGATGATTGCATACTTTACTTTATAAGGTGAATTGATGAACATGCTTAGTTGTGTTTTTGATGAAATGATATGTTGGCTCCATATTGTGGTCATGAAATTTTTTGGTTGGAGAAGGTATTTCCTCCTATGAAAAAGATATATGTTGCATATCATGCATATTAAGTTGGTATATGTAGTTCCTACTCTTTTGTATTACATTGATCATGTATTTGAGATGGAGTTGAAGTTTCCTCCTTTTGAATAATGTTTGAAATGAATTGTGCATTTGTAAGTTTTGCGCATTTTTTAAGTTTCATGAAATGAATTGTGCATTTGTAAGTTTTGAGCATTTTTTATGTTTCATGCATAATGGGATGCTAGTCTGGAGTTTCTAACTTAGTTTGGTGTTTATATCATCATCCGGAGAAGAAAGTTCCCAAAAGGAGATAATTTAACACCCCAGAAATCTAATGACCTAAGCTAAAGCTTAATATGTACTCTAGTAGCCTAATGAACTTAAAATGTAAGGTAAGAATCCTAAAATAATTTCCTAACCTAGTACTAGTGTTCTAATGCCTAAATGTCAAGGCATTAACCCGAACCCCCACCCACCCACCCCAAAAGGGATCCTTGAAGAGGACCTAAGAGAGGGTCCTAAAAGTTGTCAAAAATAGCATGGAACAGTGATGGGCACCCATGAGCCGTGGGTAAACCCCCGCTACGTGGATGGGGTGTGTGGGTCGAGTCTTAGTCTACCCAATGTTTCCCCCAATTTCCTAGTCTCAGACGCAGACCACGCACTAGCAGGATGATCCATGGACCCATCCACAATCCGTGGATCACACTTGTAGGTATATGTAGGTTCGGCCAAGTGGGTGGATTCGTAAATTCTAATTCAATTAATTAAGGGTAGGTACGGTTATTGTTAGTTATTTTAGATATTTTAAGTTCTTTTAACTATTAAACAACTCTTTAACCCCTCATAAATCACAAGACTCAGACTTAATCAACTCTCCTCTCCTAAAATATTTCTCTCTCTAGACTCCAGGAAGATGCAATGTCAATGTCAAGATAGGGATCAAGAATCACTCTTTATTACTCAATTTCTTGTGGAATTCAATCTAAGGTATGAATGATATTCATATTTGGGAAGCTATCACCATAAGAGCCCCTTCAAATTGAGTTTTAAAGATTCTAAATTCCTGAAACCTAGGTTTTTCAATCTTCAACATGGGTCTTCTTTTAAAACGATTTCAATTGTTTGATTATGGTATAATATGATTAGTTATGATGATTTATGGTTGGAATAATTTTTTATTGTTGTATTTTAGACGAAAGTCTCCCTTGGACCCATGATTTCCCCTTCTTTCTAAAGTATGAACTAAAGTATGGCTTGGTTGACTATGGAACCTTGATTATTGATTAGGTTTATAGTAATTGTGTTATTGAATCATCACATATCTCTATATAGTGTAGTAAATCTAAAATATAGGGTTTATCTTGATTCTTAGCCTTGAAGGGCAATTATATAGGGTTGTATATGTTGATGAGGAAGGTATATACACTCATGATTCACTTCAATGGTGATGATCCTATGACTATTATACTTTGTTCTTGGGTTGCTCAAGAGATAGGTTCTACAACTAAGGTTTTTGATTAATGGATTGTGGATATTGGGTTTATTTTCATTTAGCGAGAGAGAGTAAATCCTAAACTCAATCCCACACATTTAGCTTGAGAGAGTAAATGGATTAAGGTGTGGGTTGCTCTTAATTTTCATGTTTATTGATGTTCGAAAGAAATCACTTAATGTTGGGTATTTGTTCGAAAAAAATTTACCTCCCTTATCGTCGTGCCTACTCACTAATATCTAGATACTTACTAATAGTTGTAATTACCCATATGCCTAATTTTCCTATAATCGATCACATCTCAAGAATCTGTCTCATTATTATTAACTCTTAGTGTTTGTGACTGCTTTTAGTTGATAATCAAAACCAAAAAAACCCCATTTGACATTCTTTTCACCCCTTTTACTTGCTTATGTCTTTAGTCGATAATTTCTAATCATATGGACGATTTTACCACATTCATACTGAATTTAAGAACGTACCGCTCCGTGTGGGATTCGACCCCAACTGATTTAGTTGGATTGATATCGTTGAACACCTAGAATTGCTTGAGGTGTGCTTGAAACATTAAATTAGAGGTATGTGCTTTGCCTTGGGTGACCAACTACGGATCCCTACCTATGGTCCGTGGGTTAGACCACGGGATGTGGGTGGCCGGTCATGGATGGCCCATGCATTTTTTAGAGAGCTGGATATTTTCCTCTTTTGAATATGGGGTGTTACACTGAAAGATTGTTAAAATTCATCTCTAAATCAAGAATTTCAAGCATATTCGAGGTGAACCTTTGTATGAAATGTAGTTGAGGTTCAAGAAGTTGCTCTTGCAATGTCCAACCCATGGTATTGCAGTACTTTTATTGTAGACAACTTGGTATTGTGGTACTTTTATTGTAGCCTTGACTCAATCAATAAAGGTGTGGCTGATCAATTAGTCCATGGTGGATTGATGATATAACCTTATGATATAGGTGCTTTGTTTCTATGATATGACTAAGATCAAATGAGCATGGAGTTCTAGAGAGACCAATTGCCTACTCTACATGTGGGTCTAAGTAAAGAACCAGTCTACAAAGACCATTAAAGAGATGAAAACATGGCCAAAATAATAACCCAAATCGATTTGTTGTTTAAACATGTCATGGGAGGTGGAACCAAGTTAGTAAATTCGGTTGGAACCAACAATGGGCAGTGCCAAGATAATGCCAAATTTGAGGCATTGTACAGTTAAGAAGTTCAATACTTGGGAAATCAAGTGGGGGGTTCTCGCACCAATTGTCAACGACAAGTTGGAAGCCAAGGCTGGATCAAAGATAGAGATGGTAGTTGGAAAGGCTGACGAGGTGCAAATTTGAGAGATAGGGAGATGGAAAATATAGATATGTATCTCTCCGTGATTGTCCACGCCCAAAAGAACCAGTTGGTCTAGAAGGAAGTCAGGCATAAGACATGTTTGTAAGGATTTACAAAAAGGTTCAAGGGTTCCATAAGATGTTGAAGGACTTGAAAAATGCCTTCTTCTCAAATTCTATCAAGCAACTGGAGACCCAACTGGTCAAATTGCCACTCATCTAAATCCAAGGCAAAAGGGAACTTTGTCTAGTGATACCATCCCAACCCCCAAAAAAATTGTTGAGTTGGAGAAATATGTCATACCACAATGTTAATTAAGGCGCTTCTATGAAGGCAACCGAAGCCTTTACTTATGTTTTTATGGATTCAGAATAATGTGCCTTGTGACTGCAGATTAAGAAGAGGTTGGAAGATTAAAAAGGCATCATGTGTAATGCAAAACCCAATCGGTGATCTTCCGAAGACATTACATGGACTAATGTTTGTTTCTCTTTTGAGATTGAACATATGGAAAAATATGATGTCAAGATTGGTATCAGAACTCCAAACGATAATTAGGTGACGTGCAATACGCAGACTCATTGGGTTCACCAAATTAGCCTTCAGGTTTGGTTTTTGTTCAGTCATGTTCGGTGAGTTTAAGCTCCAATTATAGATACGCGTAACACATTTGGAAACATTAACTGAGATAGTCAAACGGGCCTGACATAAAAATGCCAAACGTCTTTTCAAATTTATAAATCAAATTCTTTGAAATTAGATAGCCTTTTACATTCGTTTCTCCTGTATCACATATTTTGAGTGTTTGTGAGTCTATTGTGAGTATTTCAAAATACTATGAGTGCATTTTCTTGGATTTTGGGTCAACCCAACCCCGAAACCTCATTTTCTCAATCATTTTCAGCATTAAGGTTGGTTTTTCAATTTCTTGTTGATTATTTGGAGTTTAAAATACATATTGGGTGTGAGTTTGAGACGTGTGACTGATATTGTGAGTTTGATTTTGATGAGTAGATTCGCATTCCCTTATTTGAAATGGGCTCATGTGATTTTGAGTGTGAATGCCTATATAACTGTGAATCGTGATTGTGTTGGTTACGTTCTAAAATTAAGCTACTAAATATGTTGGGTATAAGCTTAATTGAATGTCGGTGAAGTCTAAATAGGCTCAAATTGACCCAGTTGCATGATTTTTCCCAATGATAGATAGGGTGACTACTTTCGTAAAGGCAAATAGTCAATTAGTGCAATGCTTAGTCAGTGATGGTAGAAAAGCATATAGGTGGATTGTAATGTTTGGGAAATACTAGAATTTGATGTGTGTGTTGAATTATTTAAGAAAATTAGGCATTAGGTTGAATATTTCTTGTTCGGCGGGATTCTCTTAGCTTTCCAAGGAAGTGTAATATCAGATTGCCCTATTTAGCATATGTAAGGCCTTCAGCACTATCCGGTTAAGCAGGCTGGTTTGAGTCCGCTGAACCCATTTGGCTAATTGATTACTGGGAGAGGATGTCACCGTTGATGGTTGTTATCTTCCCTTTTGCACTGTCATATTTTCAACACTTGTCTTAGATCACAAATATCAACTTGGTGAATTGTCGATTTGGCATTGACTGCGCCTTTTATTCTTAAGCCCTCTACTTTCCATTTCGGAGAACTCACCAGAGATTGCCAATCCTATTTGCGATCCTCCATCCTGTTAGGTGAGCATAAGGAATTTTTTTCATCTATGATTCAATGTGTATTTGATTTCAACTAAACTTCACAAATTTTTGGTTTGAATGTGAGCTTTGCAGGTAATGACAAGAACAAAGGGCAACCAAAATGTTTTTTCTGATAATAAATCGGAAAGAGAGTCTGTTTCTCCTCAGCCTATTACTCAACTAAATAGATATTGTACCCAATAAAAAAAACCTCAGACCCCTACCGATGAGGGTAAGAAAGAAAAATATCACATCGCTACTAAGCAACTCAGAAATGGTGTTGCCACCTCAAGATGTCAATTCTGCTTCTCACTTTCTCCCTATAATAGCTCCAGGGGCTTTGAATAAGCTCAAGGCAGAAAGGGAATAGACAATTTTAGAGGAGGGATAACTCTTGACTAATGGAGTGATGAGCGAGTATCGAGACATATGGGAGACAATCAAATTCAACAAGCTGGAGAAGCTTTCAAAAACTAGGAACCTCTATGTGCCAAAGTGGGTAAGAGTGATTTAAGATTTATTTGTTAAGGCATTGCATAAGAAAAGGAAAGGTATTGTCTCAAAAACACTAGATGAAGTTGAAGTGCAAGGTAAAATGGTTCAGTGTCATGCCACTAAATTTAATGCATTATTGTTCACCCTGAATAATTAGGATGATGAGTATGAAACCAGATGAGAAAGACTTAAGATTCATTAAAGGGGTGGTTAGTCACTCAGATATCCGGTGAGTCTACCCCTTCTTAGATGGTTGAAGGTTCCAAGATAGAGAATAACGACATGAACATCGTGGAAAGATACTAGTTCGGGTTTATCAGCAACAACGTGATGTCGACCCAAAATGAATCCATACTCTAGCATCTAATAGAAGTGTTAGTGGGTTTTAGTATTTACAGAGAGAAGATCAATGGTGGTGACATAATTGTGGAGGAGATATTATTCTAGGTCATACAAGGGTAGACCTCTCTTCCCTTCTCGGTGCTCATTACTCAACTTTGTAAAAGAGCGGTAATTCTCTTTCAAGGGAAAATAGACGTCAACATCACAACGGTCTCCTATAGTAACATTCAGATGATTGAGGCCGTGTATTTACAGAATGATAGAGCTCAGAAAACCTGCCACCACCAGATTCTATGCATGAGGTTGATCCCACTACCTTGGCATTAGAGACTAGCACACTTGCTCCTTTTGTGATCATACAGGTATTGCCACACCTTCCTTCGGTGATAGTCATTCTATTACTGATGTTGCGACAGTTGTGAGGCCTACCACGTCTCCTACTACTCGTACACCTTTAACCCGGGCCATGATCTACCAAATGGGAAGACTTGTGTAGTTTAAGATGGGCATGCCCAAGCTCATGGACCGGACCATTAAGAAGGAATTGTTTCCTTTGATGAAGCGAATGTTCAGGTGTGAATAGGATATTGGAAATCATGTTTCAATGCTTGTTAATCTTTCTACTAGGATTGAGGATCGGGAGAAGGTTCGGGATATCTCTAGAGCACCAAACAATATGAGGGATGAGATTGCTATCCTACGGGTAGAGGTGGTTGATGAGTCTAGCATTTTAACTCATTTAATGTTTATTATTCATAGAATTAGTGTCCTTGATGCTTATTTTTTGCTTTAAACTAATGCTTAAATGTCCATTTGAAGATATAAAGTCAAAAAGAGCAACGTAAGGACACTACCATGAGAAAAGGAGCAAAAAAATGAAAATGGTTGCAGATAGTGAAAGATGATAATCACCAAAGTCACTCGGCAAGTCGCTAAGTGGAACTTTAGCCCGCCAAATGTTCCAGCGTTCCATCCCTGTGGAGAAGCGAACTTGGCGATGGAATTAGACCTTCGGCGGAACGTTGAATTGATCGGCGATAAAGAATTTTATCGCTAAAGTTATAGGGCCTAAAGGATATAGAGTTAAGACAAAATGGCGATAGAGAAGAGAAATTGGCGAGTCGCCTACCTGGTCGGCGATGCTCAACTAACTCAACCGAGTGACTCCAAAGGTTAAAATTTGAGAACGTAAAAATTGATTTTCAAATAAAGAAAAGGCATCCTGCCATTGTTAGTCTTGGTGTTTTTTATTGAAACGTTGTTTTTCTTAGTTTTTGACAGTTTTCTAGTAGATTTCAAGTTGCTTTTTTGATATTAAGCATATTTAGCATTAAAAAGACATGGATTGTATTTCCCAACTTATGGTAATGTAATTGGTAATAACTTTCTATTTTTTATGATGTGTGAAAAAATTCCCATTCTTGGGGGTGTGATTGTGTTATTAATTATGTTAATTAACTTATGGGTGTTGGTAATTACTGATTGAATCGTTGTTTCGAAGTGGGTTAAATTGACAATTGAGTTTTAATTATGAATTGTTGTTGCAAATACATTTCTAGTTCAGTATTTTGTGGTTGCGAGAGAGAAAGAGTTATTAGAACTAAGGTTATCAATTCATAATTGTAGTTATTGGATTGTTGTGTGTTCAGGTCGAGAGAGTGAATCTTTATTCGATCCTACCTATCTAGCTCAAGAGAGTAGATAAATTAAGGTTTTATGCTTAAATTATGATGTTTGTTGAGGTTCGAGAGAACTCATTTGATTCGTGATAGGTTATTGAGAGATTGTTATTACACTTAAATCTTGGCCTACCCACTAAGATTCGATGACTTTTGGTATTTTGTAATCACCTGTATAGAAAAATTGGTAATTAATCGATCACATCTCAGAGTATCCTTCTCTACTTAATTACTCCCCTGTTTTCGTAGTTATTAACTGATAAACCTTACTCCCCATTTAACATTTGTACTAAACCCCTTTGATTAATCTAATGATTTCGATAATTTCTATTCCTGCAATTGTTTAGAACGTGTCTTTTACTTCATAATTTAATTCTCCATTGTGTCCTCTGTGTGGGATCAATCCCAACTCTTTTTTTGGTTTATACTAGATTGTGATTGCAGACACATAGTATTGGGTGAACTGTAGTTGAGCATTATAAAACAAATGGCATCGTTGGTGTAACACCCTAAAATGAACTAAGGTGAACTAGAGCTTTGTAATTGTTTCTTGAGTTAATTTTGTAATAAAATGAGTTATATTATTGTTCTTAGGCAGTGTGTGAAGTTTGGTTAAGTTTGGAGGTCAAACGTCCATGACGTTCGGAAGGTTTGTCTTAGAAAGTGTTCATGTGTCTTGATGTGTTTGAGTGAGTTTTACGTGTTCGTTTAACAAAAATTGATGTGGGATGTTCCAAAAACCTAGGCAACTATTCTTAGGGGTTTAACGTCTGGGTACGACCCCACCTAGTACCCACGAGGGTCCCTAGAAGAGGACCCCATCTCTTGGCAAGAAGCTGCCAAGCAGTGACCAAACGACAACCCAAGGTATGGTCCGTTTGTCAAAAAACGGTCCGTCGACCATGGGCGTCGACTGGACCTGAAATTCATGATAGCCTGATCTTCAATGAATCTAAGTCCCAACCAACAACCCCCCCACCAACGGGCCGTCGATGGACAAACGGTCCATTGGTTGGAGCCGTCTGTGAAGACTGCCAAAAGCTGTCACGTTTTGCAGCTTTGGCTTAGGGTGTTTGTAAATTCACGCCAAATCTTTTAGGACCCTAGGATGATATTTTTAGAGGTTTTAAGTTATATTAGATTATTTTTAAGTCCTATACCTATAAAAGATCCCTCACTTCAAATATTCAAACTCTCTTTCTAAAAACAAACTCTCTCAAAGTCACCATTGGAGTTAAGACTCAAGGAAGATCTAGGAGGGCTGGTTGGACGTGTTTCTTCATCAAAATTAGTAGGTTTCCTTATTATTGAGGTATGGTAGTCATCCTTGAACCCTCTTCCATTCAAGGAGTCATTTCTTAAAGATTTCAAAAAGGGTTTACAAACTCCACTTTCTTCTATTTTTTATTCTAAGCATGGGTCTTCATGTAGAAGTGTTTTAATGATTCAAATATGTTTATGATAGTATTAATTGATGATTTTAATGTCAAAACCCTAATGAACTCATGTTTATGCATATTTCCAACACTTAGCTTAAGAAATGGGTTAAATGAACATGATTGTGTAGTGTTTGAGTTTTGGTTTCCTTATGTTGTTATTATGGTTTAGATACTGCCCTAAGGGCCACATTATTATGAAATATTGAAGAATTTATTATAGGTGGTGAAAGCTTGGTTAAATGGTGAGTTTGTTTTATTGTATAACACTTATTATGAAATGCTCTTGAGTGGTATGGTCCATCTTCTTGGTGACGGTGTTTACTTGATGTATTTCGATATATTTGGCATGTATTGTGAGTATGGCTTTGAAGGCCTAATGTGTAAAATGGAGTGATAATGAAAATGGTTTTTGTGATGTGTATTATGAAGATTGAATTGCACGTTTTACTTAAATTATGCCTAAATGAAGTAAGTGTATATGTTGAGCATGTTAAAGTATGAAGTGCGATGAATAAAGGTCTAAGCATGGATAGAAGTCAATGTAAATGAAATGATGCTTATGTGCAAGATCTGTTCACATGTACACACACTCACACTTGAATGAATGAATGAAGCTAAGTTAAGTAAAAAGGGGAGTTGTGGGGTGAACACTCTTCGTGAGTTGAGATGAAGTGTTTAGTAGCAACCTCACTACATCCTAAGAGCTTTATAAGATAGGTAGGAGGATGAATACCCTTCGTGAGTTGAGATGTGGTGTTCACTAGTTATCCTTAACCTATAGTACATAATGTTGAGAATCTGTGCGGAATTATGCTTAGCACCGAGAGGAAACGAAGAAGGGGTGGTTACACTTCGTGATTTGAGATGTTGTATTCCAATGTAACTCTTGAGATGAGTACTCCTCGTTAGTAGAGAATGAGTTACTTAGTAGCAATCTCCTTATCCCTTAACTACGCGCCCGCATAGGTGTAGCTATTAGGAAAGCCTTGTAAAAGATAAGAGAATGACCTTACTCTAGGCAAGTGAGGATCCCTCATCCAATAGGGGTTAATATCGGGATTCCATGTCTAGCTCTCATGGTCTATGTCGGTTAAGCTAACCCCCACAAAAGTAATGAAAGTACTAAGTCTTCTAAAAGATTGTACTACTTTGGGTAGGTAGTGGAAGGGGACGATATCTATCCATTGCACTAAGTAGGCATTCGAAAAGAGAAGTCTTGGTGGGTCTTATAGGGATTGAATGAGCTAAATCTTCTAAAAGAGTGTACTACTTAGGGTAAGTGGTGGAATGGATCCCTCCCCGTGTTGACCAAGTTCCTATTGTTGGCCTATAGGTAGAGAATGAGGAGGTTCCCTTTCAAGAACCTCAAGTGCCTCCGAAACCTCAAGAGCCAGAAGTGCCCCAAATGCCCCTATGCCTCAAGCTCCTTTTGTTGAAGGGGATATGACTAATGCGTAGTTGAGGGCTGCCCTAATGAATTTGACCCAACTTATGACGGGTCAAGCTCATGTCGTCAATAATCACTTTATTGCCCAAGCTAATCAAGGAGGTGGACCTTAACCTAATGCTAGTACTCCCGCTTCTAGAATTCGGGATTTCATGAGGATGAATCCTCTTACCTTTCATGGCACTAAGGTAGATGAAGATCCACAAGGTTAGGTGTTCAGAGTGGTAGATGCTATGGGTGTTACCCCTAAGGACAAAGCGGAGTTAGCCACTTACCAACTCAAGGATGTGGCTCAAGTGTGGTTTGAGCAATGGAGGGGTGAAACACCCTTAGGAGATGGTCCAGTTGATTGGGAATAGTTCAAAGAGGCTTTCCTAGATAGGTTATTTTCCTTAGAGTGGAGGGAGAATAAGATGGTTGAATTCATGAACCTTCGTCAAGGGGGAATGAGTGTGCAAGAGTACTCTCTCAAATTCACCCAACTCTCTAAGTATGCCCCAACCATAATAGCCAACTCCAGGGCTAGGATGAATAAATTTGTGATGGGAGTGTCTAGCTTGGTGGAGAAGGAGTGTTGTACGGCAATACTTCTTAATGACATGGATATCGCTAGGCTCATGGTGTATGCACAAAAAATTGAGGAGTCCAAAATTAGGGAGATAAGGCAAGAGGGTAAGAGTCCTAGGTCGGATGATTCTAGTCACCAAAAACCTAAGAAGATGTTCTTTAACCAAGATTTTTCCATGGGGAACAAGGATAGGGCTCCAAACCAACATTCCCAAGGTGGTGGCCATACTTTTGAGATGACTAGGTGTGCTTCTTGTGGAAAGCAACATTTGGGTAAGTGTCTTGCCTGAACGGATGGTTGTTTTAGTTGTGGTAGTAAAGGCCACAAGATGAGGGACTGCCCTAACATCAAAGCGAAGGGTAAAGAAGTCAATCAATCTCCTCAAGGTGGTCAAGATCCCAATGCTCCAAAGAAGAATCATCCCTATGGGATGGGAGATAGGAAGGATAACTACTCCGGAGTTGATAGTCCCGGTAAGCCTTAGCTCTTTCTGGTTGTTGTTTTTATGTTATAAGATGATTTTATATGATTTTATACTTCATATGATCATGCCTTCTTGATTAATTTCTTAAATAATGGAATTGTTAAAATTCATGCATATTTCACAGTGTTACAGTGAATGCTCACTGTAAAAATTTTGAATTTTGAAAAAAGTTGTCTTGTCTTTAATTGAAGTTTCAATGTGTGAAAAAGTGATGTATATGATCATGTTTAATGTTGGAGAAGGTAGTTCCGCCATAAAAGAAGGATAAGGGTGAGTTTTGAATTTGTGAAGTTTTGCAAAAGTTGCCTGTATTGCAAGTGTTTGGAAATGTGAAATGGTGCTCCTTGTTAGTTGGTGCCTTGAATATGAATGTTTGATCATGATTGTAATTTTTTATGCTTTGGTAATGGAGTCCTTGATGGTATTAAAGTTTTCGTGTCATTCGAGGACGAATGTTATTCCAAGTGGGGGAGAATGTACCACCCTAAAACGAACTAAAGTGAACTACAGCTTCGTGATTGTTTATTGATTAATTTTGTAATAAAATGATTTATATTAGTGTTCTTAGGCAGTGTGTGAAGTTTGGTTAAGTTTGGATGTCAAACGTCCAAGAATTTCCACGACGTTCGGAAGGTGTGTCTTAGAAAGCGTTCATGTGTCTTGATGTGTTTGAGTGAGTTTTACTTGTTCAGTTTAATCGAAATTGATGTGGTATTTTCCTAAGACCTATACGACTATGTTTAGGGGTTTAACTTCCGGGTACGACCCCACCTAGTACCCACGAGGGGCCCTACAAGAGGACCCCATTTCTTGGCAAGAAGCTGCCAAGCAGTGACCAAACGATGACCCAAGGGACGGTCCATTTATCAACAAACGGTCCGTCGACCATGGACGTCGACTGGACCTGAAAGGCAGCCTAGCCTTCTCTTCAATGAATCTAAGTCCCAACCAACGACCCCACCAACAACAACAACAACGGGCCGTTGATGGACAAACGGTCCGTTGGTTGGAGCCGTCTGTGAAGACTGCCAAAAGCTATCACGTTTTGCAGCTTAGGCTTGGGGTGTTTTGTAAAATCACCCCAAATCTTTTAGGACCCTAGGATGATAATTTAGGGTTTTAAGTTATATTAGATTATATTTAAGTCCTAGACCTAGACAAGACCCTTCACTTCAAATATTCAAACTCTCTCTCTCTAAAAACAAATTCTCTCAAAGTTACCATTGGAGCTAAGACTCAAGGAAGAGATAGGAGGGCTGGTTGGACGTGTTTCTTCATAAAAATTAGGCTTTATTATCATTGAGGTATAGTAGTCATCCTTGAACCCTCTTCCATTCAAGGAGTCATTTCTAAACGATTTCAAAAAGGATTTTCAAACTCAACATTCTTCTATTTTTAATTCTAAGCATGGATCTTCATGTAAAAGTGTTTTAATAATTCAAATATTTTTCTTCAAGTATTAATTGATGATTTTAATTTCAAAATCCTAATAAACTCATGTTTATGCATATTTCCAACTCTTAGCTTAAGAAATGGGTTAAATGAACATGATTGTGTAGTGTTTGAGTTTTGGTTTCTTTATGTTGTTATTATGGTTTAGCTACTGCCCTAAGGGCCACATTATGATGAAATATTGAAGAATTTATTATAGGTGGTGAAATCTTGGTAAATTGTGAGTTGTTTTTATTGTATAACTCTTATTATGAAATGTTCTTGAGTGGTATGGTCCACCTTCTTGGTGGCTGTGTTTACTTGATGTATTTGGATATATTTAGCATGTATTGTCAGTATGGCTTTGAAGTACTAATGTATGAAATGAAGTGATAATGAAAATGGTTTTTGTGATGTGTATTATGAAGCTTGAATTGCATGTTTTGCTTAAATTATGCCTCAATGAATTAAGTGTATATGTTGAGCATGTTAAAGTATGAAGTGTGATGACTGAAGGTCTAAGCATGTATAGAAGTTAATGTAAATGAAATGATGCTTATGTGCAAGGTGTGTTCACATCTACACACACTCACACTTGAATGAATGAATGAAGCAAAGTTAAGTAAAAAGGGGAGTTTTGGGGTGAACACTCTTCTTGAGTTGAGATGAAGTGTTTAGTAGCAACTCACTACATCCTAAGAGCTTTCTAAGACAGGTCGGAGGATGAATACCCTTCGTGAGTTGAGATGTGGTGTTCACTAGTTATCCTTAACCTATAGTACATAATGTTGAGAATACGTGCGAAATTATGCTTAGCACAGAGAGGAAATGAAGAATGGGTGGTTTCACTTTGTGAGTTGAGATGTTGTATTCCAATGTACCTCTTGAGATGAGTACTCCTTGTTAGTAGAGAATGAGTTAGTTAGTAGCAATCTTCTTATCCCTTAACTATGCGCCCGCATAGGTGTAGCTATTGGGAAAGCCATGTAAAAGATAAGAGAATGACGTTACTCTAGGCAAGTGAGGATCCCTCATCCGATAGGGGTTAATATCGTGATTCCATGTCTAGCTCTCATGGTCTACGTCGGTTAATCTAACCCCCACAAAAGTAATGAAAGTACTAAGTCTTCTAAAAGAGTGTACTACTTAGGGTAAGGTAGTGGAATGGGACGCTATCTATCCATTGCACTAAGTAGGCATTCCAAAAGGAAAGTCTTGGTGGGTATAATAGGGATTGAATGAGCGAAGTCTTCTAAAAGAGTGTACTACATAGGGTAAGTGGTGGAATGGGACGCCATCTACTCATTGCACTAAGTAGGCATTTCGAAAGGGAAGTCTTGGCGTGTTGTTTGAGTGTTCTCCTAGTGTTTGTTCATTGAGTGGGGATTTGTTCTCCCGAGGTGAGTAATCCTAGAACGGGGTAATCTTGGGGATCACCTAGGTGTATTGAAGG
The DNA here is from genome assembly GCA_016801875.1 of Solanum sitiens. Taxonomy (NCBI): domain Eukaryota; kingdom Viridiplantae; phylum Streptophyta; class Magnoliopsida; order Solanales; family Solanaceae; genus Solanum; species Solanum sitiens. The sequence continues at coordinate 2,352,821 of JABWTJ010000047.1, read as the reverse complement.
AAGTGTATGGGTGTTTCCTTAATGTATACCTTGGTCAGTCTTAGGATAACCTTAGCTTGGGAAACTCCTATGGAAATGAGTTTACTTCCTCTTGGCTTGACTTTGGGAGTTCACTATTTTAGGATTAGATGGTTCACTGTAAAGGCTAAAATGAATTCAATGTAATATTTCACTGTGTTCACTGTAAGGTTTCTTAATTTTACTGTAAAGTGTGTTTTGCTTCTAAAATTATGAGAGTTCTACTTTATATGCTAAATAATCATTCGTATACTATTTCAACTCTTATATCATGAAGGTTTTACAATTTTGGCAAGAAAGCTAATTTTACTAAAATATCACTTTTTGCATGTTTTTGCGTATGTCATATTAGTACATTGTTTTGTACTAATCCCATATTTTTCTATACTTAATAATTATAGGTCGGAGGCTTCTGAAGACTACAAGGCGAAGCTTGAGAATCTACTCTCTCAAGACAAAGTATTTCCTCATATATCTGAGGGCATAGTCCTATTTTCTTAGTTTCTATCTTTTAGACTTAATGTGTATTTCTTTTCATTATAAAGGGTCGTGTACCTAAAATTATTTATGTCATGTCTTTAAGTTGGCTTGTGAAGACGAGATCATTCCTTAGCTTTTATGAAAGATGTTCCTTTTATTATTTTATTCCTGAAAAGTTTTAAATTCTGCACCACTTTTCATGTCTTATGTAATGAATGATAGCTAAGGCTTATACAAGATCTCCGAAAGGTCAAGTACGCAATTTTTCCGACCCATGGGTGCTCCCTTCTTCTAGGGGGTACTTTCGGGTCGTGACAGTTGGCGGGGAATGGTGTTTAGAATTCTCTCATTAAAGTATAATTGTGATCTAATCTTGCTTATAGTTGAATCGACTTACCTTGTTTTTGTTTTTGGTATTGGTTGCTCGTGAACAGGTAATTAGATGAGTATGAATGAAAGTGATGGTGGCAAGCTTGGACACCAAGATTACATTGGAAACGTCTATGATGTCATTGAAGCATTTCAATTGGATTGTGTCGGTGCTATTCGAAAACATCTCACAAGAGTAATTCAGGCTATGGTTCTTTCCTTTTTCATTGATGGGGAAATAGCCAAATGGTTAGCTTATCTACCGAGGGATTCTATTACATCTTGGGATGATCCTACCGAGGCATTCTACATAAAACATTTCCCTCCTTCAAAGATGATGGCATTGAGAGACAATATTCTAGGCTTTAAACGTTTAGATAGTGAACAAATCCACAAAACATGGTTGAGGTTTCAGAAGTTACTACTCCAGTTCCCGACTCATGCATTTCCAAACAACGTGTTGTTACAACACTTCTATGGGAGTCTAGACTCGGTTAACAAAGGTGTGGTTGATGAACTTTTTTCATGAGTTATTATGTATCATCTTTTTGAGGTATTGTCGACTTTATTTGTTGGGATAAAGAAGATAAACTGAGCTTGGTATACTCGGGAGGATCAGGTGTCTCCTTTGACTTTTAGGATGACAAGGGAGAAAATACAACAAGACCAAGAGCGAGATCAAAACATGGCCAAAATGATGACCCAAATGGATATTTTGTCAAAATATGGTATGGGTAGTGGTTCTAGAGTTGTGAATGTTATTGGAATTAGCGGAGTGAATCTCGATGATGCACACTTTGAAGTGTTGTACAATTACAAAGTACACTTTCTAGCAAACAAGGGAGATGGTTTCTGCCGAAATTATTTAAGGCTATGTAGAAACCAAGGTTGGAATAGAGAACATGATGAAGAATGGAAGGATTGTGATAGGGAGTGGTGTGACCGTGGTACAAATTGCAGGGAGCGTGATGGTGACAAAGAGAGAGATATTCCTCCCCATGAGCGTCAAAATCCAAAAGAGCAAAGCCTGACCCGGAGAACTTTCTCACTAAAAATATGCTAGCACTTATTCTCAATAAAGTGGAAGGGTTAGATAAGGTTCTTAAAGAAATGAAAGACAATGTCTCTACACTAAACAAAACAGTTACTTCTCACTTGGTGTCCATTAAGCAACTAGAAATTAAAATGGGTCAAATATCATCTCATATGAACCCAAGGCCAAAAGAGGGTCTACCAAGTGATACATTTGTTAACCCTAAGAAATAACCTTGAAAGTATATCATCGTCATGCCAGGACATTAGATAAGAAGCTTCTTGGGAGACAAACCAAGTGTTTAATCTTTTATTATTGTCATTTGAATAATGGGTGTCGAATGTGTAGTTTGAAAATTTGAAATTTTAGGGAAAAAACAGTTAGGCAAGCCCAAGGACCAGTCAGTGACTCTCAAAAAATGTCAGCGAGCCTGACTTGGATCATTATTTTAACTTCCTAGTTGGCCAGAGGTTCGGTAAAACTTGGTGGTCTAGAAAGGGAATCGGCGCATCGCTGAATGGGTCGGCAACATAAGTGAGTGTCGCCGACTTGTGTGCGAGCAGAAGAGTCAAAAGCCCCAAACCACTTTTAAATTTGAAACTCTTCCTCATTTCATATACTTTTCAACTTTTACATTTCTACAACCGCATTTTATATTCTAATTCTTCCATTTTATCATATCTTTGGGTTGGATCAATCACTCGGAGGGGGGGCATTTTGGTACTTTGCTAACCTAGCTTTTCAACCGTCTATTTTATAGGTTGTTTATCCGAACACCACCTTTATATTTCGATAAGTTCAAATGTGTGATCATTTAGAATTGTGTATTCTTGATTGGTTGAATGTTTGTTGTAGTGCTTGACCAAATTGTGTTTTGTTTTATATTATTCACCTAGAATATTTGAAATCCCACGTATTTAATTAATAAATTTTATGGGTTATGTTGATTTTGTTGTTGGGTCTAGTCGGGTGAACTCTATGTAGCCCTGATTGTATTAATCGTCCAATTTTGCCCAATGTTATAGCGGTTGACATCATTCTTAAGTACAAAAGACGTCGATTGGCCAATTTTGGATAAATCAAGGAAAGTTTGAGTACCCCGAGGTCATGGGTAGTATGGATCTAAGATTAATTGCATAAAATAGGTGTTTGATTTTGTTTTCGTGGGCTCAATATAGAATTTGAAGGTCGAGTTAGAAATCTAGCATGTTGACTATCCGGCGAGATGGTTTGAGCTCGTCAAATGGTTCAGCAGTTCTCTTAATGACCCCTGGATTACCTTTTTATCTATCATTTTTGTAATTTTTTGTTCTGTAACATTCGGTGATATGATTGAGTTATTTGAGTTTACTCGGCGACTCACCGAATGCCCCTTCTGATCGCCCTTCTGTGCACCTAATTTTGGAAATTATTCTTTAACATACAAAGAGCTACTTTTAGTTTTCCGAATAGTAACGGAGATTCGCCAAAGTACAATGTACATCACCGAAATAAGTCTAACATTTTTGAATTTGTTTTGCAGGTATGGCAAGACCAAAAGTAATAGTGAAAAATCAGCTACCCTGAAAGCGAGCAAGAGGCATAGTGATTAATGAGGGGGTTGTACCCTCCAGGAATGTGCCGGCTATATAACCTCCAACTGGGGGGAAAAGGAAAACTAAAAGGTCCATTTGTCACCACACCAGTGGTGGAGAGTTCAGATAGCGAGGAAATCTATATCACTCACCTCACCACTTCTAAAAGTAAGGGTCTGTCAGAGGACAGTTCTCCGACCCTGTTTCTGAGCTGTAAGATGATCAACTCCTACAAGCTAGGAGATCAGAGTTATGCTCCAAGGCGATGCATGATCAAACTTGTATCCCGGTGCCTCCTATGCCTCCTCCACCTCTAGCACAGGTTGTAGAGAAGGTACCACAAGTTCAGGCTTCTCCTCCTCGGTCACTGAACAAATTAGAGGTCGAGGGTTTGAGGATGATATTATAAGAGAAGTGGTTGTCTATAGATGGAGTTGTAGACCGATACCCGGATATGTAGAACACCATAAAGTTTCAAAAAGTTCAAGATCTTTTCCTAGATTTGAGGCTCATACATTCCGACTTAGGTCTGGGAGTTCTATGCCGAGTACGAGAAGATGGTTATCAAAGGAAACAACAAATCCAATGTTTTTAAGCCAACTAACTATGTGGTAGTGCGGGGCTAGAAAGTCAACTTCTGTAGCACCGAGATAAATAAGGTACTAGGACGTACAGTAAACTCCATGTACTACTACATAGACAAAAACCAAAAGAAGTCACTAGATGATTTAAAGGGTTGGTTGGCACCACTGTTTTCAAACATCATGCAACGGTGAATTGAGGCTGATGTTCCCATTGAGAAGAAGGACATGAACATGGCTTCCATATATTGGTTCGGGTTCATTAGCATCACAATGATGTCTTCAGAGAATGAATCGATACTTTGGCACCCGAAAGTTGCCTGTTTAAGCTGTAACACGGATTAGGAGAGGAAAACATTAGGTCTACTTATCGAGCTGTAGATGTCCATAAGGGCCAAACAGAGTCAGACCTCTCTCTCTTTATTGTTTTTATTATTAAACTTTGCAGGCGGTCCAGTGTTTCGGTGTTAGCCAAGGCGGATGTGAAAGTGACTCCCACTTCCCTTACGGACATCCGACAAATAGAGATCGAGTATATGAGGGATGAGGCAGATCGTAGGAGAGATGCACGGGTGGATACATCCTTGGTAGGCAATGTTGAGATGTTGCCGATAGAAGCAATACTTCCCCTTCAAGCCAGTGAGCCTATAGGTACTCCTATCACCTCTGCTTCTGCACCTTCAGATTCGACTATTGTTTCCCCTCCTTCTACTTGTGCTCTTTCCAAACCCCCAATTCACCCAAGACGTGTTGTACAAAATGGTCCATCTAGATTAGTCTGTATATGTGTGTGCCTCTAGGGTAGACCTTATTGTGCCTGGGTTGATTGAGTGGGCGATTGTTGCTGCATTGGCCTCGATTAGAATTGAGTTGAGAGAGCACAAGAAGTTGATAGATTCCCACATATTTTCACTTGATACCCTTACTGTGAGGGTAGAGGCTTGTAAGTAGGGTCAAGGTACTTTTGCTAATGTGATTTCCTTGAAGATCGATATTGTTGGGATGAGGAAAGATGTGGATGAGATGAAGTCTACTGATATATCTATTATATTCGATACACTAGAGATGGTCGAGGTCCCGAGTGTAGAGTTTCCGACTATTTTTGAGATTCCTCTGGCTACTACTATCAGAGATGTTGCTATGGATAAGGTTGATGTTGAATCTATGTCTTAGACCGATTAAGAGGAGCTAGGTGTTCGTGACGCATTTGTATATGATGACTTGGAGGACCTTAAGAGTGCTATGGTACATGCACTTGTAGAGTCTTCTTTGAGGGATACCTCGATGGTGGGCTCTAGTGAAGCAAAGGATGTTGTTGAGTTGGGCAGTGATGTCTAGACAAAGGAGGTCACAGACATGCAGAGTTCACCCAAGGCTTAGCCTGGAAGGATGATTCTTTTGACTCTCTTTCAGTTATTATTTTGACTGTTTTACTATTTTTTGTGCATTTGAGGACAATTTCTAGACTAGTTTAGCGGGGTGAGGTATTTCCATACCCACCTCTTTTGGTTTAGTTTATAGAAATAATGTGTTTGGGATTTTTTTGTGAATATTGATTTTGGTTATATATATTGGTTTTGATCCATTGTGTTGGTCCTATGTTTTGAAATGAAAATTGTTGGAATGTTGGTTTTGAACCAATTTTTAATAAAATTGCCACCTCTTGATGTCACGACCGGAGCACCCCCTAGACGTAACCGGCGGCGGCGTCCTCAGAGAGGACTAAGACTAGCCTCTTAGCATTCGTCATTACATTTCATAGGTTAAAAATACGGAAAAATTAAAACTTTTCATATATACAAGTGATGTTTACATAGACCTCTCGCATACTACATAGGGAGTTTACTTAGACTCATCGCATAGGAATCATACATAGGTTTCTCGATTAGACAATATACATAACATATAAAGATTTAGTCTAATATACCGTCTCATATTCAAACCATCTAAAATTAGTAGAACATTCGGGCATAGCCCTTACTTCATTACAACAAAAGTCACATATAGGCTTATACAATAATAGTCTTCAAATGAAAGAGAAGGAAACTAAATGTATTTAGACAATAACAACATCAAGTAGATATATAGTGTCATCATCCTCAAATGGTGAGGACCTACCAAACACTTGGGAAATATCCAAGTAGTCTTGCAAATGGCTTTCTAACTTCAATGGCTCGAACCTACATATTTGTAGAAAACATAGAAATATGGGTTAGTACACCACTTGTACTAAGTATGGGCATATGCACATAAAATCATTTGAAGACACGCATGAAAGGGACATTTCTTTAGAAACATGCTAAGTCATTTTGAAAGTCTTTATGCACATACAAGAGGGCATATACAAGACAAGGATCACAACAACATAAGACATGTTCATAAACAAGGACAATATCATCATAAAGTCATATTATCATTTCATGTTCATTAGTTCATATCATCAACATTCAAGACCCTTACCAACAATCCCATCCCAAGCCTACATATAACGCCCCAAAATGAACTAAGGTGAACTAGAGCCTCATTTGTTTCTTGAGTTAATTTTAAGTTAAATGGAGTTAGTTTTCTATCCTTGGGCAGTGTGCAAAGTTTGGTTAAGTTTGGAGTTCAATCGACCAAAAACGTCCATGACGTTCGGATGGTATGCCTTAGAATGTACTTGTATGTCTTGGTGAGTTTGGATGAGTTTTATGTGTTCGTTTTACTTGAAACATGCGTCGGATGTTCCTTAGACCTAGACGACTTAGTTTAGGGGTTTGACGTCCGGGCACGACCCCACCTAGGACCCACAAGGGGCCCTAGATGAAGGGCCCAAGACTTGGGCAAAGTCTGCCCATCAGTGGCTCACGACGACCATGGCGACGGTCCGTTGCACTCAGGACGGTCCGTCGATCCAGGGCGTCGCGAGTGATAGAGAGTGGAACTTGGACAGGCTCCAGTTGGAGCCTAAGTGTTCCTCGACGGGACTCCATGATGGCCCGTGGTGAACGTGACGGTCCGTCGAGGAGGTCTCGTTGACGAGGCCTGCCAGTGCACGACTTAAGGCTGCCAACTTGGGGTGTTTTATGTAAATACACCCCAAGTCTTATAAGACCCTAGGTGTATAATTTTGGTGTTTTTAGGTTATATTAAATTAGTTTTAAACCCTAGACCTAGACAAGACCCTCTCACTTCAAGATCCAACTCTCTCTTTCTCTCAAGAAAACTCTCTCAACTCTCTTGGAAGCTAGAAGTCAAGGAAGGATAGGAGGACGGATTGGGACTTGTTTCTTCAACAAATTCGTGGGTTTCTTTCTCATAAAGGTATGGTATCCATTCTTGAATACCTTTCCATTCAAGAAGCCAACTTCCAAAATGGTTTTCAAAAAGGGGTTTTAAACTCAACTTCTTCTAAACTTTGATTTCTATTATGGGTCTTCTTGTAACTAAGTTCTAATGGTTTAAATGTATTTATCTTGGTTTGAATAGATGATTTTGATGTTAAAACTCCATGAAACTCTTGTTTATGCATACTTCAATTTTTGACTTGAAAATGGGTTATGTGAGCATGATTTGAGTAGGGTATGAACTTGGGTCTCCTTGTATTTGTCGTGTTGGTGTAGCTACTGCCCTAAGGGCCTTAATATGGTGAAATATTGATAAATTGCTTATGGGTAATGATGGTTTGATTTGTTGATGAGTTGCTCTCATTGTATAATTCTTATTATGAATTGCTATTTTGAGTGGTATGGTCCACCTTATGGGTGGCGGTGCTAATTGATGAACTTGATGTTACTTAGTATGATTTGAGTATGTGATCTTGAAGGTCTAATATGTGAAATGAAGATATATTTTGGAAATGGGTCTTGTGTTATGTTTGATGTAGCTTGAATTGCATGTTTGACCTAGTTTATGTCTAAATGAAGTATATGATTATAAGAAGTATGTAGAGTGTGTAGCTTGATGAATCAAGGTTAAAGTATGAGTAGAACTTGATGATAATGAAATGATGCTTATTTGCAAGGTGTGCACATGTACACACACACTCTTTTAAGATTTGTATTATGTCAAGTTGAGCAAAAAGGGGAAATCTTGAGGTGGACACACTTCGTGAGTCGAGATGTAGTGTCTAGTAACAACCTCTCCATTTCCTAGTGAGCTTTCTAAGATAGACTATTATGTGGAGAAATCCGTGTGGAGTTATGCCTAGCACCGAGAGGATATGAAGGGGAGGTGGATTGCACTTCGTTAGTTGAGATATTGTAATCCAAAGTACCTCTTGAGATGAGTACTCCTCGTTAGTAGAGAGTGAGTTACTTAGTAACAATCTCCTTATCCCTTAACTATGTGCCCGCATAGGTGTAGCTATTGGAAAAGCCATGTAAACGCTAAGAAGCATGACCTTACACTAGGCAAGTAAGGATCCCTCATCCGATAGGGGTTAATATCGGGATTCCATGTCTAGCTCTCATGGTCTTTGTCGGTTAAGCTAACTCCCACAAAAGAATTGATTTGAAACTAATTATCTTGTGTATTGTTGAAATTGTGTATGTATGTCGTGAAGTGCTCAATCCACATTAGTTACCAAGTAGGAGCATTGAGTGGGAGTAGTAGTATGGGATGCTATTCTCACATTGCACTTGGTGTGACCTATACCTACTATGGGAGAAGAGTACCTTCATGAAATCCGTGTGAATGAGTACCATGGTGTAGTGTTATGGAGGATTATTGTGGAGTACTTGAGTAAATGGAATCCATTAGGAGTACTAAGTGGGAGTGGTAGTATGGGATGCTACTCTCACATTGCACTTGGTATGACCTATATTTCCATGAGTGTTTTGCATATGTTAGCCAAGGGCGTGGATTTTATTTCTAACGAAGTAAGCCTAAGATTAGGTAGTTTTAACGGTCGCTTTGGTGTGCTTTGAAGGGAGGTGTAATGAGAGTCCCTTCTTGGCTCACCTTAGGGAGTCTTAGAATAACCTTGGGTTAGGGCAACTTCAAAGAAAAAGGGTTCATATGAATAAGAAGTTTTATCTCTTCTTCATACTTTCTTCTCATTGTTTTATATTATTTCATAATAATTTTTAATATTCCTTTCATTTTTATTATTTTCTTTATTCATTTTTATCTCAGCTTTGTTCTTCTTCTTACAACTTAGTAAGCACCCATGGTAGTCTTCAAATTTCACCATCACGATTTGAAAACACCACCATTACAATATCTATTAACACACCTTAATTCTTAAATAGAAATATTTTTCCTATTCTCCACACAATAAAAAATTATTAGGTAAATTACTTTACCACCATTTTTCACAATCAACTATTAGCCATTAAACACCATTGAGATATCATTTTTAAGCTATTGTAACAATTTTTTTCAGTTACCAAAATTCATTCAAGCAACTTAATAATGTTTGAAATCTCCTAAAAATTAAAATTCTCAAAATATTCTCATCAAAAAATATTTTCATCGATAATTTAATTTTTTAGGTCATTCCTCTTATTGAACCCCTACTCTTGTAGGAATTATGTGGAGGGTTATTATTCCTCTAAGTAGGGGTGGACGTTCGGTTGTTAGGTATTCGATTTTAGAAAATGTGCACCATATTTATACCAAACTAAGATCGGTTCGGTCGGTTTTTTCTACTTCGGTTTGGTTTAGTTCAGTGTTTTTAAATCGGTTTTTCGATGTAAATAAAAATAAAGTGGAAATATGATAAAGTGTTAAGAGTTTCATGTACTTCATGAAAATAAAGAGAAGGTGAATATGTGATATTATTTTTGGTTTCTCCCATACCTGAATGAATAAAGAAGAGAGCAAATATAGAACTCGCAATGTATGAGAAGGTACATAAATAGAAGGTAACAAACATTTGCTAGTTGCTACAATGAACAGAAGCTAACAAGCTAACAAGCATTTGCTACAACAATAGTTCCAGAATTAGTTGTCATTATAATGTTATATCAGTAAAATAATTTTTTGTCGTAAAGGGTTAGCTGAAGTATAAATTTTAAATGGGTCATGTAAATATTTTGAGCAAAAAAATATTTAAGTATTATTAATTAAGAAACTTCGTTAAATAAATTTAATTTTTTTAAAATAAAACTTTGATTCTTCGGTATACCGTAGTTTTGGGACCCTTGCACCGAACTCCGAACCGAAGAACCAAAGTTTCAAAAATATAGAACCGACACCAAACCGAAGAACCAAAATAATTTAGTTCGATTCGATTTTTCGATATTTCGATATTTATATCACCCCTACATCTAAGTACCACCCACATTTTTTCCGCTTCTCAAGCTTTCTACTTATGGATCTATGGTAAGATGAAATTGAAGGATGGAAGAGGAAGAACAAGAAGAGGAAAAGAAAAAGGATGGAAGAGGAAGAACAAGAAGCGGAAGAGGAATATATATATTCAAAATTTATCAATTTAATAAAATTATAATATTTATTAGATAATATAATTTTAGTTTTCAAAAATTAAATGAAATAAACATTTCTTATTTAGAAAAAGGAAAAAGGTCTGATATATATTTGAACTTTGACCAAAATAGCTGTAATAATATCGAACTTTGGAAAGAACCTTTTACCCATCTGCACTATTTAATATTGTATTTTAAAGGTATATATATATCCACGTAGACATCATAAAAAATGTATCATTATAAATAGTAATGTGTCCACGTAAAAACATATATACCTTTAAAATTGGTTATTAAATAGTATACGGGGTAAAAGATCTTTTATGAAATTTGATATTATAATAAAAAATTTAACCAAAATTAAAGAATTTTTGACACATTTTTTCGTTCAGAAAATGTAGTCAAGAAAATGAAGAGAAAGAATATGAATAAGAGCCAAATTCGAATAAGTGTTGTAAAACTAAAGCAAAATAAGACAAGAAATATAAAAATAAAGCAATGGAAATGGGGAGACAAAAGATGAGAGCATTTCTTATTCTTCAAAGTATTAATCAAATCTTCAAGTGTATACAATATGAACCCTTATGCCTCTATTTATTGTGTAGCATAGAGGCATACAAAAGGTTAGTCATAAATATGACATTAACATGAATATAATGGGGAGGTTATGAATGTGAAAAGTTACAAGAATAATGGTTATAAAGGTGGAGGTTATGGAGGTTATGATCATCTTCATAATGATGAAAATAGTGGAGATAATTGGTGAGTAACTTCTTGGTGTAGTGGACATCCATATTATATTATTTTATAACACTCCCCCTTGGATGTCCATAGATAATATGCCTCGTTGAAACCTTACTAGGAAAAAAACCCGTGGAATAAAATCCTAGTGAAGGAAAAAGAGTACACATATATTTTAATACGCTTGAATGTTGCCTCGTTAAAAATCTTACCAGGAAAACCCATTTGGGACAAAATCATGGTTAAGGAAAAGAGTACAACGCGTATTTTTCTCCCCCTGATAAAAACTTTACTTAATATCTTGGAGACGATGCATTCCGATCTTATATCACAACTTCTCAAATATTGATGTTGGTAATCCTTAGTGAATAAGTTTATAAGATTATCACTTGAACGAGCCTTTGAACGTCTATCTCATCATTTTGTTGAAGATCATGTGTGAAAAAGACTTTTGGTGAAATATGTTGTGTCGGATCTCCTTTGATTGTATCCTCCATTCAATTGAGCTATATATTATTTTCGTATATGGTGACTGAAATATCCTTTGTCAAAGGAAAATCACATTTTTTCGGAATATGATAGATTATGATTCCAACCAAACACACCCCTGACTTACTTCATTGATCAATATGATTTGAAGAAGTGGTTACAAATGTTTGTTGAATGTCAATATATTGATGTGCCTCCATATGTAAGCAAATAGCTCATTTGCGATCGAGCTTTATGTAGATCAAATAAATATTTTGCATCTACATAATCAAATTATTTCCTACTCATGAGAGATTGATTGATTTCATTGAAGCTCGTCTTTTCTTCTCAAAGAAAGTCACACATCTTCTAGCATTTGCATAAGCAATAATATGTAAGTGCACCAATTGCACTAAAACATAACATTTTAAATCATTTTCATGAGGTAGAAAAAATCATTTCTTTGTGTTAAGCAATGTCAAAATCATTGAGTACTCAATGGAATAGCTTTAAGACCTTTTAAATCCTTCAAGGATTTTCATATAACCTTCATCGTCTAGTTAGACGTAATAACCATACATTATGCATATTCAAGTATTTCACCTATTTCCAGACAGAAACAAGTCTCATTGCATTTACCATTGGAGAACATATCTTCATTTAATAATGTCAGGACTTCTGCAAAAAAATTTATGCCCCGAGGCACGAACCGTACTTTAAATCTTACGGTTATACTTTCGCACAATGATTCATTTGTACCCTCATTGACATATATTTTGATCTATGAACTATATGTTCAAAAGCATCACTTTTCTAAGTGAAATAAAATATACTTGAATAGTGTCAATTATTTATCAGTCCACACTATATGACAGATTCGAATTTATGATCCTCGTAACCATTTATAGCACTGAGTGCTACATCATATCAAATATGTCGTCGACGGCCATTTTGATATCGATTCCAATACGACATAACTTATTGAGATCTCTTCATTTTTCATCATTTTCAGGTACCTGAACCTTTGCCAAGGTTTTATGAAATGTTATTTCATAGTGCTCTTTCAAAGCACTTACCTCATTATCAATGACCATTTTGATACTTTGCTCCTCTCCTTCCTCAATGAATTTTACATTAGGAATCGATTGGTCTATCATGCTTTTGGCGTACCTAAAATCTGTCCTTCAAGGACTATTTATTGGAGCATTTGCAGCTTAATTAAAATATTGGGTCAGCGAATACATCTGGCAAATTACTTGCAACATTTTGCAAATGAATTATCTCTTGAACTTCAAGTTCATATATATATTTTTTTAACGAGGATCGAGATAATTCACCCCACACATAACTTTCAGCTGCTACACATATCTCCCCCTAATGTTAGAAAATCTAACATTCACCCTCAACCTCAATTGGGGATCCATCTTTGTGCATGTTGGAGCAATAAAATCATATGTGGACACGTCAAATTTTTAGATGGAAATTAATTGGTTCTTGACCCTGAACCAATTGTGTTGGGAGAACCTTGTTGGCTTGATGCATACATGTTAAATAAACTCATCTCATATCAAATTTTATTTGAGAGATTTGTTGTCATAATCAATGGTCTAGCTATAATTGGAGGTATACAATTTCTGCTAAACCAACCAGCATTAGCCACATGATTTTATAGTTTGAAACTGTGCTCTTAATTTAATAATTCGAGCAAACAACCTTACAAAAACCAATTTATAAGTTGATACAAATGCACATGTGACTATACCATAGATGCATCCATTAAATCACAATAGTAAACGATCCACATGGCAGGTGAACGGGCCCATATTCACCTTTTATATGTTCCAAATAATTTCAGGGGATACAATTCCATCCTTAGCTGGTACAATGATTATTTTATCACGAGAACAAACTACAAAAGAGAATTCGTGAAGAATCTTTTATTTCTTCAACATATAGCCACATGAATTCTCAATTTCTTTTGCATCACATTTGAATCGGAATGGCCAACCGATTGTGCCAACTGATATTTATTCTAGTAAACTTCTAGTTTACTTTTGCATGTGATTCCATCAGCATGCCCATATTTATATACAACAAACAAGAGAAAGACGGGTAACCTTTTATGTAAATATTCATAACCCGCTTTGATTGTAGTAATTTGATGATATTTCATCTTTCAATAATTTACAGTCTCAATATAATAATTATTTTCTATTCCACTGAAAATTAAAAAGTTTCTTTTGAGACTTACTACAATCTTAATATTGTGAATAATTTTATTCCCCAGGATAATTAGCCCTTTCGGAACTCAACTAATTTTGTGTACTACCACAAATTTCACAACGTCATTCTTATGGTGATCATCTCCTTAAAGAGAAAATTATTATTATTGTCATGGTTAAAATTATTACATTCAAGACTTATTTCTTGATAACCAATGACAAATTTGTGTTGCCACACAACAACATTTATTTTGGTCATGGCCACAACCTTTACAGAAAAAAATTATTTATTTCTTTTGCCCTCCAATAGTTCATAATAAAACATACCACAATATTTGAGTAGTACTCAAAGTATATATGACCAAAATGACCATTTATGTCAAAATATTTTCTTTCAATCTCTCAAACCTCCCGTAGAGGTGAGATGTGACATTCATCCAACAATATATGAACATGTTCTTATCCATACGAACAAAAGTCACAGTTTCTTCAAGAAATGAACCATAACCATTTGTACATGTTTCATAAGTTTTTATTAGAAACTCATTGTCATGTTTTGGCATTATGTGACTCACCTCAACATCACTTTGAAAGGTCAAATGTACCAAATGTACTACCACTTTGTATTCATTTATTTTGATGGAGGATTTATAAAAAAATTTAAATTGGGTTGCACCAACAACAATGTGCCCAACTTCTCATACCACTTTGATGGATAACAATTACTTTTAACAATTACCTTCACATTTGAAGGACCATCTTAAGAAACAATGTGTCCAATAACCTTTCATACAATTTTAATGGACAAAATTACCTTCACATTTGAAGGAACATCTTAAGAACCAATGATGTCTTCCTTTTAATTACCACAATGATGACCATTAACATTTTACCATACTCATATTCATACATTCAACCACTTGTCATTTTCAGACATATTAAGATACTACTACCACATTCACATAAGAGAATGAAGCAAATTAATTGGGTTAATTCCATGACTTTCAGTCAAAAGTATAAAACTTTATGTTAGTCATCATCATATCATCACTATAGTGCATTAGGACTTTAACCCAATGTCTTACCCATATAAAGACATCTTTGGTCATAAATAAATGGGACTTGAACCCAACTTCTTATTATCATGGTGCACCAAGACTTTAACTCGATGTCTTACCCACTGTGTGCGGTAAAACCTGAATTCACCGATTTACCCTCAATCAATGCTTTAATAAACCAAGTGCATTACCAAGAAAATAATTATCAAAAATCATAAATATAATCTAAACTTGACTTAATATACAAGAAAAATGAACAAAATCAATTAATTAGAACAACATGTTAGAATCATATAAAAGTCCCAAGTTAAAATAAATTTAAACATTTTAATAGTCTCTCTCAACATTGTTTTGAAGATAATTATAATCTACTAACCATTTTAGAATAACTACAAAACAATCTTTGTTAGTACAAATAATATATAGAATATGAAGTATACCATGCAACCGAAAAGTTATGAAGTATATCTTACATGAAGAATTACTAGGATAATTCATAAAAAAGAAAAATACCTACCATTGATTCTTGACGGAGGATGAGCAACTCGTGCTGATAACGTGTTGTAAAACTAAAGCAAAATAAGACAAGAAATATAAAAAATAAAGCAATGGAAATGGGGAGACAAAAGATGAGAGCATTTCTTATTCTTCAAAGTATTAATTAAATCTTCAAGTGTATACAATATGAACCCTTATGCCTCTATTTATAGTGTAGCATAGAGGCATACAAAAGGTTAGTCATAAACATGACATTAACATGAATATAATGGGGAGATTATGAAAGTGAAAAGTTACAAGAATAATGGTTATAAAGGTGGAGGTTATGGAGGTTATGATCATCTTCATAATAAAAAAAATAGTGAAGATAATGAGTGAGTAACTTCTTGGTGTAGTGGACATCCATATTATATTATTTTATAACAATAAGACAATTCTTCTGCCCAAAAAAAAGAACAAGCCAAATTCAATTTATATTATCCTCACCAGGTCAATTATTTTGGACAGGTGTCAGCATATTAATGTTTAAGGCCACTCTATTTTACTGTCAATTTTTTGTGGTACTAATATTCTTTAGATTCTTGTAGTAATAAATATTCTTTAGATGAATGTCCTCACTTATCGCAAGTCTATCACAATTTATTCAATTAATAATGATTATAGCATGTTTAATCAAGTTTTTAATTGGTTAAAAAAAATTATTATTTCCAACAACTAATCATTTTTCTCTGTCTATCTTGTGTTTGAAATTAATATAGTAATATTAAATAAACTTTTTATATCCTCTTACAGTTTGTCATTCTATGAAGACTAAACTAGAAATGGAATACATGATAATTAAAATTAATTTGACGACAATTTCATTTTTTGAGCTTAAAATTAAAGTCAAAATTTCAAGAATTGATCCATAATCTGAAAATATAAAACTCTAACCTCAATTAATTTGAAATGAAGTACATAATAATTAAAATTAATTTGACAAACAATTTCATTTTTTATGCTTAAAATTGAAGTCAAAATTTCAAGAATTGATCCAGAATCTGAAAATATAAAACTCTAACCTCGATTAATTACTTAATTTTTATAGATTGTCAAATTCATACTTTCTAGTCTAACGAATTTCAAGAATTAAAAAATAAAAATATAATATCATTCGTGCATTAATTTTATAAAAATAACTAGTATAAAATAACAATTACTTTTAATAAGAACGAAATATACGTTACATCAGAAAGAATATTAGATAAGTTAATGATGTCCATAATTCATTAATTCTTTTCATTTCAAACCTTTCATTATGTTGAACGACATGTCAAATGCCAATACAACACAAAATGAGCTGTCTGTTGATTATTTTATAAGTATAAATTTGAATTTTTTTTTCCTTTTTTACATTGCACTGGCTTGACATCATCTTTTTTGTTCAAGATTGAAAACCAGAAATACCAATACTTGTTTTAGGAAATTTGTGAGTATATCGTAATCAAAACTCTGCAGTTTCTTACATGATAAATACATGTTTATTAGGTTAATTACATTTAGAAATTAAAGTTTAGTCTTTACATGCATAATAGTAATGGAAGAACCATATGGGATGTGTTTGACCAATCAAGTACCGGAGGATTTTGTTTTCATACTTGAAAAATATGAACTACATTTTTTGGAAATCAACATTAACAAAAACTTTTTCTTACTAGAGAGATTATCACATTTCAAACTTGGAAAATGCAACATCTCACATGATTATGGGAAAAACTGTTTTTACATTTTTCTAAAAACTATTTGTTGGAATATGAGTGATTCTGAATCAAGGTCATGAGGTCAAAATTTGGGTCTCGAGTTAAGGTTGGGGTTAAAAGTCAGATCTCAGGTTTAAACTCTTTTTATGAGGTGACGTTTAAGTATAGTTTTGAAAAGTATTATTTTGATTTTGGGGACGTGTTGTATTTTTTTCTTCTTACTTTCTATTTGGTATATTGCTATTAAAAACTGCTTGTTTTTAGAAGCGTTTTTTTAAAAAATAGGTTGTTTTCAAAATAATGTTTTTTGAAAAAAGCAATTTGTGTTTGAGAAATTCATTTGAAAAGTGTTTTTGATAAACAATCTGTGTTTGGCCAACTTTTTTAAAAAAATGCTTTTGAGAATCAAATTACAAAAAATGACACGTATCAATGTATTTTTAATATTAAAATTATTTTATAGGGAGAAACTATTTTAACATCTAATACAAAAGCTTTAATTATATTTTTTAATTTAATTATTTAAAATGTACAAATTCAAATTTTCAATCAATATTGAAAAGAGAAATATCTTTGTTTGTCCTAATTTTTTGGATTCAATCTTATTTTATATTCTTTCTTCTTTTTTGTTATAATACTCTAAAGTTTCAAAAAATTAAAATAAAAATAAAATAGTATGCAAATTGAGAAACGAAAAATTTGTTATTTGTTACATTTTTGAGAGGGTCTAAATTTTTAATTCGACTTTTTCTCCTTCTTTAATACTACAAAAACTAGAAAATAATACATAACGTAATATATATACATATACAATCATAATATATAAATAATAATATAAAACATAAATAAAAACTAATTTATTATATAAAAGAAAAATGCTTGAATAATTAGCCAAACTTATGAGATATGTTAATTAATTAATAAGAGATATATTGATAAATATGTATATATGTAAGGGATATTTTAGTCTTATATTCTTTTTTTTCAAAAAGGATATTTTTTTAGCCTTTTCCCGAGAGCAGAAAATTGTTTCTGCTTCCGTTTAAAAGCAGTTTTAAGAATTTATCAACCACTTAGGTTCTGTTTGGAAAGTCACCTGGTAATTGGAATTCGTGTAATTACTAGGATTGTAATTATCAGCCTAATAATTACATAGTTTAGTAATTACGCTGACATGTTTGATTGTCATAGTGTAATTATACTGTAATTACACATGTTTTGTTAAGATGTCACAATATAATTACACATGTTATGATTGGATGCACAATTGCAAGCATAAAATTATATTAAATTTTAAAAATAAAAAAATTAATTATTTAAAATTGATACTATACAAATAAGAAACTTTATAAATAATATTAAATTAAATATTTAAGATATATATTCTTTTTTGAAAATATATTACTTAATAAACATATGTTCTTAACTAATATTATGAAAAAATAATTGATTTATATTTTTTTTCAAATTAATATATTTAAACTGAATTGATCATAAAAACTAAAAGTATGAGTTTCTACAAACATCGTGAAATGCATGTTTGATAAAAATATTAATATAAATAATATATCATAAATTATTAAATATTCGACAAAAAGATAACCTATATCAAGTCTAATTAAAAAATGACTTGCAATGTGAATTCAAACTAAAAAAAATTAAACTAAAAATATATCTTAAGTAATAAATTCAAAACAAATAATTTAACACTATACTCGTATAACAAATTTCAACGTAACATACATAAATATGATTTATTTTATTTTTTAAAATAAACATAAATTTATAACCTTACTTAACAATAAATTCTATTTTAATTAAAAAGTAGAATACTAAAAAAAACTATGCCAATGAGAAAATAAGCATGACATAAAGAAATAGATAATACGAAAAAATTGCATAAAATCACTTGAAGTAAGGTTAAGAACGAGAAGAAAATGAAATATAATAATATAAAATAAAAATAAACTTCTAGAAATTTTTAGAATAATAAAAAATAAAATTAGAACTTAAAATAATAGAAGTAAAAAAATTTAAAAACAAAAATATAAAAATAGAATTAAAAAAAATTATAAAATAATCAACTGGTAATTACACAATGTAATTATCAGTAATTCACAACCTCTGCATGTGAATTAGAGAGTGTAATTAACCCTGCCAGTTACACCAATTACATGCCGTGGTGGGTACAAATACCAAAAAATCAAAAAATCAAACCGAACAAAATTATTTCGATTCTTCGGTGTTGGTTCTTCGGTTCGGTGTCGCTTCTTTATTTTCAAAACTTTGATTCTTCTGTTCGGAGTTCGGTGCAAGGGTTCCAAAACTACGGCCGAAGTTTATTAAATAAATTTAAAAATATTTAATTATATTGCTTAATTAATAATACGTATAGATTTTTTACTCAAAATATTTACATGACTCATTTAAACTTTTTACTTCAGTTAGCCCTTTACGATAAAAAAATGTTTTACTGATATAACATTACAATGACAATTAAGTCTGGAACTATTGTTGTAGCAAACAGTTGTTAGCTTGTTAGCTTCTGTTCATTGTAGCAACTAACAAACGCTTGCACTAGTAAGACATTTCAACTTCTCTCTCTACTTCAATATGTTACTATCTTCAACTAAATCTTCATTAATTCCTCGTGAACCACCGGACAAGAATATTAAAGATACTACACCAAAAACTCCAAGTTATAGAGACAAACTACTACTACTAAATGATCAGATACTTGATGTAGAAATGAATCAAATTGAGGAGCTCCATAGGGATCATAAACAATTTATCACGGAAACTAGAGACGAAAATCTTGTGCCAGTAATCTCGAAAAACAGATTCTACTTACTGATGATGACCTAGTTCGTCTATACGCCCCTTGGAAATTTTCTATCATAATCATGTTATTTGGCAAACGAGTAACTCACCAGTATTTAAAAAGAAAAATTCAGGATATCTGGAAGCCAACAGAACAATTTCCCCTGATTGATCTAGGATCTGACTATTTCATCGTCAAATTCACTAGAGAAGAGAATATGAAAAAAGTGCTTCAAATGGTCCATGATTTATAAATGGCCATTACCTCTCTATTAAAAGATGGGAACCAAATTTTGTTGCTGAAAAAGCAACACAAACAATCTCTGCGATATGGATCAGACTACCACAACTACCCACAGAGTTCTATTATACAGAACTACTAAAAAAAATGGAAATTCAATCGGTACTCTTCTAAAAATTGATGCATGTACAAGTTCAACTCTAAGAGAGAGATATGCAAGACTCTGCATTAAAGTTCCTATTGATGATCCCGTCACCACATACATCCAAATCGACCAGCATCGTCAACAAATAATTTATGAGGGTGAGGGATTCTTATGTAAGCATTGTGGTCGTCTGGGACATACAATTTAAAATTGTCTGCTTCATATAAAATTCAAAAAGGATAATGAAAAAATTGATCCCTAATCAGATCAATTTCATCGGGTTGAGCCCAATCAATGGAAAATAGTAAGTTTTCCTAGAAGGAAGAAGGAACCCCTGAAGAGAGTTACAGGGACCTCCCCATGCCTCTAAATCAATCTAATGCAGGTATTAATGCAAAGACTTTTCATGCTGAATCAGGTAAGTTCATATCTAATCAAAATTTACCTATTAAATCAAAAAAGTGTTTCTTCTCCTCTTTTATCTTCTAACTTAAAAGGGCCATCTGTCAACTATGATAAAACGAGGCCTAGCCTAAACGCTGCAAATTCCTTGCTAAATGCAAATATTTTTTACAGCCTCAATAATTACGATGAAACATCCAAGAAGACCATTAAACTTCCATTGGTAATGGGAAATCCCCAAAATTTCAAACATAATTCTCTCTCTCAAGCTTCGACACACTCTATGGTCCCTCTCTTGGATAGTACGACACCTGTCCCAAACGTGTCCCACATAGATCAGGTTAATAATATTTTAACCCCATGCAAACGTCCATTTACTACAGAATG
Organism: Solanum sitiens; assembly: GCA_016801875.1. NCBI lineage: Eukaryota > Viridiplantae > Streptophyta > Magnoliopsida > Solanales > Solanaceae > Solanum > Solanum sitiens. The sequence goes on along the minus strand of JABWTJ010000047.1, from coordinate 2,331,635 downwards.
ACACGTCCCGAGCTTTAGGGCTGAGTTGGAATTTTTTTCTAATTCTCTTCCTGTTCTAAATAAATAGTTGGCTGTTTCTTCTAGCCAAGTGTCCCTTCATTCCCCATGCATAATCCTATTGAAGATCTTACACCAACTCACGATAAACTCTCAACCAATACCATAATTCCTAAATCTTTAGAAAAGGATCCTCAATCATTAATTATTAACCATTCTTCCATCTATAATTCTAATTATCATCCTCATTATGTTGAAACCTGTCAACTGGAAAAACCTTTCTTCTCCTCATCCTCTTCTTAGTCACTTAAACAATTCGATGAACAATCCAACTCCCCAAACCTCACAGAGCTCTCCAGCACCCCTGGTTGTAGTGTCACAACCAGTTCATCCTCTACATCAACGTCAATCACTGTTAGAGATGGGGCTCGAGGGCCAGGCGGCAATCTTCTCCTTGGATATTTACGGAATAGAAACTCTGATAGTAATACAAAATCAGAGTTTCTTGGCCCAGCTAGTTTCGAAGGGCCTGAAGTTGACACTGGACAACCTTCTGAATCGCTTCTGCATGTCAAATGTATGGAGCCCGCTAGCCACTACACAAACTCCTACTCTATTTCATTCACTATAACAACTTTGGAATTTACCAAGTCACTTCAACCCTCAGACGGAACAATTTCCACCACTCCCGTTCTTAACTCCCCCGGAGATAATAACTGTCAATCCTCTGTTCTTTCCCAGGCAGACTATTCCAATACAAGAACATGCGTTTCTAACACCCTTCATGCCTCCGTCCCAAAACTACTAAAACACTCCTCTGAATCCACCTCAAAACTTATCCGACTCTCCAAGAGTCGTAAAGGAGTCTGCCCATCCATGGGGCTCGTTCACCGTAATTTCAAGTCTAAGAAATGCAACCCTTCTGGTATTCCCAGAGGAAGAGGACAGAAAATACATTCACATCTGTCCAGTACCTCTCACGAAATGCTAATTCGATCTTCGCCCTTAACTGAACAAGGCTGTAGCGAAATACGTTGTAGTGATGACCCCAACTCTGAGGGAAAGTCAGTTTCCAACCAAGAATGGGTCAGTCTCATTGAATCCAAAAAACCTCAAATCTCCAATGAATAAACCCACTTGTTTTATAGTATGGAATACCCGTGGAGCTAAAGAAGACAATTTTAAAAGGAACTCTAGGGAACTTATTAATAGTCATAACCCTTGCATGGTTGCCTTACTGGAGACTAAAATGGCTTGTCACTTGACTATTAAGACTGAGTTTGGTTTTAATGACTATATTGAGGTTCCTGCTATTGACAACTCAGGTGGAATAGTTCTCCTATGGGTTTCTAGCTTGATCACAATTACTCACATCCGTCAATCACCCCAAGAAATTGATGCAACTATCCAGGTCAGGCCTAATCATATTCCTTGTATTTTGAGCATTATTTATGCTAGTAACTTAGTTGCAAATCGTAAAATTTTATGGAATAACTTATTTTCCCTATCCAGAACTATTAATTGCCCTTGGTTAATTGCTGGAGATTTTATTGATATTCTTTGTCAAAAAGATAAATGGGGAGGTGTTTCTTATAGTCGTAAGAATAACACGAATTTTAAGAATTGTATTAGTCGTTGTAAGTTGTTAGATCTAGGATTTAAGGATAGTATATATACCTGGTCCAATCTACGGAAAAAGAGCCCCGACCTTATTCTTGAGAGACTTGACCATTGTTTTATAAATACTAATTGGTTAGACTATTACCTTAACGCTTCTGTTAGGCATCTCACTAAAACGCATTATGACCATAGCCCCCTTCTTATCAATCTCACTAATGCTTTTATTATGCCTCGTATCAAACCCTTTAGACTTGAGAGTTATTGGTACCACCATCCTGATTTTAAGAATGTGGTCCAGGATTGTTGGGCCAATAAAACTTATGAAGAGGCTAATCTTACTTTCATTGATAAAATTAATTGCTGGAGTAGTAACACGTTTGGAAATATTTTTAAACACAAAAAACTCTCATTGCCAGACATACTGGTATTCAAAATTTCCCCAATTATCCTTTTAGTTCCTTTTTACAAAATCTTGAGACTTCTTTAAAGATGAAATACAATAATATCCTCAAAACAGAATAAGATTATTGGAAAATTCGCTCTAGGATTAACTGGCTTAATGATGGTGATGCCAATACGAAATTCTATCACATCTCCATTACCAATAGAAGAAGAACCAATATAATTTCATACTTCCAAGATGATACTGGAAATTGGATCACTGAATGTGACCAAATCATATCACATACAAAGCAATACTTTGAAACTATGTTTAAGACTATTCTCTCTTGTACAAATCGTAAGATTATTTCCAATGCCACTCTGAGTTTTCACCACCTTGATCTTTCGTCGCTCGACAATCCCCTCCAAGATCAAGAAGTTACTCGTGCCATTTTCTCTTTCAAACCTTTTAAGGCCCCTGGTCCTGATGGGATTCATCCTTATTTTTACCAAAAACATTGCTCTACAGTGAGTACTTCTGTAGTCAATTTTTGTCAACAAATCTTTCAAACAAACACCATTCCAGAATCCATAAATAACACTTATCTTTGCCTCTCCCTAAATTCCCTAATGCCAGTAATCTTAAAAATTTTAGGCCCATCGGCCTTTGTAATACCATCTATAAGATAATATCCAAGATCATTGTGAATCGACTGAAACCTTTTCTAGACAAACTCATTGGCCCTTTTCAATTTAGTTTTTTAAATTGTCGTCGGGCTAGTGATAACGCTATGCTCATTCAAGAAATTCTATCTCACATTAATAGAAAAAGAGGTAAACGGGGCCATTTTCTACTCAAAATAGATCTTGAAAAGGCTTTTGACCATATTGAATGGTCTTTTGTGTTTAGAAGTCTTCTCTACTTCAAATTTCCGCCTAATATTACAAAACTCATCATGAGTTGTATTAGTACGAGTAGAACTGTTGTCCTTGTCAATGGTTCCACTACAGATTACTTTTATCCCTCTAGAGGAATTCGAAAAGGTGATCCTATCTCACCATATATTTTTATTCTATGCATGGAACTTCTTTCCAGATACATTAATCACCAAGTAGATATTCTTAATTGGTATCCTATCACCCTTAGTAAGAATGGCCCTCTATTTTCCCATTTTTTTCTCCGTCGATGATCTCACCCTCATGGCCAGGGCTAATACAAAATCTGTGAATAGTATTCGTCAAGCTCTAACCATCTTCTGTCAACTTTCAGGCCATAAGATTAATTATTCTAAATCTAAGGCTATATTCTCTAATAAATGTAGTGCAGCGTTTCGTGAAGAGGTTTTCCATATCTTAGGAATTAAGAGCTCTAATAATTTTGGTAGGCATCTGGGTTTCCTATTTTCCATTAAAAAAAAACCAAACACCTGACTTCCAAATACATTATTGATAATATGAAGTGAAAGCTTTCAAACTGGAAAATTAATTTCTTCAACTATGCGGGTCACATTACTTTAGCTAGAGCAACGCTCAACGCCATTCCGGCTTATTCCATGCAATACTTATCCCTATCAAAAAAACTTTCCATGCGATTGACAAAATCCAACGAGATTTTATATGGGGTACCACAAACAATCAGAAAAAAATGCACTATATTGGTTGGGATACGATTACTAACCCAATAAATCTTGGCGGTTTGGGACTTCATAAGGCTATAAACAAAAATAAGGCCCAACTAACTTGTTTAACTTGGAGAATCATCTCTAACCCTCATTCAATTTGGGCGAAGGCCTTAACAGATAAATATAAACCTAAAGCTGCCAGATCAACCCATTCTTTTATTTGGAAAAATATCCTAATGGGAAGTACTATCTGCGCCAAGGGTATGGCTTGGAATCTAGGCTCAGGGAATTCCCTGAATCTTTGGAATTCCAGATGGATCCCAAATTCCCCCCCCCCCCCAGATCGCTGGCTAATGGCCCCCTCACTCTTCTGGAAAGTAATCTCAGAGTTGCTAACTTCTGGAATGGAAATTCTTGGAACTGGAATAGTATTTCGTTTACCTTTAAGAATGACATCATAGATCGGGTAAATTCCGTTGTCCCATCAAATGATCTCTCTATCTCTGACATCCCCTACTGGTCACTTAATCAAAATGGCCTTTTTACTACCAAATCAACATATCATCTCATTGCTCCTTCTACTAAAAGCATATTGACTGGACAGAGTTTTACCCTTTTGCCCTTTGGCATATCTGGATCACTGGGAATCATAATACTTTCAATCAAGTTGAAATTCCTATCAAACCTCACCTTATTTTTATGAGAGCTCAAGAATATAAGCTATCAACCTTCATCAATCGGGAGACGGCTGTGTTCAAATAAATTAACGTTAGATGGCATAAACCTCCTATAAATTACTACAAACTAAACACTGATGGGGCTTTTAAAAATTCCACAAATCATGGTGGCATAGGGGGAGTGATTCGAAATTCGACTGGAAATTGGGTCATTGGTTTCTCCAAAAAGATCCATGCAACAAACCACACTATGACGGAAATCATGGCCCTTCAAGAAGGACTTCATTTAGCTGTCAAATACAACCTCGTTCCGATTGAAATGGAAATTGATGCAACTGAGGTAATATCTCTCCTAGATAAACCACAACCTATTTTTCATTCAGTTATTTTATCATGCAGGCAACTATTAACGAAGTTGGGGAATCCAGCACTACGGCATAACTTTCGCCAAGGAAATACAATTGCTGACCTTTTGGCAACCCAGGGATGCAATCTACCAGTCTTCAATAATATTCACATTTTTCCAGCGCCAAATCCTACAGTTCTTAAGAAGCTAGAAGCTGATAAAGAAGTGTTACTGTTAAAAAGTGGATTTCTATAACTACTAGTAATAATCTTATTAAGTTAGGTAATCTAAGTATCATCCACTCTGATGTATCCAATCACTCTGTTGTGATCCTATGACAAATGTAACAGACTCTATTATACAATATATATAATTATCCTTATTACCAAAAAAAAAAAAACTATCAAACGCTTGTTAGTTTCTGTTTATGTACCTTCTCATACATTGTGAGTTCTAATATTTGCTCTCTTCTTTATTCCTTCATGTATGGGAGAAATAAAAATAGTGTTGCATATTTATCTTCTCTTTATTTTTATTAAGCACATGAGACTCTTAACACTTTATAACATTTCCACTTTATTTTTATTAACACCAAAAAATCGATTTAAAAATACCAAACTAAACATAATCGAAGTAGAAAAATCGATCGAACCGATCTGATCTTAGTTTGATATAAATAGGGTTCACACTTTTCTAAAACCAAATATCGAAGAACCGAACCGAAATTTAATAAAATTGAACCAAAGAATCGAATGTCCACCCCTAATTACATGCGGACCAAGTACTTACTCTGTCCAACCAAACAAGACAGACAATGTAATTACATCAATTACACCAAATTTAATTACCAGGATGTCCTTTCAACCAGACCCTTAATTTCTCTAGATAAGTGTTTCCTTCTAAAAAAAAAAACACTTATGACCTTTCAACAATAATGTTCAAACAGGCACTTAACATAAACAAATCATTCTTCTTAAATTAGAAGAAAATGAATCCATTTGAAAAAGCATATAAATCAAACAAACATATGAAAATTAAAAACTATTTAAATATTTTAGAAATATATTTTTCTCATCTCAAACACACCTTTAATAAGTGGACTTTTAAAATATTCATATACATCCATACATATTTTAAATGAAGTCCAATTAGTGGATACCCATGGGTTATCCGTATTTTATATGGATAATCTGAATTAATTTATATTTGATCCACTTTTAAACAATTATATAACGATTTCATTTAAAATAAATTGCATCAAATGAATAACCATAGAGTTTACCTATTTTGCCACCATAGAGGTGGCTAGTAAGGTGTTGGATTAAGTTGACGACGTTACCATTTAAACGGCGATTTCTTGAGCAATGAAATGCAGCTAATTGAGGGAAAAGAACAAAATTTTATCAAAGTCCTACACAAATATGAAATCAGTAATGTTAATGAACATATTACATATTTCCTTCGTTCCTTATTATTTTTTTACTTTTTTTTAGTTGTCTCTAATTATTTATCTATTTTGACAAATCAAGAAATGACAAATTTATTTTACCTATTATATTCTCAATTAATTACTTTTAAAAGGAGAACTTTTTGAAAATCTTAAATTTTAAATTCTATAAATTTCATAATTAATAGGGATATAATCGTAAACTTACTATGTCAATAAATGTTTTCTTAATAGGTATTAATTCAAAAATTGACAAGTAATTGAGAATATAAGGAGTGTTAGGGCCGGCTCTATGCTATGTAAAACAAGGCCTTTGCCTTAGGCCCCCAAATTTTTGTCAAGAATAAATTATGTGTTAAAATTTTTATAGAAAAATATTGATTATTATGATAAAAAGTATAATTTTTTTAAATATATTATTTTATCCTCTTTAACATCTTTTGTACATTGTAAAAAATAAGAATTAATATTAAAAAGTGTTGAACAAAGTGAATTACAAATTCTTTTTGATTTTTTTTTAAATTTTAGTTCCAAGCATATTAAAATGAGGTATACCAAGTCATCAACTTCTTGAGTCAAATTTTACGGTTCTAACTCTTATGTTTATTTAATATTTGTCAAGTTATTACTTATAGCATTATGTTAACAATACATATAATAATTGCCTCACTAAAATGATGTTTTTCAATGTTGAGTTGATAAAATCTTACCTAAAACTAATAACTGAAAAAACTATATCAAATACTAACAATTTTCATCTAAATAGTTCAAGAAATAAATTTTGAATAAATACGTATATGAAAAAATTTATTTATATTTTAGGTCACGAATTAAAATTTCGCTTTAGGCCCCCAATTACGTTGAGTCGCCCCTGAGGAGCGCATATTGTACATAAATAATGACTTGGAATCTTGGATACTTGTAATAACCAGTAGATTTAAACTCTAATTACGTTTTATTACGGGCCTAAATATGTGGTTAGTGTGTCTCATCAATTGAGTAAATTAATGACGCCACGTGATGTAACTGTAAGTAATATGATTAATGGTATTCGAGAAAAGTTAGCCAAATTACGAGCACACCGTGATAATATAAGAATACGACTCCATTTCATTTCTCTCCTTTTTAATTTTTTTCAAATTTCTACTTAGATGTATAACACACTTCTTATTTAAATATTAGAGGTGTAGATTTTTAAGTAATCAAATGCCTTAATCATGATTAAAAGGATGTATGTTCACAGTTCACCATTTAAATCTGTCTAATCTAGCTATTAAAGAAAGCATGTCACATTTTTTAACATCACGGATTATATTATTTCATTACCTATAGTTTTTCAATTTACAAAAAAAAAAATGTTTCTGCGTATACTAAATTTCATTCAATTCAAAATTAACATTTAAATAAGTTAGTTTACTGAAAAGAAAATATTGTTAATCATAAAACAAAAATTTCTAGCATTTAGATATTAACTAAAAAGTATTGAAAATTACTTTGCCATAAATTATCAAAGAAGAATAAAATATTTTGTTTTTGTTAGGCAAACATTTCAAAAATGTATACATTTCAAAAATGTATACTATAGAACTAATTCCATTCGTTCTCAAAATTTTGGGAAACAGATATTTTCAATGTTTCTTATTTTGATCATGGTTAACTAATATACTTCTATGATTAAGAATTTGAAGAGGAAAATTTGGGGATTTTGGGAGAATTCATGAGAGGAATGGGTAATAATTTTTAAGGTTAGAAATGCTTATAGGGGTAGTTATAGGGTCAAAATAATACAATTTAGGGGTTAAATGCGTAAGAAAATGACCAAAAATACTCTCAATTAAAATTACTAGAAGACTCTACGGTTTGGACCTATGGTTCATGGGACTTTCTATCTATCGTTACTGGTCATCTGTAATGACCGCTAGGTCGTTTTGAGCACTAAATCTTTTTCTATCATAAAAGACTCTTCTCATAAAGTATTAAATTGTCACGACCCAAAGTACCCCCTAAAAGTTATGGCACTCTTGAGTTGTCACACGGCGTACTTGACCTCTCGGAGGTCTTGCACAAGCCCTTAGACATCATTCATTGCATACATGTATGAAAAGTAGTGCGAAATTAAAACTTTTCACACGAATAATATTTCAAAACATCTTTCATAGAAAACATAAGGAATAAGGCTAAGTCTCAAAGTTGCCATCTTAGACGTACGAATATCTTAGGTCACGGCCCATACAATACGATATAGAAATACTAAGTCTATTACAATACTTTCAATAAGGAAATCTAAACATCATGATGCTCTCGAATCTAGTGAGACATACCAACACTTGCTTGAATTAAAGTCTAGGATCCAAACTTCACTTCACGTACTCCTCTCAAATGCCACCTACACCTTTAGAGATTGACAAAATGTATGAAATTAATACATCGCATGTACTAAGTATGGCATAATGCATAAAATCATGATAAATGACATTTGTATAAAAACATGCTCTTTTTTAGTGAAACTTCATAAAATAAGCATAAGAGATCACATTAGGTCAACATAAGCACATATAGTCACATTCCACAATATAACACCAAGAACACTTCAAAACACATACACATGAGACCCTCCTAGCAAAGGTGATTCTAAAGCTCACTTGAGTGAGTTATGAAGCGACCGCCCATACAATTTCTTCACACACACCAAAGAGATCCTAAAGATTACCTAACATTAGATTATTCCCATTTCATACATTTAACTCCCTACCTAGAATTACTCTAATACTCACCTAAGTAAGACATGAAGAGAACGCCCATAAACCCTCTCCAAGCCTACCTAAGCAATCCTCAAAGCTACTCTAGAGACACATTTTCATTAACATACCTTTACTTAAATCATTATGTTCATTAAACCATTTAAGAGACATTCAACACTTAAGGACTTTCACATAATTGTCTTGGAGAAGACCCAGGAAACCTACATACTAACATCTTCAAATCCTACTCGTGCAATGTCTAGATACCGTCCCATTCCACTACCTAAACTTCATAGTACTTATCCAACACTAGCATGTATCCCACATGATGAGAATAGGCAATAACCGACATAGACCATACTAGCTAGGCATGGAATCCAGAGTCAAACCCACTCCGATAAGGGTGTTCTTCTTGCCAATGGTAATACTAGTTAACAACCCATGTAGCCACATGGTTATGTAATATCAAGGGTTTCTTTGTACTCTAGCCTCATCTTACAACTAGATCTACTCCCCAAGCATAGTCACTCGGTGCTAGCCTTTGTTCTCATAGAGTAATCCAATAAGGGAGCATATGAAGAGGTACCATATCTTATTCATAACCAAATCATACTAAACCTTACCAAGGAGGTCCCCTAGGGATGCCTTACAATGGTTAAGAGGATATCTCAATGACTTTCATAAGGATGATTTCATGTAGTTCCATCCACTAACCCTAAGTCCACCATTCACACAAGAAGGATACCATTACGACTTTCAACTTCAAGGATACTATAGCTGTAACACTTCGAAAATTCAAGACGTGTCGTAAAGCCTAAAATAGGTGGCATGAGGTCTAGACACTGTTCTTAAGTCTATTAAAATGAATATAGGTCATTTAGGAAGTTTAGAAATCAAAATGTCTAAGAACATCCATGTCATTTGGAGATGTGGTTTAAGGACGTACTAGCGTGCCTTAGCCTATTTAACTAGCTTTTAGGAGTCGGAAATTCATGAAATTAGGTGTAAGGGTGTATAACATGTGTCTAACATGATTCTTGGTTGAAACGTCCGGGTACGACTCCCCAAGGACCAACCAAGGTCCCTCGAGGAGGACCCTAGTACGTAGGAGGCAACACTGCCTAGGCAGTGTGCAACCACGGAAGACAAACGACGGCTCGTCTATGGATCGACGGGGAATTGATGCCAACCGTCGTCCCACACTTAGAAAAAATTGGGAATCCCTCGCTTGCACAAGTCTCTGACCAAAACGACGAGTGTGCAAGATGGAGGGGGGGCAAGTCGTCGACTCACAGACGGCCTGTCGATCGGGGTTCCGTCTGTGAGGGTCAAGTTTTCCTGCACGTTTTTAAGTTGGTTCATTTAATTAGTTAAGGGGTTAGGTGGTTAAATAGGGGTTTAAGGGAGTCTAATTAGGTTAATTAACCCTCCATATAAAGACCCCAACCCCCATTAGTCTTAACACAACTCACAAAATAAACTCTTTTCCTTCTCTCTTCTTTCTCTCTCTATTGGAAGACATCATTGAAGACTAAGATAAGGAAGGGCTTTGGGGGCTGGAAAGGGACGATTTAGTCTCCAAATCTTTGTCAAAACGTTAAGGTATGGTATCTATTCACCTTTGAGACCTCTTTCCTCAAAGGGTTCATTCAAAGTATTTCCAAAACTTGAGTTTTCAAGTGGGTTACATCTAATCTCGAAATTGAAGTTACGAATTGAGTTGTTGATGATTTATTTAGGTTATATTGGATATATTAACATGTATTTTAACTTGATCATGATAATTGTTGATGTTTTGGTCTAAATTGAAGAGCATGATCCTCAATCCCTAACCCTAGGTTGTGATCTTGACCTACATTGTATAATGTTCATTCAATTGACTTGGTTATGGGTTGAATTACTACTAGATGATGTTGTTATGCTAATTAGAAACGAATTAATATGATGTGTAGTCTTTCATGCTAGTTCTTGAGAAGTGATCTAGGGTATGATGAATTGACTTAATCTTAAGCTTTGATCTAGTATTGAATGGTGATGTAGTGATTCTTCTAGCCTTGTGATTATGATGTTTATTGAATTATGATGACTTGATGACCTAATTGAGTTGAACTTAGGGTTGATGGTAAGACCTTGATGATGAGTCGTGAAGGAGACTTGGTAAGTCTTATGAACCTTATTCATTACTTCAATTGTAGTTAATTGTGATTAAGTCATGATGTTGTGTTGGAGCATGACTTGTTTAGGATTGATAGGGTGGTATGGTGTTGAATTGAAATGTCTTGCCTATGGTTGTAAGGTTGATTAAGATGAAATTTTAGAAGGATGTTGATGACTACCAATGTGCCTTATTATGAATGAATATGTAAATGTGTTAACCTTACTTATATATATTGTGATGAAAGGATTATATTCATGCAATTCCTATTGAGCTATGATGATGATGATTATACAAGGGCTAGACCCTATTACCTAAACTAAGCTATGATTGATAAATAAATACGTTAACGACATTTCAATAATAGGGCTTAGCTTAGCACCGAGTGAACTTGACAATGGGAGGTGATGACTTTCCATAGAGGAAGATTCACCCTATAGTTCTATATGTGATGTTGACTCCCCTTTGAGGGATACTCATCCAATGGATTCCCATGAGAGGAGGCCCAATTACCAAGTGGTATGAATAGGGAATACCTATCTCTTAGTTCTTGAACTATGTTGCCCCCATAGGAAGACTAGCTAGTGGATCCACATAGGAACCTATGTTTATATTTGGTTTTACTTTGGCCGGTAGACCACCTTCCATCGGTGTAAGGTTTTACAACACTGGATTCCACATTAGCTCATGTGGTATATGTCGGTTAAGACAAGTCTTCCCTAAGCTAAAATTGAAGTAAGGATGTATAAACCAACTAGAGTGACTTGAGGGGTTTGACTTAGCCTAGGTAGGGGTATGGGACTCTACCTATGCCTTGCACTAGTTTGCCTCGATAAGAGCTTTGGGAGGTTAATATTAAGTATGTGTATGATGATAATGTAAATGATATTATATGATGGTGATGATGTTTATGAACATGTAATTGGTCCTTATTGCTAAGGTATGAACTTATGTGTATTTGAAAGCTATGTTATGTGAAGTAGGTTATTAATTATGGTTCTTGTTGCGTTACTTGATTGAGTAAGGTTATGGGGCTTTGCTTGGTCATTTCACTTGTTGACTTTATGAGGATTTATGATTAGTTGTCTTACTTTGCTATTTACATGATAAACTCTTATTCATACTTGTGATGTTATTACTTGGTGATAGAGTTATATGAGATTATGGGTTCAAGTGTGTTGATATGCACGTGACTTGCTTTGACTTATTGAACATGTCCAAATGATTGGTATGGTTTGATTGATTGTGCATAAACCTTTAAAAGGGTAAAAATGGCATGATTTAACTAAATGTCCCTTTTTAGCATGCTTTGTTGTTATATGTGCATATGGTCTCATACTTAGTACAAGTGGCGTACTAACCCCATTTTCTTCCTTTTTCCCAAAAATTTTAGGTTCTGGTCGTTGAAGGCTTATTCGAGAAGACTTGAAGAAGACTTGGATATTCTCTACCATCCAAGTGGGTAGGTCCTCGCTTTTCGAGGGCAATGCTGATATCTAGCTTACGGAGTTGCTTTACTTTTTAGACTCTTATGTTCATTCTACTTCATTTGAGTACGATTTGTATACGCCTATATGTGGCTTCTTTACATTTGATGTAAGGCTATGCCCAAATTGCTATGATCATTTAGATGGTATGAGATGATACAATCTTGAGACTTTATTCTATGTTATATATATGTATGTGCAATAAAAGTAGAAGACTATGTAATCTTTATATACGAAGGGTCTATGTATACTCGATATAACTATATATATGTGTATGTAGAGGTCTATGTAAACCTCAATGTAGAAGTAGTAAAAGTTTTTAATTCTTATGTATTTTTGGCCTATGAATGTTATGACGAATGCTAAGAGGTTGGTCTTAGTCCTCGAAGAGGACGCCGACGCCGGTTACATCTAGGGGGTGCTCCCTGGATGTGACAATAACCTTCTTTTAAAAAGGTTCCGCATAAATGACCTTCTTTACTATATTCAAGAATATGTTCAATTCATACATATACATTCATGACAAAGGTGTTTTAGCCTACTAAGTCAATGATTCATATTCATATTCTTCATGTATCAAGTAAGGGACACAAGTCGACCAAAACAAGACATATATATACTTTCCATTATCATATATAGAATATCATTCAAGAAGCACCTAGAGACAACTTAATTGCAAGTCACCTTAAACTCTTCTATAGAATTATCAACATAACTCATCCTAAAGATCATATAATCAACTAGGAAGAGTCACACTCCAACATCAAGTATACACATATAAGGTATCTCTATAGCCTATCATAATCACCTATATTCAATTAGAATAACACATAATTTACTTCACCTATACAGATAATCCATATAAACCTTCAGAATATTCACATATTCGAGTTATAACATGATAATATCATAATTCATAAAGTAATGCTGACAAGACAACATTCTTTACAATTATAGCACATAAGCACTGCCACCATAAGTGGACCATACCAATCAAAATAATTCAATACCTATACTACACAATATAGAAAGAGTTAGGTCAAACATACCACCATTTCAATGTCAACAACTCCAATCCATAGCCAATTCAACCAATTCAATCCACAAAGGCTCTTACCAATAGCCATGTGTAAGACCCCGAAAATGACTTAGGTTAAATAGATCCTAAGATGTTCCTAATGTGGTCTATTATATGGTTTTGAGGCAGTATCTAAGAGTTTAGGTGCATTGGAAGTCAAACGTCAAAGGACGACTAAGACGTTCGACGACTAAGTCACCTATGTGCCTCGTATGTGGTTTTATGTGTTTATGTGTGATTCATGAGGTTGTCAGGTCCTTAAATGAGTTATTATAGCATGTATAGGCAGTGTGTCAAGTTTCGTGAAGTTTGGAGGTCAAACGTCCAAAAACGTTCATGTCGTTCGAAAGATATGCCTTGAATCGACCTTGTGTGTTTAAGCATGTTTCGTTGAGTTTTACGTGTTCGTTTTGGATGAAATTTATGTGAGAGGTGTTAAACTTGTAGAAGTTCATGTTTGGGTTGGAAACGTCCGGGAAATTATCCCCAAGTACCATCCAAGGGTCCTTGAGGAAGGACCCAACTTGGTTGACAAGGCTGTCCCAGGCAGGCCCCAAACGACGGAGGCATCGACGCCTAGTGGGTCCATCGACGCCCCGTCGATGGGTCTCGTCTGTAGGGAATTATCCTGGGGAGTAAAGGAACCAAGGACCAGCCTCAGTCCCAGACCACGGACCAACAGGACAGTCCGTTGGTCTGGAGATGGTCCGTAGGTCCCTCCGTCTGTGGAGAAAAGTTTCCTGCGCAGTTCACTGCCAACTTAGGGGTGAATTGGTAAATTCACCCCACTTCCAAATAAGACTTTAGGAGGTTTATTAAGGGTATTTTGGGTGTTTTAAAAAAGTATATAAAGGTTAAACACTTAGAATAATTCATTCTTCAAAAAAACAAAATCCCAAAGTCCTTAAGAAATCCCAAAGTCTCCATTGAAGTTCAAAATCAAGGAAGAGCTTGGTGTGACGTTTTGAGTGGATATTCTTCATCAAAGTGAAGAATTAGCTTCATTGAGGTATGACTTTTGATCCTTGAAACTCGTTTCATCAAGGATCCCAACTTTCAAAGATGTTTTCAAAGTTTTCAAAGAGGAATTGTCCAATTTCATAATTCTTCCATGGGATCTTGCAATAAAGGATTTCAAACGTCTGTATGGATTAGATTGATGTTGTATTGATGATTTTAACTTAAATTACCTATGAACCCATGTAATTGATGAACCTAAGATTTTGACTAAATTATGGGTTACTTGATATTGACTTAATGTTGATGAATTCATGTGTAGTTTCTTATGGGCTTTCTATTGATGTAAGAATTGTGTTCAATTGTTATCAAATTGGTATTGGATTGTTGAATCTATGTTGAATTGGGTTAGATTTCATTGAATTCTATAATTGTGTATTGAATTGGTGTTCATGGCCTTGGGTAAGGGTCTTGTGCTATCAAATTGAGTAAGTTGACTTGAATTGAAGTGTTGATGATTGAATGGAGGTATGCTGCCCCATTTTCTTTATTTTGATGTTATTTATACTTCGATTCTATTATGATTGGTTTGGTCCACCTTTGGTGGAGGTGTTATGTGAATTGATGTGGTCTTGTCGACGTTATTTTAAGTACATTGATGATCATGGACTTGTCGGCACTACTTGAACTTATATGGATATTTGTGTAGTTGATTTAGTGATGTATAATCATATCTACCTATATGTGAAAGTATGTGCTAGACTATTGATACTATCTAGATAATCATGTTATGCTTTGACTATGTGTTAAGTGTGTAGTCTTAGAATTGTTACATGGTTAGTCCTAATTTGGCTATATGAGTCTAAAAAGGTTAAGATGATAATGTTAAGGTAATGAATAGGTTGACTAAATAAGGTTAAGGGTCATTCCTAAGAGTCTAAAGAAAGATAGGCTACATGTGTTAAATGGAAGTATATTCTGTCTTGTTTAGGTAGACTTGTGTCCCTTACTTGATGCTTATGTGATTATGTGATGTATTGACTTAGTAACCTAAAGGGTCTTAGTCTTGAATAAATGAATATAGGTGAGTACTTGAATGATGATTAAAGGGTCATTTATGTGGAACCTTGAACTAAGTGGTAAGGTTATGAATTGTGAAGTAGTTAGCCGTAATTGTATCCTTCATGTAATGAGTGATGGACTTAAGGTTGATTGTCTGGAAGGCATAATATCATACCTTAGGAAAGTCGCGATGAGCTTCTTGTCGCTATAGTGAGATAGCCCAAATGGACCTTGCTTTGGTAGGGTAAAATGTAATTGGGTCATGAACATGATATGGTACCCAATTGTATGAACCTTAATGTAAATAGATCTATGAAAACTAAGGCTAGCACCGAGTGAGTATGGTAAAGGGAAGTAGTTCTAGTTAAGTATGAGACTAGAATACAGAGTACGCACTTCATATTCCTTAACCATGTACCTACATGGGATCTTTATGTCCTACCATTGGCAAGTAGAACACCTCATCGAAGTAGGATAGAACTTCGGATTCCATGCTTTGCTACCATGGTCTATGTCGGTTATTGCCTATTCTCATCATATGAAATACCTATTAGCATTAGAGAAGTTTATGAGGTTTAGGTGGTGGTATGGGACGCTACTTAGACATTGCACAATAGACTTTGAAGGTGTTACTTGGAGTTCCTAGGTCTTGTCTAAGACCATTAATTGAATGTACTTTATGTGATGTATGTCTTCTAAATGAACTAATGATCTAATGACTTACTTTATGAAGTAAGTAAGTGAATAAGTACCTAATCTAAAGTAACTTAAGGACTCCTTAGCTAAAGTGTGAAGAGGGCATATGGGATAATTTCTTTATGTCTTATCTTTGGAAATCTTGAGTATGACTGTAGTTAGGGAAGATGTTTGGTGTTGTAGACATGATCTAAGCCTTAGGTAGTCTTAAGGACTATTTAGGTAATCTCGAAGAGGTCAATCATGGACGTTATGTTCTTGATTTACTTAAGTAGGTCTTTTGATAGCCTTTGGAAGGAGAGTGTCATATCCTCTATGTGTTGGTGTGTTTAGTGAGAATGATTCTATCCTAGGGAGTCTATTGGATCTCTTGAGTGTGTGTGTAAGAGATTGTATGGGCGGTTGCTTCACAACTCACTCAAGTGAGACTTAGAGTCACCTTTGGTAGAAGAATCTTACCTTGATGTTTAAGATGCTTTGTAAGTGTGTATGTGACTCATTATAAGCAATCTTAAGGGTCGTTTAGGCACATCTAGAGAGTGTGTATGGGCGGTCTCTCTTTGTGTGACTTAAGTGAATCTTAGGATAGCTTTGAGTGGGATAATTACATGCTAAAGGGTGTCTAAAGTGAAGGTTAAGTACTTCACTGTACAGTGAAGAGAGGCTCACTGTTAAGTGGTCCTAAAAATGCATAAATTTGTCAAAATATTGTCTTAAGTGTTTCTAAGTTGTTAAATATTGTTATTATGATTAAAATATGATTTATAAAATGAAAAGATGCGTATTTCCAAAGTCCGTTTTCATGATTTTTATGCATAATGTCATACTTAGTACACATGGTTGTACTAATTCCATGCTTTATTTTATATCTATAGTTCTTGGTAGGTGAAGAGCTTTGGGAAAAAGACTTGGACAAGGAGATCGTTCAAGAAGAGTTTAAGTATGTCCTCATTTGACTCGAGGATATATATGTCATTGTATGTTTCTTTATGAAGTTCTGTAATAGACTATTAGTAGTTTGTTTTCAATTCGTATGGGCCGTGTCCCAAGTATTGTCGTGTCTTAAGATGATGATCGAGACTTAGTGTTTTCCTATTTCTACATATATGAAAGAGTTTAAAGACTTCTATATTATTTTTATGAAAAGTTTTAATTACGCACTACTTTTCGTTATGTATATGCAATGAATGATATGAGAGGCTTGTACGAGACCTCCGAGAGGTCGAATACGCCGGTCGCAATCCAAGATTGCACCCTATCTTCTAGGGTGTGGTTTCGGTATGTGACAAGCTTGGTATCAGAGCATAGGTTAATGAAATTAATCTTAGGTATCAAAAAGTCTTGAAAAGTCACGTCTAGTAGAGTCTTGACCATCGGTGTGAGTCGCGACACACCTATGGGCGAGAGGCTATAGGACGATAGGGTTTCCCTTCATTTCTACTCCTATGTTGTGCGGTAGAGTTATGTTATGAGTATCCTTCTAAAAGTGTTTCCTTGTTTTCTAGGAGATGAATACTACAAGGATGGCCGCTAGAAGGATGGAAGAGGGAGGGGTTGATGAGGAAGTTCCTCCTCATGTTGAGCAAGTTTAGCAAGTGCTTCAAGATGGGTAAGGTCTCCAAGGTGCTCAAGTACCTCATCAAGGTGATCATGCCCCTAATGTGGAAGGAGGTGATGAAGTGCCGGAGTTGTCTAATAGGGTGATTGGAGAGGCTTTGCTTGCTTTAGCCCGAGCCGTAACGGCTCAAGCTAACTTGAACATGGTGCGTAGGGGTAATGCTATGGAGAGCACTATAGCATCTAGGTTGAGAGACTTTGTGAGGTTGAATCCTCCAATCTTTCTTGGCTCTAATGTGAATGAGCATCCCCAAGAATTCCTTGATGGTGTGTACAAATTTTTGAGTGCTATGGGGGTTACATCTAGGGAGAAGGCGGATTTGGCTTCTTATCAATTGAGAGATGTGTCTCAAATTTGGTACACTCAATGGAAGAACAATAGGCCGGTGGAGTCGGGTCCTATTGAGTGGGAAGAATTCAAGAAAGCTTTTCTTGGTAAGTACTTTCCCCGTGAAAGGAGGGAAGTGAAAGAAGATGAGTTTATCAATCTCAAGCAAGGCAATATGAGTGTTGAGGAATACTCTTTGAAGTTCTCAACTTTGTCTAGGTATGCACCTTCCCTAGTGTCTAATCCAAGGGATGAAATGAGTCGTTTTGTGATGGGTGTAGCCGACATAGTGAGGGAGGAATGCCGTACGGCTATGTTGCATGATGATATGACTTTGGCTAGACTCATGGTGTATGCACAATCAATTGAAGAGTCTAAACTTAGGAGGATGTCAAGGAACTTGAAAAGGAGTGTTGCTAGTAATCAAGTGCAACCTAGGTTCAAAAAGAGGGCTCAAACTCAAGATGGACCTAGTGTGCCTAAGAAGAAGTTTGAGAAAGGAGGTGGTTCTAGCAATGAAAAACCTACATGTGCCACTTGTGGTAAGAGACATTATGGTGAATGTCTAGTGGGTACGGTAAATTGCTTTGGATGAGGAAAAGATGGGCACAAAGTGAGAGATTGTCAAAACATTGCTTCTAGGAAGGAGGGTAAGAAGGTTGAGCCTAGTGTTCCAAAGGAAGATGCTCCAACAAAGAGGCATTTCTATGCTCTCCGGACTAGAATTGAGTAGCAGGGTGATGGTGATGATGACATTGCTAATTCCTTGTTTCTCTCATTTAGTATGACTTCCTTCTAAGTGGGGAAGTATGGCTAGAAGATGTGCTAGAAGTATTGCATGTGCATGATGTTTAGGAGTTTGGTTGAAATTGAATTTCATTAACTTCTTTGCATTGTGTGTATATACTGAATTATGAGCATGTTGTAAGAGGCATTTATATGATGTTATATTTCATATTAGCATGTCTATATAATGAATTGCATAAGAGTTGCATGTTTGAAAAATTTAGTAAAATCACTGTAGCTTGAAACTGCTTACTGTAAAATTTTACCGAAATTGACTAATTGATTCTTTGGTCTAAAATTATTGTTATGTGGTTAGAACTGATGTATATAAGTATGATATTGAATATAAAATGAGTTTTTACTATTTGGAATGAAGCATGTGAGTTTTGTAGCATAATGAGTTATAGAATTGTATTCTAGTTTCTTGTTGTGTTGTGATTGTCTTGAACTTGTGAAATTGATGTTTTCTTCTTGGTTATGGGCTGCTAAGTTGATTCTCTAAATCTTGGAAATGTTCGGAGAGTGGCAAGTGTCATTCGAGGACAAATGTTGTCCAAGTGGGGGAGAATGTAAGACCCCGAAAATGACTTAGGTTAACTAGAGCTTAACATGTTGGTAATGGTGGTGTAAGGTCCTAATGTGGTCTATTATATGGTTTTGAGGCAGTAGCTAAGAGTTTAGGTTCATTGGAAGTCAAACGTCAAAGGACGACTAAGACGTTCGACGACTAAGTCACCTATGTGCCTCGTATGTGGTTTTATGTATTTATGTGTGATTAATGAGGTTGTGAGGTCCTTAAATGAGTTATTATAGCATGTATAGGCAGTGTGTCAAGTTTCGTGAAGTTTGGAGGTCAAACGTCCAAGAACGTTCATGTCGTTCGAAAGATAGGCCTTGAATCGACCTTGTGTGTTTAAGCATGTTTCTTTGAGTTTTATGTGTTCGTTTTGGATGAAATTTATGTGAGAGGTGTTAAACTTTTA
This sequence comes from Solanum sitiens, assembly GCA_016801875.1. Classification (NCBI taxonomy): domain Eukaryota; kingdom Viridiplantae; phylum Streptophyta; class Magnoliopsida; order Solanales; family Solanaceae; genus Solanum; species Solanum sitiens. The sequence continues at coordinate 2,311,655 of JABWTJ010000047.1, read as the reverse complement.
GACGTTCATGTTGGGTTGGAAACGTCCGGTAAATTATTTCCAAGTACCATCCAAGGGTCCTTGAGGAAGGACCCAACTTGGTTGACAAGGCTATCCCAGGCAGGCCCCAAACGACGGAGGCATCGATGCCCAGTGGTTCCATAGACGCCCAGTGGGTCCATCGATGCCCCGTCGATGGGTGTCGTCTGTAGGGACTTATCCTGGGGAGTTAAGGAACCAAGGACCATCCTCAGTCCCAGACCACGGACCAACAGGACGGTCCGTTGGTCTGGAGAAGGTCCGTAGGTCCCTCCGTCTGTGGAGACAAGTTTCCTGCGCAGTTCACTGCCAACTTAGGGGTGAATTGGTAAACTCACCCCACTTCCAAATAAGACTTTAGGTGGTTTATTAAGGGTATTTTGGGTGTTTTAAAAAAGTATATAAAGGTTAAACACTTAGAATAATTCATTCATCAAAAAAAAATTCCCAAAGTCCTTAAGAAATCCCAAAGTCTCCATTGAAGTCCAAAATCAAGGAAGAGCTTGGTGTGACGTTTTGAGTGGAGATTCTTCATCAAAGTGAAGAATTAGCTTCATTGAGGTATGACTTTTGATCCTTGAAACTCGTTTCATCAAGGAGCCCAACTTTCAAAGATGTTTTCAAAGTTTTCAAAGAGAAATTATCCAATTTCATAATTCTTCCATGGGTTCTTACATTAAAGGTTTTCAAACGTCTATTATGGATTATATTGATGTTGTATTGATGATTTTAACCTAAATTACCTATGAACCCATGTAATTGATGAACCTAAGATTTTGACTAAATTATGGGTTACTTGATATTGACTTAATGTTGATGAATTCATGTGTAATTTCTTATGGGCTTTCTATTGATGTAAGAATTGTGCTCAATTGTTATCAAATTGGTATTGGATTGTTGAATCTATGTTGAATTGGGTTAGATTTCATTGATTTCTATAATTGTGTATTGAATTGGTGTTCATGGCCTTGGGTAAGGGTCTTGTGCTATCAAATTGAGTAAGTTGACTTGAATTGAAGTGTTGATGATTGAATGGAGGTATACTGCCCCATTTTCTTTATTTTGATGTTATTTATACTTTGATTCTATTATGATTGGTTTGGTCCACCTTTGGTGGAGGTGTTATGTGAATTGATGTGGTCTTGTCGACGTTATTTTAAGTACATTGATGATCATGGACTTGTCGGCACTACTTGAAATTATATGGCTATTTATGTAGTTGATTTGGTGATGTATAATCATATCTACCTATATGTGAAAGTGTGTGTTAGACTATTGATACTATCTAGATAGTCATGTTATGCTTTGACTATGTGTTAAGTGTGTAGTCTTAGAATTGTTACATGGCTATTCCTAATTTGGCTATATGAGTCTAAAAAGGTTAAGTTGATAATGTTAAGGTAATGAATAGGTTGGCTAAATAAGTTTAAGGGTCATTCCTAAGAGTCTAAAGAAAGATAGGCTATATATGTTAAATGGAAGTATGTTGTGTCTTGTTTAGGTAGACTTGTGTCCCTTACTTGATGCTTATGTGAATATGTGATGTCTTGACTTAGTAACCTAAAGGGTCTTAGTCTTGAATAAATGAATATAGGTGAGTCCTTGAATGATGATTAAAGGGTCATTTATGTGGAACCTTGAACTAAGTGGTAAGGTTATGAATTGTGAAGTAGTTAGCTGTAATAGTATCCTTCATGTAATGAGTGATGAACTTAAGGTTGATTGGCTGGAACGACATCATATCATACCTTAGGAAAGTCACGATGAGCTTCTTGTCGCCATAGTGAGATAGCCCAAATGGACCTTGCTTTGGTAGGGTAAAATGTAATTGGGTCATGAACATGATATGGGACCCAATTGTATGAACCTTAATATAAATTGATCTATGAGAACTAAGGCTAGCACCGAGTGAGTATGGTAAAGGGAAGTAGTTCTAGTTAAGTATGAGACTAGAATACAAAGTACGCCCTTCATATTCCTTAACCATGTGCCTACATGGGATCTTTATGTCCTACCATTGGCAAGTAGAACACCTCATCAAAGTAGGATAGAACTTCGAATTCCATGCTTTGCTACCATGGTCTATGTCGGTTATTTCCTATTCTTATCATATGGAATACCTATTAGCATTAGAGAAGTTTATGAGGTTTAGGTGGTGGTATGGGACGCTACTTAGACATTGCACAATAGACTTTGAAGGTGTTACTTGGAGTTCCTAGGTCTTGTCTAAGACCATTAATTGAATGTACTTTATGTGATGTATGTCTTCTAAATGAACTAATGAACTAATGACTTACTTTATGAAGTAAGTAAGTGAATAAGTACCTAATCTAAAGTAACTTAAGGACTCCTTAGCTAAAGTGTGAAGAGGGCATATGGGATGATCTCTTTATGTCTTATCTTTGGAAGTCTTGAGTATGACTCTAGTTAGGGAAGATGTTTGGTGTTGTAGACATGATCTAAGCCTTAGGTAGTCTTAAGGACTATTTAGGTAATTTCGAAGAGGTCAATCATGGACGTTATCTTCTTGATTTACTTAAGTAGGTCTTTTGATAGCCTTTGGAAGGAGAGTGTCATATCCTCTATGTGTTGGTGTGTTTAGTGAGAATGATTCTATCCTAGGGAGTCTATTGGATCTCTTGAGTGTGTGTGTAAGAGATTGTATGGGCGGTTGCTTCACAACTCACTCAAGTGAGACTTAGAGTCACCTTTGGTAGAAGAATCTTACCTTGATGTTTAAGATGCTTTGTAAGTGTGTATGTGACTCATTATAAGCAATCTTAAGGGTCGTTTAGGCACATCTAGAGAGGGTTTGTGGACGGTCTCTCTTTGTGTGACTTAAGTGAATCTTAGGATAGATTTGAGTGGGATAATTACATGCTAAAGGGTGTCTAAAGTGAAGGTTAAGTACTTCACTGTACAGTGAAGAGACTTCACTGTAACAGTGAATTGGCTCACTGTTAAGTGGTCCTAAAAATGCATAAATTTGTGTAAATGTTTTCTTATGTGTTTCTAAGTTGTTAAATGTTGTTATTATGATTAAAATATGATTTATAAAATGAAAAGATGCATATTTCCAATAAAGTCTGTTTTCATAATTTTTATGCATAATGCCATACTTAGTACATGTGGTTGTACTAATTCCATGCTTTATTTTCTATCTATAGTTCTTGGTAGGTGAAGAGCTTTGGGAAGAAGACATGGACAAGGAGATCGTTCAAGAAGAGTTGAAGTATGGCCTCATTTGACTCGAGGGCATATATGTCATTTTATGTTTCTTTATGAAGTTCTGTAATAGACTATTAGTAGTTTGTTTTCAATTCATATGGGCCGTGTCCCAAGTATTGTCGTGTCTTAAGATGATGATCGAGACTTAGTGTTTTCCTATTTCTACATATATGAAAGAGTTTAAAGACTTCTATATTATTTTTATGAAAAATTTTAATTCCGCACTACTTTTCATTATGTATATGCGATGAATGATATGAGAGTCTTGTATGAGACCTCCGAGAGGTCGAATACGCCGGTCGCAATCCAAGATTGCACCCTTTCTTTTAGGGTGTGGTTTCAGGATGTGACAATGATCATCAAATTCAACCCAATAATCATAATATACAATGATCCAAACAAGACACTATGAAAATCATCAAATTAAGACAATTTATATACAATTTTAACATAATTCATACGTATATCAATAACCCAATAAAATCTACGTAAGAATTCATTACAATTGAGACATAATCAAATCACCCATAATTTAGTCAAGAAAAGGAAATCAGGATTTGCATGGGTTCATGGAGTTTTTTTTATCCAAAATAATCAAATTAACATTAATTCCATCATAATTCATTGATTTAAAACATTTTATGCAAGAACCATGGCTAGAATTGGAAATAGAAGAATTCATCTTTTTGATAATTCTTGAAATTCATTGAAATTAGATCCTTGAAGAAAGAGGATTCAAGGATAAAACACCATACCTTAATTTTGATTAAAACCCCACAAAATTGATGAAGAAAAACTTGAAATATCAGTCTTCTTCCTTGGAGCTTTAAATCTTCATCAATGGAGGTTTTTGGAGAGAAGAGATGGAGAAGTTTTATTTTGGACTTGAGGGTTTTGATTTGAATGGTGAATTGAGATTGAAAAAGGTTCAATACCCACCTATAATAATTCCCCAAAAAACCCAAAAGACCCCTGCACTTATAGGACCTTTTAACCAAATCAAACTCAACTTAAATTTTTGGAATTATCGTTGGGAAACAAGTCCGCAGCGCGGAGCTGCTCCCGCATGTTTTTTGAAATTAAATTCCAAAAAAGTAGAGTCCGCCTCGTGTACACAACGCGGACCAACTTTTGGCCCTCCTTGAACCAAGTCTGGGACACGGTCTGGTTCCCTACATGAACAACATGTTGCTGCCTTGGGCAGCTTGCTAGCCCAAGGCTTGGTCCTCCTCAAGGACCCCTAAGGTGGTCCTTGGGGAGTCGTGCTCGGACATTTCAACCCTAAACACTCTCGTCTAGATGTCAGGAACCTGTCCTATCAATTTGAACCCCAAACAACACATAAAACATGCCAAGACACACTAAGACACACAAGCACGTTTCAAGGCAAATTTTTCGACCTCCAAACATCATCAAAACTTTAGACACTGCCTATAAACATCATTATAAATCATTTTAGTACTTTAGAACCTCATAACACACGTGTTAGGCTCTAGTTTCATCTAGTTCATTTTTAGGAGCGTTACATAAATAGGAAATTTGAACTATTTATTTAACTAAAATTATTTAATTAATGATTAGTCTTTTAAAAAATAAAATTATTTTGTGCTTAAAGGGCCAAGTCCAAAAGTCATTTATACCCTAGATCACCTTAGACCTTATTCTTGTTTGAGAAAAAAAATAATAACCTTGGAGGAAGACTTCAAGACTTCCATGATAACAAAATCACCAACCAATTGCCTCAGGTAAACCAGAATTCTCTCTATATTATTTATATGTGTAGATTTTATATTATTAGTATAATAGTATTATATTGAGTGAGTTAGTCAAAAAAAAGATTTTGGAAAATTCTTTCTGATTCACGTGAAAATCATGATTTGAAGGCTTTCTTTTTGCCTGTGAGCAACTCATCCGATAGTGCCTTTGTAATTCCCAAAAGTTGATCCATAATTTATTTAAAAAGAAACAAATTTGAAGTGCTACTTATTTTCTGTTTAATTTTGTTTTCCAAATTTTATGAATAGTACAAGGTACTGTTTGACCATAATGATAGTTTAATAATATAGTAGTTATTAGAAAATTCTAATAAAGTGAGAGTAGTAAGAGTATGATATTGGGCAAATCAATTTATGTTCATCAATTTACGTGATGATTACCATATTAAAGAGGAAACTAATGAGGGACTAATCATTGGCAAAAACAAGGTTTTGTACATTGAGATTCTATGTATTTTTGTTTCTGTATTATTATTATTATTGGGTTTTTAGTCGTGGTTAAGGCTACAGATTATGTAACTAGTGCTTTAAATTTTAGATTTTTCTTATAGTTATTACTTTATTGTTGAAGCTTTAATATAGGTAATCAGATTTTGGTTATACAGTATTATATAAATATAGTATTTTGGTAAATTGAGATTTAACTCTAGGCTTAAACTTTAGAAATATGAGACTTGACATATTTACTTGGCACCAAGATTTATGAATTCAATTATAGATTAGGGTGAGTTTTTGGATCTAGGTTAGACCTATAGTAATAAGGGCGTCTATTGCTTACAAAGATTGCATATTGGATAGATTGGAAACATTATGAAGCTTACTAAAAGGAATGACAAAATCTTGAAGATTCATGGCACGTATTCAACATTCAAGGTATGTTAAGACTTCCTAGACTTCGTTGAGGGATGTCTTCTATTCAAAGATTAAAAATAAATTATACAATGAATAAGGGTGAAAGATGGGAGTCTCGTACTAATGATGTGACAGACATTGATACGAGTACCGGTGTGAATACAGGGAAAGTTTACTACCATATTATGATGGGTTGTAATTAAGAATGCCAAAGCATATGGGCATTAGCTAATGTATTTAGTGACTTGATTTCTTGTGTGCGGATATATTTCTTTATCGAACCCGTATAATTGTGATAATTGAGGTGATTATATGTCATAGCGACATTTGGTTTATTGAGATATTGCATCATCCACTTTGATTGATATCATAGTGTACACATGCATTGACATGCGATTGAGTATGAGTAAAGGTCTAACACGTGGAGATCGTCCGTGTTGAGATTGAGTTATGATTATAATTTGGGCACGTGGAGTGATTATGAGTTGAACAGGTGGAGATCGTTTGTGCTGGGGATTATTTGATTTTATGATAGTGCGTTGAGATCGTGTGCACAGACACGTGGAGATCGTCCGTGTTGGTATATGGACCTCGCGAGTCCTCCATGGGTCATGAACTCTTGATGTATTTCCGAGGATTATAATGTATATACGATTGAGAAAGTACTTGGAATTCGAGGCATATCATTTCATGGTGTCACATTACATTGCATCTCATTACATCCTTCATTTTTGTTTATTATGGGTTCTATTGGTGGTTGAAAAGTACGTAATATTTGATTTCCTCTATTTGATGGAGCTTGACTGGTAGATATAATATAGACTTGTATACATAAAGAACTAATTTTCTTACATAAACTCATGTCACTATTTTTTCGTTGTCGGTCTATGAGATATACTGGTTACACGTGGTTTCATACTCATACTACATTTGTTGCACTCTTTGTGTTGCAGATTGGATTTCAATTTCGTGTGCATATCGTGGATCTTTCAGAACTGAGTTTTGAATTATCGTGGAGTTCTGGTGAGCTACTTGGCTGTTTTGTGGCCCACACCTCCTTCTATGTTTGTAGACGCTATCATTTTATTTTAGTATTTAGATAGGATATTTCTCTCGTCTAGATTTGTCGTTCAGTTCTAGACTTGTATCGTAGTTTTGAAGCTCTTGTAATTATGATACTAAATCTTGAGGTGGTATTTCTATTTCTGTATTTATTTTGAAGACTTGGTATATTAGACATTATTTTGTTACTTACCTTTTCACGTATAAGTTGAATTGGTAAGCTTATTGGGTTGGCTTACCTATCGGTTGGAAACATAGGTACCATCATGACTTGTGATTTTAGATTGTGACATCAACCTTAGACCCAACTAATTGAACCCAAATTCCACAAGATATCCCTATGTATCGTTGTTCATTGTACAGTTCGTAGAGTCTCAATTAAAGTCCAAAATTTTGCTAAGTCTGGATAACTTCGACGGATCTCTCCTACGATCCATAGACCACCCTACGATTTGTCGCGTTCATTTGTAGGTAAATTACTGAGACTTGAAAATTTCAAGTTCCTCAAGATCATTCCTACGACACCCTTCTACGGACCATATACCCTTATACAGGGCCATATACTGATATGTTGCATCAAGTCAGTTTCCTTCAACTTTTCAACTCAAACTTAACTTTCTAATTTTTGAGGTATTACAATATCTTTCCCTTGGAAATATTCGTACTCGAATGGGAATAAAGCTAGCATGAATAGAGTATAAAGAGATGTAACAACTCAACATGAATGCAATTTACATCAAAATGCACATAATTAAGGAGTAATCAACTCCAAGCTAAAACATAACTATAAAACAACTTTCATGAAACATCTATGCATATGGAAACATGAGAATAACTAAAATACATGAATCTCAAATGATGAGCCATGAGAAACTTAATACCTCAAGCTAGAATAGGACCGAAGGGAAAAATATCAGGATACCAGGACATCATATCGGCTTCGAGGTCGTAACACCCTAAGCTAATTGATTCCTCCAAAGGACTTTCACCGATACAACTTCTTTATTTCTTAATTTCAGAACTTGACAATCCAAAATTCAACCGAAACTTCTTCATAAGAAAGACTTTTCTTTAAGTCTTAAGCTTTCCAACAATCTAATAGACGTAGGATCACTTGCACACTTCTTCAACAAGGAGACATAGAACACCGGTAAGGCAAATACAACTCGTAAGCTCTGTTACCAATACTTCTTAAAATTTGGTATAGGACCCACATTCAAACCTCATCACACCCTTCATAGGTAAAATTTCCAAGTAAAATCAATAATCAACGTTGAGCTAAAGATCTGTCCTCCTAGAATCGGCATGAGACAACACAAACTTCAAACACCTCTTATCATAGAGAGCCTAAAAATGAGTTATACCAATACTTGAATGATAACTATTATTATAAGCAAACTTGATCAAAAGTAAAGGGTCATTCAAATTACCCTCGAATTCAATCACCCAAGCTTTCAGTATATCTTCCAACATATCAATAGTATGCTCGGCTTGCCCATCGATCTGAGGATGAAAGACCATACTGATCTTGACTCGAGTACCAAGGCCTTTTCGGAAAGACCTCAAAAATTGTGAAGTAAACTTGGTATGTCGGCCAGGTATAATGGATAGGGGCACTCCGTGCAACCTAACCATTTTTGAGATATACAACTTAGCATAGTGTTCTTGTCTTCACGAGAATGAAATGATTCTACATCATCCTATGATCCACAATGATCCAAATCAAATTTTGTTTCCGCAGAGTGCGAGGTAAACCGATAAAGAAATCTATATTCATGTCTTCCCAGTTCCAAGTAGGCATACTAATGTCTGAGACAAACCTCCTGATTTCTGATGCTTAACTTTCATTTGTTGACAATTTATTCACTTAGCCATAAATTCCACTATGTTCTTCTTCACCCTATTCCACTAATAGACTTTTCGCAATTCATGATACATCTTGGTGGCTCCCGGGTGAATAGAATTTGATTTCTCAACTCCTTAACATTCAAAATACATAATCAACCTTGATAACTAACAAGATCATTCCCTCCTCCCCTTCAGAGAAAGTTGTAATGGCTTATTTGGAAGCCAAGTTCTGCAAATCAACCAATATCGGAACAAAATCTTGCTTAGATTTTACATCCACACATAAGATGATTCCGGCCCATTTTGATCACTAATTCTTCCCTCATATGAATAACCAAGTGAACACCTAGCCGAGTTAGTCTATGAACGTCGTGAACTAACTCTTTCTTACCATCCTTAATAGGAGTCACACTACTCATTGTCAACAAACTAAGGGCATTGTCCACAACATTCACCTTACATGGGTGATAGCAGACGTTCATGTCATAGTCTTTCAAAAGTTTGATTCATCTCCATTGGCAAAGATTTAGATACTTATGCTTGAACACATATTGTAAACTTTTGTAATCAGTAAACACGCACAAAATGGATATCCTTCTGCGAACCATCGACCCTTCTACAAGTTGTTGACTAGTCCGTAAGAACATATATCAAGTCAGTTTTCTATAATTTTTCAACTCAAACTGAACTTCTAATTCATGAGGTATTACATGGAGAGGATCCAAATATTTGTTGTTGGAAAAACAATTCTTATTTTTTAAAACTATGTTATAATATATTATTGAGTTAACATCTTAAAAGGTAACTGGACTATAATAAATTATCTTTAAAATGTATTGAACTTTATTTTGTATCAGTAAAATTAATCAATTTAACGCTTTTATCTTTAAAAAAATGATTCATTTACATTATCATTAAAATAAAATCTTGAACACATAGGAGTCCAATACGTATACATCTAATAACTTGCTTTTTGATCATATGAGTTACTCAACCTTCGATATAAAAATGTGATTGTCTTCCCCCGAGTCCATGATTGTCATTTCTGAGATAGTTATTTACATGTGTGTAAGAAAAGTATCAAAGATAACGCAAACGACTTTCTTCTACTAATATGCTTACATGGTATGAGAGGTTCATCGAATCTTCATAGCAATGAAAGGTTGTATTTTTTCTGCCTTCATTCTCTAATTTCATGATATCGATAACTCAATGTAAATCTTTGAGTTTACTCATCTTTCATGTAAGGCACAATATGACATAGGGAAAAGGCATGGGTTCCTTCCTTGTATAGAAAAGTCAATTACACGCTTCAACTATCATAAATATCTATTACACACTTTTACTATTTAAAAGTGAATTTAATACCACCCTGATATGTGCAACACCACTCTCAGAGTATGTGGTGTATTACACTCGCTGTCACATCAACGCCGTGTCAAAAAGCGTATTTTTATATCTTTTTTAAATTCATTTCTTTATTACTTAAGTTTTATTTTATTAATTATATTCTACAATAATTAATTTCTAATCAATTATTAAAGTTCTCTAATAATTATGTCTTCTAGATAGAAAAATGATAAAGAAGAAACTTTAGCAATGACCACCAAGAAAATTGTCTGCAATCTAGAGTTTAGTCATGGAGTTTAAGAATTCTTTCATTCCAAAATGTACCTACACAAATTTGTTTCAGATCTTTCATTGATTTGTCATGGTTAATGAGGTTTCATTGTTATTTGTTATGGCTTGTAGTTGTAAATATTTTTTCAGATTTCGACATACATTCTTTGTTCTTTTTCCATGTTTTTCTTGGGGTTTTCTTAAAAAATCGAGATAATATAAAAATAATTTTATTCTCATTTCAATCGGTCACTCAATTCACTCACAAATTTTCGTCGAAACTCCAACGATTGGAACCTCCGAATTTTTACTCCTATTTGAAGTAATTGTTTCTTGGTTGGGGGGGGGGGGTAAGAATTTTTTTTTTACTTTTATAACTATGTGACGCACATATTTTTTAAATTATTACTATTTTTCCATGTCAGCTTCATCTTCAGGAGGTAAATAAATTAATTTTAAAAGCAGAGGTGTGTAATAGGTCGTCATAATAGTTTAAGTGTGTTACTAACTTTTGGTACAAGGTCAAGGGGAAATCTATGTGTTTTCCCTAATGACATATTATCAAGGTAACGACAAATTACATGCATTGAATTTTTTGCGTTATCGTGATTTTATAATTTTGATTATTTGTGCAGTATTACATATCATAGAAAAATAATTTAATTTCATATGTTAAATTTATTTTTATAATAATAAATGTAGTTGAATGAGTTTTTAAAATAAAAGTATTATGTTGAGTGATTTTACTGATACAAAAGAAAATTTAATGACTTTTTTAGATAATTTCTCATTGTTCAGTGACTTATTTTTTTATCATCTACTATCCATGAGTAATTAATGACCATTAATCATCCTTATTATTTATGTTATCATTTCGACTGATCCAGTTTACAATCCGAGTCAATTATATGGTGCTAAAAATGGCTTATTGTTAAAAGCACTTTTTAGAAAGGCGAAATAACATGGGCGACCCTTATACTTGACTCGAATTGTAAGTCGAAACCTTCTACTTTACGAATTTTCAACTAGACACTTAAGCTCATTGAATAAGAATTTTAAGCCCCTCATTCATTGTGTACCTCACTTTCTCTGACATGAATGACACTTTATATTCACGTTCAAAAAATTAATGGCACATCATATTCGTATCAATGGCCATGTCATTTTAATATTCATCTTCTAAGAAATATTTTTTATACTTGAATTTAATGTGAAAAAAATTGAATGTGGCTAGAAATGATATTTTACAAAAACAAATCAGTCATTTTTTTCAAGAGCTTAACCTTTATTTCTTCTTATTAAACAAAAATATCAATAAACTAAACAAAACACATAAAAACATATGAAAACTGCAGAACATAAAATCGGAGAAATGAAGATCACCGAAAAGATAAACAGAAAATGGTGAATTTCGACGAAGTTACAATTTCTGGTCTGTAATAATGGGTTTTTTTAATCTTAATTAAACTTATACATATACTGACTTTTAAGAGTGTTGTCAGACACTCATATGACTAAGCAAAATGTGTTACAAAAGCTTTGTCAACGTCAAAGCTTAAATTTTTTATTTTGAACGATTTTAAGTGTATATAGTTCAAATTTTATGAAGTAAAAGGGTCCAATTTATAATCTATGTCTAGTATAAGGACTTTTCAGGTTATCCCGCCTTTTAAAAATAGCTTTACAGAGAACTTCTTTTGATAATTCATTTGAAAAACATATTTGATAAATATATCGTGTTTGACTAATTTCATAAACATTAAATTTAAAAAAATGCTAAGTATCAATGTACTTTTAAAATTAAGATTATTTTAAAGAGAGAAATTATTTTATTTATCTATTGTAAAAGAAATATTAATTCTTATTTTTATTAAATTATAATGTACATATTAAATTTTTCAATTAATATTTTACATATAAAAATAAAAATAAACTAAATATTGATATAATCCTGCAAAAATATTGTTGTTATTTCTTTTCGAATCCTACAAAAACATTGTTATTAACATTTTTGCTAATTCTGTAAAATAAAATAATGAAATTAATATAAAAAATACAATTCTTAAAAGAAATTTAACCAAACATATTAGTTAAGTTAACTAATTAATAAGGAATATATTGGTTAATATGTATATAAGTAAGGGATATTTTGGTCTTAAAAAAAATAATTTCCAACTTCTGCTTCTGCCTTTTTCTAAGAATCAGAAATTTTGAGTTTCTTCCCAACAATAGAAAAGTTACTTCTGCTTTCATTTAAAAGCAGTTTTATTAATTTCTCAAACACCTTTATTTTTTTAAAAAAAAAATATCTCAAAATAAATAGTTTCATCCTCTCAATAGCAATTGTCAAGCAATCTCTAAGTTTGATTAACCATTAATACTTTTTGAATTCTTATATTGATTACCGGTTTCAGTATCTACAATTTACTACTCCTCTAATCTATTTTTATTTGTTCAATATATTAAAGATAATTGTCTAACTTTATTTGTTCAGTTTTAAAAATTTAAAAATATTTATTATTTTTTGTCTATTTTATTCTTATTGTAAAATATTATTTAGTTTAATATTTAAATAATTTATAATTAATAAGTGTGATATAGTAAAATTGTTTCTATATTTATTATTTTTTAAAAAGTGTGCCAACATAAACACAAAAAAGTAAAAATGCACGGAGAAAATACATACAATATATATTGAAAAGCCTTTAATGCTTTGATACTGCTTAATAATTGAGATGCTACTCTTTCTATCTAAACATTATCTCCATGTAAAATTTCCTTCGACTCAACTTTTAATTAAGAAGCAAGAAGATGCATGAAGAGAAATTTCTCCTTTCTATTTTCTATTATGCTAGATTTTTTATTTTATTAAATCTTTGTTAGTTTTTTGTTCTTAATAATTTCATAAAAGAGGGGCTTCTTGTTTTGGACAATGTCTTTAGTACACCTCAATAAGCTATGAGAATTCTTTATAAGTTTGTGGTTAAGTATTTTTCATAAAATTTCCTACAATATTTGCAACATGGGAATACGGTAAAAGTTGTCTAAATTCGAAATAACAGTAAAGTTTAGATAATTACAAAGCCAATGTCTGAAATTTCTCGCATCGGAAAGCTACCTTTAATAATACTTTGACTATGTTACGTAAAATTGAATTAATTTATTTTTATGTTTTCCCCGACAATATAAATTAGGTTGAATTAATGGGAAGAAGAAAAAGGTTTAAGGCTTGAGTTTTGAGGGAGATTCCCGGTGAGAGGTAACTAATTATAGTGTTTATCAATGTTTTGAGTTTATTACACTCAATCACTACTAGTAGGGTGTAAGACCCCCAAAATGAGTTAGGGTGTATAGAGCCTAAAATTTTTGTCTTAAGGTTATAAGGTCCTAAAAGGGCTTAAAATATGGTATAGAGGCAGTGTGTAAACTTTGAGGTGATTTGAAAGTCAAACGTCAAGGGACGACCAAGACGTTCGATGAATAGTCACCTATGTGCCTCATATGTCTATACGTGCTTGTAATTGTATGTCATGAGCTTATGAAGTCTTAAAATGAGTTATAATGATGTTTAATGGTAGTATATGGAGTTTCGTGAAGTTTGGAGGTCAAACGTCCAAGACGTTCGAAAGATAGCCTTAAGACATACATGTGTATGTCTTGATGGGGCCTAGCCTCTTTGGACGTGTTATGTGTATTTGTATTGGGTGAAACTGATGTGGGAGGTCTAAAACTTATTAAGATTTGTATTTACGTTGGAAACGTCTGGGAACGACTTCTAAAGGGCCCCGCAAAAGGGCCCATAAGAAGGACCCAACGTTGTAGAGACACTGCCTTGGCAGTGTCAATCGCTTGAACCAAACGACGCCCAGTTAGTTGACCAACGGCCCGTTGGTGATTTCTCATGGATGGACACTTAGACTGGTCAAGTATCAACCAAATAACAGGCCAAGGTCCAATCGACTGAAGTCATAGACGGCCCGTCGATGGACCTACTGGCCGTCGATGGTGGCCTGCAACTGGTGCCTGCGCACTGCCCACTTAAGGGATGAATGGGAAATTCACCCCACGTCCTAACCTGACTCTAATTGAATTATTTACCTATTGTTGGGTGTATATAAGTGATCTAAAATGTGGCCAACCCATTCCTGATCTCATTCACACAAATTAAACCTTCCCTCCAAAACCAATTCTCCTTAGAAACCTCCATTGTTGTTGAAGCTCAAGAACAGCTTGTAGATTGGATTCTCATGGTTTTTAGAGGTTTTCAACTATACAAAGGTATGGTAATCCTTCATCTCCAAGTAACCTTTTACTCTGAGAGTTAATCTCAAGTTTTCAAAGAAGGTTTCATGATCAAATCTCTTCTTATTCAATATAGCCATGTGTTCTTTCTAAAAATGTTTTAAATGGTTAAATCATGATGAATTGATGTTAATGTATTGGTTTAAACGTGATTTTAATCCAATTGCATGATGAACTCATGTTCCTTCCCTAAATCGATTTAGTCCTTACATGGGCTTTGTGATCATGGCTTGTTAATGGTTAAATGGTGATTCTCTCACGTTGAATTGCATATACCTACTGTTATTTACGTGAATTGATTATGAATTAATGATGAAGTATCCATGTGTATCAATGTGTGAAGAATTAAACATGCCTAGTTAGAATTATAGGAGTTCACTGTAATTTGACCTTTTTATGAATAAAAGTGGAATTCGATTATGTTGTGGTTCTTGTAGGTGCTGCCTTATGTTAATAAATTGGTTGAATTGTGAATATAAATATGGTATGATCAAAGTAAATAAGGCTTGGTGTTAATTGATCTAGGTGCTTCTAAGCTATTAAGTAGTAACTTGTGATCTTGACGTAAGGTTGGTTGTTATGTGATTCAAATATGGTGAATTTCCTTAGCTACTGCCTATATGTGTAACATGATGATTATTTAGTATAATTGATTTAATATGAATGGATAACAATGGAATTGGTAACGATTGATTTAAGTCCTTCTAGCCTATAGACATTGACAGAGTAATGTATATGTTGTGATCTATATTCTAAGATGAATAAAGCATGATTTAGACTTGATTTATATGGCTTTAGTTACTTCCCTAGGTTGGTATTATTGGTATATTATGAATGTTAGCCATGGTAATCAAAGTAAAGTATATTAGTAAGTGATATATGACTCTTTACTTTCTAGTATATATGTGATACCTTGTATTATGTTATAGTATGATCTTGTAGCGATTTGTACATGATTTTTTTTATGATTAAAGTGCATATAGATACTTCCCTATATATATGAATTGTTGATGAACAAGGTGTATTGATCAATGATGATCAAAGGGTGAGAAATTGGTAAGAATGTTTATCTCTTCTACTTTCCTTATAGTATGGTAGTTGATGGAGCCTTGTATGACATTGTGTGGTATGATCCACTTATGGTGGAGGTGTTTACTTTATGGTCATTTTATATGTGTTGATTATGGCCTTGAAGGCAAATTGATGAATATATGAGTGTGTGGTTATGATGATCACACTATGTGAAGTTTATGCCTACTTTCCTATTCTAGTTGTGATATAGGTTGTATGGCTATTGTATAAGCATGTGTATATTTATGTTAGAGTAAAATGTAGGTGCTGCAATTGATGAGTCAAAATGGTTAAAGTATCCCTTACCTATGTACCCCTATGTCAATGCATGAATAGCCAAAGTTAGGAGTCTTAAGTGTAATATGAAGTTGACTTATCTCCTATGTTAAATTGTGTTGTGTGGTCTATGATTTAAAGTGTAATATGGTCTTAAGAGGGTGGCTGTCTCAATGTGTTGTTGATGGTCATTATGTGATCATGTTGACCAATGTACACACACTCACACTTAATGCATGCTTAAAAGTAGTAAAGGTTCATGGTGTCTAAATGAAAGGTAGTTCTCATATTCACTAGTGTCTACTACTATGCATATAATGTATAAGTATGTGAAGTATGTTATGTATTCCTTAACTAGGATGACTTGATAGGTGTACTAGTATGGTCAAGGGTATGGGACCTTGTCTATGCATTGCACATGTGTACCTTGATAGGATAGTTCCTAGGTTTGGTTTCTATGTATATGAATGTGAATGTATGGGCATGTTATGAATATGACTTATATGGTATGATGAAGTATGAATGTGCATAGAGTCTTAGTGGATTTATATGAAAGGATTGCTCATATAGTTATACCTATAGACTTGTGCATTGATATATGTACATGTGTGATATTTATGTGTTATGTGAAATGTTTGCTCACATATATGTACACACACATGAATAATGATCTAGTAAATAGAGGGGCCTTGAGAGGGGTGTCCAAGAATACTCTAAAACTAGATAGGTGCTTGAATATGCTATAAGCATATGAGGAATGAATATCCTAAGCCTGTGTTTTATGAAAAATGTAATTAAAGGCTTTTCAATAAAGGAAACTTAGATTAGCACCGAGTGAACTTGACAATGAGAGGTGTTGACTTCCCTTTGAGGAAGATTCACCATATGTTCCTTATAGAGTGTTGACTTCCCTTAGAGGAATATTCACCTACGGATCCACATGAGGTGGTACGGATCCACATGAGGTGGTGACTTCCCTTTGAGGAGGTTCACCCATGTTTTCTCATGAACGGAGGCCCCAATTGCCCAATGGCATGTAGAGGGATTATACCTATCTCTTAGTTCCATAAATTACTTGCCACATAGGATCTAGCAAAGTGAATTCACTTAGGATGCTCGGATGTATGTTAATGTTCTACCTTGGCTAGGTAGGGACACTTTCCATTGATGTAAGGCTCTACAATACCAAATTCCATGTTTAGCATCCATGGTCTTAGTGTCGGTTAAGGTTGTAGCTTCCCTAAAATAAAATGGACAACGGAACTAGGATGACTTAAGGGAGGTTACTTAGGATAGGTGGAAGTAATGAACCCATCTAGACATTGCACAAGTAGCTCCTTAGGAAGTCCTAGGAAGGTGACCTAATGTGTATGATTATGGTTATGTCTTTATGCATGACATTGTAGTAATTCTCTACTTGTTATAAAGATGTGCATGGTATGAATCTATATGATGTGATCTTATCCTTGTATGCACTATGTTGGTATAAATGACTCTATGATGAAGGTTGGTGACATGAATGAAGTTGTCTTCACTTATATGTTGATGTATGAATTGAATGTTAAGGTTTGCGGTCTCATGATGGGTTTACTAAGTATGTGTGAGGTTATGGGGCTTCACATGTACATTGCACTAGTAGACTAAGATTGGGGTCATGAATAAGGTCTTAAAATGGTGAGTATGAAAAGAAGTAAATATATGTGTAAATGGATGTAGCTTACTGTAAATCCAATAAGACTTGACTTAAATGTGTCTATGATGTTTCATGCTTCTACTATGATATGTGTTGGCTTAGGTAGGTTATATATATACTTTCCTTGTGATCTTAAGGTGATGCATTGCACCAAGTATCACTATAGGGTTACTTGGGAGGTTAATGAATAAAAAAGAAGAGAGTTCACTGTTAAGGGAAATGAGCTCACTATAAAGTGACCTCAACTATGGCTTAAATTCTATATGTGATTTTATATGATGTTTGTCCCTTGAATATGTTTATATGAAGTATGTGAATGATGTAAATACTATTGTATAAAGGTTTTATGGAGATTTACTCAAAATGGCATGAAGTATGATTTCAAGAAAATGTCCCTTTTAAATGCATGTTTTTGCATGGTTGTCATACTTAGTGCATTCTTGTACTAACTCCATTCTTCTCTACTTTTTACACAAAGTGTAGGTTATGGATGCTTAAAAGATGTCTATATGATTGAGGAGCTTGATATGTGATTCTCAAGATCAAGGAAAGGAATCCTTAAGTCCAAGGATTTCTATGCTATGTCTTTATTGTAAAGTGTTTAAAGTTGTTCTTATATTTATGTCTTAAGGGCCATGTCCCTAGTGTACTCTAATGTTGTTGAGTCTAAGATGACAAAGAGACTTAAGGTCTAAGTATGTAATATGATATTTTATATATATATATGAAGTAAAGTTTCTAGCATATGATGTGCTATGAAAAGTTTTAAATTTTCCGCTAAATTTACTATGTCAATGCAATGAATGATAACTATGTGCTTGTATAAGACCTCCGAGAGGTCAAGTATGCCATGTTACTTGTAGGGGGTGCTCCCCGTATGTGACATAGGGTGTACAAAATCGAACCAAACCGCAAATCGAGTCAATCCGGAAAAAAAGTCTGACTAGTGGTTTGGTTTGACTTGGTTTTGATATTGAAAAAAGATTTATATATTTGGGTTGATTTGGTTTTAACTAAAAAAAAATAACCCGACATTATATAAGCTATTTTAAGATTTATTTTATACATAAAAATACTTACTTTGATATAATTTTAAAATATTTCTTATACTATTTCATAGTTTTATCTTTTAATATATTATTTCAAGTTTAAAACTTAGAATTCAGAATGGTCTAATAAAGATTATGGTCATAGATGTTAATAATTATAATAAAACTTAAATCAAAATCAAATTAATACTAATGCAAAAAGAAAATCAATTCAACACTAAGAATGACAATAATATTGAATATTTGTTCTTTAGTTTTACATTGGTTTAGATAATTAAAATACATAATCTAATTTTAATTCCCTTATTTAGTAATGTAACTAATACTTATTAAATTTATTTTAGCACGATTTAGTACTTTTAAATTATGATCATTTTCATTATGACTTTACAATATTTATTTTATACGATGATTTCACTATTGTTTTTAATTGAATATTTTTGTGTCATCAATACTCATCTCATATTTTGTGTTATTTTTTTAAGTACCACATTAGATAATTGTATTTTGGTTGACCTAAAGAAGTAGTTGGAGCACAAATTAATTATATGTTTGTATGCAAATTTTACCGAAAAAATTCAAAAATCTGAAAAAAATTGAGGTTTATTATTTGGTTTGATTTATAAATTTAAAAATTCGACATAATGGTTTGATTTGGTATTTGAAAAATCTGAACCAACCCGATGTTGAAAAGTCTAAAAGAAAATCGAATTTTATTAGTTTTGTTTGGTTTATAAATTTAAAATTTTTATACAAATGATTTGGTTTGATATTTGAAAAATCCGAACCAACCCGCTCATGTACACCCCTAACTACTAGTATTCATAAAAATCTTCTTAAGCTTCTCATTTTACTTTTAACGAGATGATTTATAATCACATAATTATCTATGTCTTATATTAAACCATAAATTTTAAGATTCCTTTTTTACTTTTAATTTCATACTCAATCAAACACCTTTAGATAAATCGACATACAAGAGGACTAATAAGTTGAGAAGAGTACTAGTCAAACATTACAAACTAAGAATTAATGATCAGCTAAATTAAATGGAAGAAGAGAAATAGTAATCACATCACTTTCTTTTTTGTGACATTATCTGAAAAGGAAACATCATTTATTGTTCTCACTGTAATAATTGGAATATTTGTAATTAAATGTGGTATCATCTGTAAAATAAATAAAAAATGATGTAACACATTATAAAGGATCGTAGATGAGAGTTTGATTTTCCATCTCATCATAATCCTTTCAAATATTATGTACCCCCAATTAGAAAATAATGAATATATATTGTCATCATGACCAGAAAGAGTCCCAAGTTGTGTCACCAAGATGCCAAATATCAGTATTATCATCATATGACAAAGGGGTTGAATCTTGATTTGGATAGTGGTGATCTGATGATAATGATTGTTTTTTGGGTATTAAAGTCATCAAATTAGCATTTTGGGATTGTAAATTAGAGATTTGAGCTTGTGCCAAAGCAACTTGTGCTTGGAGTTTAGTCATTTGGTCATGAAGATGGGAAATTACACCAGCACTCCCATATATTGGATCTCTCATCCTTGCATTTGCTTCATAAACAAGGCTATTAACTGCATCTCCTCGTTGTGTTGCTGGAAGATCCTGAAACCACATATGACATATAGTTTGTTATTTACTTTCTATTTTAGTTCGACGTTAATGAAATAATTTATAGTTACACAAACATTTCAGACGTATTTCTTTCTTTCTTTCTTTGCGTTGTACTTAAACTACATTACATAAGTTGAGACAAAGGGAGTAATACTTTTCATTTTCCAAGAATCAATACAGCTAATCTAAAGTGAAAATTGAATAAAATAAACTTAATATGTGGTGATTTCTTTTTTTTTCTTTTTTCTTTTTTCTTTTTTGTATTTTCCTTGTGTCTGTGTGAGAGTGCGACTAGAGGGATCTACTCAGAACCCCCTCACTTTTAATCCAAAAACAAAAAAGGTAAAAGCTCCAACGATTTTTTTTTTAAAAAAAAAAAAAACAAGAAAAGTGTATTGCTTGCTATTTTTGGCTAATACCTTTTTTTGGCTAAGGAACATATGCATGATTGGTCTTAATAATGGCTAACTAGCTCGTTTCAAATTTCTTTTATTCTTTTCATTTCTTTCCATGTTTTTTAATATTTGTGTTCACCAATATTCGTATAATAAAAGAAGCATAATAAATTTATACTAGTATTTACCTGCAGCAACTTGATGATGTTGCTTGCTCCAAATATTTTATGAGCGACGATGAATTTCATGGTCTCATTTGGTGGAAAGTAAGGCTTTAAAAGGCAATCTTCCAAACATCGGCGACGGAGAAATTTACACGCAGCACAAGGAGTAAACAGATTTCTTTTCTGTTGAACAAGAAGAATAATCAGCCATATACAATTTTATCTTTAATTATCTTCTTATTAAAGTTTTGTATTTCACTTTTCTATTTTTTGTCATTTGGCATGTCATATATATATATATATATATAGACTAGCTAGAGTGTCAAACATATATAACATGTCGTGTTTAATTAAAGGAAGGTCAAAGTTCATAAGTATATAATAACGTAATACTACAGTAGTACTATTACCACTTAAGGAAAATATGTTAAGTATTGTATGGACAACGTGACTTTGAAATATTTTTCAAGAACAAGACGCGTTCCTTTTCTTCTCCGAAACTGCCAAGCAGATGCAGAGGAAACTTGTTACTTCTATTAATGCAGCGAGGGTGCAGTGGTGGTGGGACTGTTTCACTCTTAATCAGATGTCGTTTTGGGTTTGAGTATATTTGGTATGGAGAAATTTTTGTTCTGAGTGTCACCCCTAAATAGACCATGCAGTGCGCAATCCGGATTTAATCGAGGCTCCAATATGAATTGTGCACAAAACGCTGGGAAACCAAAATAGATATAATATGACTGATTAATTATATGTATACTAGTTCCTAGATACGCAACGCGTATTTCAAAGTTAATTATTCTTAAAAAGTGTGTACGTACTCTTTTTGTTTCAAATTGAGTGACCTGTGTGGTTTGACTTGCCATAGAGTTTAAGAAAGTAAAACAAAACTTTTAAATTTTATGGTGTAAAACTGAAAATTTGTAAAATGTACCAAAATATTTTTTAATATTGTGACCTTAAACATTTCACGTGAAAAATTGAAATTAATAAATTACTAAAAATGGAAAGGTTGTTCTTTTTTTAAGAAAATTCAAAAGAAGAGTAAATTAAATAAATTTAAACGGAGAAAAAATATATATAATATATAAGTGTTAATTATTTTATACAAATTCTATAATTGTAAAATAGAGATTTCTCCTAATTAACAGTTATGGAATAGTGGATTTTTCTTTAGATGTTGTAAGTTTCAATTTCGTCGCAATTTCATATTTCCTACGTAGAAATTTACTATATCTATAGTTGAAGGTTTATTTTAATTTCTATCATATTCCTCTATTTCCAAACTAGGAACTCACCTAGCTCACAACTACACTATTCATTATATATCTCAATGTTGTAAGAAAATGATTTTGAAAATATAAAAATCGTTAATTTTTTTTAAAGAAAAATCACTCCTACAATCTGAAATAGTCATTATACGTTTAATAAAAAAATTGTTTTTCGATTACTACTATAATTATAAACTTGCAACAGATTAAAAGATTTTATTTTCAAGCTTTTCGGGGGGTTAATTCCTTTCAAAATGATATTGTTTTCATCTATCCACACTACAAAAAACTAATAAAAAACGACGGTCAAATTTTAATTTGTATAAAATTATCAAAATAAAATATTTGTATACAAACATTTGTATAAAGCATGAAAGAGAGACAAAAGAGAACTAGTATGGAAAATCTATATGTACATAATTATAAATGTATATATGACGAAAATATATGTATTTATATATATAATTTTCTCTCGCTTTAGACAATACGAAAACCTGGTGTTTTGAATATTTTCATCACAGCTAGTTCATTGAAGATAGGGAGGGCAGTGGAGTAATTAACTTGACCTCACTAATTAGTTGTCAGCTTAGTTTAGCAGTTAGCTGTTGTTGGGATGAGTTAAATGTGAGTATTTATGTTATTGTGGACAGGTGTAGGACTGTGATAGGTTGTAAGTATAGTTAGTGAAATTGTCATTTACATTGTCAGATACAATTGTATCGTGTAATTTACCATGTTGTTGCTTTAATTAGAATGTTATCCTTTGATGAGTGATGACCCTAGCTAGTCTAAGTGTTTTATTTGGCTTGCAACAACAGATACAGTCATCACATGTTTTACTATTTTCTTATATATTATCACTTTCAATTTGGCTTCTGCCTTATCTCCTTGATCTAATTATGTTTTTATACTCATCGGTGCATATATACAAGCAACTTACAACATTTCTTTTAGACCATCGATCTTTGCGATTTAAACATGACATGGCTGCATGAGAAACCACCTTTGGCATATAAAAATATAATATGTCTAGGCACTTTGCATTCATGATTTTTAAACCATTAGCATTGCATTTTGAAGAACCAAGCATGTGGTCACTAGAACTTAAAATAAAGGAAATGATTTGTTATGTTATATATTTCTCATCTCTTTCATCATACATAATGGTTCGTTAGCTGATGAAATGCAGGTGGTGGTGGCGCCGCAAAGGAGTAATGGGGTGGAAGAGATAAGAGACTCTATGTAAATGAAGACAATCATTGGTTTTGATGAGTCCGGAGTAATAAAGGTAAAAGAAATTATGAAAAATTCTAAAAGGAGATATCAAATTTTTTTTTAATCAAAAGGGTAAAATCGCTCCTGACGGAGCGAACTTTTTCTGACAAAATTGATATCCGTAATTATTTTTTTAATATCGCTGCATGTGCAGCGTTTTTTAAAAATAAATAAATAAATAAATTAGCAGCGATTTCTTTTTCCTATCTTTGCACCAAGCCACCAATAGAGGCTGCCAGCTTTGTTGGCCTCTTTGTAAAAAAAGTTTTTTGACAAAATCGCTGCTATTGCAGTGATTTTAAGAAAAAAGATTATTTTTTTTGGACGAAATCGCTGCCACAACAGTGATTTTGGTATTTTTTAAAAAAAAATTAACACGTCAATTTTGTCAAAAGAAAATGCTCCGTCGGAAGCGTTTTGCCCTTTTGATTAAAAACAATTTAATGAACCTTTTTGGAATTTATGACAATTTTGTTTACCCTTTTGGCTTCGGACTCGGATTTTGATTGGATTGACAAGACCATATTTCATTATTTTTTTTTTGGATTAGAATAAAATTAATTGTCCAGCAATGCAGAGTTAACAACTTCTGCAGCAGTGAAAGTTCACTTATTTGAAAGTAGAATTAAGCTTTAATACGTAAGAATAGATTGATTGCATTTCATCTACATTGGTAAATTTAACATTTCAGACCACATAAAAACACCAAAAACATATTATCAGCAACATCTCTAAATATGAATATTTTGGTGATAGATGTTTATTACAACAAACAAAAATTATCCTCCAATAAGCCATAGGACCAAATATGCTTGGACAGAGCAGGAGCCAGTAACATCAACTACACTTTATTCCGCTAATATACTCTTTCCCCCGCAATAAGCTAAGCCTTGAGGAAAAGCTTTAACACTGCCTTTTCAACATATGTTTCTCATGTAAATACTCTGCTAAAAACATCTCTACTATAATTTGGATTCTAATAAACTCCAACTATAACTCAAACCCATGCTTGTCAATAGTTTGCAGGTCCAATGAAGAAAACCAATAAAATTCCACTCTTAAGCTCTGGATTAAAGAGATGTAAAAAAGAGGTGATGAGTCAATACTAACTTTGTAAAATGTATGCAAAGCATATTCACAATACACAGATGGAAGTAAAAATGCTGATATACACAAAGAACAAACTGAATTTTGGATGAATGATCCGCTTATTTAGTTTTATCTTTCTGAACCCACCTTCATATCTGAAAGGTAATAATCTCGGTTTCATATATGTTTTTATACAGAATCCTTGAAAAATACTTTCTTTCATAAGAAAGAAAATACTAACTATCTGTGGGATTTGATCAAGACTTAAATGGATAGACTCTATTGCATAAGTTAAATCCTAAATTTACAAGACAATCATGTACTCACCTGCTCATGTATGAGTGGTCAATGGTGTTAACAATAATCTTGTCTCCTTCTACGATATGTTTCGGTACCTAGAAAAAAGGCAAAGATGTAAAGCAGAAAGTGAAGACCTTGCTCATCTACTTCAACTGCAATCAATACATATTGCTCGATATGCATAATTGACATTTGTCATAATGAACACTACATACTTGATCCAGCAGAAACCAAAGTATTCAGTCCGATCCAAATACTAGGCAGTACATTTTTCAAAGATCAGAGAGAGATGAAAGAGACAGGAATGACACCTCCAAACTAAAAAAGATTTGATATTTGTGTTCTTTCGTTCTTGTTTTCACCTGTAGTAGCTTATGGAAATTATTGCCTTGGATACCAAGGGAGCCCCCCCACCCCACCCCCACCCCCAAAGCTACAAAGTCAATTGCATCCATTAAAGTGTTGGCAACTTAAAGCTAAATTACCTGCACAGTAAGACCATTGTCCAACAAAACCTTCTTATACCTGTCAACAGAAAAGGTTTTAATCTATTTATCACAGACAAGAAATGAAAACAGCTAAACTTTATCTGCACATATGTGACTTTACAATCAGAACTCAAACTTTAGAGCTGTTAATTCCTGGATTAATATCTGTGACAAAATTGAAGGAGTCTTTTTATTTATATATGACATAATAATCATAAGTAAGAGATATGAACATACTGTGGAGTAGCTGATGCCCTCATGGGAATTTCGGATTCAGCAACAGTACATGTTACTCGTGTAGGAATTGATGCAGACGTTGCTCTTTCATTATAAAGTTGTACATTGACTTTCATATCATCTATGAAGAACATAAGATTTTATATTTTAGCACAATTCAGACATTTTATGTCACAACAAAGCTGACCAATAAAAAAGAAAAATTGATTATTAATTTAGTTATTGCAGCAAGAATGTTGAAGAAGACGAGCTAACTTCATGGAAAATATGTTTATAGGTAAAAGGGAAATAAAGGAACATAGCAATACCCTACCCTTCAAAAAATTGTTAAGGCAGAAGAAAAAAAAGAGACAAGATACATTTGCACATAAAACATCAATAGGAGGTATCACAACTAGGCATAGACATACTACAATAAGACGGGAAAACTAAATATTTAATGACTTAATTTTTTGCCTACTGGTACCACTCAGGATTAGGATTTGAGCTGAAAAGAATACTGTCAAATAGGATGATCCCAAGGATAAAGGATAAATAATTCTTCATTTCTCATTCTATAAGATGAATCCAACAATTACTTGCCGCTAAAATAAGTATAAATGCAGAGACAAAACCTCAGGTAAGTTGTGCAATCTTCAGAAAATTAGATAACGAGTAGGTCTATAAACTTACCCTCTTAACCAAGCCTAACATCTTTTCCCATCCTAACAACATGATATTGGAAATACCTCTATAACCAATCAGTCCCTTACTGAAAATTTTCATCAAAGTAGTAGAAATAGTACTATTTCAAGATGAAAGCTTTTTGCCAAGAACTTTTCATGTCTTTGTGCACAGGGCATTGTAACATGGAAGCTACTAAAATAAATGCTTCAAAGGCACCAATACCATATTAAAAGTTTTACTTTAGGAGACTCAAGACTGAGGAAACATCATTGACATTGCTCATTTCACACCAAAATGCCGAAAAGAGACGTCTGCACTTCAATCTAAAATTGTTTAGTTTGCTTTCGAAGATCATTAAATTCTCTACTTTCAAAGTAACCACAAATTAATGCAGGAACCGTGTCCCAACTCCCAAGTCTTTCATTTCTTGTGCACAGCCCTGATATGGACCAGCCTGACATCACCTTCTCAACTGATCTTGGCAATGTCCATTTGACCTTAAGAACGTTGATATAGAACTTCCATAGCTGTGATTCCAAAGCGCAAAGTATGGATAGGTTGTTTCTTTTTTAATATTGACAACCAATAAATCCCCGAGAACCAACCACACACGGTTTGATACTCTGGACAATAAACCTGCTCTGTTACCCTCCACTTAAATAGCAGGTTTTTTGTATGTGACAGGTAGGCCTGGGCATTGAGCCAAGTCAAGTTTAACCGAGATTTTCCAAATTACAATCGAGCTTGAGCCACACCGAGCTTGAGCCAGGTCTTTAATGTGTAGTATCACATAGTGCTACACTAATAGAAACTATTTAATTCACAATAAGTGGATTGATTAAGATACATATAAGCATTACTAGTTTAAATGGTATCTGAATTTAAATATGATTGAATTATATACATTACCAGATTAAATTAAAATTATGCTAACTTAATATTGAACATACAATACAAATTTCAAACAGAAAAAAGTTAAAGCAACAATAAACTCAAAATATTTGTACAATATTAATTTCCTCTAAAAGTTTTGAATCTTAAATTTAAGACATTAATATAACTCATTCCACCCATAAGTAACAACATACCCAATGAAATTCAGGGTCTAGGGAGGATAAAGTATACGCAGACCTTACCACTACCTCATGGAGGTATAGAGGCTGTTTCCAAAAGACCCTCAGCTCAAGTGCATCAAATTCAAGCAACGAAGAAGAAAGCATAGTTGTCAATTAAAAAAAAAGAGTAAAGTCTACAAGAAAGTAACAAAAAAAAAAAAATAGTGTGATAATCAAAAAACAATAAACAACATATGAAAAGAACTACAAGAGTATGGCTAGTACTTCGACATGCAATAACAAACCTAGACCTACGCACGACAAGACAACACTCTACCCTACTAATCTTTTACCCCTAATATGCAACCTCCACTCCTTCCTATATAGAGTCATGTCCTCGGTACTATGAAGTTAGCGTCATGTCCTATCTAATCACCTCTCCCCAATACTTTTTCGGCCTATTTCTATCATAAGCATCAACATACCTCCTTTACACATCCCCAAACCATCTCAGTCTCGCTTCCTCATCTTGTCCTCCACATAGACCACTTCCAATTCTCCAGGATAACATCATTCCTAATCTTGTCGCTCCTAGTATGCCCACACATCCATTTCAATATACTTACCTCTGCAACATGCAACATGCAACATGCGTCTTCTGAAAATGTGAGCTCTTGACTGGCCAAGACTCCTTCCAATACAATAAGCATAGTCTAACCACCACTCTACAGAACTTAAATTTAAGTTTAGGTAGTACTTTCTTATCACACGGGATTCCAGAGGCAAGCCTCAATTTCATCCATGTCGCCCCAATGCGATGTGTGACATCATCATTGATGTCTCCACTACCCTAGAGTACACACCCGAGATACTTAAAACTATCTCTCTTGATAATATTTTATGTTGCAACCAACAAGCTTAATTTCGCGTCTGCTTCATCCAACGCAACACTAAATTTGTACTCCAAATATTCTATTTTAGTCCTGCTCAACCTGAACCCTTTGGACTCCAAACCTCCAACCTAACATTAACTATATCCCATGTCTCATCAATCAAAACTATGACATCGCAAATAACATACACCATGGAACCTCCTACTGAATAGACTATGTCCAGTCATTCATCACCAAGGCAAATAGGGAAGGGCTAAGAACTGATCCCAGATGTAGTAGCCCCATCTCAATTGGAAAGTTCTGTAATTTTTCTCCCGCCGTTCTAATTCGAGTCTTTGCTCCATCATACATGACTTGTATCACCCTAATATACACCATCAAGACACCCTTAGCCTCTAACTTCCTCCCGAGAACATTCCTACGGACTTTGTCATAACTTAAGCCTCTTCAAGATCAATGAACATTATATGTTGGTCCCATTTCCTTTCATATATTTCTCCACTAGTCTCCGCATAAGGTGGATGGCTTCAAACTTCCTAATATGAACCCAAATTGATTCTTGAAAATGAACACCCGTGTCTTAACCCTCATTTGCACCATTTTCACCCAAACCTTCATAGTGTGGTTTAGCAATTTGACACCCCTGTAATTATTAGTCTCTCCGTTTAAAAAATAATGACCTAGTTTGACTTGGCCAGAATATAAGAAAATAAACAAGACTTCTAAATCTTGTGGTTCTAAACTAAAGTTATGTTAGATGTACAAAATTACCCTTAATCTTGTGGCCTTAAACATGCCACATGAAAAGTTGAAATTAAAATGTTATCAAAAAAAGAAAGAGGTCATTCTTTTTGAAAAAAACTAAAAAGGAAAGGAGATCATTCTTTTTTTAACGGAAGGAGTACAACTTTGGGTATCACCCTTGTTCTTGTACAATAGAATCATTGTACTCCACCTTCATTCGTCGAACAATTTTGCTGTGTTAAAAATATCATTAGAAACATAGTCAACCACTCCATACATGCCTTGTGTGTGCTCTTCCAAAATTCCACCGAAATCTCACCGGATCCGATCGCTCTTCCCTTCTCATCTTACTAATTGCACGTCTAACCTCCTCAACCTTAAAACACCTATGATACCCAATGTCCCAAAGTCTTTAGGAGTGCATCAATTCACCCAACACAATGTCGATGTCCCGTTCATCGTTCATGAGTTCGTGGAAGTATGCTCACCATCTATGCTTAGCAAAGATCTTTCCCCCAAACACCTAGCCTTCCTCATCATTGATGCACTTTACTTGATCCAAATCGCGAGCCTTTCTCTCTCTTACTTCCGCAAGCCTATACAATTTGTATAAAAACTCCAATTACATCATATTAATTAAAGAAGTACTGAAGTACAAAATTAATTTTTTTTACTCCGTTTCAATTTATTTGTCTTACTTCCTTTTTTAGTCCGTTTCAAAAAGAATGTATCTATCCCTTTTTAGCACCTCTTTCATTCTAACTTTCTATGTCATGTTTTAGACCACAAGATTAAAACACATATTAGTACGTTATATATCTATCTATATATATATATATATATATATATATATATATATATATATATATACATATAGTTAAAAACCATAATATACAAGTCTTTTTTTAGTTTTCTAAAACTTCATACCAAGTCAAAACGAGGCAAACAAATTGAAATGGAGGGAGTATGATAAATAATAATTATTGAATTGACATATTAGAACTTATATCTTGTTTGGTTAAAGCTTGTGGGAAATTATAATTGCTTATGTTTTCTTAAAAAAAGTTTATTTTAGGAAAGATAAGATGTTTGGCTAAGCTTTTACTGAAAAAAAAAACATTTTAAGTTGATGTTTGGCTAAGCTTTTAGGAAAAGAAGTGTTTTTTAGTAGTAAAAGAAGTTGAAAAAAGTTAATTTTCCTAGAAGCGTTTTTGGAACCGTAAACAAGCATAAATTGTTGACAAAATGCTTTTCAAATTGATTAGCCAAACACAATTACTTTTTCGTAAACAAATTTTGAAAGCTTGGACAAACAAGCTATTAAATAAGCTTAATGGACGAGATCCATCATTAGATGACTAAAACTAGTCAATCGAGTTGAGTCAAGCCAGCTCAATCGAGTACGAGCTTGCTTCACCTAGCAGAGCCTCAAACCAAAATCTAGCCGAACCAACATTTGATTGAAACCAACAGGATTCATCAGCCGGTGTGACTTGTTGTCTCGGCCTAGTGGAAGGGTTTGAATGGACAAGTAGGTGGTTGACTTCATCAGATTCAGTTACACACATGACTAGCATTCCACTCTACTAGAAACCTAATATGTCTTTGCTTCTTCCAAATCTCCCTCCAAGGCCAATAGGGAGTTAACATTCTCCGTGGAAATAAAAAATTTATTATAGGAGCTACCAGTAAAAACTCGACTTTATAATGCTTGCACTTAAGAGAATCTGGGGTGTTCATTTGTACAATCTCCACACTGTAGTAATTATTTCCACCCCAACTTCCTTTGAAGAACATCAAGTTTATAGGGAAAAGATGTAGTGGTCCTGCAACTCTATCTAGAATTGGCTGTCCAGCCACCTGATTGTTACAGCTCCTACTATGACTTCTATGAAATGAGACAGTTTCACGGAAACCGTCTTGATCGTTAGATATCATCAAGAAAGAAATAAGATCTTGTTACCTTTGTCAAAAAAAAAAAAAAGAAATAGGAAGAAGTGTTATCGAATGTTTCCAGCAATTCTTTCTAGTATGGAATGAATAAAGAATCAAGGTACAAGTCTCGATCTATATGCCTTACGAACAGAGTTACAATTTGATCCTTTGATAACGAGGTAGCAAAGAAGGGTAGGATTTCATGTTTAGGGTTTTTATTTCCACATCCCAGTTCTCGGAAGCTGCCGCCTATCGATTGAAATTTCCCTCCTCGGGCAGAGGCGGAATTGGCTCTTCTTGAACAATTCTTGGAAGAGTTAGGAAGGAGAAGGGAACAGGAGTTTCTCACCTCCTTAGAGTATAAAGAAGGAGAGTGTCAACCAACAAACTGATCCACCTGAGCCTCGGTTTTTAGATTTATGCTATAGGGTACTAGGAACATGTTCTTGATAGGCATACCAGCCATCATGTCAAACCCTAGTTTAGCTTGTTTTCTTTCTGCTAATTCCTCCCACAAACTTCTAATGTGATGCCATACACACACCCATAGTTCATGTTTATATAAGAGATGCACCATTCATTCTTTAAGAGCCACATCTCTCCTTTAGTACTTCTGTCCATTGAACTCCGTGAAACTGATCACATCTTCATAACCATTTGCACAGTCTTTTCCTATGATGCCCTTTTACCTTACCTTATCAAAGAGAAGAACAGGCTTTTCTTATGCCCTTTTAGATCCTTCACCCTCATTCCTCCTTCTCATAGTCATTAAACTATTTACTTTATCATTAAGGGCTTTCAGAAAATCAATTGACACATTATATATGTCCAAGATTGATAATTACCTACTTGAAATTCAATAATTCCAATTCCCAATGAATATGATGTTTTTATGCACAAATCACACGCAATCTAGATGAATTTTCTCTATTGTAACATTTTTGTAGTGGAAAAGTAGAACAACCGATAAGCATCTCATGTAGGTGACATGTGCCTTCCCTATTTGAAATTCTAAAAGCTAAATCCGTATCCTCCTTAGCAAAATTATACTTCCCTAGATATACCATATTTTAAAAAAGCTTTCATGACTATTATCTTTAACTAAATAATAGACAGACTTGATTGACATTTTTCCATGAGAAGATTTAATTGTTAAAAGGATCTTACAAGTTTTGGATACACACATAAGTAACTGCATAACATAATATTAAAACATATCAATATAATGTGTATATTAAGTAAATAAAATCATAAAGTAGATGGTATCCATAAGAATACCTTGAAGGTAGACATAACATTCACCAAACAAGTGTTTTGGCACATCTAATTGCTCATAGGTCTCAGGCCTGCATAGGATTGAAAAATTTGAAGAATGGACTGAGATATAGCTTTACTGATATACATGTGTCTGAACATGTTTATGTACACAAATTATTCAAAATCAGGGACGTGCACACTTATACTCACTCCATTAGCACAATGTTTCCAGTTTCCTCATCTGTATAAAGATACGTGAAACTCTTTTCTGCTACAAATACTCCTGCACATCCAACACCAATAAGGCCAAGAGAAATGGACCACTCATCTACAACAAAGACTTGGATGGAGTTTAGATGACTATATAACCAATTACAAAAGTGGGCTCATGCAACTCAAGTTGTCATCTTCAATGAATGATTTTACAAGGAAGTTTTTCTAGTACACAAAATTGGTCCCAGCCTTTAAGTGACTTAACTTTTTGACGCAAAGGAGAAACCAGCTAGTACACGCCACATGAATCCTATTATCCTACATTCAAAACCAATATGTATGTGCTCTTATAATGTCCTAATAATGAAACTTTGGAGAAAATGTTTTTAATATAAAACAAAGTCAAATGGATGATACGACATATTCGTGTTCACCTCATTTATAATCTGCTAAAGACAAGTTGTCAAACATAACTGTCAAATTAGAGCCTGTTTGGATGCGCTTATAGTTTTTTCGCTTAAAACAAGTGTTTAACAGCACTTTTTTATTTTACCCAAAAAAGGTGTTTAAAGACTACTCATTTTGTAGAAAACACATAAAATAAGCCAATCCAAACAGGCTCTTAATTTACTGCAAAAACACTTAACTTCTAGTGCGTACCTCTCAAGGGAAGAAGATGTGTAACCCTCCAATTCTACAAAAACAATAACATACCTAATGTAATCTCACAAGTGGGTTGGGAGAGGGGTGTATGCAACCTTACCGCTATCGTTGTGGGTAGACATGTTGTTTCCGATAGACCAACGACTTAAGAAAAATCGTGTTTTAGAACAAGTTCACAAAAAATGTATTGAGTAAAAAGCTATAACTACATACTAAAGAAAGAAATGTATTGACATTAGAAACAGTATTGATACCCAAAGAAAAAGGAAAAACCAGAGTAATAAACTTGAAGAATATACTAATGCTAGCTTAATAATAACAATAATAGTAAGGGAGCAGATAGTTGCTCCAGACTAGGCAGTAGGCACCTGTTCAACCACTGAAAAAAGAGAAATTGCTCAACTACCTACTAACTGTCTAAAATAATCCTCGACCTCCATGTTCTCCTATCTAAGGTCATGCCATCGGCAAGTTGAAGTTATGTTCTATCATGTCTACTCACCTCTCTCCAATACTTCCTTGGTATATCTCAGGCTTATCACTGTCAACCTCTCACACCTTCTAAACGAGAGAGTTCTTGACTGGCCAACACTCCATCCTATACAACATAGTTGAACTAACAATCATTTCATAGAACTTAACTATAAGCCTCGGTGACACATTCTTATCACATAGGATAACGGATGTGAATCAACACTTCATCCACCTTGCTTCAGTATGAAGTGCAACATCTCCTTGGCCCATTCCTTAGATTATACACCCGAAATATTCATATAGACTCTTTAGTCAAGCTTCTAATATCAACTAATTTTGAGAAGTGTTTCTCAAAATAAAAGTACTTTGGGTGAGAAGTTATGTGTTTGGCTAATTAATTTTAAAAAGCACTTCTGAGCAACAATTAATGTTTGACCAAGCTTTTAAATAGTGCTTCTAAGTGTATTTTCTCAAAATTATTTTTTTTAAAAGTACTTTCGGAGAAAAGATAACCTTTATAGCTTCTGAAAAAAAGTTTATGCTATTTCCCAAAGGCATTTATTTTCTCCCAAAAGTTTGGCAAACACCACACTTTTCTTAAAATAAGTACTTTTGAAAGAAAAAACGCTTTTAGCCTCCCAAAAACTTGGTCAAATAGGCTATTACGCTCTTGGGATGACTTGTGTACCAATCCTCACTTCCCTATCCACCGCCTATCACATGTCACTAAACTTGCACTTCATTTAGTATGTTTTAGTCTTGCTCAGCTTGAAGCCTTCAGACTCTAGGGTATGTCGCCAAACCTCTGATCTATCATTAACTCCACCAAATGCCTCATCGATCAATATTATATCGTCCGCAAATAACATTCACCATGGTAACCCTCCAATTCTATAGCCCAAAAGACATTGCAAGCTTAACACATGAATTGATCAAATTATTTCCTTCATTGAGCTTAAGTTCACAAAATATAATGCAAAAGCCTTGAATAACATGACACATAGTCCTAGTGAAAAAAGATGCATGATATTTTGCATGAGATGAGTTACACAACAAATATGATGGATTGCGACTAGAGATGTGGAATCATACTTTCAACAGTTTCATCCGTACGAAATCTTTCATTGGACTTGCTTCCACTATCAACATCACGAAGTTCCACCTAAAATGATTGGCAAAAGACAAAGTTAAGGAAATAATAAGATGATATATAGATTCTTTTCAAAGAAAAGAGAGAACAAAAAAAGATATTAACATTATAACAATAGCCATTGTCTTCAATGATTAGCAAATGTTAGGAAGTTGAGAATCATAGGTAAGCAACTTAGATGAAGTTTCAGAACGACAAAGAACAAGAAATGAAATCCCAACTGAATCATAATTCTATAAACCCACAGTTGTATCAAGATTTTGATGACTTCAACAATCAAAACCAAAGTATTGTTATCAAACAAGAGTACTCATCACTCACCTTTGAGGTTGACTATAAAAAAGAGGAAGCGACTAGGCTTCTGTCTATATTTTTCCAAATAAGGTGAGCATAATGAGTTTCCGGCTGTTCTTTTATAAGGTAAGGATACTAAGCTACTGGATGTTGTTTTTATAAGCTAAAGATACTAAGCTTCTGGCTGTTGTTAAACACTGATTCTAAGATAAATGTCAGTGAAATACTGATACTTCATGTTCTATGGATTCGTTTTTTGATTGCATAATAGATATGCTAAAACTTCTGTTATTAATCTCAAGCAGATATGCAAATTCGCCATCCTGAAGACCAGTAACGCTGAATGCTGGAAGCTTACTGCTAAAGAGAAGTCAACAAGCCACATCCAATAGAGTTGGATTAGATGATGAGCTTTTTGGGATTTACTGATGGTATGCTGCTGACTAGGGGATTTACAACATCAAAGTCAAAATTATCTACATGCGTGACTGGACAAGTTTGATCCACAATCACTTTTAGTTTGCATTTTTTGGACTAGTGGAGTTCCCCAAAAAATAAAACATAAAAGATATTATGAGAAACCAATCACAAGTTTCTGCCACGATAAAGATAAGGTAGGACAGCGTCAAACATTGATCCATGATAAATTCTTATGTAACACAGATGGCCTTCAAACAGCATAACTTTAATTTCAAAGAAGGTAATACAGATGTGTCATGAACCTTAATTTCAAAGAAGGTAACACAGATGGCCTTCAAACAGCATAACCAACTAAGTGGCCACTGGATAGCACAAAATTGGACAACTCTAGGAAATAAGAAAAAAAGTGGCCTACAAGAAAATCTTACATACCCTGCCGGCCTAAAGACGCGTTCAAATGCTATGTGCTTAGAAGGAAACTGGAAACAATAAATGCATCCAGGTTAGCACCTACATTTGGTTCTAAGTTCTAACTTATACAAAAATGTCCAATATACACATCAACTTGTGGTTCAAGCTTTGCTAGAGATTGCTCACTGCAATCAATGTTGTCCAGATGGATGCATCAAATGGAAGCAAAGGAAACCAAGTCACAGTTGTGAGAGGTAAATATGAATGAAGGTATGTACTTTACAATAGGAAGAAGCTAAAATAATAAAGGGTGCCAAAAGCTCATTTGATACTATTTGCACACTTATGTATATGAGTAACTAATCTTATGTGATTATTTGATTAAGATCCTATACTTTTAAAAAAATTAATAAGTGATTATGTACTGCACATAATCGCATAAGATTAGTGCTCATAGGGTATAATTTCAAGTTCTTGTATTTCACAAAATAGTATAAGAAATGAAGCTATTAACTTATAGACAGAATCACAACAATAAGAAGAGTGACACAATTTGCATGAGATAGAATAACAACCTGTATAATAGCTCCTCCTCTTCCTTGGGTTGTGTGTTGTGCCTTTACCACCTAAAGATTATTTAATTTCATGAAAATAATCTCTTTTACTTCACTACAAGAAAGCAAAAATTGCATAAAAGGAAGGAGAGAGAAAAGATAGTAATATGCATAAACTAACCTGATAAATCCTTCCTGGTGAAATCAATAGTCAAAAGAACAACACATCATTATTAGTCTATGTGTACATAGAAATATACAAAGCCATAGATCAAAAATGTGGGCAAGCTAACCTTTTTTTTCAATCACGTTTCCTGGCTTCAACTACATCAAAATAATATGATGGTGAGCATTTAATAATGAAAAAAAAAAAAACAGAACTTACATAAACTTCTATGTTAGCCAGCTCGTATATTAGCTTCATTCAAGCTTAAGAACACAGTAGAATAAATTATTAGGCATTTGGACATAGATTCCAAATATTTTCACTTTTTTCCAGAATTATAGAATTGTGTTTGGGTATACTTTTTGCATAGAATATTTGAAATCATGTTCATGCTTGGACGTTGTTAAAAGTAAAAATGAGTTGGAAAATAGGTTATAATTTTCCAGGTTGGAAAAAGAAAACTTCAAAGTAGGATTTGAAATTTTCATAGACAAACACCAATTTTCGAATAAATTGAAAAACTTATAGAAAAGTGTAAATAATGGCCAGATTGGTTATTAATTAATCAATCAATCGTAATCTGGTGGAGATTGGTGATTTGAATTCCTACTTTAGGATTGGCCCGGATGAACTAACTAATTCATACAAGCAGCACCGAAATTATATATTCGTGAGGAAAACTGGAAATTTATGGCAGTATGAACAATCGTTACTGTTAAATACTAATCGCTAAAACATTAAAATCAAAGTTGTAGAGAAGATAACTTACATCTGCACCGCGAGATTTGGCACCGCGGAGTTGAGTGGCGGACCAAGGCGAAGCGAAGAGAGATTCGCGATACGGCGAGGGAAGCCACTGTTTGGATTGAATGCAAGTAGAAAGAGCTCTTGAAATATTTGTGGAAGAAGAAGCTCTCTTGAAATCCCAGAGAGCTCGGGATAGTCTCTTAATAACAACTCGCATCTTCTTCTTTTTCTGGTGGCTTTGGGTAATCGCAAGTCCAAAATTTATACTGCCTTTTTTGAGAAAATTAAGAGAAAGGTGTCAAATAAGTTTCGTTTTTGTTTTTGGCAGATTGATCAAGAGCCGGTTAAATTTTCTTTAAAATATAATTAATTAATTATGGGATCAAATTAACATTTTTAAACTTTCTAATCTTTTATAAAATACAAAAAAAAATACTTTTATAATTCAAACCAAATCATTTAAAAAGAAAAATCTTTTCATCTTCTTCTCTCTCTTCTTTTCTTCCTCCCTTGGGTGATTGTTCATCTTCTTTCTTAGAAATTCGGAAATCCATCGTTACTCTTCCTCTGCATTTGTTACTCTTCCTCTCCAGTCCTCCATTACTCTGTCATCTTTCTGAACTGTATTCGTGTTCGACTAGAAATGGGTAAGTTATTTTTTTGAAATACTTTACAATTTTTGAATTTTTTTCTTGGATTAATGAACAATAAAATATTTTGTAGGTGTAAAAAATAAATAATCGACTTAATGGTGTGTATTATTTATCATTTTTGAAAGAAAATCAGCCAACTCAAAAATTCTTATTTTGAGGAAATGTATATGTATTGTTATTGTTCAGTGAAAAATCGTTTTTTGTTGCTGTTGTTGTTCTTTTTTTTGGGCCATTTTGTTGATATGATTTTAAAAATATAGTGTTGCTCTGGCGTCCAAATATATTTAGCGTATGTTGCCACATTTTAGTGATATGTTGGTCATCTGTTGCCACATAAGATTCAAATATTGCAATAATCTGTACAGATGTGTCAACATATGATGTATTTGTTGCTACATAAGATGTATATGTTGCGCAACAGCAGGTACATATGTGGCAACATAATGTTAATTTATCGCAATAGACTATCCATCGGTTGCAACATACTGCTATTATTATTTTATAATGAATTGTAAAATCTCAATATTTTTTATTTACCTTGTAGATGAAATGATACAAGAAGCTTCATCTATGACAACAACTCAATCTTCTAACATGAAATGCTCGTTTTGTCTATGCGAAGAATGTGAGCAGCAACATGATTATTTTATTAGTCGTGTTAAAAAACTCACTGATATTTTTAAGGAAATGTCTCATAATATTGATGTGCAAAGATCCAAAAAGACTTCACAACCTTTGAAATGTAGAAGGTTGAAAAAATCTATTTCTCAAACACTTTCTATGATTATTGAGAAGAAAGAAAAGGAGAAGAAGGCAAAAGAGGAGAAGGAGAAGGAGAAGAATGCAAAGGAGGAGAAGGAGAAGGAGAAGAAGAAGAAGGCAAAGGAGATGGAGATGGAGATGGAGAAGGAGAAGGTGAAGCAGAAAGAAAAAGCAAAAGTGAAAAAGAAAGGGAAGAAAGTCGAAGTTGTCAGTTGTTATATGAAGCGACAATATCCATTTGAAGGTTTTAACATTGACGGCGAGGGTCCAACTGAACTAATGGCATCCTTCTCGCAATGGATAAACGAGGGTCTTTACAAGCATCATGCAAAAAAGTAAGTAAAGTAAGGCCGTTCAACTATTATTAGAATTTCTTGTTGTTGTCCAATAAATAATGATTTATAATGATTACACAATTGTAGAGGAAACAAGGAGGATCACTACTTAGCCAAGTGCTCAAAACTTGAATTTGACCAACTTGATTTAGTAGTTGCATTTCCAATGAACAAGGACTGGTTCTACGTAATGTCTCAACCCAATAGGTGTTGGAATGATGAGGTAAATCCATGCCCACTTTTATATGTATTGTTTAAAACATGAATATATACAATTAAATTGATACACTTGTTTGATGCATGTGTGCAGTATGTGGATGTCATATTCTACTATTTGCGTAAGAAGTCGAAGCAAAAGATTCAGTCTAAATATCAATATACCACCATTAGTTATTTTTTCAAAACATACATTGACAATGCTAGTGAATATAAGGATAAAATCGTTGGCATAATGAAAGAGTTTGGTATACCTTGTGGACTGCCTTGGCACTTGGCAGATGATGTTTATGTCCCTGTAAATAGTAATGGGAAATTCCATTGGGTCTTGGCAGTCGTTGCATTGAAGGAACGGTGCATAAAAGTGTATGATTCCATGTCCTCAAATAGGTCTAATAGAAAATTATCCTCCGAGATTCAAAAGATGGCTACAATGTTACCAAAGTATCTTGCGTTGAGTGGATTTTTTGAGCAAAATGAGCGAACCAACTGGTCAGTTCTTAAATGTTACCAAGGAAAGAATAAATCTCACCCATTCGAAGTCAATCATGTTACTGGTATCGCCCAACAAGAAAGCAGTAGTCTGTAAGTATCACAATATTATTTTGTCTTACGACTATCGAAATGTGATGTTATTATATTTTCTGATTGATGATATACCATGCAGAGATTGTGGAATTTTTGTTGCTGCATACGCTGAGTTTTTGAGTGATGGATTAGAAGTACCATCATGTGGAATTAGTGCTGACACCCTTCGCTTGAGATATGATTCACTCATATGGAATTATGGGATTGTAAAGGCTCGAAATGGTTACGTTAGTAACAATGAAGACCCAAAGATGCGTAGAACTAAAAAAAAATCTAAGATCGATGAAAATATTGTGTTTACAACCATTGATTAGATAGGTGGTTATGTATATCATATCATTGTGAATTACCTTTTTGTTGATAAGTTGTATAAAACAATTGGGGAAGTGTTAATTAAAATATAATTTTTGTAGTAATAAACACGACAAAATTATATGTTGCAACAGTTCGTATATATGTAGCAACAGATAGTATATATGTAGCAACATATGTCACAGTTTGAATTGTCATAATTAAAAAAAAAAATTTAAACGCCTTTAATTTTCATTTTCCCTCTCTCCTCTTTCCTCTCTTCTATAAATGTCGTTTCGTATTCCACAAGATTTATTTATTTATACTAATTTCTCTTTATATATGTAATTTCTGTAGTAATAAACACGACAAAATTATATGTTGCAACAGTTCATATATATGTAGCAACAGATAGTATATATGTAGCAACATATGTCACAGTTTGAATTGTCATAATTAAAAAAATAAATTAAACGGCTTTAATTTTTATTTTCCCTCTCTCCTCTCTCCTCTCTCCTCTCTCCTCTCTCCTATAAATGTCATTTTGTATTCCACAAGATTTATTTATTTATACTAATTTCTCTTCTATATATGTAATTTCTGTAGTAATAAACACGACAAAATTATATGTTGCAACAGTTCGTATATACGTAGCAACAGATAGTATATATTTGGCAACATATGTCACAGTTTGAATTGTCAAAATTAAAAAAAAAATTAAACGCCTTTAATTTTCATTTTCCCTCTCTCCTCTCTTCTATAAATGTCGTTTCGTATTCCACAATATGTATTTATTTCTTCTCTACTTTGCCAGTTCTTCTCCTTCTCTCTTTCTTCTCTTCTTCTCTTAGTCCTTCCTTCACAGATCATCTTTTACAGTAAGGTGGTGTTGTCCTCATAATTTCTACTTTATCGTTGATATATATCTTCTCAGGTAAGGTAACATTTAATTAGGGTTTGAAATGCATGTGCTTATCTACTTATTGTCCTATTTTGACTTGTGGTTATAGCTCATGTGTGTGTGGCTTTCAAATATTTTATTTTGTGGTTGCAGATACAAATATAATGGCTCCTGTCAAAAGAAAACTTGATATTGATACATCTGACCAAACAAAGATTCAGAAGAAGGCTAGGCCTAAAATTCCTAGGAAGAGGAACGAAAATACTACACTTTTAAAAAATCTTGCAACTGAAGCAGTTTCTTCTTCTCAAGCAGAAGTAGAATTTTGTCAAAAAGAATATGAAGAAAGACAGGTAGTGGAGAAAGAAGATGAAAAACAAGAAGAAGTTGAGGAACAAGGGAAAATAAATGAAGTTCAGCAAGAAGAAGGGGAAAATATAGAAGTAGTAGTTGTGGCACAACAAGAAAAAATAAATGAAGTTCATGAAGAAGAACAAGAACTTCATGAAGAGTTCAATGCTAGTGGTGATGATGGGATTAAAATCATCAATGCAGACACTTTCCCTGTGCATCTGCAGCCTGGTGCTAATGGTGACATCATTATTAGGTCAGTCCTGGGAAGACCTTTCGTCAAATTCAGGGATATCCTCAAGAGAAACCAATTGGAAGATTTTTTCAGAAATAGCTGTTTTGGTCATTTTCTTGATTTACCCATTGATCCACTTCCACGTTTTCAAATGACCATCGTGTATGAACTTTTGAAAAGAAGGTTCATTTTTGAAAATTCCAATAAGAAGAATGAGATTCTAATTAATTATTGTGGCATGCCAGTTTTCTTTGGCATAAGAGAGTTTGCCATAGTTACAGGGCTAAAATGTCATCCTCCTGTTGAGCCCATCCCTGAATACATTGTTAAAACAGAACCACGAGCAGGACAACAGTCACTGCCAACTGAGGAGTAGGACTTGATGTCCCTTGTTGGCAAAAGCTTTAAAAATTCTGACTTATTAAGTTTGTTGGAACGGGAGGATACACCAAAGAAGCACAAGGAGTCATTGTGCTTACTTTGGTTTACACATAATATACTTTTGCCGGAGAATCCGGGCAACAACATACTTTTAAAGTATGTCAATTTCTGTCAAGATATTGAAGCTTTCAAGAACTACCCGTGGAGTCATGAGAGCTTTCATCTAACTGTCGACTACTTGTTGAAGCCTTTAGGAGAAAAGACCAGTAACTTGTTTGGTTTCCATGGGCTTTCATGGTAAAGCTGAATGTTTTTAATCTTTTTATATTATATTAAGTAATAATTCAACATTTGATTATTGACAGGTTTTCCTTTTTATACAAGCATGGGCATTTGAAGTCATTCCTTATTTGACCCATCAAGTAATTGCAGAAGAAGAGAGATCATCCCTAAGGATGATGAGATGGTTGATGGCAAGAACAAAAACTACGAAAGAAGGGCATATTCCAGATCTTTTTAACCCTCATGATGATGCAATACGTTATTATTAGTATATTACAGGCATATGTTGCTACATTTGTGTCAAATGTTGCTACATATGATTCATCTGTTGCTACATGTGACACAATGTTGCTACAGACGAATCATGTGTTGCTACATTTGTGTCACATGTTGCTACAGATGATTCATCTGTTGCTATATTTATGTCAAATGTTGCTACAGATGATTCATCTGTTTCTACATGTGACACAAATGTTGCTACAGATGAATCATCTATAGCAACATGTGACACAAATGTAGCAACATATGATTCGTCTATAGCAACATTGTGTCACATGTAGCAACAGATGAATCATATGTAGCAATATGGTAATTCTTACTGATGACTCATTTATACAATTTTAGGTTGTGCATTCATGGATTACCCCAACAGAAGAGGAATTGAAAATGCCATATCTAATAACTCTAGGGTTGGTTGAAACCATTTTTGATCCTGTTGTGGATAGAGTTAAACTGGTATTGGTTGGAGCAACAACCATCAAAAGAGAGAGTTTCTAATGAAGTCGTTAATGAATTAGTTGTTTTTTATGGTGCTGCTGCTGCTGCTGGTGCTGGTGATGCTGCTGGTGTTGGTGTTGGTGCTGGTGTAGGACAACACAAAGGGGCTACCTTTTGTAGACGATGTTGTGGCTTTCTCTGTGAGAAATGTAAAAAACATGATGAAGATTTTATCATGTATCTTCAAAAATTGAGTGAAGCTGTCAATGAATTAAAAAACAAGAGGGGTGTGAAGGGCATTGTATCAAAGAATGTTCGGCATGCATATACTCCACAGGCCAAGCGGAGAAAGAATCATTTTCCAAGGCAATGCAAAATTTGAAGAGAAAGATGTTTGGAGAAATTCCAAGGGCCGTAATGGAGGAAGTGACGGAGTATTAAAAGGTGAATATTTATAGGCGTCCCTCTGTAGCTGAAAAAGAAGAAGTGTTGAAGGTGACGAGTGCAAAAGATATTTGAATGGAATTCGGCATGCATGTTTTTACCGGTCAAGATTTCAGGAACATGACAAGCCTAAAAGTTTGGTGGGAAGACTGGGTAATCCTACTTTTTGTATTATTAACTTTTTCTTTTATCTTTTCAGTGACTATTCTTCCTAACTATTTAATATTATTTTTTATTTCAGTATATTGACGAAATCTTTAACCTCATGCGTCAGAGGCATTGGAAATACCTGACTACTATGATCCCAGAGATAGAAATCTGGGTCTCAACTTCTATACGAACTTTCTACATAGATATAATCAAATGAGCGATGAGTCAACAAGCGTTGGTGGTAAAAGCATGAGTCAGTTACTAGATGACTTTGTATGGGATGATGATATGATTGACTATGTCAGGGGTATTAGGCCAACTCCTGGAGGCATGGATTGGATTGAAGCAAAAAGGATTTTGACAGTCATGAACACGGAGGGTACCCATTTCGTGACTCTCGAGATTCTCTTGCACGAGGGATTGATCAATGTTTATGACTGCAACCTGATGGTTATGGAACATGAAAAGTTTTTCACACTCATACAACCTGTCTTCAAGTTGCTGCCTAAATTGTTAAAGCAAAGTGGAATTATGAATTATTTGCCTGAGAAGTTGCTCACCCAACCATGGGAATTTAACGGTCGAATAGAACCTATGGTACAAAATGCAAGTGGATCGGCGTGCGGGTCATATTCCATTGCGTTCATTGAGCATTTGATTAGTAGGACAGAATTGCATCCACCCAGTTCACTGTTATGTGACAATCTAATTGAACGGATGCAATATGTTTGGGCTTATGGGATAATATCTCAGAGCTTAAAGCCTTGACATTATGTTTGTAATTAAAGACAAAGTTTAATTTATCAATTATGTTGTTTTATTTTATCTTAAAGACAATGTAATTAAAGACTGTTTATTTTATCAATTTGTCTGTCACAACATGTGGCATATGTTGCTACATATGATTCGCCTGTAGCAACATTTGTTGCATATGTTGCCACATATAATCATCTGTAGTAACATTTGAGTCATATGTTGCTACAGATGATTATACGTAGCAACATTTGAGTCATATGTTGCTACAGCTGATGCGTATATCGCAACATTCGTCCGTTACAACATGTGACATATGTTGCTACAGATAATTATATGTAGCAACATTTGAGTCATATTTTGCTACAGATGATTATATGTAGCAACATTTGAGTCATATGTTGCTACAGCTGATGCGTATATCGCAACATTCGTCCGTCACGACATGTGGCATATGTTGCAACAGATGATTCGCCTGTAGCAACATATGTTGCATATGTTGCTACAGATGATTATATGTAGCAACATTTGAGTCATATGTTGCTACAGCT
This sequence comes from Solanum sitiens, assembly GCA_016801875.1. Classification (NCBI taxonomy): domain Eukaryota; kingdom Viridiplantae; phylum Streptophyta; class Magnoliopsida; order Solanales; family Solanaceae; genus Solanum; species Solanum sitiens. Next base: position 2,266,752 of record JABWTJ010000047.1, on the reverse strand, counting down.
GATGCGTATATCGCAACATTCGTCCGTCACGACGTGTGGCATATGTTGCTACAGATGATTCGCATGTAGCAACATTTGTTGCATATGTTGTCATTAATGATTATATGTAGCAACATTTGAGTCATATGTTGCTACAGATGATTATATGTAGCAACATTTGAGTCATATGTTGCTAAAGCTGATGCGTATATTGCAACATTCGTCCGTCACGACTACATAATAATTTGTTGTTTGATCAGGAGTGCAAAGCAAAACTACGTCTATTTAATTCCACAACTATGATAATTGTATTGGTTGTACACAACTACATAATAATTTTGTATCCTCTACAAAATTCTTCTTGGTAATGCTTAAAAATACAAGAAAAAAAATAAAGAACACCAACATTAGCTTCCAGATGCTACAACATTTGGTCTTTTTCTTCTCCTTCATCCCCCATTCGGTACTTCTTTTGATATGACTTTCATCAACAATGTCCAACTCCTTAATTTTGTTCGCCAATCGGAGAATAACGAACTTGGATCGTATATCGACATCTTCACGATTCCTTCATCTAAAGAAGTTGCATGAATTCTCCTAAAATACAAACCACAAAGAAATACATTTTAATTAAAAAAAAAATAAAGAGATCTGAAGTCTCCAAATATTTTAGAAATAAACATACATACACGATATCGTGGACAAGACCAAAATCTGCGACCTGGATTGTCTTTTGACCATGAAGTTTGCATTGAAAGTAGATCTCCATGTTTGCAATACATTTCAACATAATATCATTTTCATCATCACAAATTCGACTTAGTATAGCATTTGACATCATACAAATCAACTAACAAAAAATCGATCTAATGAAAATCGATTTACTGTTGAATATGGAAGTACCGAAATTTGGTTTAACCAAAGGCCAATCAAATATAGAACAATGTGACTGGGGAGTGACTGACAGAAAATCAAATAAGATCATTACATTTAATGTGAAGCGACAGGTCCTATAGGAGATAGGACATCCCAGGAGAGAGAGAGAGTGAAAAAAGGCGCCAAAACTGAAGCGGCAAAGATGAAAAATTTGAAAACCCTATTCTTGAAATGAAAATGAAAACATATTCTAGAATGGGTTGGGCCTATTTTACTTTTTGTTAAACAGAATGGGTTTTGCCTATCATTGGACCACTATTAAAAAAGACCAATTTGTTATAATTATATGTTGCAATAGTTGCATTATATGTTGCGACTTTAACAACAGAAACTGCATATGTTGCTACAGATGAAAAATCAAGGAGACACTAATAGACGATTTGATCGATTTAGGAAAGGAAAAATAGAAATTTGAACCAAATTTTAGTGATTTAGAACATAAATAATCAATAATAATAAGGTATAACATTTGGAAGAACGATTTAGAAGGGTGTTATATAACTATCATATGGATTTACTAGGACAATGTATGATGAACTAGTGAGATGATTGTCTTTATAAATATAATTGCTATAATCCAATGGAGAGTGTTGTGTACGACCATAATTTGTTACTTAGACATGTTGTAGGACTATATATTGGTGTTACATATCAAATTACGTGACAATTTAATTGAATTAAGCCCCAAAAGACCAATTTGTTATAATTATATGTTGCAACAGTTGCAGTATATGTTGCGACTTTAACAACAGAAATTGCATATGTTGCTACAGATGAAAAATCAAGGAGACACTAATAGACGATTTGATCTATTTAGGAAAGGAAAAATGGAAATTTGAACCAAATTTTAGTGATTTAGAACATAAATAATCAATAATAATAAGGTATAACAATGGAGAGTGTTGTGTACGACCATAATTTGTTATATCATAATTTGAAAATAAGTACAAAACAAGTGAAGGCAACATTTTCACCATATGTAATATAATATGTTGCCACATATATAATTTCAAAATAAATACAAAAAACAATAAAATCAACATCGTCTTCAACATAGATTAAATTATTCCACACAGTAGTATGCGAAAGAAATTTAAGTAGATAATCTAGTTCTAAATCACAAATACACAATTCGCAACGAATATCATCTTCATCGTCACTTCCTCTGGGCCAACCAATCTTGCGGTCATTTTATTGGGGTTGATGCACAGTGCAACAAATGGGTCTTACACCCAAAATATTAGGTTCTTCCACCGACATTCGATTTAAAATGCACCGCAAATGGTGTCGACATCTTCTCACTATTACTGGCATGTTTTTTTTCATGTTGGCAATGTACATCAAGCAATCTCTCATGGAAATACCGCCTTCAAAGATTGAAATTATGGCAAGCACATACTCTGCACCACGGTGGCCACCTTCTGCTGCTTTTTTAACCATTCTCAGTGCAGTTGGATCATTACGATTGAAAAAATCAAACTATAAAACAACACATTAAGATTACAAAATAAATTGATGCCAGGTGAAAAAAACTAAAAACAGTAAAATTACCACGCCTTTTCTGTATAAGGCTTCTAAGTTCTCCGATGCTATGCTAATATTCATGAAAGACCTGGCATGTTGATTCCTCGTCCATGTAGGTTCAGTGGGAAAGCTGGCCAATGTAACCTTCTGATATACAGAACGTTCATTACCAACTTCATTGAGGAACCTAGAACATAATTTATCACTAACTTAATCTTCTAGAGAGTAGGAAGCAACCCTTTCAACGATAAGAATTACTAATTCAGTCGGGAGGGATTCGAAGAGGTTTTTCATAGTTTAAACCATTTTTGAGAATGAAGAAGAAGAGAAGACAACTTTTGACTTATCTCTCCCTTCTTGTGTACTTATAAAGGCCAAAAATTTTGAAATGTTGCAAGACATGACGTTTCAACAAAGTGAAAGTCGTAATTATTAAACAAAAGGTATTATCTAACAGTACATTCCACGTAATCATTATTTAAAAGTATATTGGGACAGATGATTATATGTAGCAATATTTGAGTCATATGTTGCTACAGCTGATTCGCCTGTAGCAACATTTGTAGCATATGTTGCCACAGATGATTATATGTAGCAATATTTGAGTAATATGTTGCTACAGATGATTATATGTAGCAACATTTGAGTCATATGTTACTACAGATGATTATATGTAGCAATATTTGAGTCATATGTTGCTACAGATGATGTGTATATCGCAACATTCGGCCGTCACAACATGTGGCATATGTTGCTACAGCTGATTCGCCTGTAGCAACATTTGTTGCATATGTTGCCACATCTAATATATCTAAAAGCACACTCCCACGTAATCATTATTTAAAAAGTATATGTTGATACAAATGATTATATGTTGCAGTCATATGTTGCTACAGCTGATTCGCCTGTAGCAACATTTGTTGCATATGTTGCCACATCTAATATATCTAAAAGCACACTCCCACGTAATCATTATTTAAAAGTATATATTGCTACAGATGATTATATGTTGCAGTCATATGTTGCTACAGCTGATTCGCCTGTAGCAACATTTGTTGCATATGTTGCCACATCTAATATATCTAAAAGTACACTCCCACGTAATCATTATTTAAAAGTATATGTTGTTACAGATGATTATATGTTGCAGTCATATATTGCTACAGCTGATTCGCCTATAGCAACATTTGTTGCATATGTTGCCACAGATGATTATATGTAGCAACATTTGAGTAATATGTTGCTACAGATGATTATACGTAGCACCATTTGAGTTATATGTTGTTACAAATGATTCGCCTGTAGCAACATTTGTCGCATATATTGCCACATCTAATATATTCTGTAGCAACATTTGACATGTGTTAACGCAGAAACAAAGAAGAGCAACAAATCACGCATTGGGACATTTCTAAATAAGATTATATAATAGAGATCATTCTCAAATAAGAAAGAACATTCATTAAAATTCAACAACACAACGCTTAACACTTCTTATGGGGCATTTCGATTTGGGCATGTAGTTTTTTTGTGGCCAAAGTCCCTACATACTGAACACTTATTTTTTCTTGTTGGAAATGATTAACCAACTCCACGCCGTCTCTTATATGTCCTTCTTCCGATTTTACTTGGATCAACATATGGAGAAGGTATTTCTCTCTGTATGATATCCAAAGGGACAATCCAAAAATCTTCAGTTGGCACCGGGTGAATTTCCTGACAATATGCCATTATGTATTTTTCCACTGAATAATATGGAGAGGAGTACAGGTAAATCTGATTTCCAAAATCAGCACCATGTTGGCATCGAATCGCTTCCATGACATGTGCACAAGGTATTTTGTCCAAATCAAAAATTCTACAAGTACAAGTTCTTCTTTGTAGATCCACAGTAGCAACATCTCCATGACCAGTGACACTGAACTTGTAGTTAGCGATATGATGGGCCAACAACTTGTTGCCTGCGTTGACATACTCTGATATGTCTTTTTCAATTGAAGGAACAAATCTATTTGCGGAGTGCACCAGTTTCATACGCCTCTGGTGAAATAACAATGCAAATCTCCTGTTTATTTCATCAAATAGAGCGACAATGGGAAATTCTCTTTCAACATCAAACATAGCATTCACCGATTCCGCGATGTTTAACGTTATAATGTTATATCTACACAACAACAAATAAAAATCAAACAAAACACATAAAGTAAAAATAAACTCAATTGAGATGGTACCTATTTCCCGGACAAAATGCCCTACTCCATGTGTGAAATCCAATACGTTCAAGAGCTTCAGCGGCCTTTGGTACCAAATCTCTTATTTGTTTGAAATGGTCATTGAACTCGCATATATCGTACGCCTTTGCTGCTTTATATTAATGGGACACTACCTTTGAATTGTGAAAGTTATTTCGAATATTTTCCCCAAGGTGTCTCATGCAACAACCATAATGAGATGCAGGGTAGATTCTCGAAACCATCTTTCGAATACTTGTATGCCTATCAGAGATAATGCACAACTCATCAGTATCATATACAAAGCTTCTCATATTTTTAAAAAAATATTCATATGAGGCATCGCATTCCTTGTCCACGACACAGAAAGCCACTGGAAATATATGATTCTTGGCATCTTGTGCCACCGTCGATAGCAGAACTCCTCCATACTTGCTCCTTAGAAATGTGCCATCAACGGCTATTACTTTTCTCATTTCTTGAAAACCAATTATCCAAGCAGCATATGATACAAAGAAGTACTAGAACCTCCCATTTTCATCGAGTGACAATGCCGTCTTGCTTCCTGGATTTGCAACTTCAAGCATATACCAGTACGCATTAAGCACTGCGTACCCGTGCTCATGTGTTCCCCTAACATTAGCCTTAGCATGCTCCATGACCTTATAAATCTTCCAATAGCTTACCTTACAACCCAATTCTGTGCGGAGTTGATTTGACATGTCTCTTGTGGATGGGCCTTTACCATTGGGAAACCTATTTTCAAAGTACTTACCTATGACTTTGCCGTGGCGTGGGGATTATGGCTTGTAAGATGCTCTGAACCACACGTATGGTACCTTTCATAGATTCTAACGGCAAACCTGTCACTATTTGTAAATTTCACAGCCCTCAGCCACCAATTGCAATCCGGATATGAACATTTAAAGGAAAACACATTATGAGAATTAATCACCTTTTTTAGCCTAAAATCTTTTTTCAAGCAAGCAATTTTCAATGAATTTGCCAGTTCTTGCTTGTTCTTGAATGTCATTCCCTTATAAAATCCTGTTTCATCATCTCTAACATTATTCACACGTTAAGTTTGAGAAGCACATGGATTGTTGCTGCCAACTATAGGTGTGGGAGTAAACTTGCTCTCAAGGTCCGGCCCTTCAGCTTGAGCTTCACCTTCACCTTCAGCTATTCCAATTTCATCATCAGGATTATTCATGTTAGCAGGATAAAATTCATCATTAAACATATCTTGTTGGCCTTGGTCTACATTATGATCCTCCCCGATAGGAGTTTCTTCCACGTAGACTCTTGATATTGGCGGTTTCTCTGTTCCTCCCAAATAAACACTCAAACTAGATTGATCAGTTATTCTAAAAGGTAAAACCTTCTTATTATGAAAAAATGGGGAATGTAACTCATGACAAGATCTTGCGGTTTACAATTGTATCCAGACTTTTGCACGACTAAATTGAAGAACTCATCATACAAAATGTTTCTTTCGACATACATCCCTACTGAACCGGCTTCTCATTTTTTACTATCCTACAAAGCCATATGAATCGATTTTTTTTCTCGACCCATTCACCACGACAATCAAGCCCTACAAATAATGACATTGTACCTGAAGAAAATTATTAAAAAAACAATTACTAATTATGAAGAATAAGCATATGTAGCAACATATGACTATTCTGTGGCGATATTTGAGTCATATGTTGCTACATATGACTGTTCTGTTGTGAAAAATAAATCACATGTTGCTACATTTTTTAGTTATATCATATGTAGCAACATATGACTATTCTGTGGCGAGATGTAAGTCATATGCTACATATGACTGTTATGTTGTGAAAAATAAATCACATGTTGCTACATATGACTATAATATGTTATAATAGTCAACTGTTGCAACATATATAACAATATGTTGAAAATGGGAATGCAAATTATTGAAAAAATTGCAGGTACCCAGATCAGATGATAATGAATTGATTTTAAATAACTATTAATTTTACTTACCAGAAACAACGGTGTATAACCCAATTGCTTATGCAGTAATTCCAATTGAACAAAACGAAATTTGGTCCACCAGTTACAGATTAGGTAAAAAGCTGATTCAAGAAGAAAAAAGCACAAGCACTACCAGCGAAGACCCGCAATGTATGAAAAGAAGAAGAAGAAGAAGAGGAAGATGAAGAGAGAAGGAAGAAAGGAAAGCAAGCAAGCAAAGACGAGAGCAGAAGAAGAAGAGGAGGACGAATACGACGGCTGGAGGCGGGGGAAAAAAGCTTTTATTTCCTCTTTTGGCTCGATATTTCCCACCAAAATTGGTTAAATTAGGTTTGGTATAGTCAATTTACCATTTTACCCCTCATTTAATTCTCACCAAAAGTTGGTTAAATTAGGCATTGTGAAATTACCCTTTTACCCTTCATTTAATTCAGTGGACCAAACTGTCAACTTATAAACTTGAGGGCAACTCCACAATCCGCAATCATTAATCACATAATTGTCACCGACACCCAATACTTAAGACTTATGTCACCACCCATTTATTTTGATGAAAACTTTAATGTCACCATTGTTTAAAAATCCCGCCTTTTTTAGGTAAAAAGATTAGTACTTATTGAAATGAGAAATTATTTGACAATCTTTTTTTTTTTTTGGGTATTCACTCCTCATTGGAGCATCATTATTTCGTATTCGCCTCAAACTTGAGAGACTGAAGCTCCATAATTTATTTATTTTTGGTAATTTATGTTGGGTCAAGCGCAATTTATTGATTGAGCTTCGTAACTTCATTTTTGGCGGTGGTATTTATTAGGAAAAGAATACATGTATTCAAAAAGGGAAACTATTTACAAGTAATACCCTTACTTTCGTATCCCTTATTTCTAATTACTCATGCATATTTACAAATTGTTATTTGTCACGATCCAATTTAGGAATCATGATCGGCGCCAAGGGGGAGAATCCCAAAGCAAGCCTTACCAGAATTCTACAGAAAATCGTCAGAATTTCCTTTGTTATATGTCTATCCTGAAATTTCCCTGTCTAAGAAATCCATAACACAACTAATAACAACTATAAAAACCACAACATACAATCCATCAATGATCTAATTGTCACGCATAAAACCAATTCATCTCCAAATGTGAAAAGGAGTTTCAAGCTACTCACTTGACTACAATTCGAAGGAATATCCTGACTTTAAATAAGAACTGACAAATGGAGCGACTCTAAGAGTTTTAAAGAACTAAATAAACATAGCAAATCAATTGTTCTCTTGCCACACGAAGCAATGTGGGGCTCACCAGATACTACCAAATAACATTCTTTAGTTAATAAAATCCTCCTCAATACCACCTGAGTTCTCTGTAAAAACAATTAGCGAGGAGTGAGACGCTAGCTCAGTGAGTAATAACACTGAAACACAACCATTTTAATGAGGGAAAAGTCAGAAAACATGCTAGTATGATAATCAAATGGTGAAGTAATGTTTTTTCACAAATCATATTAATATCTATCTTATGTGCCTTGTAAATACTTAATAGTAAACTCAGAAAAACATTTATATATCAAATCTTATAGCTAGGACGTTTCCAAGGATGAATCATGTAATCAGTGTGTCTTCTCTTTACAAAGCACCTATAAAAGTGAACTCCTCATAAAGGAATTAAATATTCATATCGGTAGATCCCTACTCGAGGGATATCGGTAACGGTATACTAGTTCTACCTTCCCACTAGTAAGGACTTTATCAGTAATCGATAATTACAAGGTGCACCAGCTAACGATGTCGTCGTTAGCTACAGGATTTATTGAGTTCTACTCCCATTTATATTCTTCTTGTAATCAGTAAAAGCATTTCAAAATTAAATAGAGCATTTAAAACTTATCAAATCATATCATTTCAAAGTTCAAAAATCACTTGTCTACTATTTCTCAAATAAGTGTAAAACCTTTAATAAAAGTAATCATATCTTGTAAGAATGAGATCATCTCAAATAATCTTTTCAATATCATATCCAGTAAAAGACTTGTCCCACATGCAAGTTTGAAATAGTCGGTAACACATTTACTTTGTAAATCATGTAAAAAATCATGAAATTTGTGAAATACAATGTAATGCTTCGGAAGTTCCATGACTTAGACTAGAACTTCACCTATGGAATAATGATTAAAATGATGTTTCCATACCTATATTAAAGTATTAAACTAAATTAGAAAAGGTTAGAGCCAAAACGACAAAGAAAGACCTTGACGTCCGGATAATTTTGAACTAGTAGACATCCCTATGTTTGGTGAAGGTTTGAGAGTGTCAAATGAAGTCTAAAACTTGTAAAAAGACTTTACCTAGGTATTATGTAGTACAAAGGGTCCAAACGTCCGGTAAAAACTCCCCAAGGACCGCCCAAAGGGTCCTTGAGGAGGACCCAAGCATGGGTGAGCAGGCTGCCTAAATGAGGGCTGCTGCGCGATGCATAACCAACACGTTGATGCCCAAAAGTTGCCTCGCGACGCGGAGCCTCCACGAGGCTCTCTATCTCAACTCGAATTTTCAAAAATAAATGTGAAATTTCCCGCGACGCGCAGCCACTTCCCAGATTCGTCCGCGTCATTTTTAAGTCAATTTAACTTCACAAAAAGACCCATTTAAGTGAGGGGTCTTTTTGGAATTTTAGGGGACGAGTTTATAATGATTTTAGGTCACTTTCACGCAATTCAAATCATATTAAACAAATCCCTCTCATCTCTCTCAAGAACTCTCTCTTTTCAAACTCCATTGAAGAACAAGAAAAGCTTAAGGAAGAAGACGAAGACTTCAAGATTTTCATTCGAAATTCGTGGAATATTAGTCAATAAGGTATGGGTTCTTCACTCTTGGGATTCCTCTTCCCAAGAGGTCCATTCAAAGATGATTTTAAAAAATTCAACTCCTAGGGTTTTTACTCTACAAAACGGGTTTTCTTCCTAACTCAAGATTTATGACTAATGATGAAAAATAACATTTTTGTATGGTTAATTAAGTATGTATTGTTGGGTAATTGGTTTTTAAGTTCTTGATGAAGGTTGTTGGAAGCAATAGGTAAGTCTTCTAAAGTCGTGAGTACTCTATTATGTTATGTTAGCCTATAAATGATGTTGCTATGCAATTGAAGTATGTATGATGTTGGGCTATGAGTATGTTAAATGTGGATCATGGTAGGGATATGATAATTCAAGTTGATGATATTTATCTTGTTTGCCTTATACACTATGATTATGATATGTTAATCTCACAGATGAAGGGTTGTGATGAAAGGAAATTCTCATCCTAATCCGAAAGAGCTTATGATCATGTTTATACAAGGAGTTAAGCTCCTATGACCTATGATAAGATTTATGAATAAATGACGACGTAAAGGTTATTCACAAAGGGAATTTAGCTTAGCACCGATGAACTAGACATGAGAGGTATCCCTTCCCTGGTTGGAAGTTAGGTTCACAATGACTCTCATGAGATAGAGTCTGCCATGTAATGTTGAACTATGGGTCTCTAATATGTCTCATAGTTCTTAAACTATGTTTCTACCATAGGAATACTAGCTAGTGGATCCACCTAGAATGTTATGTTCATGTTTTGGTTCTACTTTGGCCGGTAGACCACCTTCTTTCGGTGTGGGGTTTCATGACATCGGATTCCATGTTTAGCTCACATGGTCTAATGTCAGTTAAGGCGATTGTTCCCTCAAGTAAAATGAAAGGCAAGTAAATGGAAATTGACTAGGGTAACTTCAAGAGTCTACTTAGTATAGGTAGGGTCATGGGACTCTACCTAGACATTGGACAAGTTGACTCTAAGAGAAGTCCTAGGAGATTGTCCTTATGTAATACGATAACATGAAATGTATAATGCTTACGATATATGATCTTACTCTTATATGATGTTGGTTATGTTAATGAACATGTTATTGGTCTATATTGCTATATGTGGTGATGATTATCTATGATATACGTTGTATGAAGCAAAGCATTACTTATGTTCTCCTATCTTGTTTACTTGATTATGTGGGGTTATGGGGCTGCACATGATCATTGCACTTGTAGGCTTGGGATGAGATTATTCGTAAGTGTTTTGTATGTTATGTTTAAATGATCTAATGAACATGAAATGTTAATATGACTTTATGATGATATGTCTTTGGTTATGATCATGCTTTATGTTGTTGTGATCCTTATCTTGTATATGCTCTCTTGTATGTGCATTAAAGGTTTTCAAATGACTTAGTATGCTTTCTAAAGAAATGGTCCTTTTTCATGCATGTCCTTAAATGTTTATGTGCATATACCCATACTTAGTACATATGGAGTACTAACCCCTTACTTTATATTACTACAAATGTAGGGTCCGACCATTGAGGATTAAGAAGGTCGATTGAAGAAGCTTGAAACTCTTTCTCCAAGTATTGGTAGGTCCTCATGTTCGAGGATGCTATCTTTTCATTATTCTAGCTTATGAAGACTTTAGTAGTTTTAGGAATACTCTTCATTCCGTTTTATGTTCTTTGGATTTTATTGTAGTAAGGCCTTTATGGCTTATTGACATTTTATTTGCTAAGTCCGAATCATACTCTTTAGATGGTTGGGGCTGCACATGATCATTGCACTTGTAGGCTTGGGATGAGATTATTGGTAAGTGTTTTGTATGTTATGTTTAAATGACCTAATGAACATGAAATGTTAATATGACTTTATGATGATATGTCTTTGGTTATGATCATGGTTTATGTATTTGTGATCCTTATCTTGTAGATGCTCTCTTGTATGTGCATTAAAGGTTTTCAAATGACTTAGTATGCTTTCTAAAGAAATGGTCCTTTTTCATGCATGTCCTTAAATGTTTATGTGCATGTACCCATACTTGGTACATGTGGCGTACTAACCCCTTACTTTATATTACTACAAATGTAGGGTCCCGCCATTGAGGATTAAGAAGGTCGATTGAAGAAGCTTGGAACTCTTTCTCCAAGTATTGGTAGGTCCTCATGTTCGGGATGCTATCTTTTCATTATTCTAGGTTTTAAAGACTTTAGTAGTTTTAGGAATACTCTTTATTCCGTTTTATGTTCTTTGGATTTTATTGTAGTAAGGCCTTTATGGCGTATTAACAATTTATTTGCTAAGTCCGACTCATACTCTTTAGATGGTTTTCATGTGAGACAAGTTTTAGAAGATTGTAAGTATGTTATCATGTTGTTAAAAGAGAAGCCTAAGTAAGCTTCTATGTGAGAGGTCTATGTATACCTCAACATATGTTAAGCATGAATTCTAAGTACACTTCACATAGTTTGCAAAAGTTTTTAATTTTTCTGCATTTTTAACTGATGACATGTTATGACGAACCTAAGGGCTTGTCTGAGTCCTCTGAGAGGACGCCGACGCCGATAGCATCTGGGGGGTGCTCTACGGATGTGACAAACTTGGTATCAGAGCATGAGGTTGAATATCCTTAGGATCAATGTCTCACTAAACCACATTATATTGTGTCTTGTTCATGGTTGTGAAGCGCGCCACAATTATGAATGAGATGATATGTGATGATTAGATAAATTCTCTTTTCTTGGTAATCTTGTGTTGTGCCTCTATAGTTTTGACAGTATGTGTCTTTTAGCATCTAATCCCTTTCTTGTTGTTATAGGCGATGAACACATGAAGGACAACCGCGAGAAGAGTAGCAGAAGAGATTGCGAATGCGGAAGCTACTCCCCAAGACAATCGAGTTCCTCCTCAAGTGCAAGCTGCTGCGAATGATCAAGTTCTAGTAAATCCTCTGGCCATGACGGATAGTGAGGTGAGGGAAGCCCTGTTCCAAATGTCCCAAGCCATCACCACTCCAGATCAAGCCATTACGACACAAGCTAACAAGGAGGTGGTTCCTCGAGAGAACCAACATGCTAGTACTATGACTAGCCGTCTAAGGGATTTTACGAGGATAAATCCTCCTATTTTCCTTGGATCAAAGGTTGATTAAGACCCCCAATATTTTCTTGATAAGGTTTACAAGGTTTTGTTTGTTATGGGGGTGAGTACTACCAATAAGGCTGCACTTGCTGCCTATAAACTCAAGGAGGTGGCTCAGACATGGTACAATCAGTGGAAGGATAGTAGGGCTTTAGGAGTTGGTCCTGTGACTTGGGAGATCTTCAAAAAGGCCTTCATTGACAGACTCTTCCCAAGGGAGCAAAGAGAAGCTAAAGTACAGTAGTTCATCAACCTTCGTCAAGGAGGTATGAGTGTCAAGGAATACTCCTTAAAATTCATGAAGTTGTCCAAATATGCTTCTTCTTTGGTTTCCAATGCTAGGTATGAAATGAGACATTATGTAACGGGCGTGTCCGAAGAGCTTGAAGAAGAATATCGTGCAGCGATGCTTCATGACAATATGGATCTTTCTAGGTTGATGGTTCATGCTCAACAGGTTGAGGAGATTCGTCTAAGGATGAAGAATAGGGAAGCTAAGAAGGCAAAGTCTTTTGAAAGTGGTTCTTCTAAAAGTAGGCTTGATGTTCAATGTCACATCCGGGTTTACCCCCTAGACGTAACCGGCATCGTCGTCCTCTTTGAGGACTAAGATTAGCCCCTTAGTTTTCATCATTGCATTCACAAGTCAAAAATACGAAATAATTTAAAACTTTTAACTATATCTAATTGGAGGTTTACATAGACCTCTACATACACGTAATAGTATTATTATCGCGTATACATAGACCCTTTGTATAAGAAGATTACTTAGTCTTCTACTTCTATTTCACATACATATATAAGATATAATAGAGTCATAAAATCCGTCTCATCTCATAACCATCTAGAATGACAATATCAAATTGGGCATAGCCCTACAACAGTAAAGTAAGCCACATATAGGCTTTATACAACTTGTCCTCAAATGAAAGATTAAGTAAACATAAGTGTCTTAATATCTATGAAAATCCGTAGCTAGAATATTGGCATCGTCCTCGGCCAAATGAGGACCTACCACTTGGATGAGAGAGAATATCCAAGCCTCCTTTTAGATCGCCTCGAACGAAACCTCAACGACCGGAACCTAAAATGTTTGGGAAAAAGGGAGGTAATGGGGTTACGCCACATGTACTAAGTATGAGACCATATGCACATATAACAACTAAACATGCAAAAAGGGGACATTTAGTTAAATCATGCCATTTTACCTCTTTAAGGACTTATGCACAATCAACAAACTATACCAATCATTTAGACATGTTCACCAAATCAAATAAGCTATATGCACACCAACATACTTGAACCCATAATCTCATTTAACTCTATCACCAAGTAATAACATTACAAGCATGAATAAGAGTTCATCATGTAACTAGTAAAGCAAGACAACTAATCATAATTCTCATAAAGTCAACAAGTGCAATGACCAAGCAAAGCCCCATAACCTTACTAAATCAAGTAACCCAATAAGAACCATAATAGTAACTCACTTCACCTAACATAGCCTTCAAGTACACATAAGTTCATACTTTAGCAATAAAGACCAATTACATGTTCATAAGTATCATAATCATCATATAAGGTCAACTACATTTAACATCATTTATATACATAATATTAACCTCCTAAAACTCCTATCAAGGTAAACTAGTGCAAGGCATAGGTAGAGTCCCATACCCCTACCTAAGCTAAGTCAAACCCCTCAAATCACTTTAGTTAGTCTATACATTATTACTTCATTTTAGTTTAGGGAACACTTGCCTTAACCGACATAGACCACATGAGCTAATGTGGAATCCGGTGTCGTAAAACCTTACACCGATGGAAGGTGGTCTTCTGACCAAGATAGAACCTAACATGAAACGTAGCATCTAGATGGATCCACTAGCTAGTATTCCTATGGTGGCAACATAGTTATGGAACTTGGGGAAACATTGGAAATATCACTCTACACCCTATTTGGGTCATGAGGCTATCCACCCCGTGAGAACCGTAGTGAACCCTACTTTCCCTATGTGGGAAAGAGTCATCCTCTCACATACAAGATCACTCAGTGCTAATCTAAGTCCCTTCTTGAAATGTTTTTAATGTATTTACTTATCAATCATAACTTAGTTTAGGTCATAAGGTCTAGCCCTTGTATAATCATAATCATAATAGCTCAATAGGAAATTGCATGAGTATAATCCTTTCATCACAATCCACATAAGTAAGGTTAACACATTACATAATCTTTCATAATAAGGCACATTGGTAATCACCATCATCCTTATAACTTTACATATTAATCAACCTCACAACCATAAGCAAGACATTTCAATTCAATATCATACCACCCTATCAATCCTAAACAAAGCATACTCCAACACAATCATCATGACTTAATCACAATTAATCATGATTGAAGCAAAGTATAGGGATCACAAGACTTACCAAGTCATCTTCACAATTCATCATCAAAGTCTTACCATCCACCCTTAATTATGTCATCAAGTCACCACAATTCAATAACCAATATAATCACAAGGCTAAAAGAATCACTACATCACAATTCCATAATAGATCAAAGCTTAGGATTAAGTCAATTCATCATACCCTGGATCACTTCTCAAGAACTAGTATGAAAGACTATACATCACCCTAATTCATTCATAATTAGCATACAAACATCATCTAGTAGTAATTCAACCCTTAACCAAGTCAATTGAATGAACAAGATACAATATAAGTAAAGATCACAACCTAGGGTTAGGGACTTAAAAATTACCCTAATCAAGTTAGAATACATGTTAATCTAGTCAATATACCTAAATAAAACATTAACAACTCAATTCATAACTTCAAATTCGTAATTGGATGAAACCCATTTGAAAACTCTAGATTTGAAAACACTTTGAATGAACCATTTGAGGAAAGAGGTCTCAAAGGTGAAGAGATCACATACCTTAATGTTTTGACAAATATTTGAAGATGAATTCGTCCCTTTCCAGACCCCAAGGCCCTTCCTTAGCTTAGTCTTCAATGGTGTCTTTCAATAGAGAGAGAAAGTAGAGAGAAGGAAGAGAGTTTGTGTTGAGAGTTGTAATTAGATTACTGGGGTTGGGGACCTTATATGGGTGACTAACTAACTTAATTAGACCTCCTTAAACCCTTAATTAACCGCCTAACCGCCTAATTAATTAATGGAACTTAAATTAAAAACGTGCAGGGAAATATAAGCCCTCACAGAGGGAACCCCGTCGACGGGCCGCCTGTGAGTCGACGAGCCTACCCCCTTGTCGTCCTGCACATCCGTCGATGAGTTCAGAGACTTGTGCAGGCTATGGCTTCCTCCAATTGTCTAAGTGTGGGACGACGGTGGCATCGACGCCCCGTTAGTCCACACACGGACAGTAACCTCCTCCGTCGATGCACACTGCCTAGGCAGTGTTGCCTAAATCTGCACGGGTCCTCCTCAAGAGACCTTGGTTGGTCCTTGGGAAGTCGTACCTAGATGTTTCAACCATGAAACATCTCTAACACGTGTTCCATACATTTTCACCAAATTTCGTTAATTTCCGACTCTTAAAAACTAGTCAAATAGGCCAAGGCACACTAGTGCCTCTTTGAACCAACTTTCGAACGTCATGGACGTTCTTGGGCGTTTTGGTTCCTAGACTTCCTAAATGACCCATATTCATTAAAATAACTTTAAAAACAGTGTTTAGACTTCATGACACCTATGTTTGACTTAACGACACATCTTGGATTTTTGAAGTGTTACATTCAAGACAAGCCTAAGTTTAAGACGAGGTTTTCAAACCAGGTTCCTTCAAATTTCTCCAAGAATCGCAATGATAGAGGTTCTAATCCTAAATCTCAAAAGGGGAGAAATGTTGATCCACCAAGAGAATACCAACTTGTGGTAAGTGTGGTAAGAAGCATGTGGGTGAATGCCTTGTTGGAACTAATAGTTGCTATGGTTGTGGCAAAGGTGTCCATATGGTGAAAGTTTTTCCTAATGTGAGGAGTCAAGGAAAGGGGAGTAGCCAAGATCAATCAAGCGGTCCTAGCTCTGAAGCTCCAAAAAGGAACCATTTTTATGCACTCAAGGCTAGGGGTGAACAAGAGAGCTCTCCAATGTAGTGACTCGTATGTTACAAGTCTACTCTGTTAATGTTTATGCTTTGCTTGATCCAGGTGCTACCCTATCTTTTGTTACACCTTTGGTAGCTAGGAAGTTTGATGTACTTCTCGATATTTTGATTGAACCCTTTTCGGTTTGTACCCCAATGGGTGACTCTGTGGTTTCAAAGAGAGTCTACAGGGGATGTCCTGTAATGCTGCCCAATAGAGTTACTCTTGTTGAATTGGTAGAACTTGACATGGTTGATTTTGATATCATCTTGGGTTTGGATTGGCTTCATGATTGTTTTTCTTCCATAGATTGTAGAACGAGAAAAATGAAGTTTCAATTCCCAATGAACCCATTTTAGAGTGGAAGGGGGGAAATTCTATGCCAAGGCGTCAAATCATTTCTTGCTTGAAGGCTTGTAAAATGGTAGCCAAGGGTTGCCTATGCCATGTAGTGAGGGTTAAAGATCTGGAATGTGAAACTCCTTCTATTGAGTCAGTCCCTGTAGTACGGGAATTCCCAGAGGTTTTTCTAATGACCTTCCAGGAGTTCCTTGAGAACGGGAAATTGACTTTGGTATTGACTTATTACTGGACAAAAATCCCATTTCAATTCTGCCTTATCGGATGGCTCCGGCTGAATTGAAAGAGTTGAAGCTCCAATTCAAAGATTTACTAGACAAGGGTTTCATTCAACCTAGTATTTCTCCACAAGGTGCTCCGATCTTGTTTGTGAAGAAGAAGGATGGGTCCCTTAGAATGTGAATTGATTATCTCCAACTAAATAAGGTCACCATAAAGAACAAGTATCCTCTCCCTCGGATTGATGATCTCTTTGATCAACTACAAGGTGCTAGCTACTTTTCCAAGATTGACTTAAGGTCGGGATATCACCAACTTAGGGTGAGAGGTGAATGTCACGACCCGAGAGCACACTCTAGAAGATAGAGTACTCTTGGAGTGCGACAAGGCCACTTGACCTCTCGGAGGTCTTGTACAAGCCCTTTCCGTATTATTCATCGCATATACATATATGAAAAGTAGTGCGGAATTAAAACTTTTCATAACATTCAAATAGTCTTTCAAAATCTCTTTCATATAAAAACCATAGGAACTACTAAGTCTCATATAATCAAATGTTAGACACAAGAATACTTGGGACACGGCCCATACAATCTAAATATAGTACTATAAGTCTATTACAACGCTTTAATAAGAGAAACTCTAAGATAGTGATGCCCTCGAGTCAAGTGAGGACATACTTCAACCTTGATTGAAAGATCCTATAAGCCAAGCTTTGCTCCCAAAAGCACCTTCACATATAATTCACTTTATAGATAGATAAATGCATGTAATTAGTACAAACACATGTACTAAGTATGACTTAATGCATAAAATCATGATAACGGACATTTAACAGAAATATGCTCTTTTTGATTAAAACATCATAGTATAATCATTAGAACAACATTTAACACCTTTGAAACACATAAGATAACACTTAAATATTTTATCACAATTTAAGGACATTACATTGAACTCTGTCACTGTTACGGTGATTTAATTCTATATTACAGTGAACTACTTCAACTTCATAGTGAGCCCTTTCTAGCATGCAACCTTCTCACTAAAAGTTATCCTAAGACTCACTTAAGTAAGACAAAGAGAGATCACCCATACACACTCTCTAAGCACAGCTAAACGATAAGACTACGTATAATGAGACACATACCTTTACAATACACTAAAACACATAACATGTATAATATGACATTCACCTTACCAAGGCTATCAAAAGACTTACTTAAGTACTCCTAGAAGAGAACGCCCATACACCCTCTTCAAGGTTACCTAAATAATCCTTAAGTCTTCCTAAGTTTAGATCATGCCTAAAGTATCAACCAACTTCCCTAACTAGAGTCATTCTTAAGACTTCCCTAGATAAGACATGAAGAAATCATCCTTTATGCCCCCTTCACACTTTAACTAGACAACCCTTAAAGTCACTCTAGATTAGGTACTCATTCATTTACATGCTTTCTAACTTAATTCATTACTTCATTAGTTCATTTAAGATACATTCATCACATAAGGACATTCAAGTAATGGTCTTGGATAAGACCTAGGGACTCACTCACTAACATCTTCAAAGCCTAAAGGTGCAATGTCTAGGTAGCGTCCCATACCACCACCTAAACTTCATAGACTTATCAAATACTAGTAGGTATACCATAAGATGAGAATAGTCCATAACCGACATAAACCATGGTAGCAAAACATGGAATCCGGAGTTGTAACCTACTCCGATGGAGGGTGTTGTACTTGCCAATTGTAGAACTTTGACACATCACATGTAGGCACATGGTTAAGGAATATGAAGGATTTCTTTGTACTCTAGCCTCATTAGTTAACTAGAGCTTCTTCCCTCACCATACTCACTCGGTGCTATCCTTTGTTCTCATAGAGTATTTCACATAAAGGATCATACGAAGGGGTTCCATATCTAGTTCATAACCCAATCACATTCACCCTACAAAAGAGGTCCCCTAGGGTTGCCTTTCAGTGGCGAAGAGGATAGCTTAATGTATTTCTTAAGGATGATTTCATGCCGTTCCAGACAACCAACCTTAAGTCCACTATTCACACAAGAAGGATTGCAGCTTTCGACTTCAAGGATATCATAACCTCTAAACTAGTTTGAGGGCTCCACATAATTTGACCTTCTCACTATGTTCAAGGCCACGTCTCATTCATACATACAAGAATAAGAGGATTTAGCATCCTAAGTCAAGAATCTCATATTCACAATGTACATGTATCAAGTAAGGGACACAAGTCAACCAAAACAAGACATATCACTACTTCACTTTATCACATATAACATATCACATAAGAAGCACATAGGCATAACCAAGTCAACTATAGGTCATCCTATATACTACTATAGAATCATCATGTAGCCATCATAAGACTCATGTAACCAAGTAGGAAGTATCATGCATCAACTCTAAGACTACACACATAAGGACATAGTCATAATCTAACATACTCACCTAACAACATCAATTGAAGAACACATACTATCACCTTAATCACAAGTAGATATATATGACCACACTTAACAAAAGTCAAATACATCAACCATCATAATATACCAAGTAATGCGGACAAGGCCATGATCATCATAATACATAAAGTAACGCCGACAAGGCCACATCATTCACAATTATAACACAAAACACCGCCACCATAAGTAGACCATTACAATCACAACATAATTCAAGACCTAAATTATATAAAATAAAGAGAAACAAGGCAGCGTACCACCATTCCATTCTCACCACTTCAATCCATAACTCGATCGTCCAATACAATACCAATAGGCCCTTACCCATGGCCATGATCATCAATTCAATACAAAAATCACAATACTCAATGAATCTAGATAAATTAGATATAGATTTATCAATCTAAGACAACCTATACATCAATCCGATAAAATTCTTACATCATTCAATAGCCCATAGAAAACTACACTAGAATTCATAAGCATTAAGACAAGATCATAACATCCATAATATAGCCAATTTGAAGAGATTATGTTTTGCATGGGTTCATGAAGATTTTAGTTAGAATCACCTAATTAACATCAATTCAATCCATATATAATGATTCAAAATGTTTAATGCAATAAACCATAGCTAGATCATAAAATTGGACAAGTTCATCTTTAGAAGACTTTAGAAAATCACTTTGAAGTTTGGCTCCTTGATGAATAGAGTTTCAAGGTTGAAGAACCCATACCTCACTGATGTTAATCCATAAAATTGTTGAAGAATCACCAATCAAATCTCCAATCCAAGCTCTTCCTTCAGTTTTGGCTCCAATGGAGTTCTAGAGAATTTGGGTTTTGATTTGGAAAGATGAATTCATCTAGGTGTTTAGGACTTATATACCCAATTAAAATACCTAAAATACCCCTAATTAACCTCCCAAACCATTATTTGGACATGGGGTGACTGGGGAAATTTACCCCTTTACTTAACAGTGAAGGAGGCGAGTTGCAGGCTTCACCTATGCTTGACCATCGATGAGCCGTTTCCCAACCAACGAACCATCCTGCTGGTCCGTGGTTTGGGTCAGAGGCTGGTCTTTGGAATGCCATCCTCCACCAGCCTAAGTGTCAACCTACTCCCCTCACCTATGGGGCATTGACTGCCTTCCGTAAGTTGGGATAGTTTGACATCTTTTGGCTCAAATAATGGGTCCTTCCTCAAGGACCCTTGGTTGGTCCTTGGGGACTTTTAATTGGACATTTCCAACCCAAATATGATAGTATACAAGTTTAGGACCTTTCATATTGATTTCACCCAAAACGAACACATAAAACTCGACGAAATATGCCAAGTCACACAAGGTCGTTTCAAGACAAACCTTTCCAACGTCATGGACGTTCTTGGACGTTTGACCTCCAAACTTTATGAAACTTGACACACTTCTTGTAAAAACTATTATAACTCATATAAGGACCTCATATGCTGATGACACATACATATGATCACATATGGACACATGAGACACATAGGTGACAAGTCATCGAATGTCTTGGTCATCCCTTGACGTTTGACTTTTAATTCACCTAAATCTTTAGACACTGCTTCATTACAACATTATAAACCATTTTAGGACCTTATACCCTCATGAAAAACATGTTAGGCTCTAGATTCACTTAAGTCGTTTTAGAGGTGTCACAGTGAAGATGTTCCCAAAACAACTTTCAAAATTAGATATGGTCATATGAATTTGTAGTTATGTCTTTTGGGTTAACAAATGCCCCGTTGGCGTTTATGGACCTAATGAGTAGAGTTTTCTGAGATTACCTCGACTCATTTGTGATTGTGTTCATTGATGATATTTTGATATACTTCAAGAACAAAAATGAGCATGAGAGTCACTTGAGGTTTGTCTTGCAAGTCCTCAAAGAACACCAACTTTATGCCAAATTTAGTAAGTGTGAATTTTTGTTGAGGTCAGTTGCTTTTCTTGGCCATGTTATCTCGGGTGAGGGTGTAGAGGTTGATCCAAAGAAGACGGATGCGGTCAGAAATTGGCCTAGACCTTTGAATCCCACCGACATAAGAGGCTTCTTGGGTCTAGCCGGGTATTATAAAAGTATTGTTGATGGATTTTCATCCATTGACTCCCCATTGACAGCTTTGACCCAAAAGAAGGTGAAGTTTGAGTGGTCGGAAGATTGTGAAAAAGGTTTTCAAGAGTTGAAAGATAAGCTTACCTCCGCTCTGGTGTTGACCTTGCTGGAGTGTAATGAAGGCTTTGTAGTGTATTGTGACGCTTCCCGAGTGGGCTTGGGATGTGTTCTCATGAAATATGTCAAGGTGATAGCTTATGCTTCTAGGCAACTCAAAGTTCATGAGAAGAATTATCCAACTCATGACCATGAGTCAGCTGTTGTAGTTTTTGCCTTGAAAATATGGAGACATTATTTGTATGGTGTGCATGTTGATGTTTTTACGGACCATAAAAGTCTTCAATATGTGTTCACACAAAAGGAGTTGAATCTCCAACAGAGAAGATAGTTGGAACTCTTGAAGGATTACGACATGAGTGTCCTTTACCACCCCGTCAAGGCCAATGTGGTTGTGGATGCTTTGAGTCGTATGACTATCGGTAGTGTGTCTCATGTGGAAGAAGAAAAGAAAGAACTTGTGAAAGATGTTCATCGGTTGGCTCGTTTAGGTGTGCGATTAGAATATTCTCCAAATGGTGGTTTTATGGTCCATCATAACTCTGACTCATCATTAGTGGTTGAGGTGAAGTCTAAGCAACTCCTTGTTCCTCTATTGATGGAGTTGAAGGAATCGGTACTTGGTAAGATCAATGAGTCATTCTCCCAAGGGGGGATGGTTTTCTTAGGTACCAAGAGAGATTATGTATACCGGATGTTGAGGATTTGAGAAATCAAATTCTACAAGAAGCCCATGGTTCCCGTTATTCTATTCATCTGGGTGCCACCAAAATGTATCATGACCTTAGGGAGGTCTATTGGTGGGATGGTTTAAAAAGGGACATATCAGAGTTTGTTGCTAAGTGTCTAAATTGCCAACAAGTCAAAGCCGAGCATCTAAAACCGGGTGGTTTAACCCAAATCATGGATGTTCCTGCTTGGAAGTGGGAAGCCATCAATATGGACTTTGTTGTTGGGTTGCCTCGAAGCCGGAGGCAAAATGATTCCATATGGGTTATTGTGGATAGGTTGACCAAATCTGCCCACTTTATTCCTGTTAAGTCTACCTATACCGTCGAAGATTATGCAAGAATCTACATTAATGAGATTGTCACGACCCGCACCTACACCCTAAACGTTAGGGTGTTCTTGGGTCATGAAACGGTGTACTTGACCTCTCGGAGTTCTTGTACAAGACCGTTCATATCATACATCGCATATACATAATGAAAAGTAGTGCGGAATTAAAACTTTTCACAAAACATTAGAATATATTTAATAACATATTTCATTAGAAAATCATAGAAAATACTAAGTCTCAATCTCATCAAAGCTTAGACACGAGAATACTTGGGACACGGCTCATACATCAAAATATGGAAATACTTAGTCTATTATATACTTCAATATAAAAGAAACCTAAGATAACTATGCCCTCGAATCAAGAGAGGACATACTTCAACTTCACTTGAATGATGCTATACTCCAATCCTTGCCTCCCAATGCTCTTCACCTACCTACCACTATAGAGATATAAATATATATGAAATTAGTACAAACACATATACTAAGTATGACATAATGCATAAAAATCATGAAAATGGATATTTATTGGAAATATGCATCTTTTTTATTTAAATATCATAATAATAGCATAAGAACAACATTTAAACCTTAGAAAAACATAAGAAATCACTTAATCAATTTATCACATTTTTAATGACAGTTTACAGTGAGCTAATTCACTGTAACAGTGAACCAGTGAAGTCTCTCAACTTCACCTTAGACACCTTCTAGAATGTAATTTTCCCACTAACAGCTATCCTAAGACTCACTTAAGTAATACAAAGAGAGACCGCCCATACACCCTCCCTAAGCACGCCTAAATGATCCTCAAGACTACTTATAATGAGACACATACCTTTACAATACACCAAAACACATAACATGTATATTATGACATTCTCCTTACCAAGTCTATCAAAAGACTTACTTAAGTACTCCTAGAAGAGAACTCCCGTACACTCTCTTAAAGGTTACCTAAATAATCCTTAAGACTTCCTAAGTTTAGATCATGCCTATAGTATCAACCAACTTCCCTAACTAGAGTCATTCCCTATACTTCCCTAGATAAGACATGAAGAGATCATCCCTTATGCCCCCTTCACACTTTAACTAGGAAATCCTTAAAGTCACTCTAGATTAGGTACTCATTCACTTACATGCTTTCTAACATAAGTCATTATTTCATTAGTTTATTAAGAGACATTTATCACATAGAGGACATTCAAGTAATGGTCTTGAAGAAGACCTAGGGACTCTCAGTAACATCTTCAAAGCCTAAGGGTGCAATGTCTAGGTAGCGTCCCATACCACAACCTAAACTTCATAGACTTTATAAATACTAGTAGGTATCCCATAAGATGAGAATAGGAAATAACCGACATAGACCATGGTAGCAAAGCATGGAATCCGGAGTTGTAATCTACTCCGATTGTGGGTGTTCTACTTGCCAATGGTAGAACTTGGACACATCCCATGTAGGCACATGGTTAAAGAATATGAAGGGCGTACTTTGTACTCTAGTCTCGTGCTTCACTAGAGCTACTTCCCTTACCATACTCACTCGGTGCTAGCCTTTGTTCTCATAGAGTAATTCAAATTAAGGATCACATGAAGAGGTTCCATATCTAGTTCATAACCTAATCACATTCTCCCTACAAAAGAGGTCCCCTAGGGCTGCCTTACAGTGGCGACAAAGATAGCTTAATGAATTTCCTAAGAATTATATGATGCCGTTCCAGCCAACCAATCTTAAGTCCACCATTCATTACAAGAAGGATACCATTACAACTTTCTACTTCAAGGTTCATACCCTTACCACTAGGTTCAAGGTTTCACATAAAGGACCCTCTTAGAATCATTCAAGGTCTCATATCATTCATACATACAAGACTAAGGGGCTTTATCATCCTAAGTCAAGACATCTCATATTCACATTCATAGATGCATCAAGTAAGGGACACAAGTCTATCACACAAGATACACCAACAACTTCACTTTATCACATATAACATATCATTCTGGAAGCACAAAAGAATAACCATTATCATTTATAGGTCATCCTATACACTACTATACATCATCAATATAACCATCATAGACTCATATAACCAAGTAGGAATAATCATGCATCAACTCTAAGACCACACACATAAGGACATAGTCATAGTCTAACATGATCACATAACAACTTCAATAGAAGGACCACATACTTTCACATTACTTAACATCTAGGCAGATATTATAATACTTCACATAATTAACTACAAAAATCATCATAATACTTCAAGTAGTGCCGACAAGGCCATGATCATCATAATACATTAGGTAACGGCGACTAGGCCACATCATTCACATAGCACCGCCAACATAAGTGGACCATACCAATCACAATATAATTCCAGAACTACATTACATAAAATAAAGAGAAATAGGGAAGCATACCACCAATCCATTCTCTCCACTTCAATCCTTAGCTAAATCATCCAATTCAATACCAATAGGCCCTTGCCCATGACTATGATCATCAATTCAATACAAAAACCATAATACTCAATGAATCTAGGTCAATTCAATATATATTTATCAATCTAAGACAGCCTATACATCAATTGAATACAATTATTACATCATTCAATAGCCCATAGAAAACTACACTAGAATTCATAAGCATTAAGTCAATATCAAGTCAACCACAAAGTAGTCAAAATATAGGGTTCATGAATTACATGGGTTCATAGGTTAATTTAGTTAAAATAATCTAATTAACATCAATATAATCAATATATAATGATTCAAAACCTTTAATGCAAGAACCCATGGATAGATCATAAAATTGGACAAGTTCATCTTTAGAAAACTTTAGAAATATCTTTGAATTTTGGGCTCCTGGATGAATAGAGTTTCAAGGATCAAAAACCATACCTCAATGATGTTAATTAATCCACGAAATTTATGAAGAATCACCACTCAAATCTCCAATCCAAGCTCTTCCTTAAGTTTTGGCTTCAATGGAGTTCTACAGAATTTCTTAGGGAATTAGGGTTTTGATTTTGAAGAATGAATTCATCTGTGTATTTAGGACTTATAAACCCACTTAAAATACCTAAAATACCCCTAAGTAACCACGCTTTCCCTTATTTGGACATGGGGTCAATTTACCAATTTACCCCTAGACATTACAGTGAACTGCAAAATTGACAGCACCATCAACGACTGGCAGTCGACGCACCATTTGTCAATCAACAGACCATCCAGGCTGTCCGTCAATGAGTTTCAGAGCCTTGCACTGGGATCTCAGGCTCCCACTCCTAAGTCCTGACCCATGACTCCCATCGATGGGGCGTCGACTGGTCGACAAGCCGTCTACTGCCTCCGTCATTTGGGACTGTCTTGGGTAGTCTTGACTCAAGGAAAGGGTCCTTCCTCAAGGACCCTTGGTTGGTCCTTGGGGACTTTCTGTCACAGCCCGAGACCACACCCTAGGAGTTAGGTCACAATCTTGGATTGCGACACGGCGTACTCGACCTCCCGGAGGTCTCATACAAGCCTTTCATATCATTCATCGCATATACATAATGAAAAGTAGTGCGAAATTAAAACTTTTCATAAATCAATATCATAGTCTTTAAAACTTTTTCATATAGAAGTAATAGGAAATACTAAGTCTCAATCTCATCATCTTAAGACACAAGAGTACTTGGAACACGACCCATACGAAATAGAAAACATAGTACTACTAAGTCTATTGCAATACTTCATTAAAGAAACATAAAAGACATATATGCCCTCGAGTCGAATGAGGACATACTTCAACCTCTCTTGAACGATATTCTAAATCCAAGTCTTCTTCCCAAAAGCTCTTCACCTACCAAGAACTATACAGATAGATAAAAGCATGGAATTAGTATAACCACGTGTACTAAGTATGACTTATGCATAAAATCATGAACATGGACATTTATTGGAAATATGCATCTTTTCACTTAAATATCATAATATCATCATAAGAATAACATTTAGCAACTTAGAATCACATAAGAAAACATTTAACCAAAAATCATAATTTTTGAACTCACTTTACAGTGAATTTAATTCACTGTACAGTGAAGTACCTCACTGTTACAGTGAATTCTTCTAATTTCATTTTAAACATCTTCTAGCATGTAGTTTTTTCACTAAAGCTATCCTAAGATTCACTTAAGTCACACAAACAGAGACCGCTCATACACCCTCTCTAGATGTGCCTAAACGATCCTTAAGATTACTCATGATGAGACAAATACACACCTATAATACACCAACATACAAGGCATACATAATATGACAATCTCCCCTACCAAGGCTATCAAAAGACCTACTTAAGTAAATCAAGAAGATAACGTCCATGATTGACCTGTTCAAGATTACCTAAATAGTCCTTAAGACTTCCTAAGTTTAGATCATGTCAAACATAACAAGCAACTTTCCTAACTAGAGTCATTCTCAAGAATTCCATAGATAAGACATGAAGAGATCATCCCATATGCCCTCTTCACACTTTAACTAAGGAATCCTTAAGTCACTTTAGATTAGGTACTTATTCATTTACATACTTTATATCATTAAGTCATTAGTTCATTAGTTCATTTAAGAGACATACAACACATAAAGGACATTCAAGTAATGGTCTTGGAGAAGACCTAGGGACTCTCACTAACATCTTCAAAGCCTATTGTGCAATGTCTAGATAGCGTCGCATACCACCACCTAAACTTCATAGAACTTCTCTAATGCTAATAGATATCCCATATGACGACAATAGGCAATAACCTACATAGACCATGGTAGCAAGACATGGAATCCAAAATTCTATCCTACTCCGATGAGGTTGTTCTACTTGCCAATGGTAGAACATGGACCATCCCATGTAGGCACATGGTTAAGGAATATGAAGGGCATGCTTTGTAATCTAGTCTCATACTTTAACTAGAACTACTTCCCTTACCATACTCACTCGATGCTAGCCTTCTTTCTCAAAGATTAAATCACACTAAGGTTCATACAAAAGGGTTCCATATCAAGTTCATAACCCAATTACATTTACCCTACCAAAGCAAGGTCCACTAGGGCTATCTCACTATGGCTAAAAGAAGCTCATCATGACTTTCCTAAGGATTGATATGATGACGTTCCAGCCAATCAACCTTAAGTCCATCATTCATTACATGAAGGATACATTATGGCTTTCGACTTCAAGTTTCATAACCTTACCACTTGGTTCAAGGTTTCACATAAAGGACCCTCTTATCATCATTCAAGGTCTCACCTAACATTCATTCATTCAAGACTAAGATACTTTAGGTTCCTAAGTCAAGACATCACATATTCATATTCATACAAGCATCAAGTAAGGGACACAAGTCTACCTAAACAAGACACAACATTACATCAACTTATTCACATATAGCATATCATCTTTTAGACACTTAGAAATGACCCTTAACATCATGTAGTCAACCTATTCATTACCTTAACATCATCTACATAATCATTATAGACTCATATAACCAAATTAGGAACAACCATGTACAACTCTAAGACTACACACTTAACACATAGCCATAGAATAACATGATTACCTAATATCATCAATAGACTAACACATACTTTCACATATAGGTAGATATAATCATACATCACCAAATCAACTACACAAATAGCCATATAACTTCAGTAGTTCCGACAAGGCCATGATCACCAATATACTTAAAATAACGCCGACAAGGCCACATCAATTCACATAACACCACCACCATAAGTGGACCAAACCAATCACAGCATAATTGAAATCTAAAATAACATTAAATAAGAAAAAATAGGGCAGAATACCACCTCTTCATCCTCAACACCTCAAGCCAATACCAAATCATCCAATTCAACCTCATAAGGCCCTTACCCATGGCCATGAACATCAATTCAACACATAAACTATAATAATCAATGAAATCTAAACCAATTCAATATATATTCAACAATCTAAGACCAATTATACAACAATTGAATACAATTCTTATATCATTAGAAAGTCCATAAGAAACTACACATGAATTCATAAACATTAGATCAATATCAAGTAACCCATAAATAAGTCAAAAACTTGGGCTCATCAATTACATGGGTTCATAGGTAGATTGAGTTAAAATCATCCAAATAACAATAATTCAATCATTATTCAATGATTAAAAACCATTAATGCAAGAACCCATGGTAGAATCATGAAATTGGACATTCAACTTTAGAAAACTTTAGAAAACATCTTTAAAGTTGGCTCCTTGATGAAACCAGTTTCAAGGATCAAAAACCATACCTAAATGAAGCTAATTATTCAATTTAATGAAGAATCTCCACTCAATTCGTCACACCAAGCTCTTCCTTGACTTTGGACTTCAATGGAGTCTTTAGGAATTCTTAAGGGATTTTGGGGTTTTAATTTTGAAGAATGAAATCTTCAATGTGTTTAAGACTTATATACAGACTTAAAATACCCAAAACACCCTTAGGGAACCGCCAATACTCTTATTTGGAAGTGGAGTGAAATTACAACTTCACCCCTCAACTTACAGTGAAGCTGCACGCAGGACACAGGCAATCGACGGTTGCCCATCGACGGGGCGTAGGTCCACTTACGGGCCGTCTTGGCCTCCGTCGATGGGTTAAGAGACTTGGAGATGGGAGCTTAGATCCCCAGTCTAAGTCTCAAATGACGCCCACCACCTACGGGGCATCGACCAGGCCACTGGCCGTCGATTGCCATCCGTAGGTGGATTGCCTTGGGCAGTTTTGGCCATCATTTTGGGTCCTTCCTCATGGACCCTTGGATGGTCCTTGGGGATGTTTGACCAGACGTTTCCAACCCAAACATGACCGTATACAATTTTAAGACTTCTCACATGAATTTCATCCAAAACAAACACGTAAAACTCGACGAAATATGCCTAGACACACAAGATTACTTCAAGGCACATCTTTCGAACGTCATGAGCGTTCTTGGACGTTTGACCTCCAAACTTCTCGAAACTTGACACACTGACTTTATACACCATTTAAACTCATAACCTTACAACCTCTTGAATCACACATAAACACATAGGACCACATATGTGGCACTTAGGTGACTTAGTCGTCGAACGTCTTGATCGTCCCTTGACGTTTGACTTTCAATGCACCTAATACTTTAGTTACTGCCTCAATACCATATTATAGACCATTTAAGGACCTTAGACCACCATTACCAACATGTTAGGATCTAGTTACCCTAAGTAAATTTCGAAGTCTTACAATCTCCCCCACTTGGACAATATTCGTCCTCGAATGACACTTGCCACTCTCCGAACACTTCCAAGAATATAGATTCAACTAGCAGAACAAAACCAAACCATATAACGCATTATCAAGGAGAAAACATCAATTATCAACTGGTCGAGAGATTCACAACACCACAAGAAACTATAATTCAATTCTATAACTCATTATGCTACAAAACTCACATGCTTCATTCCAAATAGCAAAAACTCATTTTATATTCATTACTATACTCATACACATCAGTTCGAACCACATTACAATAATTTTAGACCAAAGAATCAATCAGTCACATTTTGATTTTTTTATAGTGAACAGTTTTCCAAGCTACAGTGATTTTAACAAATTTTCCAAAAATGCAATTTTAGGCAATTCATGATATAGACATGCTAATATGAAAGGTAACATAATATAACACCTTTTACAACATGCTCATAGCTCAATAAAATACACAATGCAAGAAGTTAATGAAATTCAATTTCAAACAAACTCCTAAACATCATGCACATGCAACAACTTCTAGCACATCTATCTAGCCATACTGCCCCACTTATAAGGAACCCATATCACAACAAGAGAAATAAGACTTACCAACATCATCATCACTCTCATCCGGCTTCTCTCCTCTAGTCCGGAGTGCATAGAAACGCCTCCTTGTTGGAGCATCATCCTTTGGAATACTAGAATCAACTTTCTTACCCTCCTTTCCTCTAGAAGCAATGCTAGGACAATCTCTAACCTTGTGCCCATCTTTTCTACATCCATAACAAATACCGGTACCCACTAGACACTCACCATAATGTTTCTTACCTTTTGGCACATGTAGGTTTGCCATTGTGAGAACCACCCCCTTTCTCAAACTTCACCTTAGCACATTCTTCTTGAGTGTGAATCCTCCTTTTGGACTTAGGTTGCACTTGGTCACTAGCAACACTTCTTTTCAAGTTCCTTGACATCCTCCTAAGTTTAGACTTTTCAATTGATTGTGCATACACCATGAGTCTAGCTAAGGTCATATCATCATGTAGCCTAGCCGAATGGCATTCTTCCCTCACTAAATCACTCACCCTAGATGACATAGTGCTTTCCACAACATTAACCCTAGGCACCATACTCAAATTTATTTGAGTTGTCACGGCATGGGCTAAAGCAACCAAAGCCTCTCTAATCTCTTGATTAGTCAATTCCGGGGGAACCACCGGAACCTCATTACCTCCTTCCACATTAGGGGCATGATTACCATGGGGAGGCACTTGAGCACCTTGAGCACCTTGGACACCTTGCCCATCTTGAAGAACTTGCTCAACTTGCTCAACTTGAGGAGGAGCTTCCTCATTCACCCTTCCCTCTTCCAACCTTCTAGTGGCCATCCTCCTAGTATTCATCTTCTAGAAACACAAGGAAACACATTTAGAAGGATACTCGTAGCATTACTCTACCGCACGACATAGAAGTAGAAAAGAAGGGAAACTCTATCGTCCTATAGCCTCTCGCCCATAGATGTGTCGCGAGTCACACCAATGTTCAAGACTCTACTAGACGTGACTTGATGATACTTTTTGATTCTTAAGACTAATTTCACCAGCCTATGCTCTGATACCAAGCTTTGTCATAACCCGAGACCACACCCTAGAAGCTAGGGCGCAATCTCGGATTGCAACACGTGCGTACTCGACCTCTCGGAGGTCTCATACAAGCCTTTCATATCATTCATCGCATATACATAATGAAAAGTAGTGCGGAATTAAAACTTTTCATAAAACAATATCATAGTCTTTAAAATTCTTTCGTATAGAAGTAATAGGAAATAATAAGTCTCAATCTCATCATCTTAAGACACAAGAGTACTTGGGACACGGCCCATACGAAATAGAAAACATAGTACTACTAAGTCTATTACAATACTTCATTAAAAAAACATAAAAGACATATATGCCCTCGAGTCGAATGAGGACATACTTCAACTTCTGTTGAACGATCTTCTAAATCCAATTCTTTTTCCCAAAAGCTCTTCACCTACTAAGAACTATATAGATAGATAAAAGCATGGAATTAGTACAACCACATGTACTGAGTATGACTTATGCATAAAATCATGAAAATGGACATTTATTGGAAATATGCATCTTTTCACTTAAATATCATAATAACATCATAAGAATAACATTTAGCAACTTAGAATCACATAAGAAAACATTTAACCAAAAATTATAATTTTCGAACTCACTTTACAGTGAACTCATTTCATACTTCACTGTTACAGTGAATTCTTCTAATTTCGTTTTAAACATCTTCTAGCATGTAGTTTTTTCACTAAAGCTATCCTAAGATTCACTTAAGTCACACAAAGAGAGACCGCCCGTACACTCTCTCTAGATGTGCCTAAACGATCCTTAAGATTACTCATAATGAGACACATACACACCTACAATACACCAACATACAAGGCATACATAATATGAAAATCTCCCCTACCAAGGCCATCAAAAGACCTACTTAAGTAAATCAAGAAGATAACGTCCATGATTGACCTCTTCAAGATTACCTAAATAGTCCTTAAGACTTCCTAAGTTTAGATCATGTCAAACATAACAAGCAACTTCCCTAACTAGAGTCATTCTCAAGAGTTTCATAGATAAGACATGAAGAGATCATCCCATATTCCCTCTTCACACTTTAGCTAAGGAATCATTAAGTTACTTTAGATTAGGTACTTATTCATTTACATACTTTCTAACATGAGTCATTAGTTCATTAGTTCATTTAAGAGACATACATCACATAAAGAACATTCAGATATTGGTCTTGGACAAGACCTAGGGACTCTTACTAACATCTTCAAAGCCTATTGTGCAATGTCTAGATAGCGTCCCATACCACCACCTAAACCTAATGGAACTTCTCTAACGCTAATATGTATCCCATATGATGAGAATATGCAATAACCGACATAGACAATGGTAGCAAAGCATAGAATCAAGAGTTCTATCCTACTCCGATGAGGCTGTTCTACTTGACAATGGTAGAACTTAGACACACCCCATGTAGACACATGGTTAAGGAAATATGAACGACTTCTTTGTATTCTAGTCTCACTTTTTAACTAGAATTACTTCCCTTACCATACTCACTCGGTGCAAAGGAGAAGAAGGCAAAACAGGAGAAGGAGAATGAGAAGAAGAAGAAGGCAAAGGAGATGGAGATGGAGAAGTAGAAGGAGAAGGAGAAGGAGAAGGTGAAGCAGAAAGAAAAAGCGAAAGCGAAAAAGAAAGGGAAGAAAGTCGAAGTTGTCAGTTGTTATATGAAGCGACAATATCCATTTGAAGGTTTTAACATTGACGGCGAGGGTCCAACTGAACTAATGGCATCCTTCTCGCAATGGATAAACGAGGGTCTTCACAAGCATTATGCAAAAAAGTAAGTAAAGTAAGGCTGTTCAACTATTATTAGAATTTCTTGTTGTTGTCCAATAAATAATGATTTATAATGATTATACAATTGCAGAGGAAACAAGGAGGATCACTACTTAGCCAAGTGCTCAAAACTTGAATTTGACCAACTTGATTTAGTAGTTGCATTTCCAATGAACAAGGACTGGTTCTACGTAATGTCTCAACCCAATAGGTGCTGGAATGATGAGGTAAATCCATGCCCACTCTTATATGTATTGTTTAGAACATGAATATATACAATTAAATTGATACACTTGTTTGATGCATGCGTGCAGTATGTGGATGTCATATTCTACTATTTGCGTAAGAAGTCAAAGCAAAAGATTCAGTCTAAATATCAATATACCACCACTAGTTGTTTTTTCAAAATATACATTGACAATGCTAGTGAATATGAGGATAAAATCGTTGGCATAATGAAAGGGTTTGGTATACCTTGTGGACTGCCTTGGCACTTGGCAGATGATATTTATGTCCCTGTAAAATAGTAATGGGGAATTCCATTGGGTCTTGGCTGTCATTGAATTGAAGGAACGGTGCATAAAAGTGTATGATTCCATGTTCTCAAATAGGTCTATGTAACATTTTGAAATATCGAGGTCATGTGATGAGACTTAAATGGTCTCCTTAGGATCTAAACCAGTGTTCCTAGCCAATTAGGCATATTTAGAGTCTTTGAAGTGGTGTTGGAACCGAAACTCTTAAACGTCCGGCAAATTGGTTCATAAGAGGGCTAGAGTGTCCTTTCGATATAACCAAGTTAAAGAGTCAGAATTTGGTAAACAGTTGTAACCACAGGTGTAAAATGTTGTGTGGGATGGTATCATGCTGGAAAAGTCAGGGGACGACTCCCCAAGGACCAAACAAGGACCCTCAAGGAGGACCCTTAAAGCAGCAGGGCATGACGGACCCCATGACGGGGCGTCACAGGCGCGACGGGGTATCGAGGCCTCCGTCGTGCCAGCCTTAGCGCTTGGACTTTTCCTCCGCCTGCACAAGTCTCTGACAAGCGTGACGGATGTGCAGGACGGAGGGAAGCCAGTCCGTCACGGCCACGACGGTCCGTCGTCGTGGAACCGTCGTGCGCTTGGGGAGAAAGCCTCCGCCTGCACAAGTCTCTCACCAACGTGACGAATGTGCAGGACGGAGGGATGTCAGTCCGTCACGCCTACGACGGACCGTCGTCGGGGATCCGTCGTGGAAGGTCTGTGGCAGTTATGGAAAAGTTATTTTTTAGTTAGTTAATTAATTAAGTGTCTTAGGGGTAATTAGGGGTTTAAGAGAGACTAATTAAGTGACTTAAGACCCCACTATAAATACCCGACCCTCATTAGCCTAATCATTCTATCAAAAACAAAACTCTCTTCCTTCTCTCTACTTTCTCTCTCTATTGGAAGACTCCATTGGAGATCAACTTGGGGAGACCATTGGGGGTTAATTTAGCACGAAATTCACCATCAAAACGTCATCAAACCTTCAGGTATGGGATCTAATTCACCTTTGAGATTCTTTCCTCAAAGGGTTCCTTCAAAGCTTTTTCCAAAAAGTTGAGTTTCTTATGGGTTTCATCCAAATCCGAATTTGATCATGTGAATTGAGTTAATTATGTATTCTTTGGGTTAGAATGAGTAGATTATCATGAATTGTAACTTGATTATGGTGAATGGAAGTAGTTTGATCTAGATTGTGGGTGATGACCCCTAACCCTTAACCCTAAATGTTGAATTGATATGGATTAGGTTGAGTTTGATAGAATTGATCTCATAATTAGTTAAATGGTCTTTAATGATTGTCATTGCATTGATTATGGGTCTATTATGATGAATTGAAGTTCTTCACACCTATGTTCTTGAATATTGAATCTAAGTTAAGAAGATACACTTGAGATCATGTTACTAAGCTTTGATGTAGTATTGCTTCATAGTATAGTGCTTCTCCTTGATTAGTTCTTGTGATTTATTATTGAATTACATCGATGTGATGATCTAAGATTGGTTGATCTATGGGTTGATGGTAAGGCTCTTTATTGATGGACTAGGGAGGAGTATTGGTAAGTCTTGATGATCCTAGCCTTTACTTCAAATTATGGTTAATTGTCATCAAGTGATAATGTTATGTTGAAGTATGCTTTGATTGATGTGATAAGTTGATATGATACATGAACTTATATGCTTAGGTTGGTTGTGAGGTTGCTAAGTGTAATGTAATATACGGAAGTTGTTCGATGTGCCCTATTATGATGAGATGTACGAGGGTTGACTTCACCTATATGAATTGTTAATGAAAGGACTAATTCTCATACAATTCTTATTTGAGCTATAATGATGATATACAAGGGATTGACCCTTCTATCTAATTAAATTGAGAAGATTAATAAAGATTAAAGGCTTCTCTACAAATGGGGACTTAGCTTAGCACCGAGTGAACTTGACATTGAGAGGTGTTGACTTCCCTTAGAGGAATATTCACCATTTGTTCCTTATAGAGTGTTGACTTCCCTTAGAGGAATACTCACCTATGGATCTACGTGAAGTGTTGACTTTCCTTGAGAAATATTCACTCATGAATTCTCATGAGATGAGGCCCCATTACCGAATGGTATATAGAGGGAATACCTATCTCTTAGTTCTTGAACTATGTTGCCACCATAGGATACTAGCTAGTGGATCCACCTAGATAGCTATGTTCACGTTAGGTTCTACCTTGGCCGGTAGACCACCTTCCATCGGTGTAAGGTTTCATGACACCGGATTCCACATTCGATTATGTGGTCTATGTCGGTTAAGGCAAATGTTCCCTAAACTAAAATGAATGAATGAATAAGGTATAGGCTAATCAAAGTAACTTG
This sequence comes from Solanum sitiens, assembly GCA_016801875.1. NCBI lineage: Eukaryota > Viridiplantae > Streptophyta > Magnoliopsida > Solanales > Solanaceae > Solanum > Solanum sitiens. The sequence continues at coordinate 2,230,017 of JABWTJ010000047.1, read as the reverse complement.
AGAGGTTGGCTATAGCTTAGGTAGGGGTATGGGACTCTACCTACGCCTTGCACTAGTTTGCCTTGATAGGAACTTTGAGAGGTCAATATTATGCATGTAAGGCGATAGTATGATGTAAATGGTTGGTATGTTGAGTAACATGCTTATGAATATAATGTTGTTGTCTTTGCTTGAAGAAGGATGTATTATGACATGACGAGTATGTTGGTAAGTAAATTGCTAATTGTAGTCTTGGTAGGTTACTTGATTGAGTAGGAGATATGGTAATTTTACTTGATCATTGCACTTGAGACTTATCGAAGGTTATCATTAGTATGCTTTGCTTTGCTATGGTTTAATTTCATATGTAGTCTATTATGTTTTCATAAATGTCCCTTTCTAAATATATTTGATTGGTAATTGTATATGAGATTCCATACTTAGTACATGTGGAGTACTAATCCCTTTTCTTTCCCTTTTCCCAAACATTTTAGGTTCGGGTCGTTGAGCTTGATCCAAATTGCTAGGAAGGAAGACTTGGGTATTTTGCCATCCAAGTGGTAGGTCCTCACTCTCTCGAGGACGTGGCCGATATCTCTCTTTATGATGTGTAGTTACTATGATTCTATGTTGACTCTGTTATTCTCTTGAGACGATGTAGTAAACAGCCTATATGCGGCTTCTTTCATTTGATGTAGGGCTATGCCCAAGACTTATTGTAATCGATAGATGGTTTATGAGATGAGACGATTTTATGACTATTATTTTCTAAATATATAAGTGTATGAAATAAAAGTAGAAGACTAAGTAATCTTCGTATATGAACAAGTCTATGTATACTTGATATATATAATTATGTGTATGTAGAGGTCTATGTAAACCTCCGAGTAGTTTTAGATAAAAAGTTTTTAATTCTTACTGATTTTTAGTCGATGAATGCTATGACGAAGCTAAGAGGCTTGTCTTAGTCCTCCGAGAGGACGACGACGCCGGTTACGCCTGGGGGGTAAACCCGGATGTGACAAACTTGGTATCAGAGCATGAGGTTGAATATCCTTGATGTTAACGTCTCTCTCTCAACCACGTTATTTAAGTTTGTATTCATAATTGTGAAGCGCGCCACACTTATGAATAGGAACTTATTTGATGATTAGGAATCATTCTCATTGTTGGAAATCCATATCGTGCCCCTAGAATGTACGTCGTATATGCTTTCGCCTGAACCTTGTGTTTTGGTTATAGGAGATGAATACTAGAAGAAATGCGGCTTGAAGACTTGAGGAAGATATGGCTGCTGCGGGAATTCCTCGTGACGAACCTGCTCCTCCTCTTGAAAAAGTTACTATTGATGACCAGGTTCCTGCTGATCCTCCACCGATGACAGAAGCTCAGATGAGAGCTATTATTGCTCAAATGGCTCAAGCCATGACTACTCAAGCTCAAGCCGCAACAGTGCAAGCCCAAGCTATGACTGCCCAAGCCAATAGGGATTTGGCACCTAGAGTCCATGAACAGACTATGGCCTCCAGACTTAGGGATTTCACTCGAATGAATCCTCCTGTCTTTTATGGGTCGAAGGTTGATGAAGACCCTCAGGAATTTATTGATGAGGTTCACAAGATTTTATGTGCTATGGGGCTGTCATCTAGCGAGAATGCCGAGTTGGCCTCATACCAACTCAAGGATGTCGCTCAGATATGGTATGCGCAATGGAAGGACAACAGGCCACTTGGAAGTGGGTTAGTGACATGGGAGTTATTCAAAGGGACCTTCATTGATCGGTTCTTCCCTAGAGAGATGAGGGAAACGAAGGTGGTGGAATTCATCAATCTCCGCCAAGGAACGATGAGTGTTCATGAGTATTCTCTGAAATTTACTCAATTGGCCAAATATGCTCCGTCTTTGGTCTCCGATCCTAGAGACGAAATGAGTCGATATGTGACAGGTATATCGGACGATTTACAAGAGGAGTGTCAATCGGCTATGCTACATGATAACATGAACATTGGTCGTCTCATGGTGCATGCAAGAAGGGTTGAGGAGGCTAGAGCAAAAAGGAAGGATAAGGACTCAAGGAGGACAAGGTCTTCTGAGAGTGAAACTGCTAAAGATAGGTTGGGAATTCAAGACAGGCCTAGATTCAAAAAGAGGTTCTCAAACCACGTTCCATCCAAATTTCCCAAGACTAGGGATTCTAAAGCTCCTAGACCAAAAGTTGCCAAGGGAAAGGATGGGAACTCATCTAATGAGAAGCCTACATGTTCTAAGTGTGGGAAAGGTCACTATGGAGAATGTTTGATTGGAACGGGAAATTGCTTTGGTTGTGGAAAGATTGGTCACAAGGTGCGGGATTGTCCAAATGCTAAGGGACAAGAGAGGGGTGGTCATCCAAGTGGTTCTAATAGTGCTCCCAAAAAGAACCGTCTTTATGCTCTTCGTACTAGAGATGACCAAGAGGCCTCTCCCGATGTGGTGACTGGTATGTTACAAATCTTTGCCATTGATGTGTATGCATTACTTGATCCGGGTGCTACTTTGTCTTTCGTTACTCCATTGGTAGCTAAGAAGTTTAGTACATTACCCGATGTTTTGCATGAACCTATTTTGGTGTCTACCCCGGTGGGTGAGTCAGTGGTAGCAAAAAGAGTCTATCGAAATTGTCCTATTTCAATACCTCATAGAGTTTCTCATATTGATCTAGTTGAGCTAGACATGATTGATTTTGATGTCATATTAGGTATGGACTGGTTGCATGCTAGTTTCGCTTCCATAAATTGTAGGACCAAAATTGTGAGGTTTTGTTTCCCAAATGAACCCGTTATTGAGTGGAAGGGTGGAAATTCTCTTCCTAGAGGTCGTTTCATAACATGCCTAAAGGCGTGTAAAATGATCTCGAAGGGGTGTCTCTACCATATTGTGAGAGTCCAAGAAGTGGATTCCGAAGTTCCTCCTATAGAGTCAGTCCCCGTGGTGAGTGAATTTACGGAGGTCTTTCCTGATGACCTTCCTGGCATTCCTCCCGAACGGGAAATCGATTTCGGTATCGATTTGCTACCGGAAACAAATCCTATTTCTATTCCTCCTTATAGAATGGCTCCGGCCGAGTTAAAGGAATTGAAGGCACAACTTAAAGATTTGCTAGACAAGGGCTTTATAAGGCCTAGCATTTCTCCATGGGGTGCTCCGGTCTTGTTCGTGAAAAAGAAGGATGGGTCCTTGAGAATGTGTATTGACTACCGACAACTCAACAAGGTTACTATCAAGAACAAGTTATCCTCTTCCTCGGATTGATGATTTATTTGATCAACTCCAAGGAGCGAGTTACTTCTCAAAGATTGATTTGAGGTCAGGGTACCACCAGCTTAGGGTGAGAAATGAAGATATTCCAAAGACAGCTTTTCGGACTCGATATGGGCATTATGAGTTCGTGGTTATGTCTTTTGGTCTCACAAATGCTCCGGCGGCGTTTATGGATCTGATGAACAGAGTGTTTCGAAATTTCCTTGATTCATTCGTTATTGTATTTATCGATGATATCTTGGTGTATTCGAAAAATGAGGTTGACCACAGTGATCATCTAAGGGTAGTATTGCAAACCCTTAGAGAACATAAATTGTTCGCCAAGTATAGCAAGTGCGAGTTTTGGCTGAGGTCGGTGGCATTTCTTGGGCACATTATCTCTAGTGAGGGAGTTGAGGTAGATCCAAGGAAGACAGATGCGGTAAGAAACTGGCCTAGACCCTTGACCCCAACTGATATTAGGAGTTTCTTGGGTCTAGCGGGTTATTATCGAAGGTTCGTAGAAGGCTTTTCTTCCATTGCATCTCCTTTGACTTCATTGACTCAAAAAGGCAAAAAGTTTGAATGGTCAGAGGCATGTGAGAAGAGTTTTCAATTATTGAAGGATAGGCTTACTTCCGCTCCGGTGTTAACTTTACCGGAAGGATCTAAAGGGTTCATTGTGTATTGTGATGCATCCCGCATAGGTTTGGGGTGTGTGCTTATGCAAAATGGGAAGGTGATTGCCTATGCTTCGCGGCAACTTAAGGTGCATGAGAGAAATTATCCTACTCATGACCTTGAGTTAGCGGCCGTGGTGTTTGCTTTAAAAATATGGAGACACTACTTGTATGGTGTTCATGTAGATGTTTTCACTGATCATAAGAGCCTTCAATATGTGTTTACCCAAAAAGATTTGAATCTTCGACAAAGAAGGTGGTTAGAGTTGTTGAAAGATTATGATATGAGTGTCCTATATCATCCCGGCAAGGCAAATGTGGTGGCGGATGCTTTAAGTCGTATGACTATGGGTAGTGTGTCTCATATCGAAGAAGACAAGAAAGATCTAGTAAAAGATGTTCACCGTTTGACTAGATTGGGAGTGCGATTGGTGTGTTCGCTAAATGGAGGTGCCACGATTCATCATAGCTCCGAGTCATCATTGGTGGTTGAGGTAAAGTCCAAACAACACCTTGATCAACTATTGATGGAGTTAAAGGAGTCGGTTCTTGGCAAGACGAACGAATCATTCTCCTTAGGAGAAGACAGTGTTTTGAGGTATCAAGGGAGGTTGTGTGTTCCTGATGTGGATGGATTGAGGGATCGGATCCTTGATGAAGCCCATGGATCCCACTATTCCATCCATCCCGGTTCTACAAAGATGTATCATGACCTTCGAGAAATATATTGGTGGGAAGGTTTGAAGAAGGATATAGCGGAATTTATTGCTAAATGTCCGAATTGTCAACAAGTGAAGGCGGAACATCAAAAGCCGGGTGGCTTAATACAGGAGATCGAAATTCCTACTTGGAAGTGGGAAGACATTAATATGGATTTCGTAGTAGGGTTGCCTCGGACTCAAAAGTCATTTGATTCTATATGGGTGATTGTTGATAGATTGACTAAGTCCGCTCACTTTATCCCTATCAAATCTACATATTCGGCAAAAGATTATGCGAAGATTTTCATAGATAAGATTGTGTGTCGTCATGGTATTCCATTATCCATCATTTCGGATAGAGGTGCACAATTCACATCTAGATTTTGGAAGTCGTTTCAAAAAGGTTTGGGTACTAAAGTGAAATTAAGTACCGCCTTCCATCCTCAAACGGATGGTCAAGCGGAACGCACGATTCAGACTCTTGAGGATATGCTTAGAGCTTGCATCATTGATTTCATAGGGGGTTGGGATAAGCATTTGCCGTTGGTGGAGTTTGCCTATAATAATAGTTTCCATTCGTCCATCTCCATGGCCCCCTATGAAGCCTTGTATGGAAGGAGGTGTAGGTCTCCTATAGGATGTTTTGAAGTAGGTGAGTCATCGATATTCGGTCCCGACTTGATTTACAAGACGTTAGAGAATGTACATATCATAAGAAATAGGTTGCAAACAGCCTATAGTCGACAAAAGTCCTATGCCGATAATAGAAGAAGGGGCTTGGAGTTTGAAGAGGGTGATAGAGTGTATCTAAAAATCTCACCTATGAAGGGTGTGGTAAGATTTGGCAAGAAAGGGAAGTTGAGCCCTCGATATGTGGTCCCTTATGAGATTTTAGAAAGGGTTGGTAAAGTTGCTTATCGTTTAAGATTACCTGATGAGCCAGCTTTGGTTCATCCGATTTTCCATGTCTCCATGTTAAAGAAGTGTGTCGGAAATCCCGAGTCAATTCTTCCTCTTGAAGGCCTCGGAGTCAAGGATAACCTCTCTTATGAGGAGGTTCCGGTTCAAATCCTTGACAGGCAAGTGAAAAAGTTGAGGAACAAAGAGGTAGCTTCCGTAAAAGTGTTATGGAGGAACCACCTAGTAGAGGGTGCAACATGGGAGGCGGAGGCCGACATGAAAACCCGTTATCCTCATCTTTTTGATGTTTAAGGTTAGTATATCTCTCTAATGATATAAATGCGTTAGATATTGTGAATCTCTGTTGTTTTGTGAAACTTAGCAAAACTCTTAGTTATGGAGATAAAAAAAAAATGGAGTCACTTTAAGGTGACCTTAGACAAATTGGAAGTTGTCTTGTTTCTTGCATATTTGAGTCAAGTTTTGTGATTTAGGTATGGTTAATCCTTGCTGATATTGTATTGAGCATATTGATAAAATGAGCTTTGTACTATTTGAATTGAGTGATAAATGATTGAGCTCATGCCTGTATGAAAAGGAGAAAAACCTCATGAGGAAATGTTGAGATCATGTATGGTAAATTGATGTTTTGAAGTATTTTATGAAATAATGTAGTTCATGCTACAGAATATTGTGAATTGGTTGAGCTGCTAGTCTTGAGTTTACTCCCTCTTTTAAGAGTGTTTGGTGTCATTCGGGGACGAATGTTCCTAAGGGGGGGATAATGTAACATTTTGAAATATCGAGGTCATGTGATAAGACTTAAATGGTCTCCTTAGGATCTAAACCAGTGTTCCTAGCCAATTAGGCATATTTAGAGTCTTTGAAGTGGTGTTGGAACCGAAACTCTTAAACGTCCGGCAAAGTGGTTCATAAGAGGGCTAGAGTGTCCTTTTGATATAACCAAGTTAAAGAGTCGGAATTTGGTAAACAGTTGTAACCACAGGTGTAAAAATGTTGTGTGGGATGGTATCATGCTGGAAAAGTCAGGGGACGACTCCCCAAGGACCAAACAAGGACCCTCGAGGAGGACCCTTAAAGCAGCAGGGCATGACGCACCCCATGACGGGGCGTCACAGGCGCGACGGGGCGTCGAGGCCTCCGTCGTGCCAGCCTTAGCGCTTGGACTTTTCCTCCACCTGCACAAGTCTCTGACAAGCGTGACGGATGTGCAGGACGGAGGGAAGCCAGTCCGTCACGGCCACGACGGTCCGTCGTCGTGGAACCGTCGTGCGCTTGGGGAGAAAGCCTCCGCCTGCACAAGTCTCTGACCAACGTGACGAATGTGCAGGACGGAGGGATGTCAGTCCGTCACGCCCACGACGGACCGTCGTCGGGGATCCGTCGTGGAAGGTCTGTGGCAGTTATGGAAAAGTTATTTTTTAGTTAGTTAATTAATTAAGTGTCTTAGGGGTAATTAGGGGTTTAAGAGAGACTAATTAAGTGACTTAAGACCCCACTATAAATACCCAACCCTCATTAGCCTAATCATTCTCTCAAAAACAAAACTCTCTTCCTTCTCTCTACTTTCTCTCTCTATTGGAAGACTCCATTGGAGATCAACTTGGGGAGATCATTGGGGGATGATTTAGCACGAAATTCACCATCAAAACGTCATCAAACCTTCAGGTATGGGATCTAATTCACCTTTGAGATTCTTTCCTCAAAGGGTTCCTTCAAAGCTTTTTCCAAAAAGTTGAGTTTCTTATGGGTTTCATCCAAATCCGAATTTGATCATGTGAATTGAGTTAATTATGTATTCTTTGGGTTAGAATGAGTAGATTATCATGAATTGTAACTTGATTATGGTGAATGGAAGTAGTTTGATCTAGATTGTGGGTGATGACCCCTAACCCTTAACCCTAAATGTTGAATTGATATGGATTAGGTTGAGTTTGATAGAATTGATCTCTTAATTAGTTAAATGGTCTTTAATGATTGTCATTGCATTGATTATGGATCTATTATGATGAATTGAAGTTCTTCACACCTATGTTCTTGAATATTGAATCTAAGTTAAGAAGATACACTTGAGATCATGTTACTAAGCTTTGATGTAGTATTGCTTCATAGCATAGTGCTTCTCCTTGATTAGTTCTTGTGATTTATTATTGAATTACATCGATGTGATGATCTAAGATTGGTTGATCTATGGGTTGATGGTAAGGCCCTTTATTGATGGACTAGGGAGGAGTATTGGTAAGTCTTGATGATCCTAGCCTTCACTTCAAATTATGGTTAATTGTCATCAAGTGATAATGTTATGTTGAAGTATGCTTTGATTGATGTGATAAGATGATATGATACATGAACTTATATGCTTAGGTTGGTTGTGAGGTTGCTAAGTGTAATGTAATATAGGGAAGTTGTTCGATGTGCCCTATTATGATGAGATGTACGAGGGTTGACTTCACCTATATGAATTGTTAATGAAAGGACTAATTCTCATACAATTCTTATTTGAGCTATAATGATGATATACAAGGGATTGACCCTTCTATCTAATTAAATTGAGAAGATTAATAAAGATTAAAGGCTTCTCTACAAATGGGGACTTAGCTTAGCACCGAGCGAACTTGACATTGAGAGGTGTTGACTTCCCTTAGAGGAATATTCACCATTTGTTCCTTATAGAGTGTTGACTTCCCTTAGAGGAATACTCACCTATGGATCTACGTGAAGTGTTGACTTTCCTTGAGAAATATTCACTCATGAATTCTCATGAGATGAGGCCCATTACCGAATGGTATATAGAGGGAATACCTATCTCTTAGTTCTTGAACTATGTTGCCACCATAGGATACTAGCTAGTGGATCCACCTAGATAGCTATGTTCACGTTAGGTTCTACCTTGGCCGGTAGACCACCTTCCATCGGTGTAAGGTTTCATGACACCGGATTCCACATTCGATTATGTGGTCTATGTCGGTTAAGGCAAATGTTCCCTAAACTAAAATGAATGAATGAATAAGGTATAGGCTAATTAAAGTAACTTGAGAGGTTGGCTTTAGCTTAGGTAGGGGTATGGGACTCTACCTACGCCTTGCACGAGTTTGCCTTGATAGGAACTTTGAGAGGTCAATATTATGCATGTAAGGCGATAGTATGATGTAAATGGTTGGTATGTTGAGTAACATGCTTATGAATATAATGTTGTTGTCTTTGCTTGAAGAAGGATGTATCATGACATGACGAGTATGTTGGTAAGTAAATTGCTAATTGTAGTCTTGGTAGGTTACTTGATTGAGTAGGAGATATGGTAATTTTACTTGATCATTGCACTTGTGACTTATTGAAGGTTATCATTAGTATGCTTTGCTTTGCTATGGTTTAATTGCATATGTAGTCTATTATGTTTTCATAAATGTCCCTTTCTAAATATATTTGATTGGTAATTGTATATGAGATTCCATACTTAGTACATGTGGAGTACTAATCCCTTTTCTTTCCCTTTTCCCAAACATTTTAGGTTCGGGTCATTGAGCTTGATCCAAATTGCTAGGAAGGAAGACTTGGGTATTTTGCCATCCAAGTGGTAGGTCCTCACTCTCTCGAGGACGTGGCCGATATCTCTCTTTATGATGTGTAGTTACTATGATTCTATGTTTACTCTGTTATTCTCTTGAGACGATGTAGTAAACAGCCTATATGCGGCTTCTTTCATTTGATGTAGGGCTATGCCCAAGACTTATGTAATCGATAGATGGTTTATGAGATGAGACGATTTTATGACTATTATTTTCTAAATATATAAGTGTATGAAATAAAAGTAGAAGACTAAGTAATCTTCGTATATGAACAAGTCTATGTATACTTGATATATATAATTATGTGTATGTAGAGGTCTATGTAAACCTCCAAGTAGTTTTAGATAAAAGTTTTTAATTCTTACTGATTTTTAGTCGATGAATGCTATGACGAAGCTAAGAGGCTTGTCTTAGTCCTCCGAGAGGACGACGACGCCGGTTACGCCTGGGGGGTAAACTCGGATGTGACATTGTTGGGTTGAATTGGATGGTTGATGGTAGAACCATGGGTGATGGCTTGTGAAGGAGATTTGGTAAGTCTTGTGATCTCAACCTTTTACTTCATTTATGATTACTTGTGTTTAGTGATGAAGTTATATTATAGTATACCTTACGATAAGATTGATTAGGGTTGGTATGATGTTGAATTAAAATGTCTTGATATATGTCTTGTTAGTTGTTGGATAATATGTAATGATATAAGGTTGATGATAAATTGCCAATGTGCCTTATTATGATATGGTGATGTAAATGTGCTAACCTCACATGTGTGAATTGTATTGAAAGGAAAATACTCATACAATTATTTTTGAGCTATGATTATGACTATATAAGGGGTCGACGACTATGATCTAAAACTAAGTTATGATTGTTAATGCAAGACATTTCAAAAGGGACTCTAGCTTAGAACCAAGAGACCTTGAAGATGAGGGGTGACGCCTTCCCAAGGAGGGAAGGTAGGGTTCACCATAGTCCTCACGGGGTGGATAGCCTCATAGCCCAACAAGGGCATAGAGTGATATTTCCATGACATCCCCCAAGCTCCATAAACTATGTTTCCTCTATAGGAATACTAGCTATTGGATCCACCTAGATGCTATGTTCATGTTTGGTTCTACTTTGGCCGGTAGACCACCTTCCATCGGTGTAAGATTTTACAACACCGGATTCCACACTTAGCTCTTGTGGTCTATGTCGGTTAAGGCAAGTGTTCCCTATAGTAAAACGAAGTAATGAAGTAAACACTAACTAGGGCGACTTAATAGGTTTGACTTAGCCTAGGTAGGGGTATGGGACTCTACCTTGCCTTGCACTAGTTTGCCTTGAGGGAAACCTTAGGAGGTTGTTCTTGCGTTCTATAATGTATATGTTATGTATGTGTTGACTCTACATGTTGATGATCCTATATGATGTTACTTTCATTTATGAACATGATGTGGGTCTATATTGATAAATATGTCGATGGTTACTATCGATGCTATGTTATGTTGAGTTAGGCATTACTTGTGATCCTTTGTGTGGTTTACTTGATTGAGTAAGGTTATGGGGATTTACTTGGTCATTGCACTTGTAAGCTAAATGGTGGGTTATGGTTAAGGGTCTTGATTATATTGTGATGTTATGAACTCTTATATTTGTTGACTTGACTGTACTTGATAATGTTAGTCTTGTGTTGTATATGGTCTTGACTTAAGATTTATGTGCTTATTGGCTTATATGAATTCTTGTATATGCATAAGGCTTTCCAAAGTAAATTATCATGTTTTGGAGAAATGTCCTCTTTAGCATGATTTCACTTTATATGCATATACTAATACTTAGTACAAGTGTGTACTAACACATCTTTTATGTTTACTACAAATGTAGGATCTAGCCGTTGAGCTTATCGAAGGCCTTTGAAGACTATTTGGATATTCCTCAAGTGTTCGCTATGTCCTCACCTTTTGAGGAAAATGCCACTATCAATCTATTTATGTTGTTCTAGTTATAAGACTTCTAGGTCTTTCCTTTTCATTTGAAGACGATTGTTGTATAGCCTATCTGAGTCTCTTTGTTGTATTGAAGTATGGGTTAAGCCCAAATGTTGAATTCATTTTAGATGGTTTAATATGATACATACTATAAACTTCTTATGAGAATATGTTCCTATACTATGTATGTGAAATAAAAGTTGAAGACTATGTAATTTTCTTATACGGAGGGTCTATGTATACTCGATATAAATATATTATGTGTAAGCGAGAGGTCTAAGTAAACCTCACGAAGTAGTGTAGGCAAAAAGTTTTAGATTTTCCATATTTTTAACCTATGTATGTAATGATGAATGCTAAGAGGCTAGTCTTAGTCCTCTGCGAGGACGACGACGACGGTTACATTTGGAGGTGCTCCCCAGATGTGACACATTGTTTCTCCCTTGACTACCTTTACTCAAAAAAGTGTGATATTTAAGTGGTCAGAGGCATGTGAAAGAAGCTTCCAAATATTGTAGGATAGGCTTAATTCTGCTCCGGTATTGACCCTACCGGAGGGTACTAAAGGTTTTGTGATATATTGTCATGCATCCCGAGTGGGCTTGGGGTGTGTTCTTATGAAACATGGGAAAGTAGTAGCCTATGTATCTAGACAACTTAAGGTTCATGTTTCACATCCGGGGAACACCCCCTAGACATAACATGGCGTACTTGACCTATTGGAGGTCTTATACAAGCCCATAGTTATCATTCATCGCATTGACATAGTAAGTTTAGCGGAAAATTTAAAACTTTCCATAGCACATCATATGCTAGAAACTTCATCTCATATAAATATAAAACATAAGTCTTAATACATTTATAGACCTTAAGTCTCTTTGCCAACTTAGACTCAACAACATTAGAGTACATTAGGGACACGGCCCATATGAAACAATACATAACTATACAATATTTAAAGACTTTACATTAAAGACATAAGTAGGAGATCCTTGAACTTAATGATTCCTTTCATTGAGCTTGTGCATCATCTATCAAGCTCTTCACCATTCAAGACATCCTTTAAGCATCCATAACCTACACTTTATGTAAAAAGTAGAGCAGAATGGGTTCAGCACAAGAATGTACTAAGTATGGCAACCATGCAAAAACATGCATTTAAAAAGGGACATTTTCTTTGAAATCATACTTCATGTCATTTTGAGTAAATCATCGTAAAAATTTATCAATAGCATTTATATCAATCACATACTTCATATAATCATATTCAAAGGCCAAACATTACATAAGATCACATATAGAATTTATGACATTTTTGAGTCACATTACAGTGAGCTCTCTTTCCCTTAACAGTGAGCTTTATTTCCTTTTATTCATTAACTTCCCAAGTAACCCTCTAGTGATACTTGGTGCAATGCATCACCTTAAGGTCACAAGGAAACATACATATACTTACACAAGCCAACACATATCCCCATAGAAGTATAGCCCATTACAAGACACATTCAAGTCAAGCATATATGACATTACAGTAAGCAACATCAACTTGCACATACTTTAACTTCTTTTCATATTCATCACTATAAAACATTGTTCGTGACCCCAATCTAAGTCTGCTAGTGCAATGTACATGTGAAGCCCTATAACCACACACATACTTAGTAAACTCTTCATGAGACCATAAATCTTAACATTCAATTCATACATCAATATAACAAGTAAAGACAACTTCATTCATGTCAATACAAGACCTTCATCCTATAGTCATTTAGACCAATATAGTGCACATAAGGATACATCATATCACATAGATTCATACCATGCACATCTTCATAACAAGTAGACCACTTCTACAATATCATGCATAAATACATAATCATAATCATACATATTAGGTCACCTTCCTAAGGAGCCACTTGTGCAATGTCTAGATGGGTTCATTACTTCCACCTATACTAAGTAACTTACCTTAAGTCCTCCTAGTTAGGATCCTATTCATTTACTTCCATTGTCCATTTTACTTTAGGGAAACTATAGCCTTAACCGACACTAAGACCATGGGTGCTAAACATGGAATTTAGTGTTGTAGAGCCTTACACCAATGGAAGGTGTTCCTACCTAACCAAGGTAGAACATTAACATATATCCTAGCATTCTAAGTGAATTCACTTTGCTAGATCCTATGTGGCAAGCATAGTTTATGGAACTAAGAGATAGGTAGTTCCCTCTAAATGCCATTGGGCAATTGGGGCCTCATCTCATGAGAAAACATGGGTGATCCCTTCCTCAAGGGAAGTCAACACTTCATGTGGGTCCATAGGTGAATATTCCTCAAAGGGAATTCAACACTCTATAAGGTACAAATAGTGAATCTTTCCTCAAGGGAAAGTCAACACCTCTCAATGTCAAGTTCACTCGGTGCTAAGCTAAGTTCCCTTTATTGAAAAGCCTTTAATTATATTTTTATAAAACATAGGCTTAAGATATTCATTCCACATATCCTTATAGCATATTCAAGCACCTATCTAGATTTAGAGTAATCTTGGGCACCCCTATCAAGGCCCCTTTTACTTACTAGATCATCATCCATGTGTGTGTACATATACATGTGAGCAAACCTTTCACATAACACATAGATATCACACATGTTCATACATCAATGCATAAGTCTATAGGTATAACTATATGAGCAATCCTTTCATATAAAACCCACTAAGACTCTATGCACATTCATACTTCATCATATCTTATAAGCTTAACATGCATAGTAGTAGAAACTAGTGAATATGCGAACTACCTTTCATTTAGACACCATAAACCTTTACTACTTTCAAGCATGCATGAAGTGAGTGTGTGTGTACATTGGTCAACATGATCACATAATGGCTATCATCAACTTATTGAGGCAGCCACCCTCATAGACCACATTAAACTTTCAAATATAGACCATACAATATAATTTAGCATGGGAGACAAGACAACTTCATAGTATACTTTAAGACTCCTAACATTAGCTATTCACACCTTCACATAGGGTTACATGGGTAGGGGTCATCAATCTTTAGTAAGTCATTAATGGCAGCACGTACACATGATCTTAACTTAGACACTTACATGCTCATAACATTAGTAACATAACCTAGGTTCACAACTATAATCGAAGACTAGGCACAAGTTACACATAAGGTGATCATCATAACCACTCATTCATATAATCATCAATTTGCCTTCAAGGCCATGGTCAAAACATATATAATTACATAAAGTAAACACCGCCACCATAAGTGGATCATACCACACAATGACATACAAGGCTTCATCAACATTATTATAGAAGAATAGAGAAGTAGAAGAGTAGAACAATTCTTACCAATCCTTTAGCCTTTGGTCATATTTGACCTTTACTACTCTTTCATAGATAAATCAAGTATAGGGCAGTACCTTAAGTTCCATAATCATACATGAATTCAATTACAAGCTACTACAAGGTCATACTACAACTAGCACAACACCTTAGCATACTAGAAGGTAGAAGAACATAGACCATTAGCCAATTTCACTTACATGGATTATAGATCATATTTCATCAATAATATCAATCTAAGGCAGTATATAATCATACACTTAATCATAATGAAATCATGCTTAAGGCACTTCAAGATCAAGCTTCCAACATAGGCATTAGGCTTATTGATTCGCTAGAATAGAGAGGAATTAACAAACACTATTGATTCTCTAAGGCCTTGATCATCAATCATATTTTAACAATAACGTACATGCTAGGAACCAGCTAAATAGATCACTACATCAAAGGAATCATGCTTCATCTATCCACAATTCGAGATCACATCATATACATAGTATTATCAATCGATAGACTAGAAGAGGCTAGATCAATTCACATAAGCCATCTTTACTTCAATAATACAAGATTCATATTCATAATTCAAACATGATATTAACCTAGAACAGTAGATATAACCAATTTAACATGATCGAAATCCACAGTAAATAATTAAGGGGCCAATGTTACAGTGAACCATGGAAACTACGCTAAACATGTTCAAATCTTCATACATTGATCAACATGGATCCTTCAACATTAGTTCATGTAAATAACAGTATATATAACCACTTCAACGTAATAGAATTATAATTCAATAGATAACAAATCAAGATCACAAAGCCCATGCAAAGACTAAATCAAGTTTGGAAGGGACATTGGTCCATCATGCAATTGGAGTCAAATTTACGTTAACACCACTGTATTAACTTCAATTCAGCATGCTTTAATCGTTCAAAATATTTTTAGAAAGAGCCCATGGCAGATTGAAAAGGCAGATGTTTGATCATATTTTTCTTTGTTGAAACTTTGAGATTTAACTCTCTAGATGGAAGGATAACTAGAGATGAAGATCACCATACCTTTATATACATGGAGACCTCAAAAACTTGGTGAAGAAATCATGCCATTCCAAGCTCCAAGCTATTCTTGAGCTTCAACAACAATGGAGGTTTCTAGGGAGAAGATTTTTGGAGGGAAAGATTTCTTACGTGTGTATGGGATTGGGAATGGGAGTTTCATGTGTTTGATGACTTATATACACCCAAAATTAGGTAAATAAATCAATTAGAGTCGGTTTAGGATGTGGGGTGAATTTCCCATTCACCCCTTTAATGAAACAGTACGCAGGCATCAGGTTGCAGCCACCAACGACGGAGCCATCTACTGGCTTCCGTCGGTTGGTCCTTGGCCAATTATTTTGGCTTGAGAGCTGACCAAGATAAGTACCAATCGACGAGAACTCACCTACGGGCCGTTGGTTGACCAACTGGCCATCGTTTGGCCCGTCGATTGACACTACCAAGGCAGTGTCTCGAACCAGCCTTGGGTCCTTCTTGTAGGGCCTTTAGTGGGGCCCTTTAGATGTCGTACCCGGACGTTTCCCACGTTAACAAAATGCTTAACAAGTTTTAGACATTCCACATAATGTTCACCCAAAACAAATACACGTAACTCGTCCAAACATGCAAGGCCCCATCAAGACGTACATGAACGTCTCAAGGGCTAACTTCTGAACGTCTTGAACGTTCTTGGACGTTTGACCTCCAAACATCTCGAAACTTCATATAATACCATTAAACATCATTATAACTCATTTTAAGACTTCATAAGCTCATTTATACACATATAAGCATGTATAGACATATGAGGCACATAGGTGACTAATCGTCGAACGTTTTTGGTCGACCCTTGACGTTTGACTTCCAATTCACCTCAAACTTTATACACTGACTCTAAACCATATTATAAGTCATTTTAAGACCTTAGAACATTAAGACAAACATTTTAGGCTCTAGACACCCTATCTCATTTTGGTGGTTTTACAATATCCCCCACTTGGGAACATTCGTCCTCGAATCACACTTTAGTCACAACAACAACTTCAATGCATCATAGAGCAGTTCATCACATTTATAATATCATCAAATCATTTTAGCACCCAATACACACAAGCAAGCAAGACTTCAATTCACTCACTCTTTAATGCATCAATCAAAAGGCTCTTGTCATGTTCATAGGAGGAACATCCTTCTCCTAATCATAACATGGTCATCACACTCCATTTTACTAAGAGTTCACCTTACAACCGTTTCTAAGTAGCACTTAGGCAGATTTCAACAATACTCAAAAGCAAGTAGGCACTCATACTTCGATGCACATAGTCTTGAGTTAACTTAATCAACAAAGATCTTTATTAGTTAGACCTAGTGCCATGAACGTCGTACTCAACCATACCATGCTTAGTTGTGTCCATGGAGGAATGTCCCTTTCCTCAACACACTTACATGTATCATGTGTTCACACCTTAGCAAAGTACAAGGTCGATTTCCTTTTAAAAAGAGAGATCCTCAACTATTAAACCAAGACATGCTCATGATTTCTTACCTAGTGAAATCCAAATGGTAAGTCACACCAAGCACATCACAACAATAGGAAGACATTTCACAAAAATTTCAAATTTTAACATAGCACTAGCCTTTACAGTAAGCCTCATTTGGGAAAAACAATACAAATTATAAGCACACACATGAACACTTAGCTAAACATGCTTTCACCTTTCAAGAGTGGGCCAAAAAACATGCTTTCCCAACTATAATAGTCACATATTTTTCAAGAGACTCCACATATTTCATTTTAAAGAGACTCAACTTTTCATTATAAGGCTAAACCTTACATATCACAAGTGACTAAAACCAAGTTTCTCACCTTATCTCATGAAGTCAAGTTTACCATTAGCATGTTAGGATGTACAATACTCATGAGAAAACATATATTTAATCAAAATTTCCATTCATGAACTTTGGAATATTCGTTATATCTTTAAGATAATGTCTATCAAAACATATAAAGTTCATGCAATTCATACTTTATACAAGACTCTATTCATGAACAAGCTCATCAAGACTTCATTAAATTCAAGATCAAGCAAAAATAGAAGGTCAAGGTAGACAATATATACAACCTTACCATTTCATCACCATCCCCCACTTAGGGTAAACCCAATTAAGAGCAACTTAACCCAAACTAAAGAGGATATTAACTTAACAATCTTCATTTTTTCATCACTTAAAAGTGATTACCATTTAGAAGGAATTTACAGTAAGTCAAGCAAGGTATTCTAAACTTCATTTCCCAGGAAATTTATCCCCAATCATCATGTTAGGTCATCTCATTAAACCACATAAGGTTTTCATAAAATACAATAGACACCAAGGTCATACAATATTAGGGAAAACATCAAGGAGACTTAGCCATAAACTTTCTTATTTTCCATAGAACATTACAGTAAGGTGACTTCTAGGTCACTTAAAACCCACATCATCACCCTACCAAGTCATGCATACTACCTTTACACTTAGGATCAAGTATATACAAAGGACTCCGATCCATATTAGGTAATCAAGAATGTTCACACATACCAACTAAGGCAACATTTGAAAGATTATGCATATATTCAAGGGAAATATTGAACACCTTAAAACACATATTCTTAAGGTAGCATGCTTTCATAGGTAGTCACTAAGCATTTCAAGTTCAAATCATATCATTAGGCTACAAACATATAAAACCATATAGTAACACATCATTCCAAAAGAACTCATGTCAACCATAACAACTTCTAGCATGCTTTAACAATATTATGACACATATTCTTCAACATAACATGCTATTTCACATAAATCTCATACATAGCCATAAATGGCATCATATCATCAAGACATGTCAAAATTCACCTTGAAACATACTCATTCAACCATAAAACCAAGTTAAGCATTAACTCACCTTTTCTCCCTCAAGCATAGAGATACAATCTCATCCAAGCAATCACATCTAAAAGACCACCGGACAAGAAAACATAAGAGAGAGATATCTTATAGAGTTAAGTTTTATGGCACGATATGAGAATGATGAAGAAGTGAAACTCTATCGTCCTATAGCCTCCCGTACCATTTGATGTGTCACGACTCACCACCAATACTACGAGACTCTACTAGACGTGGCAATATGAGACTTTTAGAACCTAAATCCACTTTATAAACCTCATGCTCTGATACCACGTTTGTCACATCCGAGGAGCACCCCCTAGATGTAACATGGCGTACTTGACCTCTCGGAGGTCTTATACAAACCCATAGTTATCATTCATCGCATTGACATAGTAAATTTAGCAGAAAATTTAAAACTTTTCATAGAACATCATATGCTAGAAACTTCATTTCATATATAGATAAAACATAAGTCTTAATACATTTATAGACCTTAAGTCTCTTTGCCAACTTAGACTCAACAACATTAGAGTACATTATGGACCCGGCCCATATGACACATTACATAACTATACAATATTTAAAGACTTTACATTAACGACTTAAGTAGGAGATCCTTGCACTTAAGGATTCCTTTCATTGAGCTTGGAATCATCTATCAAGCTCTTCACTATTCAAGACATCCTTTAAGCATCCATAACCTACACTTTGTGTAAAAAGTAGAGAAGAATGGGATTAGCACAAGAATGTACTAAGTACGGCAATCATGCAAAAACATGCATTTAAAAAGGGACATTTTCTTTGAAATCATACTTCATGTCATTTTGAGTAAATCATCATAAACCTTTATCAATAGATTTTAAATCAATCACATACTTCATATAATCATATTCAAAGGCCAAACATTACATAAGATCACATATAGAATTTATGACATTTTTGAATCACATTACAGTGAGCTCTCTTTCCCTTAACAGTGAGCTTTATTTCCTTTTATTCATTAACTTCCCAAGTAACCGTCTAGTGATACTTGGTGCAATGCATCACCTTAAGGTCACAAGGAAACATACATGTACTTACACAAGTCAACACATATCCCCATAGAAGTATAGCCCATTACAAGACACATTCAAGTCAAGCATATATGACATTACAGTAAGCTACATCAACTTGCACATACTTTTACTTCTTTCATATTCATCACTCTAAGACATTGTTCATGACCCCAATCTTAGCCTACTAATGCAATGTACATGTGAAGCCCCATATCCACACACATACTTAGTAAACTCTTCATGAGATCATAAATCTTAACATTCAATTCATACATCAATATAACAAGTAAAGACAACTTCATTCATGTCAATACAAGACCTTCATCCTATAGTCATTTAGACCAACATAGTGCACATAAGGATAGATCATACCACATAGATTCATACCATGCACATCTTCATAACAAGTAGACCACTTCTACAATAGCATGCATAAAGACATAATCATAATCATACATATTAGGTCACCTTTGTAACATTTTGAAATACCGAGATCATGTGATAAGACTTAAATGGTCTCCTTAGGATCTAAACCAGTGTTCCTAGCCAATTAGGCATATTTGGAGTCTTTGAAGTGGTGTTGGAACCGAAACTCTTAAACGTCCGGCAAATTGGTTGATAAGAGGGCTAGAGTGTCCTTTTGATTTAACCAAGTTAAAGAGTCGGAATTTGGTAAACAGTTGTAACCATAGGTGTAAAATATTGTGTGGGATGGTATCATGCTGGAAAAGTCAGGGTACGACTCCCCACGGACCAAACAAGGACCCTCGAGGAGGACCCTTGAAGCAGCAGGGCATGACGGACCCCATGGCGGGGCGTCACAGGCGTAACGTTGCGTCGAGGCCTCCGTCATGCCAGCCTTAGCACTTGGGGAGAAAGCCTTCGCCTGCACAAGTCTCTGACCAGCGTGACGGATGTGCAGGACGGAGGGAAGCCAGTCCGTCACGGCCACGACGCTCCGTCGTCGTGGAACCGTCATGCGCTTGGGGAGAAAGCCTCCGCCTGCACAAGTCTCTGACCAACATGACGGATGTGCAGGACGGAGGGATGTTAGTCCGTCACGCCCACGACAGACCGTCGTCGGGGATCCGTCGTGGAAGGTCTGTGGCAGTTTCGGAAAAGTTAGTTTTTAGTTAGTTAATTAATTAAGTGGCTTAGGGGTAATTAGGGGTTCAAGAGAGGCTAATTAAGTGACTTAAGACCCCACTATAAATACCCAACCCTCATTAGCCTAATCATTCTCTCAAAAAAACAAAACTCTCTTCCTTCTCTCTACTTTCTCTCTCTATTGGAAGACTCCATTGGAGATCAACTTGGGAAGATCTTTGGGGGCTGGATTAGCACAAAATTCACCATCAAAACGTCATCAAACCTTAAGGTATGGGATCTAATTCACCTTTGAGATTCTTTCCTCAAAGGGTTCCTTCAAAGTTTTTTCCAAAAAGTTGAGTTTCTTATGGGTTTCATCACAATCCGAATTTGATCATGTGAATTGAGTTAATTATGTATTCTTTGGGTTAGAATGAATAGATTATCATGAATTGTAACTTTATTATGGTTAATTGATGTAGTTTGATCTAGATTGTGGGTGATGACCCCTAATCCTTAACCCTAAGTGGAAAATTGATATGAATTAGGTTGTGTTTGATTGATCTCATATTTAGTTAAATGGTCTTTAATGATTGTTATTGCATTGATTATGGGTCTATTATGATGAAATGAAGTTCTTCACACCTATGTTCTTGAATATTGAATCTAAGTCAACAAGATACCCTTGAGATCATGATATTAAGCTTTGATGTAGTATTGCTTCATAGTATAGTGCTCCTCTTGATTAGTTCTCGTGATTTGTTATTGAATTACATTGATGTGATGATCTAAGATTGGTTGATATATGGGTTGATGGTTAGGTCCTTTATTGATGGACTATGGAGGAGTATTGGTAAGTCTTGATGATTCTAGCCTTTGCTTCCAATCAGGGTTAATTGTTGTCAAGTGATAATGCTATGTTGAGGTATGCCTTGATTGATGTGATGAGTCAATATGATGTATGAATTGATATGCTTGGGTTGGTTGTGAGGTTGCTAGGCGTAATATACCATAGGGGAGTTGTTACAATGTGCCCTATTATGATGAGATGTACGAGGATTAACTTCATCTATTTGAATTGTTAATGAAAGGACTAATTCTCATACAATTCATATTGAGCTATAATGATGATATACAAGGGATTGACCCTTCTATCTAATTAAATTGAGAAGATTAATAAATATTAAAGGCTTCTCTACAAATGGGGACTTAGCTTAGCACCGAGCGAACTTGACATTGAGAGGTGTTGACTTCCCTTAGAGGAATATTCACCATTTGTTCTTTATAGAGTGTTGAATTCCCTTAGAGGAATACTCACCTATGGATCTACATGAAGTGTTGACTTTCCTTGAGAAATATTCACTCATGAATTCTCATGAGGTGAGGCCCCATTACCGAATGGTATATAGAGGGAATACCTATCTCTTAGTTCTTGAACTATGTTGCCACCATAGGATACTAGCTAGTGGATCCACCTAGATAGCTACTTTCACGTTTGGTTCTACTTTGGCCGGTAGACCACCTTCCATCGGTGTAAGGTTTCACGACACCGGATTCCACATTCGATTATGTGGTCTATGTCGGTTAAGGCAAATGTTCCCTAAACTAAAATGAATGAATAAGGTATAGACTAATCAAAATAACTTGAGAGGTTGGCTATAGCTTAGGTAGGGGTATGGGACTCTACCTACGCCTTGCACTAGTTTGCCTTGATAGGAACTTTGAGAGGTCAATATTATGCATGTAAAGCGATGGTATGATATAAATGGTTTGTATGTTGAATAACATGCTTATGAATATAATGTTGTTGTCTTTGCTTGAAGAAGGACGTATTATGATATGAAGAGTATGTTGGTAAGCAAATTGCTAATTGTAGTCTCGGTAGGTTACTTGATTGAGTAGGAGACATGGTAATTTTACTTGATCATTGCACTTGTGACTTAGTGAAGCTTATTATTAGTATGCTTTGCT
The DNA here is from genome assembly GCA_016801875.1 of Solanum sitiens. NCBI lineage: Eukaryota > Viridiplantae > Streptophyta > Magnoliopsida > Solanales > Solanaceae > Solanum > Solanum sitiens. The sequence continues at coordinate 2,207,474 of JABWTJ010000047.1, read as the reverse complement.
TTGCTATGGTTTAATTGCATATGCGGTCTATTATGTTTTCGTAAATGTCCCTTTTTAAATATATTTGATTGGTAATTGTATATGAGATTCCATACTTAGTACATGTGGAGTACTAATCCCTTTTCTTTCCCTTTTCTCAAACATTTTAGGTTCGGGTCGTTGAGCTTGATCCAAATTGCTAGGAAGGAAGACTTGGGTATTTTGCCATCCAAGTGGTAGGTCCTCACTTTCTCGAGGACGTGGCCGATATCTCTCTTTTATGATGTGTAGTTACTGTGATTCTATGTTGACTCTGTTATTCTCTTGAGATGATGTAGTAGACAGCCTATATGCGGCTTCTTTCATTTGATGTAGGGCTATGCCCAAGACTTATTGAAATCGATAGATGGTTTATGAGAAGAGACGGTTTTATGACTATTATTTTCTAAATATATAAGTGTATGAAATAAAAGTAGAAGACTAGGTAATCTTCATATATGAACAAGTCTATGTATACTTGAGATATATAATGATGTGTATGTAGAGGTCTATGTAAACCTCCGAGTAGTTTTAGATAAAAAGTTTTAAATTCTTTCTGATTTTTAGTCGATGAATGCTATGACGAAGCTAAGGGGCTTGTCTTAGTCCTCCGAGAGGACGACAACGCCGATTACGTCTTGGGGGTAAACCCGGATGTGACAAACTTGGTATCAGAGCATGAGGTTGAATATCCTTGATGTTAACGTCTCTCTCTCAACCACGTTATTTAAGTTTGTATTCATAATTGTGAAGCGCGCCACACTTATAAATAGGAACTTATTTGGTGATTAGGAATCATTCTCATTGTTGGAAATCCATATCGTGCCCCTAGAATGTACGTCGTAGATGCTTTCGCCTGAACCTTGTGTTTTGGTTATAGGATATGAATACTAGAAGAAATGCAGCTTGAAGACTTGAGGAAGAGATGGCTGCTGCGGGAATTCCTCGTGATGAACCTGCTCCTCCTCTTGAAGAGGTTACTGTTGATGACCAGGTTCCTGCTGATCCTCCACCGATGACAGAAGCTCGGATGAGAGCTATTATTGCTCAAATGGCTCAAGCCATGACTACTCAAGCTCAAGCCGCAACAGTGCAAGCCCAAGCTATGACTGCCCAAGCCAATAGGGATTTGGCACCTAGAGTCCATGAACAGACTATGGCCTCCAGACTTAGGGATTTCACTCGAATGAATCCTCCTGTCTTTTATGGGTCGAAGGTTGATGAAGACCCTCAGGAATTTATTGATGAGGTTCACAAGATTTTGTGTGCTATGGGGCTGTCATCTAGCGAGAATGCCGAGTTGGCCTCATACCAACTCAAGGATGTCGCTCAGATATGGTATGCGCAATGGAAGGATAACAGGCCACTTGGAAGTGGGTTAGTGACGTGGGAGTTATTCAAAGGGGCCTTCATTGATCGGTTCTTCCCTATAGAGATGAGGAAAACGAAAGTGGTGGAATTCATGAATCTCCGCCAAGGAACGATGAGTGTTCATGAGTATTCTCTGAAATTTACTCAATTGGCCAAATATGCTCCGTCTTTGGTCTCCGATCCTAGAGATGAAATTAGTCGATATGTGACAGGTATATCGGACGACTTACAAGAGGAGTGTCAATCGGCTATGCTACATGATAACATGAACATTGGTCGTCTCATGGTGCATGCAAGAAGGGTTGAGGAGGCTATAGCAAAAAGGAAGGATAAGGATAAGGACTCGAGAAGGACAAGGTCTTCTGAGAGTGAAACTGCTAAAGATAGGTTGGGAATTCAAGACAGGCCTAGATTCAAGAAGAGGTTCTCAAACCACGTTCCATCCAAATTTCCCAAGACTAGGGATTCTAAAGCTCCTAGACCAAAAGTTGCCAAGGGAAAGGATGGGAACCCATCTAATGAGAAGCCTACATGTTCTTAGTGTGGGAAGGGTCACTATAGAGAATGTTTGGTAGGAACGGGGATTTGCTTTGGTTGCGGGAAAAATGGTCATCGAGTTCGAGATTGTCCTAATGCTAAAGGACAAGAAAAAGGTGGTCAGCCAAGTGGTTCTAATAGTGCTCCCAAAAAGAACCGTTTTTATGCTCTTCGTACGAGAGATGACCAAAAGGCCTCTCCCGATGTGGTGACTGGTATATTACAAATCTTTGCCATTGATGTGTATGCATTACTTGATCCGGGTGCTACTTTGTCTTTCGTTACTCCCTTAGTATCTAAGAAGTTTAGTACATTACCCGATGTTTTGCATGAACCTATTTTGGTGTCTACTCCGGTGGGTGAGTCAGTGGTAGCAGAAAGAGTCTATCGAAATTGTCTTATTTCAATGCCTCATAGAGTTTCTCATATTGATATAGTTGAGCTAGACATGCTTGATTTTGATGTCATATTATGTATGGACTGGTTGCATGCTAGTTTCGCTTCCATCGATTGTAGGACCAAAATTGTGAGGTTTTGTTTCCCAAATAAACCCGTTATAGAGTGGAAGGGTGGAAATTCTCTTCCTAGAGGTCGTTTCATAACATGCCTAAAGGCATGTAAAATGATCTCGAAGGGGTGTCTCTACCATATTGTGAGAGTCCAAGAAGTGAATTCCAAAGTTCCTCATATCGAATCAGTCCCCGTGGTGAGTGAATTTACGGAGGTATTTCCTGATGACCTTCCTGGCATTCCTCTCGAACGGGAAATCGATTTCGGTATCGATTTGCTACCAGAAACAAATCCTATCTCCATTCCTCCTTATAGAATGGCTCCGGCCGAGTTAAAGGAATTGAAGGCACAACTTAAAGATTTGCTAGACAAGGGCTTTATAAGGCCTAGCATTTCTCCATGGGGTGCTCCGGTCTTGTTCGTGAAAAAGAAGGATGGGTCCTTGAGGATGTGTATTGACTACCGACAACTCAACAAGGTTACCATCAAGAACAAGTATCCTCTTCCTCGGATTGATGATTTATTTGATCAACTCCAAGGAGTGAGTTACTTCTCAAAAATTGATTTGAGGTTAGGGTACCATCAGCTTAGGGTGAGAAATGAAGATATTCCAAAGACAGCTTTTCGGACTCGATATGGGCATTATGAGTTCGTGGTTATGTCCTTTGGTCTCACAAATGCTCCGGCGGCGTTTATGGATCTGATGAATAGGGTCTTTCGAAATTTCCTTGATTCATTCGTTATTGTATTTATCGATGATATCTTGGTGTGTTCAAAAAATGAGGTTGACCACATGGATCATCTAAGGGTAGTATTGCAAACCCTTAGAGAACATAAATTGTTCGCCAAGTATAGCAAGTGCGAGTTTTGGCTGAGGTCGGTGGCATTTCTTGGGCACATCATCTCTAGTGAGGGAGTTGAGGTAGACCCAAGGAAAACAGATGCGGTAAGAAACTGGCCTAGACCCTTGACCCCAACTGACATTAGGAGTTTCTTGGGTCTAGCGGGTTATTATCGAAGGTTCGTAGAAGGCTTTTCATCCATTGCATCTCCTTTGACTTCATTGACTCAAAAAGGTAAAAAGTTTGAATGGTCAGAGGCATGCTAGAAGAGTTTTCAATTATTGAAGGATAGGCTTACTTCCGCTCTGGTGTTAACTTTATCGGAAGGATCTAAAGGGTTCATTGTGTATTGTGATGCATCCCGCGTAGGTTTGGGGTGTGTGCTTATGCAAAATGGGAAGGTGATTACCTATGCTTCGCGGCAACTTAAGGTGCATGAGAGAAATTATCCTACTCATGACCTTGAGTTAGCGGCCGTGGTGTTTGCTTTAAAAATATGGAGGCACTACTTGTATGGTGTTCATGTGGATGTTTTCACTGATCATAAGAGCCTTCAATATGTGTTTACCCAAAAAAGATTTGAATCTTCAACAAAGAAGGTGGTTAGAGTTGTTGAAAGATTATGATATGAGTGTCCTATATCATCCCGGCAAGGCAAATGTGGTGGCGGATGCTTTAATCCGTATGACTATGGGTAGTGTGACTCACATAGATGAAAACAAGAAAGATCTAGTAAAAGATGTTCATCGTTTGACTAGATTGGGAGTGCGATTGGTGAGTTCGCTAAATGGAGGTGCCACGGTTCATCATAGCTCCGAGTCATCATTGGTGGTTGAGGTGAAGTCCAAACAACACCTTGATCAACTATTGATGGATTTAAAGGAATCGGTTCTTGGCAAGACGAACGAGTCATTCTCCTTAGGAGAAGACAGTGTATTGAGGTATCAAGGGAGGTTGTGTGTTCCTAATGTGGATGGATTGAGGGATCGGATCCTTGATGAAGCCCATGGATCCCACTATTCCATCCATCCCGGTTCTACAAAGATGTATCATGACCTTCGAGAAATATATTGGTGGGAAGGTTTGAAGAAGGATGTAGCGAAATTTGTTGCTAAATGTCCGAATTGTCAACAAGTGAAGGCGGAACATCAAAAGCCGGGTGGCTTACTACAGGAGATCCAAATTCCTACTTGGAAGTGGGAAGACATTAATATGGATTTCGTAGTAGGGTTGCCTCGGACTCAAAAGTCATTTGATTCTATATGGGTGATTGTTGATAGATTGACTAAGTCCGCTCACTTTATCCCCGTCAAATCTACGTATTCGGCGGAAGATTATGTGAAGATTTTCATAGATGAGATTGTGTGTCGTCATGGTATTCCGTTATCCATCATTTTGGATAAAGGTGCACAATTCACATCTAGATTTTGGAAGTCGTTTCAAAAAGGTTTGGGTACTAAAGTAAAATTAAGTACCGTCTTCCATCCTCAAATGGATGGTCAAGCGGAACGCACGATTCAAACCCTTGAGGATATGCTTAGAGCTTGCATCATTGATTTCAAAGGGAGTTGGGATAAGCATTTGCCGTTGGTGGAGTTTGCATATAATAATAGTTTCCATTCGTCCATCTCCATGGCTCCCTATGAAGTCTTGTATGGAAGGAGGTGTAGGTCTCCTATAGGATGGTTTGAAGTAGGTGAGTCATCGATATTCGGTCCCGACTTGATTTACAAGACATTGGAGAATGTACATATCATAAGAAATAGGTTGCAAACAGCCTATAGTCGACCAAAGTCCTATGCCGATAATAGAAGAAGGGACTTGGAGTTTGAAGAGGGTGATGAGGTGTATTTAAAAATTTCACCTATGAAGGGAGTGGTAAGATTTGGCAAGAAAGGGAAGTTGAGCCCTCGATATGTAGGCCCTTAAGAGATTTTGGAAAGGGTTGGTAAAGTTGCCTATCGTTTAAGATTACCTGATGAGCTAGCTTTGGTTCATCCGGTTTTCCATGTCTCCATGTTGAAGAAGTGTGTCGGGAATCCCGAGTCTATTCTTCCTCTTGAAGGCCTCGGAGTCAAGGATAACCTCTCTTATGAGGAGGTTCCGGTTCAAATCCTTGATAGGCAAGTGAAAAGGTTGAGGAACAAAGAGGTGGTTTCCGTAAAGGTGCTATGGAGGAACCACCTAGTTGAGGGTGCAACATGGGAGGCGGAGGCCGACATGAAAACCCATTATCCTCATCTTTTTTATGTTTAAGGTTAGTATCTCTCTCTAATGATATAAATACGTTAGATATTGTGAATCCCTGTTGTTTTTGTGAAACTTTGCAAAACTCCTAGTTTTGGAGACTTCTAAAATGGAGTCACTTTAAGGTGACCTTAGATAAATTTGGAAGTTATATTGCTTCTTGCATAATTGAGTCAAGTTTTGTGATTTAGGTATGGTTAATCCTTGCTGATATTGTATTTAGTATATTGATAAAATGAACTTTGTACTAATTGATTTGTGTGATAAATAATTGAGCTCATGCCTATATGAAAAGGAGAAAAACCTCATGAGGAAATGTTGAGATCATGTATGGTAAATTGATGTTTTGTAGTATTTTTATGAAATAATATAGTTCATGCTAACTAAATATTGTGAATTGGTTGAGCTGCTAGTCTTGAGTCTACTCCCACATTTTAAGAGTGTTTGGTGTCATTCGGGGACGAATGTTCCTAAGGGGGGGATAATGTAACATTTTGAAATACCGAGGTCATGTGATAAGACTTAAATGGTCTCCTTAGGATCTAAACCAGTGTTCCTAGCCAATTAGGCATATTTGGAGTCTTTGAAGTGGTGTTGGAACCGAAACTCTTAAACGTCCGGCAAATTGGTTCATAAGAGGGCTAGAGTGTCCTTTTGATTTAACCAAGTTAAAGAGTCGGAATTTGGTAAACAGTTGTAACCATAGGTGTAAAATATTGTGTGGGATGGTATCATGCTGGAAAAGTCAGGGTACGACTCCCCACGGACCAAACAAGGACCCTCGAGGAGGACCCTTGAAGCAGCAGGGCATGACGGACCCCATGGCGGGGCGTCACAGGCGCAACGGGGCATCGAGGCCTCCGTCATGCCAGCCTTAGCGCTTGGGGAGAAAGCCTCTGCCTGCACAAGTCTCTGACCAGCGTGACGGATGTGCAGGACGGAGGGAAGCCAATCCGTCACGGCCACGATGCTCCATCGTCGTGGAACCGTCGTGCGCTTGGGGAGAAAGCCTCCGCCTGCACAAGTCTCTGACCAACGTGACGGATGTGCAGGACGGAGGGATGTCAGTCCATCACGCCCATGACGGACCGTCGTCGGGGATCCGTCGTGGAAGGTCTGTGGCAATTTCGGAAAAGTTAGTTTTTAGTTAGTTAATTAATTAAGTGTCTTAGGGGTAATTAGGGGTTTAAGAGAGGCTAATTAAGTGACTTAAGACCCCACTATAAATACCCAACCCTCATTAGCCTAATCATTCTCTCAAAAAAACAAAACTCTCTTCCTTCTCTCTACTTTCTCTCTCTATTGGAAGACTCCATTGGAGATCAACTTGGGAAGATCTTTGGGGGCTGGATTAGCACGAAATTCACCATCAAAACGTCATCAAACCTTAAGGTATGGGATCTAATTCACCTTTGAGATTCTTTCCTCAAAGGGTTCCTTCAAAGTTTTTTCCAAAAAGTTGAGTTTCTTATGGGTTTCATCACAATCCGAATTTGATCATGTGAATTGAGTTAATTATGTATTCTTTGGGTTAGAATGAATAGATTATCATGAATTGTAACTTTATTATGGTTAATTGATGTAGTTTGATCTAGATTGTGGGTGATGACCCCTAATCCTTAACCCTAAGAGGAAAATTGATATGAATTAGGTTGTGTTTGATTGATCTCATATTTAGTTAAATGGTCTTTAATGATTATTATTGCATTGATTATGGGTCTATTATGATGAAATGAAGTTCTTCACACCTATGTTCTTGAATATTGAATCTAAGTCAAGAAGATACCCTTGAGATCATGATATTAAGCTTTGATGTAGTATTGCTTCATAGTATAGTGCTCCTCTTGATTAGTTCTCGTGATTTGTTATTGAATTACATTGATGTGATGATCTAAGATTGTTTGATCTATGGGTTGATGGTAAGGTCCTTTATTGATGGACTATGGAGGAGTATTGGTAAGTCTTGATGATTCTAGCCTTTGCTTCCAATCAGGGTTAATTGTTGTCAAGTGATAATGCTATGTTGAGGTATGCCTTGATTGATGTGATGAGTCAATATGATGTATGAATTGATATTCTTGGGTTGGTTGTGAGGTTGCTAGGCGTAATATACCATAGGGGAGTTGTTACGATGTGCCCTATTATGATGAGATGTACGAGGATTAACTTCACCTATTTGAATTGTTAATGAAAGGACTAATTCTCATACAATTCATATTGAGCTATAATGATGATATACAAGGGATTGACCCTTCTATCTAATTAAATGGAGAAGATTAATAAAGATTAAAGGCTTCTCTAAAAATGGGGACTTAGCTTAGCACCGAGCGAACTTGACATTGAGAGGTGTTGACTTCCCTTAGAGGAATATTCACCATTTGTTCTTTATAGAGTGTTGACTTCCCTTAGAGGAATACTCACCTATGGATCTACATGAAGTGTTGACTTTCCTTGAGAAATATTCACTCATGAATTCTCATGAGGTGAGGCCCCATTACCGAATGGTATATAGAGGGAATACCTATCTCTTAGTTCTTGAACTATGTTGCCACCATAGGATACTAGCTAGTGGATCCACCTAGATAGCTACTTTCATGTTTGGTTCTACTTTGGCCGGTAGACCACCTTCCATCGGTGTAAGGTTTCACGACACCGGATTCCACATTCGATTATGTGGTCTATGTCGGTTAAGGCAAATGTTCCCTAAACTAAAATGAATGAATAAGGTATAGACTAATCAAAATAACTTGAGAGGTTGGCTATAGCTTAGGTAGGATTATGGGACTCTACCTACGCCTTGCACTAGTTTGCCTTGATAGGAACTTTGAGAGGTCAATATTATGCATGTAAAGCGATGGTATGATATAAATGGTTTGTATGTTGAATAACATGCTTATGAATATAATGTTGTTGTCTTTGCTTGAAGAAGGACGTATTATGATATGAAGAGTATGTTGGTAAGCAAATTGCTAATTGTAGTCTCGGTAGGTTACTTGATTGAGTAGGAGACATGGTAATTTTACTTGATCATTGCACTTGTGACTTAGTGAAGGTTATTATTAGTATGCTTTGCTTTGCTATGGTTTAATTGCATATGCGGTCTGTTATGTTTTCGTAAATGTCCCTTTTTAAATATATTTGATTGGTAATTGTATATGAGATTCCATACTTAGTACATGTGGAGTACTAATCCCTTTTCTTTCCCTTTTCCCAAACATTTTAGGTTCGGGTCGTTGAGCTTGATCCAAATTGCTAGGAAGGAAGACTTGGGTATTTTGCCATCCAAGTGGTAGGTCCTCACTTTCTCGAGGACGTGGCCGATATCTCTCTTTTATGATGTGTAGTTACTGTGATTCTATGTTGACTCTGTTATTCTCTTGAGATGATGTAGTAGACAACCTATATGCGGCTTCTTTCATTTGATGTAGGGCTATGCCCAAGACTTATTGAAATCGATAGATGGTTTATGAGAAGAGACGGTTTTATGACTATTATTTTCTAAATATATAAGTGTATGAAACAAAAGTAGAAGACTAAGTAATCTTCGTATATGAACAAGTCTATGTATACTTGATATATATAATGATGTGAATGTAGAGGTCTATGTAAACCTCCGAGTAGTTTTACATAAAAAGTTTTAAATTCTTTCTGATTTTTAGTCGATGAATGCTATGACGAAGCTAAGGGGCTTGTCTTAGTCCTCCGAGAGGACGACGACGCCGGTTACGTCTTGGGGGTAAACCCGGATGTGACATCTTCCTAGGACTTCCTAAGGAGCCACTTGTGCAATGTCTAGATGGGTTCATGACTTCCGCCTATACTAAGTAACTTACCTTAAGTCCTCCTAGTTAGGATCCTATTCATTTACTTCCATTGTCCATTTTACTTTAGGGAAACTAGAGCCTTAACCGACACTAAGACCATGGGTGCTAAACATGGAATTTGGTGTTGTATAGCCTTACACCAATGGAAGGTGTTCCTACCTAGACAAGGTAGAACATTAACATATATCCTAGCATTCTAAGTGAATTCACTTTGTTAGATCCTATGTGGCAAGCATAGCTTATGGAACTAAGAGATAGGTAGTTTCCTCTACATGTCATTGGTCAATTGGGGCCTTATCTCATGAGCACCCATGTGGGTCCATAGGTGAATATTCCTCAAAGGGAAGTCAACACTCTATAAGGGACAAATGGTGAATTTTTACTCAAGGGAAAGTCAACACCTCTCAATGTCAAGTTCACTCGGTGCTAAGCTAAGTTCCCTTTATTGAAAAGCCTTTAATTATATTTTATAAAACTATAGGCTTAAGATATTCATTCCACATATGCTTATAGCATATTCAAGCACCTATCTTGATTTAGAGTAATCTTGGGCACCCCTATCAAGGCCCCTCTTACTTACTAGATCATCATCCATGTGTGTGTGTACATACATGTGAGAAAACCTTTCACATAACACATAGATATCATACATGTTCATACATCAATGCATAAGTCTATAGGTATAACTATATGAGCAATTCTTTCATATAAAACCCTCTAAGACTCTATGCACATTCATACTTCATCATATCATATAAGCTTAACATGCATAGTAGTAGAAACTAGTGAATATGCGAACTACCTTTCATTTAGACACCATAAACCTTTACTACTTTCAAGCATGCATGAAGTGTGAGTGTGTGTATACATTGGTCAACATGATCTCATAATGGCTATCAACAACTTATTGAGGCAGCCACCCTCTTAGACCACATTACACTTTCAAATATAGACCACACAAAATAATTTAGCATAGGAGACAAGACAACTTCATAGTATACTTTAAGACTCCTAACATTAGCTATTCACACCTTCACATAGGGTTACATGGGTAGGGATCATCAATCTTTAATAATTCATTAATTGCAGCACCTACACATGATCTTAACTTAGCCACTTACATGCTCATAACATTAGTAACATAACCTAGATTAACAACTATAATCGAAGACTAGGCACAAGTTACACATAAGGTGATCATCATTACCACTCATTCATATAATCATCAATTTGCCTTCAAGAACATGGTCAACACATATATAATGACATAAAGTAAACACCTCCACCATAAGTGGACCATACCACACAATGCCATACAAGGCTTCATCAACATTATTATAGAAGAATACAGAAGTAGAAGAGTAGAACAATTCTTACCAATCCTTTAGCCTTTGGTTATCTTTGACCTTTACTACTCTTTCATGGATAAATCAAGTATAGGGCAGTAGCTTAAGTTCCATAATCATACATGAATTCAATTACAAGCTACTACAAGATCATACTACAACTAGCACAACACCTTAGCATACTAGAAGGTAGAAGAACATAGACCATTAGCCAATTTCACTTACATGGATTATAGATCATATTTCATCATAATATTAATCTAAGGCAGTATCTAATCATAAACTTAATCATAATGAAATCATGCTTAAGGCACTTCAAGATCAAGCAAACATAGGCATTAAGCTTATTGATTCGCTAGAATAGAGAGGAATTAACAAACACTATTGATTCTCTAAGGCCTTGATCATCAATCATATTTTAACAATAATGTACATGCTAGGAACCAGCTAAATATATCACTACATCAAAGGAATCATGCTTCATCTATCCACAATTCGAGAGCACATCATATACATAGTATTATCAATCGATAGACTAGAAGAGGCTAGATCAATTCACATAAGCCATCTTTACTTCAATCATACAAGATTCATATTCATAATTCAAACATGATATTAACCTAGAACAGTAGATATAACCAACTTATCGTGATCGAAATCCACATTAAATCATTAAGGGGCCAATGTTACAGTGAACCATGGAAACTACGCTAAACATGTTCAAATCTTCATACATTGATCCTCATGGATCCTTTAACATCAATTCAACATTAGTTCATGTAAATAACAGTATATATAACCACTTCAATGTAATAGAATCATAATTCAATAGACAACAAATCAAGATCACAAAGCCCATGCAAAGACTAAATCAAGTTTGGAAGAGACATGGGTTCATCATGCAATTGGAGTTAAATTTACTTTAAAACCACTGTATTAACTTCAATTCAGCATGCTTTAATCGTTCAAAACATTTTTAGAAAGAGCCCATGGCATATTGAAGAAGAAGATTTTTGATCATATTTTTCTCTTTTGAAACTTTGAGATTTAACTCTCTAAATGGACGGATAACTAGAGATGAAGATCACCATCCCTTTATCTACATGGATACCTCTAAAACTTGGTGAATAAATCATGCCATTCCAAGCTCCAAGCTATACTTGAGCTTCAACAACAATGGAGGTTTCTAGGGAGAAGATTTTTGGAGGGAACGATTTCTTACGTGTGTATGGGATTGGGAATAGGAGGTTCACGTATTTGATGACTTATATACACCCAATATTAGGTAAATAACTCAATTAGTTTTAGGATGTGGGGTGAATTTCCCATTCACCCTTTTAATAAAACAGTACGCAGGCATCAGGTTGCAGGCACGAGCGACGGAGCCATCTACTGGTCGTAGGTCAGTCGACGGGCCGTGTATTGGCTTCTGTCGATTGGTCCTTGGCCAATTTTTTTGGATTGAGACCTGACCAATATAAGTACAAATCGATGATACCTCACTTACGGGACGTTGGTTTACCAACTGGCCGTCGTTTGGTCCGTCGATTGACACTGCCAAGGCACTGTCTCGGCCAGCCTTGGGTTCTTCTTGTGGGGACTTTTGCAGATCCCTTTAGACATCTTACCCGGACGTTTACCATGTAAATACAACCCTTAACAAGTTTTAGACATTCCACATAAGTTTCAGCCAAAACTAATATATGTAACTCATCCAAACATGCAAGGCCCCATCAAGACGTACATGAACGTCTCAAAGGCTAACTTTCGAATGTCTTGGACATTCTTGGACGTTTGACCTCAAAACTTCTAGAAACTTCATAATACCATTAAACATCATTATCACTCATTTTAAGACTTTATAAGCTCATTCATACACATATAAGCACGCATAGACATATGAGGCACATAGGTGACTAATCGTCGAACGTTTTTGGTCGACCCTTGACGTTTGACTTCCAATTCACCTCAAACTTTATACACTACCTCTAAACCATATTATAATTCATTTTAATACCTTATAACATTAAGACAAACATTATAGGCTCTAGACACCCTATCTCATTTTAGGGGTCTTACAGCATGAGAAGAATTATGCAACTCATGATCTTGAGTTAGCGGTTGTGGTATTTCCTTTAAAATAAGGAGACATTATGTGTAAGGTGTTAATATTGATGTGTATACCGACCATAAGATTCTTCAATATGTGTTTACACAAAATGAGTTAAATCTCCGACAAGGAAGATGGTTGGAATTGTTGAAAGATTACGACATGAGTGTCCTCTATCACCCCGGCAAGGCCAATGTGGTTGCGGATACTCTAAGTCGTATGACCATGGGTAGTGTGTCTTATGAAGAAGAATCCAAGAAAGACCTAGTGAAAGATGTTCATAGGTTGGCTCGATTGGGTGTTAGGTTGGAAGATTCCCCAAATAGTGGTTTTAGGGTTCATCATAACTCCGAATCGTCTTTGGTGGTGGAGGTCAAGTCTAAACAACACCTTGATCAACAATTTATGGAGTTGAAGGAATCGGTTCTTGGTAAGCTAAATAAGTCATTCTCCTTAGGGGGGTGTTTTGAGGTACCAAGGAAGGTTGTGTGTTCCCAATGTTGATGATTTGAGAAACCGGATTCTTGAGGAAGCTCATGGTTCCCGTTATTCAATTCATACGGGTTCGACAAAGATGTATCATGACCTTAGAGAGGTGTTTTAGTGGTAAGGATAAAAGGGGACATAATGGAGTTTGTTACAAAATGTCCCAATTGTCAACAAGTGAAAGTTGAGCACCAAAAGCCGGGTGGTTTACTTCAAGAAATCCAAGTTCCCACTTGGAAGTGGGAAGACATTAACATGGATTTCGTGGTAGAGTTTCCTCGGACTCAAAAGCAACATAACTCTATATGGTTATGGTGGATAGGTTGACCAATTCCGCACATTTTATTCCCGTCAAGTCCTCTTACTCGGCGGAGGATTATACAAGTATCTTCATATATGATATTGTGTGCCGCCATGCTATTCCATTATCCATCATATTGGATAGGTTTTCACAATTCACATCTAGGTTTTGAAGGTCATTCCAAAAAGGTTAGGGTACAAAGGTGAAGCTAAGCACCATTTTTCATCCCTTAACGAATGGTCAAGCAGAGCGTACTATTCAAACCCTTGAGGATACGCTTAGATCTTGTATAATTGACTTCAATAGAAATTGGGATAAACACTTGCCTTTGGTTGAGTTTTCTTACAACAATAGTTATCATTCATCTATATATATGGCTCCTTTTGAGGCCTTGTATGGTAGGAGATGTAGGTCTCCAATTGGATGGTTTGAAGTGGGCGAGTCTTCACTTTTGGGTCCCGAATTGATTTATAAGACTTTGGAGAAAGTTCATATAATAAGGAATCGTATAATAACAGCCTATAGCCAGCAAAAGTCATATGCCTACCATAGGATAAGAGACTATGAGTTTGAAGAGGGTGATAAGGTGTATCTAAAAATTTCACCTATGAAAGGGGTGGTGAAATTTGTCAAGAAAGGGAAGTTTAGTCCTCATTATGTGGATTCGTATGATATTTTGAAAAGGGTTGGCAAGGTTGCATATGAGTTGAGGTTACCTAGTGAATTGGCTTCGGTTCATCCAGTGTTCCATGTCTCCATGCTTAAGAAGTGTATCGGTGATCCCGAGTCTATCCTTCCTATTGAGAGTCTAGGTGTGCAAGAGAACCTCTCCTATGAGGAGATTCCGGTAGAAATCCTTGATAGACAAGTAAAGAAGTTAAGGAACAAAGAGGTGGCTTCCATAAAGGTATTGTCAAAGAACCACCTAGTTGAGGGTGCAACATGGGAGGCCGAGGTCGACATGAAGTCCCGTTACCCTCATCTATTTGATAACTAAGGTTAGTTGTTCCTATTTATAGTGAAAATAATTATTTTAATTGAAGTTACTTTGATTTTTGGTAAAATACTGAAATATATGTTTTGTTAAAGTGATTTACATTGAACTATGCGTATAGAAGTGAAATTTTTCAAAAAAAATACTCTTTTACTTGATTTGAACTTATGTGGTGTATTTTGGTATGTTGTTTGTTCATGAGTTGTATTGAGCATGTTTGATATGTGTTGAAGAAAGCTTTGGCATAAGTGAATATGCACGTAGTAAATATTGGGCTCTTATGAGTTGAAAATGATGTTTTGAGTTGCATTGTGTGAAAGTCATGTGGTTATGTTGATTTGAGTTGTTACTCATGTTTTGATATGTTGTTGTTGGTTGGGCTGCTAGTATTGAGTCTATCCTTTCCCTTCAAAAGATTTTAGTATCATTCGGGGACGAATATTCTTAAGGGGGGGATAATGTAATACTTCGAAAGTCCAAAGCCTAATGTAGAGACTCACATGAGTGTCTAAGGGTTGTAACACTGTTTTAAGTTCAAAAATAATGTTTAATAAGTCATTTAGGAAGTTTTAGAGTCAAGACGTCGAGAAACGTCCATGACGCCCGGAAACTAGTTCGAGAGGTGCTAGTGTGCATTAGCCTATTTGACTAGGTTTTAGGAGTAGGAATTTGATGGAATTTTGTAGTAACATGTCTAATATGTATTAAAGTTAGTTTATAGTCGAAATGTACGGGTACAACTCCCCAAGGACCAACCAAAGGGTCCTTGAGAAGGACCCTTCCATTATGGCTAAAAGTTGTCTTGAGATAGTAGCCATCGACGGATTGCAGGCGACGAGGCTTAGGTGGACCTACGGGGCGTCGATATCTCTATCGATGAATACTTAGCCTTTTTGGAAAAAATTCCATTTTGACAAGTCTCAGTCGCAAACAACGGACCTGCAGGACGGTTGGTCCCAAGGTCCGTCGAGTAACCTACGGCCCGTAGGTCGGGGTCTCTTAGGTCAGGTCTGCAACTGTTCAGTGAAATTTTAAGTGGGGTCATTTAATTAATTAGGAAGCTAGTTAATTAGTTAGGGGTTAGGTGAGGTCTAATTAAGTTAGTTAATGACTTATATAAAGACCTAAACCTAATTAAACTAACCCAACCCCCATATTTCCCAAAACACAATTGCTCTTCCTTCTCTCTTGTTTCTCTCTCCCAAAGAAACTCCATAGAAGACCAAGTCAATGAGGGTTATAGGGCAGCAATAATACTACTTTTATCCATCATTCTTCATCAATAAACATGGTATGGAATCGTTTCATCTTTGGGATTCCTTTCCCCAAATGGTTCTTCAAAAATTGGTTTTCAAAAAGATGATTTCATATGGGTTTCTTCCTAATACGAATTTGATCTTCTAAATTTCTTTGTTCATGATTTATTTAGGTGATTATGATTAGATTATGATGTATTATGATTCAATTATGCTATTCTTAATCAGTTAACCTAGTTTGTGAAGTATATCATGAATTTGACCCAAATCCCTAACCCTAAGTTATAAACTAGTGATGAATTGATGTGTAGTGATTCAATTCACTTCATTATTGTATTAATTACTATTGTGTGATGATATTACACCCATTTTTTGGTTGAATTGGATGGTTCATGGTAAAACCTTGGATGATGGCTTGTGAAGGAGATTGGGTATGTGTTGTGATCTCAAACCTTTACTTCAATTATGATTACTTGTGTTGGGTGATGAAGTTATATTAAAGTATACCTTATGATAAGATTAATTAGGGTAGGTATGATATTAAAATAAAATGTCTTGATATATGGCTTGTGAGTTGTTGGCTAAGATGTAATGGTATAAGGTTGGTGATGATTTGCCTATGTGCCTTATTATGATATGGTGATGTAAATGTGCTAACCTCACATGTGTGAATTGTATTTAAAGGACAATACTCATGTAATTCTCTATGATCTATGACTATGACTATGACTATATAAGGGGTAGGCCCCTATGACCTAAAACTAAGTTATGATTGTTAATGAAAGACATTTTAAAAGGGACTCTAACTTAGCACCGAGTGAACTAGAGTGAGTGTCCTTTCCCACATAGGGAAGGTAGGTTCACTAATGTACTCTTGATATTGGAGACTATAATGCATGTAGCATAAAGAGGGTCCCAGATACATCTCCTATTTCTTGAACTATGTTTCCCTCATAGGAAATACTAGCTAGTGGATCCACATAGATGCTATGTTCATGTTTTGATAATACTTTGGTAAGTAGTCCACCTTCTTTCGGTGTAGGGTTTCATGACACCGGATTCCACATTAGCTCATGTGGTCAATGTCGGTTAAGGCAAGATCTTCCCAAAAGGTAAAATGAAGTAATAAAGTGAACTCTAACTAGGATGACCTAAAGGCTTTGGCTTAGTCTAGCTAGGGGTATGTGACTCTACCTATACATTGCACTAGTTAGCCTTGAGGGAAGTCTTAGAAGGATGTGTTTAGGTGCTTATGTGCTTATAAATGTAAATGATATGTATATGTTGATCTTACATGTTAATGACACTATGTGATATGGGTTTCACTTATGAACATGTGGTTGGTCTCTATTGCTAAAGTATGATGATGTCTAATCTTAATGATTTAGTATGAAAAGTTGAGCATTGGTTGTAGTTCTTGTTGGGTTTACTTAGTTGGGTAAGGTTATGGGGACTTACTTAATCATTGCACTAGTGGACTTAATGGGGATGTATGAGTGATGGTCTTGCTTAGGTTATGATGTTATGAACTCTATTGCATCCTTGTTAATATTATTACTTGATTATAGAGTTTTCTTGATTATGTGCTCAATTATGTTGATATGCATGTTGACTTGACTAGACTTGGTATTGTTGGTCTTGTGATGTACATGGTCTTGACTTAAGGAATATGTGCTTATTGAATTTATTGGTTCTTAAATGTGCATAAGGTATTTCTAAAGTGACTTTGCATGCTTTTTAATAAATGTCCCTTTTTGGCATGGTTTTTATGTTGTATGTGCATGTGATTCTATACTTAGTACAAGTGATGTGCTAACCCCATTTATCCCTTTTTCCCCAAAATTTTAGGTTCCGGCCGTTGAGGAGATTGTGGTCATTTGCACGAAAGGCTTGGAACCATTCTCCAAGTCGGTATGGCCTCAAGTCCGAGGATGATGCCTTGTTATTACTTTAGCTATGTTTTCTTTGATATAGTCTAAAGACGATCATTTCATTCTACTTGTTTCAAGATATTGTTGTAAGCCCTAAGTTGTATTCATACATTGTGTAAGGGCTTATGCCCATGTTGATTTGACTTTGTTAAGATGGTTTAATATGAGACATCCGTTTTAAGACTATGTTATGTGTTATATATATATATATGTGTGCCATAAAAGTAGAAGACTATGTAATCTTCTTATACGAAGGGTCTATGTATACTCGATATGAATATATTATGTGTAAGCAAGAGGTCTAAGTAAGCCTCATGAAGTAGTGTAGATGAAAAGTTTTAAATATTCCGCATTTTTAACCTATGAATGTAATGATGAATGCTAAGAGGCTAGTCTTAGTCCTTTTCGAGGACGACGACGCCGGTGTCTAGGGGGTGCTCCCTTGATGTGACAGTGTTGAAGTTGAAAGTCTGAAATGAATATATATGAAAATCATGGTTGAAATGGATGTATGAATGTAGTTGAATTCTTGTATATGATTTAAATGTGCAACTAAAGCTTAATATGAATCTTGTGCATGATATGATTATGTATTGTGATTGATCCATTCTAAATATAGATTGTGCCATGAGGGGTGAGTCTTGTATGATATCTATGATTGTATCTGAGCCTAGAACTTTCCCAGGTTGTTGAAGTGAAATACAAGTGTTATTGTGTTTAGAAGATGATAATAGGCCTTCTTTGAAATGTCTGAAATTTGTTCATAAAGAATATCCCTAGTACAGATTGAGCCTTTTTATCCTTGATTTTTTACTAACCCATATGATTAAGATGAATCCCTTTTATTGGTACCGTTAGCTTTGATCCCAATCCCTAATGCACTATGTTATGAGGAAAAGTGATAAACATCGGAATGAGTAAATAGGGTGGAAATGTTCAGTTGTTGGGGAAGAGTGAAAGAAGAGGTTAAAAGATACCCCCGAGTGTGAATCTGAGATTGTCCCTGGTCCTTAGGACGTTGTGCACTTTGACTAAGGATAAAAACCTAATTAGAAGGTGGCTAACTTAGTGCTTACCTTAATGATGTCCCTGGCCCATACAAGGGCATTATGCACCTTAACTCGAGAGAAATGTCCAAGGCAAGGGTGGCTATTATTGAGTGTTAAAAAAAATAAAGGGTAAAATGGGTAACAATAGTGGAAACCTATGAAGATTAAGGGGGCTAACGAAAACAAAAAATTGTGAATGTAAGAGGGAAGTTTAATATGGTGCATTAGGGAGGATAAGTTAATAATTTTTATCTAAACGAATCTTCCTTTACCTTAAGCCTACATTACAACCAAAACAAGTCCTGTTTGATTTTGAGCATGACACGGTTTGTTAGTAGATATGTACATAATGGGCAAGCTTATGGTTCTCAGTGCATACATGTTTGATGTTGTTGTTGAGTGAGAGTGTACCTTGTTTGCATAGTCCTTAAAGTATATTCACTTGGCTGAGTTGAGTGTGTGGACTATTTTTTTGGAGTGAGAGGCACTTGTTGTAGGAAGAATAGGTGATATGTAATGGTGTACCTGTTGTTAAATGTGTTGGGTACAAAAAGTTGTCAAGTCATTTACGGTAGTCATGCATACTATGAATAAAAACTTGTTTGTATTGACTGGTTTCAGTTCTATGGAAGAAAGCAGTGGATGCACAAATATAGAGTAGTGAGTCTAGGTTTAGGAGTAGCTAGTAAGTTGTTCGAAGACGAACAAAGCTTTAATTGTGGGGCAGTTATCTTAGGCATATTTATTTGCCTAAAATGCTAATTATGCCTGCATTTAAGTTAAGTTTGAAGTCGAAATGTATTTGTTCATAGTCTTATAGAGCCTTTTGTTTGTTTATGAGCAAAACAGCATGATTAGTTGTGTAGGTGAGCTTAAGGGGAGAAACTGGCACAAAAAAATGCACAATGGGGAACCCAAATGATCCGAGTTCGAAAGAAGCACAGAAGAACAAGGATAAAAAGAAATCAAAGGCATTGTCGTATCCTCTCTGTGTCGCAAAGAGGACTTATATTTTTGGCTTGTGAAATTCAGATTGAGGAAGAGTGTTCCATGCCCTCTCCAAGTCGCGGAGAGGGAGCCCCATTTTAATTCAGCGAAGCGAGTTGGAAGCAGAGTGCTCTGTGTCATTCCCACATCGGGGAGCAGGCTAGTTTGCCCAGAATCAAATTTGAAGAGTCCCTCAGCGTCGCGCCCCTCCCAGATTTTGGTTGTTTTGACTTTTAGTATAAATAGTTGAATATTTTATTTTATTATTGTTGTTTTTGTGGGTTTTGAATAATGACCACTTGGGAGTATATTTTCATCAGTTTTAGGGTTATTTGTTAAATTCTTTTCTTTTCGATCTCTTGATGATTCAAAAACATTACTTGATCGATTATTGGATTATGAGTACATAATTAGCCTAGTTCTAGGGTTGTGGCTACAGGATGATCAAAATCTATTGATTTTGTTATTGGGTTAATGTCAATTATCATATGAATCTTTCTTATGTTCTTTATTTTCGTATTTTGTGATTGATCACAATTGAAATAAATCTATTGTCCAAATTAAACTCGAGAGAGGAATAAGAGGATAGAAGGTGGGTCATAAGGAGCATGATTAATTTTAAATAACTAGGGTTAATTTTTATCAAGTATACCGATACAAAAAAGGTTAATTTGCAGAGGTTTATTTGTGGGGGTTTTTTAAAAATCCACTATAAAATAATTTTGTTAAGTTTATTTTAACCCATGCGATATAATTTATTTTGTGACGATTTGATCGTGGAGGCTTGTGATAACCTTTGCAAATTGCATCAATTTGTGTGGTTTTGTGAATGCCACAATTTATTATAATTTGTAGCGGTTTTATTGTGGAGGTTTATGATAACTTCTAAAATTACATCAAATTGTGAACTTTGTAAATGCTATAATTCATTACAATTTTTTACACTTGTACAAAATAGGAAATAAACCAACAAATTTGAAATATAGAAAACACTTAAGAAAATAAGATAATCGTGGAAAGTTGAAATACAACTTATTATATGCATTGCATGTTGAATTAGCATGAGAAGATTAAGTTTTAAATTGAATTGCGGTATAAAAGTACAAATAATTTAGATATTTAGGTTCATTCTTTCAAGAGAATGAAATAATAGATGAAAATGTTACTCCTATAACATGTAATTGAATGGTTAAAATAAAAACTTTATTGAGGTCTTATGTGATATGTGTGTGTGTGTGTATATATATATATATATATATATATATATATATATATATATATATATATATATATCAAGTAAAAGGTAAATTGATATGATAACAATTATATGATAATAAGCACTAGGTTGATAAAGTCTAATATATTTCCATGAGATGAATATTTCAAAGAAGTGGATGTTGGATGCGTAATCATACAAGATTAGGTAAGATTAAAAAAATAACAACCTTCACCATAAGGTACTAGTAGCATATTTTGACTTTAAAATGAGAAATCATTTGAGGTGATTTAGGTATTATTTATTTTTAATAAGATTAGGATGTCAAAATCTGAATATAATTAAGTTGTGCATTAAAATTTTAATATTTGACTTTAAAAACAGGTTTTAAATATTAGGATGTTCTATTAAGACCCAATTATTATATTTTTAAGATTATTTTTACATATAAATGTATAAATTTGTCTGTATCTAAAAATTAATATATATATTAATTTATGAAAATGTGAAATTCATCTTATACTATTTCAACAAAATATTATTATGTTATAAGAATATATGGTGTTATTGTGATCAAAGAAAATATGAAATAAAAATAATAAACTCAATCACTATAATCTAATTACTATATTACCTTTTTTACATTTGTTTGATGTGAAATCACTTGTTATAGTTTTAAACATTAAGTTATCAAACATAGTTATTAATTGTGTTAATTTGTCATGAATTAAGATTTATGGTGTTTTCTAACTTGAATATTTTAAATGAAGTCTATGTTAAAAATGACAGAATTGGTGTTTCTTAATGACGAGAGGGAGTTGGTTGGATGGTAAGCACCCCTCACTTCCAATCCAAAGGTTTCGAGTTCGAGTCACCAAGTGAGAAAAAGGGGTAGGAGTTGGGTTGCGAATTTGAGTCACCAAGGGAGCAAAAGGGGTTGGAGCTCCTGGGGGAGGGTTAAAAAAATGGCAAAAACCCTTTCAAAAGGATTAAATAAGATATTGAGACTATATTGTGTGGATTATATACCCCTGTAGAGTGTAGATTAATTTTGTGTGGGTCAAAAAATCCCACAAATCGATAAAAACCCTCCACAAAATGACCCCTTTTTGTATTATAATTTGTGTTTGTATAAAGCGAGAAAGAGAGAAAGACAAAAAAAACTGTGCAGGGGAAGATCGTATTTGTATAATCGTAAGTGTATAAGAAAAAAATATATGCATTTGTATATCTAGATACAATTGTCTCTCGCTTTATACAAACACAAACACAATGTATACATTTGTGTTTGTATAAAGTGAGACTTTATACAAATATAAACACATTTTATACATTTGCATTTTTGTATAAAGTGAGAGCGGGTAGTGAGTGAGCGAAATCTGGGAGAAGGGAGAGGGGGGAACTAAAAAACATGTATATATACAATTTCTCTCGCTTTATACAAACACAAACACATTTTGTACATTTGTGTTTGTATATAAGCGAGAGATGCGAGGAAGAGGACGACAATGACGAGTGAGATTCACCAGGAGAGAGCCAAAATAGCAACGATTTGCTATGGAGTATAATTAAATCAAACTATGATTATCGCATTTAATTTGAATTAATAGTTCGTTATTATATATAATTTTCTCATTTATATACTAAGCTATGTTATGTGCCTCACAAGTTAGAATTTTTTTTAACTTATTACTTTTTTTGAGAAAAAATATTTTAACTTAAAATTAAGTGCTTTGTAATTTAGTCAAATACTCCAAAAATGCTTAGAAATTATTTTAGAAGTGCTTAAATAAGTCTATCCGAACAAACACTAACATCAAAGGCTAATGATGGTTATTACAAAAATATCTATATGACTTAAAGACCTTTTTAGTCTTTGTAGTGAAGAGGATTGTATTTTAAGAATAATCATTTGCATTCATAGCCTCTTTCTCCAATTAGAGCCTTGTACTTTCACTTTAATATGTGTTTGAGCTTCATTCCAAACACCCAATACTATTTTTGCCCTCAAACTACAACAACATAATGTTGGCACCTATTTAGATCCTCCTTTAAATTACATTTTTTTTATTTGAGTTTCTAAGTTATTAACAAATCAAATACGATATTGTGTACCATTATTTCTCATCATTATTAGTATTTGCTACTACACTTAGTATTGCCATCATTGTCACATTTTTAGAATTATTAATATAATTATATTTTTATGGAAGCAACTTCTATCACTTTACACCTCCTTTTAAGACAATTGATGGTCATGACTTTATTTGAAGTTCCTTAGTTCAACAAATTAATTGTATTTTTATCGAAGTTGTTTCTATCACTTTACCCCTTTTAAGACAATTCATTGTCGTCGCTTCATTTGATAAATTCATAACGAATATATATTATTTTCTTATTTCGTAAGAACATTTCCTTTTCTTTTTCCTCTCTTAAAAATCATTTTTGTTTATAGTGATTATTGCTACATTCTTAAAAAAAAACAAAGAACATAAAAGTGAAAGAACTCACGACTGCAATTCATTCCATATTATTATTATTGTTTTTAGTAGAAATAATATTTTTAATTGGCACGATTAAAACACAAAAAATAATAATAGTAAGGAAGCAATGGCAGGCTAGGAATATATATTCGATTGCAAAGTATAGAGGGAAAAGAAAAGGAAATGTTTGCATGAAATAAGAAAATAATAATACTATACGGGAAGAATGTTAATTTAGCATAATGTAAAAAAATATATTATTTTATGGTACTTAGTTTTCTTCTAGTTTTTTCCTAACTTGAGTTGTTTTTTCAAAATAAAAGAATGAAACAAACTAAATATAAATAAATAAACAAGAAGAACGCTCTTCCAATATGTTATATTTCCTTATTTCATTTATTGGATTTTAATCTCTTTTCCAATTTTCCAATGATTTCCTAGACGGTTTTCTATCAAAATATGGTAATTCTCATTTTTTGATAATATTTTACATTAATTTTCATGAATAAAAGAAAGCAAAAATTAAGGAAAAAAGTAAGTCATTGATGTCTATATAAACAAACCAATGGAGTATCATGCATGTAATAAACTGAGTTATGCTTCATCATCTCAATGTAAGTTCATGGTCACAAAATTGATACTAAATGTTTTTTCTTTTAATATTTTAGAAAAGAAGTTACTTTAATTTTATGTGATATTTTGAATTTGATATTCATTAACTTTGTTAGTTTTGCATTTACAGTTGTTCGAGCTAGTTTGATACTTTGTTTAGTACTTACACACCAAATTGAAGCAAGATGTCTACCTCAAAAGGCAAATCAATTGAGAACTGGGAGAAGCTGGTAGATATGAGATAAGAGATAGACTAGCGAACAAATAATATTAAAAATCAGCAAGAAAGTAGCACTGATATCAGGAAAGAAAGATTAGAGGCCACAATTGAACTTTGGAAGTTGAAGGACAAAGAAGATCAACTGGAAGACAAATTTGGAGAAATCTGGGATTCCTAAAAGAATGCTCTAGTGCTCTTTATTCGATTACTTAATGATTTTGCAAGTTATTTAAAATAATGTTTAGAATTCTACTTGGCCTATAGATTTAGAATTTTAATTTTTCCACATTTGTTATTATTAGGAGTTCAAGTTTTTTTTATATATTATTAAAATAAAGAAAAGTTCAGTTTAAAGTACATGCGAATCTCATTGATTGAGAATTTATCTATTCAACGTTTGATTTAATGTTTTTTAGTTTAATGAAATTGTTTGTCTTAAACCAATCATACAACAACATAATGTCATTGTCTTTTCCTTTGATGGTTAACACTCGCATTGGGATCTCAATTAATCGAAATTTGCGTCGTGTAAAAGAAATGTGCTTCTAATAAGATTGTTCTTTTCATACCCAGAAATTTGATCAAGAATAAAAAAATCTTATTCATCACAAAAGAATCTTTACTAATGCTCCCATTTCACTTTGTTAATGATTATTTGCAAGTGCAAACCCTATATATTTGTCAAACCAACCAAACAAAGTACCTACAAAATTATCAAGGCTATCTCTAACTAATGAAATTCATAGTTCATTTTTAATTTACATGTTCAATTATTGATTAATTTAGACTATATAAATAAACTCTCATCACTTCATTATGCTAACTTAACATTCTTCCCTTATAATATTATTATTTTCTCATTTCATGGAAATATTTCCTTTTCATTTTCCTCTCTTACTTTCTTGAGATTAACTTTGAAATCGAATATATACTGGTCTACATTTTTTTTGTTGCTGCAAAGATACTAATTATATCAACTTAAATAGCATTGGCGCAACGGCAAGAAGCTTTGGGAGAGACTGGCTAGTTACGCAACAAGGGGGAGAATACGGAGTCAGATCATTACAAGAGGGGGATCATTACTTCATTAAATCACGTATTGCATTGGCTTGATGTAAACACCCGATGCGGGTAAGTTTCTTCTTGAATCACTTATTGTTCATTTCAATGTCAACAATAACTATCATACGAACAATAAGTTGTTTAGCCCGACCCATAGAGTTGTCATGACAGAAAGAGGTTTCAATCGATTTTATGGTTAGCCAAGTAACTATCATACGAACAATAATTGTTTGTTTGAGAAGCCTGGCCTTTCTCAATCGCCTCAACAGAGGGCCAAATTGTAGGAGGTTACAAAGTCATATCTCTACCCCAGATAGAGGAATATAAATGCATTGGTTTTTTCGGAATATAAATAGGAGCTTTTTTGTTGACAGTCCTTTACGAGTACAATACAGTGGAACAAAGAAGAGCTTTATGGGACACTAAGGGATCATTAATGCAAAATAAGGTGCATTAGTAATGCTTGCATTAGTAGTGCTTGCATTAGTAATGCCTGCATTAGTTATGCAAGTATTATTTCTTATACATTGTTTGGTTTGATGTACTAAAAATAACAAAGCTTGCATAATTTCTATTAAAAACATACATGTTTACAAAAATATCCTTCACACTTTTGTACACATCATTTGCAACAAAGTTATTTGTTAAACATCAGAAAATATTTCTTTGCTAAAACATCATTAAATCTTCATTCTTTTTTTTTCAAAAATATTATTAACTAATTATACTATTGCGTTAAAATATTTTTATGAAAAATTGGCAAACAATTTCTTTTGTCTACATTGAAAACAAAGCATTTAGGTTGTTATCAAATACTAATAACATACAGGAAAGTGATGCAATCAACTCAAGAAAAAGAGAGTAATTTACTTTTTTCACATCTAATTATTACTTGACTATTAAGATAAATCAACTAAGATCAGATTTTTTTTAAAACAAAAATAATTCTACCTTAATTTTTTATTCATATTTTAAGGATGAATTTATGTACTACTAATTAAGAAAATAACGGAGGTGAAAAAAGAATAATTTTTTTTTTTTTAATTAATAAGTTGGGGTGAGGCAGTGGGTTGCTTAAAATTTTTCTAGCGTCACAATAATAATTTTTTTAATTAAATTATATTAATTTTTTTTTTAAAAAAAAAGAAATAGTTAAGAGGCCATAAAATCTATTAAGACACCAATAAATTAAAAGATACTGAAAAGCAAATAAAAATAAAAATAAAAATTTATGACAAAAAAAATGAAAAGACTTTAAGGGTAGTTTTGTAATTATTAAATCTAATGCAAGTGTTAAAATGCTATGTATTACTAATACCTAAAATTCCTTGGTATTAGTAATACACAACTTAATACACATCTAATGCATGCATTATATTTTCTAATACACTCTACCAAACGACCCCTAAAAGTACAGCCCAAGGAGTAGTCATGCCTTGGCTATTGTGTGGGGATTCTAATATGAGGTATAATTTAGTAAAGACAAACTTTCACATATAGCCATTTTAAAAAGACGGGGTTATAAGGTTTAAATTCTTTTTAACGATAAAGTTACTTATTCTTTTGAAATTTAAATTTTAAATTAATTATTTAGGTATTTAATGATAACTAATTTGGTGATTTTTGCTAAAGGACGTGTGTTCTTCCCATTTTATAAAGTCATCACTGAAGTTGTCCCGAATTTTTTAAAAAAATACCTTAACTTTGCAACCATCTTATTACCACACTAAGCAATTTTGAATAGATATTATAAATCATTTTTCGTCAATCTGACACAGAGAGTGGTGTGCACTCTCTCAAAGAAAGTGAACAGACTAAAATAACTAATATAATTTTATTTTTACAAGTATTTTATTATAAAATATATTTTCTTTTTTTTTTAACTTTTTGTCCTTTTTTTTTCTCTTTATTTTCAAAAGGTTATTGTCATCTCCAATCCATTGAAGTTTCTTACTTTCAATGTCACCATTTTTACCACAAAATCACCTCCTTTTTTAATTACTATTAGTTTTACTCTCTTTAATTTTAAAACTTTATCTAAATATTTTCTTACATTTCGAACAATTTGATAAACTCATTAGATTTCAAGATGATTAGGAAGTATCAATAGTTTTTTATCCGATTTCAATTAAGTTCTTTCAATTTTCGGGAAATTAATTGATTCTTTTAAAATTATCATTTCTAATTTTGAATTTATATGAAAATGAGTACTTGATGATACCTTCAAAATTTTAATTTTTCTTAGAAAAATCATTAATTTTGTTATCAATAATTCAATAAAGTCTAGATAATAGTATGAATTCTATAAAGAATTTGATCGAAAAAAAAAAGAAGAAAAAGAAAATAAAAAAAATAAAAGTGGAGTTCAATTTGACATGGGGGGTAGGAGGTGAAGAAAAAAAGGAAAATGGAGATGAATCACTTGAAAGTGGGAGGTGGAAAATGAAATGAAATTTAAGATATATATCAAAATTAAAATTTAAAAGTAAGAGAGAGAGAAATAAAGAAAGAAAAAGATAAATGAAAAAGTTAAAATGAAAAAAAAATTAATTAAATTAACATGTATCATGATATAATTGGTGTGTGAACTCACTTGCTTCTTAAAATTTGAGCTGATCGAAAAATAGTTTAATAATATCTATTCAAAATTATTTAGTGGGGTAATAGGGCAGTAACAAAGTTAAATTGTCTTTATGAAAATCTGAGAGACCTTCGATGATGACTTTATGTCTTTTCTCAAAGAAAAACTTATTTGGAGGTTTTCAAATAATTATGAAAATATATTTAATCAGATTCTTCAAAAGTGTCGGGTTCTTTAAAATTAGTATTAATTTAAAAATCAAATATTATTAAGTACGAGATTTGACAGCTAAAAAGTCAGAAAGTTCGCTTATTCCCATTAATCTTAAATTTTTTTCTTGAAAATATTAGTTTGGGTACACTTAATTGCTTTATTTGATAGCTTTGAAAAATAAAAATGTTGACAACTTTGTTGTTTTTGTTATTATAATGAGTATATAATTTAAATGAATCTCAACCATAATTATTATATAGTACACATTTTACAAATCTATAAGGCCATTGAACATAACTTGACCTAATATTACTTGACCGGATCTTTATCCCATCCTTTTTGGATTAATTTTTTTTTTCTATTTTTTAAATAATGCATGCTATATTGAGATTATTTAAGTTAATAAGCATATATTACAACAAATTAATACAACTTGAGTGAAAGGGAGTTTTAGAATTTAAAAATTCGTGGGATTCTAGGATTAGTTTTCCTATTCTTATGCTAATGAGGGTTTAGGAATATTGTAACTGCATGGATTTGAAGATTTTTTTTTTAACAATACACGTAAAAGAAAGTCTCAAGTGAATACTTTTTTTTTATCTTAATTCAAAATACTTTCTTCTTTGTTATTATATTTGAAATAATTTTATCCTAAATGATATGACAAATCAACTCATTTCCGTTATTTCGTCATAAGTTATAATAACAATTTTTAAAATAAATTTACTTAGTTTCATAAATATAATTTTAATTAGTATTAAATATGTTTTTGAAAATATTGACATTTGTCATTATTTGTGTGAGTTGATGATATATGTCTATTTTTATTTAATAGTGTGTACTTAATAATTGTATAATATCTAATTACTTATTATTTAAATTTTGGAAAATTTGTGGCGCTGACATGTGACTTTTTTCTTCTCCTTTTATAAATAGATAGATTTGTATTCTTTTACATAATTTATCCTTAGATTACAGTTTTATTTCTAAATTACATTTAAATATTATAAATTATTTAATAAATTAAATATTAAATAGCAAATAGTAAATCATCATATTAGTATACATAAATTATCACTAACTCTTCATTATGTAAATGTAACACCGACTATTATATTCATTATGTTTTTTACTCTCGTCTCTCATCGATAATCTCAAATGGATTAATATTATATTTGTGATAACTCTTTGTGTTCCTCAATGATATCCTATAAATAGAGACATTTAACACAATCATGTACCCATTTACACCAATTGAAAAAAAAAATGAGTATGCTCTCTTCTCTCATCTCTTTTTATTTGTTTAGTTTAATCTTTATGCTTCTTGTTTGTTGTTATTGTACAACTTTCTATTGTTGTGTTGTTATTATTATTGGTATTTACCATGGTTTGTTGCTTTGTATACACTAGCCTAGCATGTGATATTTTAGTATCCTCATTTGAATATTGAATTTGTGCAATAGTTAGTTATTTTTACTTTATGCACGTTCAGTCAATTTAATAGTTAAAATTTATTATTTTTATTAGAAAGATATATGTAGTTCCTATCAAAACAATGATGGATTTTGCAATACATAATTTATATGAAGTATTTTGATATAAACGTGTAACACACGTTCCCAATCTAGTATAATATACATGTTAAATAAATTATTATTTACCTAGTTGCAGTGTTTGCTTTAATTCTAAAGTCAGATACAATCTAATAGAAATCAGAGGAATGAACTGAAAGAGATAAATAACAATTTCTAAAGTTGTCCACATTGAGTTAAAGGGTTAGTTGTGTTGTTAACGGGAAGCCTAAGTCCTGAAGAGAGACCCAAATCATGTTGAGCACTTCACCTACCTTAATAAGCGTTTCAGTGTATCATCAAGGCACAAAGACATAAATCACACTAACCAATTGATAATTTGATATTTCACTTTATCTCAATTCATGCTTATTAAGTACTATATCCTTGGACTACACATACATATCCATATGTTTTCCTTCCGTGTGTCTTTCATCAGTAAACCAACATTTTATTTGTGTTTAAAGCGACAATAAACGTTAGAGATTTTTGGCCCTTTTGGGTTCAAATTCAACATCTGAGGCTAAAAAAAAAACCTACAATTTCCTCATCCCCTCAAATAACAAGCAAATACATCCCCTCAAGTTTATTTCTTGATTTGCAATGATGTACTATAGATGATATGCAAACAATTCAAGCCACGCCAAAGAAGAGAATAGTAGTTGGAAGACAATATATAAATGTGCCATTTAACTTGGCCTCATCTAGCATTTATTCCATCCAACTTTGAATGTGTATAAGTAGACAGCTAAACTTGTATATATAAACTTGAACAAGTAGACACACATGTCCTACGTGACATAATACACATAGGACACCATGTATAGGATGGAGAATTACCATGTAGGACGTCATATAGGATATGTGTGTCTACTTGTTCAATTATATACAAGTATAAGTTTCTACTTGTACACACCCAAAGTTGGAGGGCATAGATGTCAGTTGAGGTCAAGTTCAAAGACATTTTTATATATTATGCCTACTTGGAATACATAACTAGAGTAATTGTTTTCAACCCATTATGTGCAAACAATACAACAAGAACAGTATGAAAGGACAAGTCTTGTAATATATTACTAGACTACTTGTTTATAACTAGGGACACAAAATGAAGAAGGGAGGAAATTGAACAAAAGCTCTCATAACAATAATAGCAGTACATCTCCATCACTTATTCATCACCACAATATAAGAAAAGAAAACCTGGGATATGCAATATGTCTGAGGATTTATCTTTAGCCTCTAAAACTGATGTATCGGCAAAGGGATAGTAGCCATCTTCTTTACATGCGATCTGCAAAGAAAATTACACTTGTCAAAGTAACCGGAAAAAGGAGAAGTTACTCTTTTTCTTCAAGAATGTTAAAAAGAATGACGTCTTTCTATATGTTTTTAAAGCCACATAAATGTCCAGACTAGGAATTCCAAAAGTATTCCTTCCTTTCTCAAGCTCGATTGGTGCTAATAAAAACTCCCCCACATAAAATGAAATAGAGTAGGTAATAAGTTTGTATGTACTTTCCTGGAGATTTTTACTCCAAAAATGTAGGCTCTGTGGTTAAATTGGTTCAAGAGAGGAGATCTAAGTTTTTTCATGATTCTATCCGCATTCAAGTTCAAGATAGCAATGTCAGGGTATAGAAACTATTAATAAATCATAAAAAAAAAATTGGGTGCAGAAGATCTCGAAAAAACATGATGAAGACCAAGGTGAAGAACAATTTCCTATTAGTGTGTTTTGTATTTATAATTTCTTTTAGAATTTGTATTATTTCGCAGTTCGTATTCAAACAATTATGTATGCTTCTAATATTTGTATTCATTCAAAATCTCATATTGCATAGTCCATGAATCTTGTATTTGTTTTTAATTTGTATTCATTATAAAGGTATGCTAACTAGTTATTTATTTTATTTATAGGAAGAACTTTCTATTAGTTTGTTTTGTTTTTATAGTTTTTTCTTCTTCAGATTTAAGTATCATTTCTCAATTCGTATTCAAACCAATATGTATGCCATTAATATTTGTATTTATTCAAAATCTCACATTGCATAGTTTATAAATCTTGTATTTGTTTCAAATTTATATTCCTTCCAAAGGTATACCAACTAATGTATTTTATTTAAGAATAATTACAACAAATATTCATTTATTGCTTTTCTGTTTTATTTTCACTTGTCCATCATATTATTTTTGTATTTCATATACCATTATACAAAATACAATATAAAAACTAGAATGACTACAAATACAAATAATATACCTATTGGAATGAATAACACTTAGGAAAGGAAACAGAATTTGAAGAGATAAAAAAATAAATACACAATGAAAAAATACATGAATACAAATATGTTTCTTAAATAACTACATATTCATTTGACTTACCTATTGAAATGAATATGAACTAATAAAGAAATACAAGTTTCATTATACAAAATACAACATGAAAACTAGAATGAATACAAATACAAATGACATACATATTAGAATGAATATGATTTAAGAAAGGACACAAAATTCTAGAAAATAAAATAAACATACTATGAGAAAAGTATGTCAAATAATATATAAAAATATAGGTGTTCAAATATTTAAATTTTAAAAAATCAAATTTAATAGATAAACTTGTAATGTATTATCGTAAAGCTTCATAACAATAACTAATTTTGAAAGACAAGGACAAATAATGGCCTTTAGGGAGAAGGAAGAAGGAAGAGACCACTTATTTTAGGTCTCATGATTCTTTTGTAAGGAAAGTAATGAAGATTTTCAACAACTTAATCTAATTTGAAATAACAGCCCTCCCCCCCCCCCCCCCCCCGATTTTCTCTAGTTTGTTATTTCTTAATTATATCATGCTAAGTTAAATACAGAAAAAAAATACATATATCAACCCATAACAAACTAAAATATTGTCATTTCTATAAATACTAAAACTATTGATTCTATCAAATGTTAAAATATTATTGTTTTGAAAAAAAATCTTTTTGAGTAACTTTCACATATAGCAAACATAAAAATCTTATTTGTATTCTATAGTTATAATTTGCATAATTGCGCTCTATAGCAAACATAAATATGTATATTTTGATATATATATATATATAACAGAAAATAGTAGTATAATTTCGCTATACATATCCAAAAGAAAGCAGATGTATAATCTATTTTGGTATACATATACAAAACATCAATTGTATAACTGTGTTTGTATAAAGTGAGAAGGAGAGAAAGACCAAAAAAACTGGGTAGGGGAAGATCGTAATTGTATAATTATAAGTGTATAGGAAAAAAATATATGCATTTGTATTTGTAGATACATTTTTCTCTCGCTTTATACAAACACAAACACAATGTGTACATTTGAGTTTGTATAAAGTGAGAGAGGCGAGTGAGCGAGCAAGATCTGGGAGAGGTGAACAAAAATATATGTATATCTACAATTTTCTCTTGCTTTATTCAAATACAAAAACATTTTATTCATTTGTGTTTTTGTATAAAGTGAGAGAGGCGAGTGAGCGAGCGAGATCTGGGAGAAGGAGAGGGGGGAACAAATATATATATATATATATATATATACACACACAAAATTTTCTCTCGCTTTATACAAACACAAACACATTTTATACATTTGTGTTTGTATAAAAGCAAGATATGCGAGGGAGAGGATGAGAATGGTGAGCGAAATTCACCAGGAGAGAGGTAAAATAACAAAGGTTTGCTATGGAGTACAATTGAATCAAACTATGATTAAAAATTTTAATTTGAATTAATAGTTTACTATTATATATAATTTTCTCATTTATTTATACTAAGCTATGTTATGTGCCTCACAAGTTAGAATTTTTTTAACTTATCACTTTTTTTTTAAAAAAAATTATTTTAACTTAAAATCAAGTGCTTATAAGCACATCTCTAATATAGTCAAATACTCCAAAAATGATTACTTTATTTATTTTTAAGGGTATTTTAGTCCTAAAAACCTTAGGAAGTCATTTAAATTACCCTAAATATGTAGAAAATCAGTTTCATAAATCAAACCCTCTCATTCACTCATAAATTTCTACGCTCAAGAACTTCAAGAAAATGCTAAGGCTAGGGTTCATATTCCAATATTTTCCTTCAAGTTTCATCAAGCACATTGTTCTTCCAGGTATGCGAGGTTTCTCATAGTGATGGAATTGTTCTTCCTCACGCCAATCATAGAGTCGCTCTATTAAATTAGTTGATGAAATAGTTTATGTAGAGGTTCTTGATGAATTCTTGAGTTTTGAAGTTCGTCCTTTAATAATAGTGGTTTCAAATTCTTCAAGAGAGGGTCTTACAAATGAGGGTTGTTTCTTTCTAGATTTTGAGTGATATTTAATGAATTTGTGTTGGGTTATTGAATCAAAAGGAATTTGAATAAACCAATCTATCCCAAACAAATTGGGACCTTAAAGATCATAGGAAATTATGGGTTTTGGGGCGGGACGACGAAGGATCCCTCTCTGTGTTGCGGAGAGGATATTGAGTCCTCTGTGTCATGATTAGACGAACAATGTTGTATCCCTTGTTTCAGGTTTTCAGTGTGGGTTCTTTCAAATCATGTCTTCGCTCTATTCTTGATATTTATCCTTAGAGTTTCCTTAATAATTGAGAGGTGCTTAATATCCAAATCAAATTTCTTAAATTATGTTTTTTTCCTTTTCCAAATCATGAGTTTCCATATGATTATTGAGGTCCTCGAGTTGATTCGTTCACATACATAATTCCAAATTAACCCTATGACTTGATCTGTAAGTCTGTGATGTTTTTGGAAGCCAATCATTTTGTTTCAAACTGAGTTTTGAGAAAAAGTGTAAAGGTTCTATTTCATACAAAAATTTAATATGGTCATGAATGCAACTTTGTTATTAAATTGAATATAAAATATCTCACTTGTCGGAGCTACAACTTAAGTAATTCGATGTACCACACCTCTCTAATTTTCAATGATATGTGGTGGGTTGATTGAATTGAGTCGGTGAACCTCCGCTTGATGTAAATTTGTTGCTAAAGTTGCTGCCTTAACTTGACTTTATTCTTAATTTATTACTTGATTGTTGTTTCCACTGTTTTAGCCCTCGCATTGAGTTTGATTTTAGGAGAAAAATTCTAGGCATATTATAAAACCTCTTGAAGGTGTCAATTTCGAAAATTCCAGCATGGTTCCTACAATTCTCATTTGATTCTAAAATTGCTCCATCTCGGATTAATGTGGTTTTACTGTCTGTATGATTGTATTAATGTTGTGATCCTATTCTTGATAGCGTGGTAGAATTCAGAGGTCGTTCAGAAAGGATAAGCTTCGACCTTGTGATTTAGAGCGCGCACGATCGACTTAATGGTATACTGCGACATCCTTTCTAACTAGGTTGAGCATGAATTTTTGAGTTCATAAGGATTAGTGTGAATTTGTGGCGGGGAACGGAGATGAGAGTGAGCACTTGGCTTCCTTGACAGGCTTGTCTCATTATGGACCTCGTAAAGCGCACGTTATTATTTTTAAGACAACACTGTTTTGGTCCACTTAGGGACTTCTACTCTTTTGTTAGCACAACTTATTACATGTGACGTCAAGGTTTTACAAGGGATCTTTATGCATACAATTTTGGGTTTCTTCTTTATGGTGACCTTGTTCAACTGACAGTAATTGATACACAGCCTAAGGGAACCATCTTTCTTACTTACGAATACGACTAGAGAGCCCTAAGGTTAGAAATTTGGTCGGATGAAACCATTACCAAGAAGATCTCTTAACTACTCTTCTAACTCTTTTAACTCAGCTAGAGTCATTCTATATTGAAAAATGGGTTGAGTACCAAAAATAATATCTATTTCGATGTTTGTTTCTCTTTCTGGAGGTACTATAGGAAGATCATCAAGAAAGACCTCTGCAGAACTTACTCAAAACTTGAACTAACTGGATAGGTGCGTTGTCTCAAATATAGAGTCATTAAATTGAACTAAGTGATAGATACACCCCTTAGAAAATAACTTTATGGCCTTAAGGTGTGAAATCAAATTACCAGTATGAACTGTTGAACTACCCTTCACTTTAAAACCTTCTCATTAAGAAACCGATACTTGACTACTCCCGTTCTATAGTCAACTAAGGCAAAAAAAGCATGAACCCTTCACATTACTAGGATGACATATAGTCCACAATATCTAGCTCAACTAAGTCGGCCATGGTTCCTTGTGATAGACCAAGATGGTACAATCACGATACACTCTTGAAGGTAGGATAGACTCATCCACAAGTGTAGAAACACTAAAGGGCTCAAGAAGTTGTTCAAGAAAAACACTGAAACTCGTGTATAAATAAGGAGTCACAAAATACAAACTCTCACTTGGATCAAGTAAGGTATATATATATATCATTAGAAAATACTTTTAAGAATACAAATGGCAACATTTGCCGAGTAGCACCATTTTGTGTAGTCCTACCTGGTGGGGGTGTCGAAGAAGTTTGGGCCCTGCTAGATCACTACCTGGTTCCGCATTAGGTATTCCATAAAAAGGTACCTATCATTCAACACTGGTAGGAACCACCGGTACCAACACGACATTCTCCAACTGAAGCTTACTACACTTACCACTAAGTGGGTTGTGAGTAAACACTTGTGCCATACTTCCCTACGACTGAAAAACCTAAGCTCTGAAATTCTGGAAGTTTTGGTTCCTTCAATCATTTCATTTGTTTGGTGCAAGCGCACTAGCTAAAAAGGGAGTAGGCTCAAATGGCATTTGCCACAATGATGAATGATTAACATTCCCTGTCTTCTCATGGCGGGACTCATGATTTGTTGTCTAGATCTCTTACTGCAGAACTCTTCCCTATCTTTCAAATTAGCCTTCCTAAAACTAGTGTAGATGAATCATGAGCGTGGCTATGTCCGTGTACTCTATTAACATAGCCGCCTTACCTACCTTATTCGTCAAGCGGGCTAGACCAGACACAAACAAACTTATCCTGCTCATCATATCAACCACCATCTCTAGAGGATAGTGTGATAGCTGAGTGAAAATGAGGATTCAGTATTTCACACTCATAAACTCATGCTTCATATTAATAAACTCTCTTGGTTTTTCTTCCCTTAGCTCTTGCGAAATGAAACGGCGTAAAAAAGCATCTTCAAACACAACCCATCTCAAAGGTGGTGCACCCTCTACCCGGTTTTTCTTCCATTGATCATACCACATCCTAACAACACCTTTGAGTTGTTATGAGGCTAATTCCTCACTCTTTGATTCAACAACACTCTTAACCTCAAACACTTTATGAAGTTCTTTCAAAAAGTTCTATAGATCCTTAGTGACCTTTGACCCTTTAAGCTTTATGGGGTTCATCTTAAAAAAAACTCACGGATTTTGGATGTATCAGCCACATCATGATGACCCACTCCTTGTTGACCAACCTGGTTTTCCACAACCTGAGTCAAAATCTAGATAACATTCCTGAATTCCGCATAGGTGACATCTCTCTGAGAGAATTGCACTTCTGGTTCATTGGGAGCTTCTTCACCTTGAGGATTAACATTTCTCGTAATAGGACATCCTCGAATAGCTCTTCATGGGGTATGATCTGAAAAAACACATGTAAGCACGAGTTATAGAAAACTTCTATAGAGTTGAACTCTATCACACGAACAAGAGTGAGAAGAAAGTGAAATATTCCTAAATGTTGTATCCTCCCAATCATATATTGACGCGCTTTACACCAAAAAAGACACTACTAGATATGACTTCATAGAGACCCTAGAACTCTTAAACTCTTTGTTGTGATACAAAGTTTGGCACACCCAATCCTATACCCTCGACGTGGTTGGCACTTGAGAACTATTATGATCCCCAAGCAAACCCTTGGTCTAGTTGACAACTTAGCAGAGGACTAATTCAACTGAAAATAGTCTTAAACATACATTTATCTCAACATAAACTCATTTGTCATGTATAAAAGTATCTAATTGCAAAAAAAAAAAATATACTTTGCAAAATAATATTTAAAGAAAGAAAGTATTGGGAAATTACTTAACTCTAACTTCTGTGAAACCTCTAATACTAGGATAGATGTAGAGAAAAAACCATGAGAACTCAACAATAACATGAAAATAAATGTGAAAACCTCAAGAAAGAAATGAGGCTCACCAAAGATATCTGAAGCGTACAGTGATCCCAACGTAACACATGTTGATGATCCTCAACATTTATATATGCATCATAATAAGATGCAGGTCTAATGACATCAATACATTTGAATGCATGGGTATGTAATATGGGTTAATAAGACAATAACAGAACGAAGGAACTAAAAACAACTCAACACTATATCAATACATGAATATGAAGTGAAAACCCTTTAACCTTTACAATAAGATATGCCATAAAAGCAATATGAAAAATAATATACTTTACTTGTAGGGAGTTTCTCTAACTAAACTACTACCATTAGCCTAGCAGTGACATACAATATTTCACCCAAGTTTCAAGTGTCATCCTATACTTTGTCAGGGTATGCGATGATATTGTAACTATGAATCTTTCTAGTAGTCCTTCTCAGAGGTAGTGAGGAGTCGCATGAAGGATCTGTGTTATTCTGTCCGACGCTTGCTACATAGTTTGTTTAGAATTCTGAGTTATAATAGACTCGTACCCAATTCGATGCTCAGTCCTACTCACAAAATAATAATAAATACCTATTATTCTCAATTCACACTTATAATATCTTGTATCACTCCTAAACTCATCCTGAGTTAGGAGTTATGGTCATTTGAAGTTGACCCAAAACTCAAACTTAACATAACTTTACCAATTTTCCAAATTTTTATTCTTTCCAAAAATGATTTTTTCTAATTCTAGCCTTTCTAGTTGCACGGTGTTATAATCACATTCCAACACACTAATTGGGATCGGGTGTCACGTTCTAGCACACTAAAAGTTTTGGTATGGGTTCCATGAGAGGACCATTTAATTGTCACATTTACTTGTTAATGAGAATGTGGAATTGAACATTGCTCCAAAAATTACAACCAGTATTGTAACACTCCTGAAACTTATAGGGTAAACTAGATCAAAACGAAAGGGTTAAAAAATAGAAAATGACTCCTCGTAAATTACAAACCATCTAGAGTTGAAATGAGGGATAGAGTCAAGGGAAAAGGGAAAGGGCCTAGGCAAAGGGGCTAAGACAAATCCAAAGGCCAAGGCTACCCCAAACTTGGGCATACTACGTCAAATTCCACGGCCATCACCACGACATGTGATCTTGACCACGACTCGTGGGAGGCCTCGTGGAGTTTCCTTGGCCAAGGAGGAGAACCCCTAAGTGGCCTAGACACTGCCTCAAAGTTAACGAGAGGGACCACACCTAGTGATCTTGACTATGGATAGGGGAGCCCTTCGTGAAGATTCCTAGGGCTTTTGAGCTAGGGGCCCCAAGTAGCATAGCTACTGCCTTAAGGACGAAGAGAGGGACCACATCTCGTGATCTTGACCACGACTCATAGAGCCCAT
Organism: Solanum sitiens; assembly: GCA_016801875.1. Taxonomy (NCBI): domain Eukaryota; kingdom Viridiplantae; phylum Streptophyta; class Magnoliopsida; order Solanales; family Solanaceae; genus Solanum; species Solanum sitiens. The sequence goes on along the minus strand of JABWTJ010000047.1, from coordinate 2,168,167 downwards.
CGTGGGAATGCCTTGGGTATGTAAGCTAAAGGAAACATGTTCCTAGCTACTGCCCCACACTTCATGAGTGGGACCACGGATTGGGTCCTCACCACGACTCGTAAAGGCTCCTCGTGGTACCTGGGGGTGGTCACTTAATGAAGGTTAATTAAGTCTTTTCCTATTTTAGTCCAATTATAGTGAGGTCATTTTGGGTAAATGTGGGGTCACTATATAATTTGTTTTTAAGTAAAAATCCCTTAAACTAAGTCATTTTTCACAAACACCCAAATAAAACAAAAATTTCATCTTCCTCACAATATTTCTCTCTAAAATTCAAGGAAGCAGAAGGGTAAAATTAGGGCTACGGTTTGGAGAATTCAAATCTTGTTCCTCAAATTTCTTGGAGATTCTTTATCAAAGTATGGTGGATTTTCATCTATGGGTAACTTTCACCTATAAAGTCCCTTAAAAACTTGGTTTCAATTATTTCAATTTCCCCTAAAATGTAGGGTTTCAATCTAAGTCATGGGTTTTCTTTCAAAACATTTTAATGGTTGTTTTATGATGGATTATAATTGAATTGATGATTAATTGTTGATTATTATGGAATCCCCAAAGAACCCATAAATTCCCTATTTTACTAAATTGTGACTCTATGATGTGGGTTGATAGATTATAGAAGCATGTGAATATATTATGTTTATATTGATTCAGTTTATTAAATCATTATATTTTCAATATCTAATGTAGTAATTCTAGATGTTTGGGTTTAATGTGATTCATGGTCCTTGAAGGGAAAATTATGAGGGTTTGTACATTTTATGAGGATAGTGTATAAGCTTATGATTCACTTAGAAAGTGAATATCCTACGACTATGGTGTAATTGTGGTATTATTGAAAGGTCATTCTCCAAATACCCTTACACACGATTATGCATGAAATGTTTATGACAATGATAATGTTGTTGTGTTTTATGAAAAGTTATTCTCATGAACAACCTATGAACATGATGTGAAAGGTTTAGTGCCCGTTTGGATTGACTTATTTTAGATGCTTTTAAGCCAAAATAACTTTTAAGCTTGAAGCCAAAAGCAAATCGAATTAGGACCTTACTCACATATTAATTATTGTAAGGTTGAAAGGATATTCTCACCTAATGAATCTATGAGCTATCATGATACCATGCTGGTTTGAGTGCTAGGGAATTCTTTCATGAACATGAACTTAAGTAAAGACCTAACATGAATTTAAAGAGATTTATGTCTAGCGCCGATTGGATATAAATATGAAATGGAAACTTTTACGCTGGTTAGTGTGGCTTCCCAATGGGTTCCTTTTGCGCCATTCAGCCTGGGTTCCCAAAACATTTATCTCATAAGAGGGAAACCTTTTACGTTAGTTAGACCGGGTTTCTAGTCACAATCTCCTTATCCCGTAACTATGTGCCCACATAGGTCTTTAGCTAGTTGATCCATCTAAGCTATCAAACATGAATTCTACCCTAGGAAAGTAGGACACCTCTTTTTGGTGTGTGTGTGTGTGGGGGGGGCATGACACAGGATTCCAAGTAGCTCACATGGTCTATGTCGGTTGAGGCTATTTCCTTACACGACAATAATATGAACTATGACATGAATATGAACATGAACTATACTTATGATGTCTCAATGAGCTCTACTTAGTGTGAGTGCGGGTATTGGACTTCACTTATGCATTGCACAAGTAGGCTTTGAAAGGGGTTATGGTTTTCATGCTATGAATATATGGTAATTTATGCATGTACGATATGGATTGTAGCTAAGAATAACTTAACTTGTTACAAGTTAATGAACATGAATGTTTCCTTGTCTATGGGTATTGGCTATGGATGAGGTCAAGGTATGATACGCATGATTATGGTGGCCTAAAAGTGGTACTTAGTATTAGATAGTATTATGGTATCTTGTCTATGCATTGCATAAATATAGCTTAGGGTTGCTTATAAATGGTTTAGCTCATGTATTTACACTATTGTGCATAATGATTCTTAAAGTTGATAAAGATCATGGTTCTAACTAAATTGTCCCTTTTTTACATGTTGTAAGGATTTTTATGCATGACTTCCATATTTAGTGCCATTTTGTGCTAACCCATATTTTTTACATTTTTTTATAAGTGTAGGGCCCGACCTTTGAGATGTTCTTCTTTCTTGATCAAAAGCTTTGATTGACAATTCTTAATGCTTTCGATGAGTCCTCATGGTTCAAGGACAAAAGTTGTTCATTTCTAGTTTCTTCTTACATTTTTGTTTGAGACTATGTTGTAAAGGGTTGTGACCCTTATTGAATTCTCGATTGTATTAGATGGTTTAATTAGACAATGTCTAGACTTCTATTTTGATTTTATGAAAAGACTTCGATTGTAAAAGGTTTTAATTCTGCATCATTTCTATTATCTATTAACTGATAAATAATTAATGTTTTGTTAGTTGATGGTTAATAAATCAATTTAATACCTATTACCACTTAGCCCAAGTGAATTATTGAATTAAAAAAGGATAAAAGGTTTGATATTCTTAAGTCGGAATTGCTCACGAACTGCAAGGAAGCAAAGACGCTTCTTTATATGAGGCCTAATTGGAGCTCTAACTCTTTCAATTTTACTATTTAATTTTACAATACCACACATAATTTTGTGTATTATATATTTAATGGAATATAACTAACCAATTATGTGATTGTTGATGTAATATTTTTTGACAGAAATAGTGGATTGACCAGATAACTTGGGGAATCTTTGTATAAGAAATTAATGATGCTGATGATTAGGATAATGATGAGATAAGAATGCATAGAAAGGATAAATTGCTAACCGGAAAAATACTGCATATAATTTTGTCTTTGCTCCTTTTTGTTGTTTTTTATGAAATTCCAAATTTCTCTTTTGATCAGAAATAGGAATGATACCATTACCTATAGTTATCCATATACGCTATACGAGATGTTGTAGGTATGATATGTGTGTTGGGTTGAATTTTCATCATAAGATATCATATAATAAATCAAGTAATGATATATTGAGATAGGTAGTTAAATATTAGGCATAATGTATTATATGAATATCATTATATTATGTTATTTAGAGGAACTAATACTTAACCCTAGACTTTAAATTTGAGATAACGGTCAAAATTTGATCGTAGAACTGAGCGTGTTGATTATGAATATTGTATATGAAAGATTGGAAATGTTAGAAGGTATTTAGGAAAGGAAAATCATGGGGGATCAGCTTGCTTTCCTTTGGTTATTCAATGGAGTTAGGTGATAGAGCGACTCTTAATAGTGATTGACATTCATTGAGTTATATTGTAAAATTTTCTATGTACTTGATTGTTGTGGTTTGGATAATTCATGTGTTGTTTGTGATTGGTCTGAAATCCCAAGACCGTAAAATTCATAATGTTGAATTTGTTCTATTAAAGTGATTCCTTGAATAAAGAAGTCTTGATGAAATCTTGTTAATGAAGTGTAAAGTGATGATAAAGAATAAGAAATTAACTATGTTATTGGATCGGGTGCCACAAGCTGACACAAAATATTTGGATCAGGTGTCACATTCCGACGTGATATATTTGGATCAGGTGCCACGAGCCGGCACAATATTATTGGATTGTGTGTCACGTTCCAAAATGATATATTTAAATCGGGTACCACGAGCCATCATAGTTTATTTGAATATGGTGTCTTGTTTCAACACGATATTATTGGATCACATGCCAACTTCCGACACTGTAACATTGAAGGAAATTATAGTAAAGTAACTTAATGTACTCAATCTCAAAGAACATATCTCCCAAATGAGCGTGGTGTGGAGGCGTGAGTCATCATGTGTGTTTTTGATATTGTTGATTAATTACGTACTTACTTTAGTGATGTTGTCACTTGTGCATGTGGTTTTTTGCTTGCCGCTTGCTTATTGTCATAGTTGATTTAATACTATTACCTTGTGCATATTCTTTTATATTTTGAGTTGGACAAATATCTACTCAGTACATATTTTTCTGTACTGACCCCTACTTGTGTTTTCTTCCTTTTCCTTTTGTGGAGTGTAACAAGTGTACCGTCGACTTCAACTCGTCCTCAGCTCTAGCCAGTTTTCAGCATATCAATTTTAGGGTGAGCTATGCCTTCTAGATCGGTGTTGGATTCTATCAGTCATGAAATGATGTCCTTGAATTTCAGATATAGACTATCCTACCAATTTATTTTGGTGTCTTTAATACTCTTAGACTTAATATTTGAGAATAGATGTCCTTGATGTGATGACTTTCAGGTTTTAAAAACTGATATTTAATAGACGTTAGTTTATTTGTGTTTCTTACATTAATAAGATTAAAACTTCATTATGATGGTTAATATTTCGTAAGTTGAACAATAAATATAAGTTGGGGTTGAATTTGTCGGTTTGCCCACCTAGAAGGTTAAGTGGGGGTGTCACTCATGACTCATTTTGGGTCGTGATAACATGTGGTGTTTTCCCTCTCCTATTATATATAGATAGATGATATGAAGTTTGGCATTTTCCAAAAAAATCAAATATCAAAAACCATACCCGAAAATTGCTCAAATGATTTATTCATCTCAAGTAAAAAATAAAAAATGATGAGATTCAAATATGTTAGAAGGCATCATAGGGCAATTTAAGCACTATTAATTATTGGAACATACGAAACTATTTTTCGACAAGTGTTCATTTCAAGATCCAATGAACCAATGAAGATGTAAAGAAATAAAATTTATTCAACAAAAATCTCCAGAATGAGATTTTAGAAGAAATTTGGCTTGAAGGATGAAATATTGATGTTTATATATAGAAAACTAAAATAAGAAGAGGGAAAATATAATTAAATATAGATGGTGATACATTTGTTAGTAAACTATATGCACAACGAAAGCAAATCAGAATCATACTACTTACATGAATAATAAATAACCAATTTATGCTAGAACACCTAAATTTGTTGAAATTTAATTCAAGAATTACATCTTCAAGCGTGAGCAAATACATTCAAGTGAATCCCTAAGTTAGACAAACCTTCAAGCGAATCCATAAGATCTGAACTCTCTTAGTACTTGGGTGGATATATCTTTTCTAGGTTAGGAGAATACCTACTAATAGAGATCAATTCCCAATCCAAATAGGAGAAAGAAAAACCAGTTTTTCTTGAGAAAAAAGAAAAACACACGTTTGTTTTCTTAAGCAAAAACTAACACTCTTCCTCTTCTTTTTCCTTTAAAATATGATTCTGAGTTCTAGTTAAATATGGATACTTTAGGGACCACAAAATTAATTATTGAGGCTTCCTATTATGAAAATAATCCAAATAATTAATTTGAATTATTCTTACAATAATAAATTACTAATTATTTCACTAGAAATTCTAACTGCTATTTATAGCTTGAAATTCTCCATTAAACACTTATGTAATTTTCCATGTTAACATTATAGATACTAATCAATAAATTAAATTACTAATGAATTTAATTCAATGATTAATCTCCTTTAGAGCATTTCTTAACTTATTTCATGTGTAGAATTCATTTCACTTGCAAGATTTTACACGATGAAAACATATAAGCAAGACATATTATCAATATCTGTAACGAGAAATGGATTCCATCAACTAACTTATTATTTCAATAATATATATTATAATCATCCAATCTATTTCACAATATCACCTTTAAATAAATCAAATTTATATTAATATTTACACATCATAATAGTTATATCAGGATTTAGAAGCACATTCGACAGTTTAGAGAATGTTTTTTGTCAATCAGTCTAAAACATTTATGTCTACTCAGTCCCGTTCAAAACATACAAAATACAGTAGTACAAGAATTTAGAACTATATCATTCCTATAATCAAGATAAAATATATATGATCTTGTGCTATAACCGGACCGATGACAAGTCCAATTTATATCTTAGACTGTGCACAAAAACTTTCTACTTATAAGAACCGATGATTCAATCCTCTGTGTATAAGGTAAAACCCTATACACTAAATCATCTACTATATAAGTAAACATACACCATAAACAAATATATGACCTATTAAACTTTTATCAAAACTGAATAAATAATTATTCTATTATAAATATCATATCTAAATATGGATAATAGTATATATCCCTAAAATTTCCCACTTATACTTTTAACCACCACAATAGTTATAATGTACTATATGTAGTTTCAAATATATATAATAGTATATACCCTAACAATCTCCCACTTAGATTTTTAATCATGAAAATTGTTAGATATCAAAAACACATGATTAGTAGTATATAGCCTAACAACATTTAATATGATCATTAATGTTTAATTTTCTCTTTTCAAAATATGATAATTGTATTTTTCATATTTGGACATTTATAAAATTAAAATCTGGTCAGTTATTACTTATTACTTTATCAAGTAGATAATATGACAATTTCTTATAATTTCTTTTTTAATCTTAGCATAATTAATAGGTCATGCTATAATTTACTTGTTGTCCATTTTTGTGATTACTAATAATCAAATTTTTAAAGTCGAACTTTAACTATCTCATATGTGTTTTCTTAAAAATATTTGCATTATAGACACTATATCTTTTGGGCATGTAACTCATATGTTATGTTGATTGTCACAACTCAGACCGTCGTGAGTGAGAACCACATTAAGCGCCGATGGGAGAACCAATTCATACCCCAATCTAACTCATCAATCATTTTGAGGAGAAAATTATTACATAAATACTAGGAGATTATTTTTTAAAACAATAACAGATAAAATTCTTATAATTTCAATCAATAATAAAAAAACATTGTGGAACTAACTCCCTGGAATATCAAAGTCATAGTACAAAAATTCTAAAGTGTAATGACCTCCAGGTTGATCTGTTTATACCTCTTGTTCATCGTTTAGTGCTTTTCTAAAGCAACCTGAAGTAATTTATGACTTGTGAGACTGACAATTCGATCATCCAATTACTCGTTTAGTTTTCTATGTGAATTTTAGTATTTTAGAGCTTTTAAACCTTACACGGTCATTTTTATCATAAGTTCAAGAAAATGACCTCGAAAATCAATTTTGACGATTACATCAACTTCGAAAGGGTCATTTAAGGCTAGGACCATATCCGACACTACTCTAAGGCAGTGAGTGTGAGTTTCTGCAATTGGGTGTCTTAACTTTAAAGTGAAGGACAATGTTTGACTTTAGTCGACATTCTGAGTAAATAAGCTCGGATGAGAATTTTGTCAGTGTGGTTAGCTCTAAAATGTTGAGTTTTGTCGACAACGACCCTTCATTATGTCTCGGGGCTTCTTGTCCAATTGTGAAACTCCTTATGATTTTTTGCTTAAAGTAAAGTTTGGGGGGGACCCACTTTTCACATAGATGACCTCGTATGGGAATTTCGACTACTTTACTGACTTTGTAATATCAAACTTAATAGTGTTGCATATGTCGTTTGCATGCATAGGTTCTGAATGAACTCAGAGTGCCACGTTGGAGAATTTGGAATTTGACGAACATGTTTATATGCATTAGCTGGTGCAAGACATTTTCGGTTTTCACAGTCGCGGGGTAAGTATTGCGTTCATGGAGACCACTAGGCGTAGCCACCACGTTCTTGTGAGTATTGTCTGCATGCGTGAGCCTGGACTATATTTCTGTTCATGCTACCTAGAGCTCCCTCTGTATTAATGGTGGTCGACTTACTAACAAGGCCGCGATCGCGGGCCTTGGCCTATGAGATCGTGATGAAAAGTCGTGTCCAATCTATATAGAACGTATGGACACGAAAGCATCTTTGTTCTTAAATTGAATTTCACTTTCTCCCTCATTTGTGCTCCTAATTAAGTGAGACAATGTCCCATGCATTCATATTTGTTGAGGATATGTGTTGGGTTGATGAAATTTGAATAGTGAATCTTCACTTCAGGTCAGCAACAGCCACCTTAGCTTGTCTTTCTTGTTAATTTATTTCTTGATTGTATTTTTCGCTATTTTAGGCCTGAAATTATGTTCAATTTTGGGACACAAGGTCGAGGCATAATTTTGGTGTCACACCCCGAGCCTACACCCTAGACGTGGCCGACACCATAGAACCATTGATGGCCCAAAGCGAACCCGTAGCCTGACTCAATACTCATCAGAAGACTTACTCAATTAAAAAAGAACTCAAAAGTAAACTTTAACTCAATATTTCAAAAGGTACTCTCAAATTATTTTTGAAATAAAACATCCAAAATGGCATCCAGGGCAACTCAAGTCCAGAACATAACAACTAAAATGAACAAGACTCATGAACTACTAATGTCTCTCTATCTATGAAACCTATAATACTATGAGGAACACGACCCTGAATTATCCTAATACACTAAAATAACTGAAGATAAATACTGGATCCTTCTGAAGAAAGGAGGCTTACCGAAACACTCTAGAACTCAACTTGATCAATGAAGCGCTAGTTGATGATCCTAGCTACCTGTAGTTGCATCATAAAAGATGCAGGCCAAATGACTTCAGCACATTGAATGTATAAACATATAAGGGGAAATCTAAAATATGGCATAAGCTTAAACTGGAACTGAAGAAACAACTTACCTCGTCTCACCTCAACCCAACATCAACTCTATCTAAACTCATTTTAATATAAAATCAATAATAATAATAATATGTTATAAAAAAAAGATTTTAAAATAGTAGGTAACCACTAAACGTATTCGAAAATACAATGTAACTAAGTTTTGTATGTAGAAATATAAAATAAACTCTTTCTGGGATATTCCTTAATCGACAACCTTCACTATGAGCTATGTGATGTTAAAACATCTAGTCCACGCGGCCAGAATTTCCCTATACCCTTCCGGGGTATAAAACTTCTCGAATAAGTGGATCCACTAAGCTATGCATAAAAAGTAATAAGGAATCATCTAAAAAGTATGACCTTTTCTACCCACGTTGGCTACATGGTTTATGGGGGTTATGAGTTGTTAGAATTCTCCCCCATATCTTTGTTCAACACTAATCCCAAAAATATAACTTAGGTCATATGTTTTTAAAAAAATCATGTCCTCATCCTCAACTTTGATATTATTACTCAAAAGGTTTCTCTTAAAAGAGATAGTTCACAAAACTCCTCATGAAATGTTTTGGAAATTTGTGTTTCCTCTCTTCTTAAATATAAAACCATTTACTCTTGGGAAACTACAAGATAAATAGAGTCTATAAGATCTAATACAAACAAGGGGAATGTGGCCACAACAGAAATAAGCACACGCTGGATGAAACAAAGAAAAGAATTGACCCAATGACCCTTGGCGTAGTGCTGACACAAGGCGCGAGTCCTTGAACGTCAGAAGTCAAGCTTGGGCGCACAGCTAACGCAGGGCGCCAGACTCTAAACTACTGAAGGCCAACCTTGGTGCCTAACTGGCGTGCTGCCCCTGGCCCCTCCCTAGCATCTCAGACAAACTCAAGTTAAATTAGGACCCCAAATTAGTTATGATTTGGGAAAGTTTTCCCTAAACTCTATTTATCTTGCAAACCCAAAATAAATACATGAGAAACGTTCATACAATTCTTGTTGGAAACATAACGTTACTAAATCAAGATGGTTCATGTGATACTATGAATGAACAATAATATAAGATTTTCAAAAACAAAGGAAATCAAAACGTCAATTGTTAAAGAACCAAATTCAATATCAAGAAGTATGAATGAATCATATAGATGTGACGCTTGTTGACTTAATTGAGATTTTGGTCATGAGGATAAACTATTCCAAAACTATGAATAGTATTATATACCTTGAAATAATAAAGGTTCTTGAAGAAATCGATGAGAACTTGAAGAACGCTTAAACCCTAGACTTTTCTCCTCTTGGAACCTTGCTCCAATTCTTCTAAGTGTTAAAGAACGTGAAAAACATTTAAAAGCAATAAGACACTTAATTAGGTGGAAAAAACGTGGCTTAAACTTTAAGTAATGGGAAAAGACAAAAGTACCCCTCTAAAAATGGTTGAGGTGCCTTACAAAAGAGGCTTTAGTATTACAGACATATCTTTTTACTCCAAACTCGTAATGAAGCAAACTTGGTGGAATTAGAAAGAGGAAGCAAAGACCTTTAATTTGATAGTTCATGGGCTATATAATTATTTATGCTGAGAGATATCATCATTATAAGTTGACACAAAACATAGACGGATGAGTGGCTTAGATGAACCCCTCTTTAGACCTTTTTCATAGTCCGAGGTGTTACCATATCTTCCGCTTGGGAATTTTCTTCATTGAATGAGATCAAAATAATCCCAACAAGGAGGGAAGTTTCTAACAACCCAACACAAGCATAAGACATGCAATTAGCAGAAACTCAACATATCAACTTAAAGAGTAATTTACAAAGAATTAGTACCTTGATTTGAATTGATTCGGAGGGAAAGAGGAGAGGGTATCTAGTCTTCATATGCTCCTCACATTTTCATGTTGCCTTCTCAACAAACTGATTTCTCCATAAGACCTAGACTGATACAACCTCTTTGGTTCTCAACTTGCAAACCTAACGATCAAGAATTTGAACAGGAATCTCCTCATAAGATAGGTTTTCTATGATACCAATATTTTCGGTAGGCACAATTAGTGAAGGATCACACAAATATTTCTTTAGCACAATTAGTGAAGGATCACACAATTAGCTGCTAATTTCGACGGTAGCTTTTACTGATAAGAGACATTTCCAATTCTCTTGGATATCCTACAAGGACCAATGTATCATAGATTGAGTTTTCCTTTCTTACAAAATCTCATAACACCCTTCATAGGTGAGACCTTGAAATAGACCCAATCACTAACCTCAAACTCCAAGTCTCTCCTTATAACATATGTATAGGATTTCTGACAACTTCGATTTGCATTATTTTCAACCTCTCCTGAATAGTTTTCACCTTATCCATGGCTTGATGAACCAACTTTGGCCCTACAACTCAGCTGAACCAACTTTAAACAGACCAATAGGATATCTACATCTTCAACCATAAAGAACCTCATAAGGACCCATCTTGATACTAGAGTGATAACTATACATAAACTATATAAGAGGCAAGTGGCCATCCTAATTACCTTTATAATCCATGACACATGCCATCAAAATATCCTCTAGGGTGTAAATTGTGCGCTCTTCTTGGCCATCTCTCTAAGGATGAAAAATTAATACTAATGTTTACCTTTGAACCCAAACCTCTTTTTAACTACATCAAGAACTTAGCGGTGAACTCGCGACCATATCTAACATGATCGACACAAAGACTTCATGAAGTTAGACTATCTCTCAAATGTATAATCTGGCATAATTTTTCAATACAATTGTAGTATTTACTAGTAAGGAATGGTTAATCTAATCATTTAATCTACAATCATCCAAATCGAATCATGTTGCATGCATAATCGCTACAAGCCAGTAACCTTATGCTTATGAAGATTCACCTTTAGTTAAAGTAAGAGGGCGTCTTTGTCTTATTTCTCCTTTACTTATGACGTTAATCATGATTTAGCCCCGTTCACCTCCTTTATCTAAGATTAAGCTCCTTCTGACTGAATACATACTTGAGTCTCTTGTAGTCAGGGAACACATCCACATGACAACCATAGAGATAAAGACACCATATTTTGAAACCAATAACAACTGCTGGCAACTCCAAATTATGAGTCGGGTAGTTTCGTTAGTTAATCATAGTTGTATGAAGCCATAGTGTATAACCTAAGCCTTCTGCATCAATACGCAACCAAGTCTAACTCGGGACACATCACAATAAAAAACAAAACCATATCTACCCTCTAATAGGGTGAATACAGGAGCAGTGTTTAACAGAGTTTTCAAATCCTTAAAGCTTTTATCACAACCTTCATACCAATGAAACATAGTTGTTTTCTAGGTCAACATAGTCAACGAGGACAAAATAGATAAAAAAACCTCGATGAACCTTTTGGCTATGTAGTTTATTGGGACTTTTGAGTTGTAATAGACTCTTACCCAATTCGGTGCTCGATACTACTCCCAAAATAATAATAAATATAAATTATGCTCAAGTCTCCCTTACAATGAAAAGGACTATTTCTTTACATGCCACTTTACTTTTATAAAATATTTTTTCAGTACATAGACTATGCTCTTTTTCAACTGTTTGAGAGTACATATGAAAAAAATTGATTATCCTTTCAAGGATTCTGTTCAAAACATGCATTTAAAACATATGATTATGGACTTATCTTTCAAGTCCAAGATCGAAATGTAAAAACAGAAAAGTGTTGTATTTTCTGAAAATAGTACTTTCTTTCAATATAATAATGATACAGTCTGAATCCTTTATTATCTTTAAACCCTTTCTAAAATAATGATTTTAAGTTTCCTCTTGTCTCACTTAATTTATGAATTTGGACTAAAACACGTTATTAGGTTATTTAGAGACTTTCAAAGGTAAATGGAACCTATAGGAGCTAATACAGAGATGGTGAATGTATCCACAACTTAAAGGAGCACACGTCGGGTAAAACAAAGAAATGAATCGACCTAACGGCCCCTGGCGCACTGATGGTGTAGGGCGCAAGGCCCTAAACCACTAAAGACCAGACTTGGTGCCTTCCTGGTGCACCGCCCCAGGCCCCTCCCTAACATCCCCAACGAACTCAAGTTAAATTAGGACCCCAAATTAGTTTGGATTTGGAAATTTTTCTTAACTCTACTGATGTTTCAAATCCAAAATCAATACATGAAAAACTTTCATAAAAGTCCTTTTCAAAACAAAACATTAAAAAATCAATATGGTTCATGTCATACTAAGCATGAACAATATTACAAGATTCTAAACAACAACGGAAATCAAAACCTCAATTGTTAATGAACTAAATTCAATATCAAGAACTAAGAATGAATCATTTTGATGTGGCTACTTTTGACTTAATTGAGATGTAGGGAGTGCAGAAAAACTAGTCCAAAACTATGAATTTCCTTACATACTTGGAAATAACAAAGGTTCTTGGTGAAATCGATGAAAACATGAAGAATTCTTGAAGCCTAGTTTTTCTCCACATGGAACCTTGCTTTAATTTTTCAAAGTGTTAAAGAACCTGAAAAATCTTTTAACACTCTTTAGACCCTTAATTTGGTGGGGAAAACGTGGCTTAGGCCTAGAAGGGATGGAAAAAGAAAAAACTACCCCTCTAAAAGTGGTTGAGGTGCCTTACAAAAAGAGGCTTCACTAAAACATGCTTATCTTTTTACTCTGAATATGAAATGAAGCAAAGTTGGTGTGATGGGAAATAGGACTCAATGACCTTTAATTTGACAGGTAATGATCAACCTAATTATTTATATTTTGAATTATATGATCATTTGAAGTTGATCTTAAACATTAAACTGATGGGTGACTTGTACGAACCCCTCTTTAGCCTTTATTCGAAGTCTGAGGTGTTACATCTATGAATAGAAATTTTAGTTTAAGACAAAAATGGATGTCCCACTTACGTTTATTTTTAAAAAAAAACAATATTTACCTGCTTTAATGTCGAAAAAAGAATAGGTACTTCTATTAGAAACATTGAAAATACATTTCAACACAAAAAAAAAGATATGCGTTCTAGGTTACATATACATGAATAGGAATGCATATATATAAACTGATTTCGTACGACAAGATAAAACTACATAAATCATGAAGTCAAATAATTTATTATATAGAGATGAAACTAATCCATTGTTTAATAAAAAAGATTTTTAATTGGACTTCGAAATTAAAGAGAAATATTGATATTTTATCAATTACAAAATAAAATAAATAACAATAAATGTGAAAGTACTAAGCAAAGAAATCTAGTGTACAACCCCAAAAAATTTTAAGTTAAGACACGAACCATTCTTTATTGGTGAACGATATTTTTTCGAGTGATTTTAAGTTTCCTTAGCTGTAAAGGTCACTAGATGAAACACCTCAAGTTTCAAAAAGTACTGAAGATAAATTCACTCAAAGTCACCCATCAATTTTCTTAAGCTTTGATTCAACTTCAAATAACCATATCATTTGGCACATAAAGAACTAGGTTTACCGTAGCCTGTTGATGTACCGTGGTTTCATGGTACTTTTAATGTTTTTTCCTTAAGATTGGTGTGTGTCTAGAGCCTTTTTGTAGTAGTTTAACATGTTTTTATCTTTGTTTTGCAGGAAAGGTGTCCAAAACCAAAACGCAGAACGCAGCGGATATTTAGTGTAGAGGTGACCGACGAAGGCCATCGACTGAAAGTTCAGGAATCTAGAGAAACTCGGGGAAATCTGATCAAGTGTGGGCCTACATCGATGGACCGTCTTGCTAAATCGTCGATAATATCAAAGATAGTCCCAGTACCCGAAGTCGAAGAAAGTCTAAGTATGGAATGACGGAAGGCATCGACGGACCGTACACGCATCGATGGACCGTGTTGTTGGTTCGTCGATTGAATCAGAGAAGACGCCAGTTGAAGGATGAAAAAGATGCTAAGTCTGGACTTACAGAGGCAGTCGACGGTCCATCGTTGCATCGACGGACCGTCTGTGGGGGTCGTCGATTAAAGCCGCGTTTTTGGAGAACTTTCCTTATTTAAATTCCTTTTAATTTAGGACAATATTTTTTATAAATAGGGTGTAAAACCTTGTTTTTGGGGTTGGATTCTATTACTACTATTCTTAGTTTTGTTTTTAGAGATTGGGTTTTTACAACTTTGGCATCAATTCAAATTTCTGGATTTGTTTTTCAAGTGATTTATTGTTGTTTCAAGATGAATTTCTGAATTTTCTTTGAGTTTGTCAAAGTAAGTTCATGCTTTATTGTTTATCAACTATGAATTGTGTTCTTCTACGCATGGGTAACTAAATCCACAACTAGGGTTGTGGCAACCATGGGTGATTAACAAAGTAAACCTAGCTTAATAACAATTCTCAAATAGGTTATTGCATGCATTGACAATTCTTTTGCTTAGAAGTCTTTTTAACGAGTGAACGCGTTAGAACTCTCCTTATTGCTACTTGCTGGACCAAGAAGGTAGTTAATAGAAAAAGATTTATCAACATGGATTTAGTGAGATACTATCTAATAGGCTAGTTTCGATTTGTGCAAAGTAATAACTAAGCCATACATCAAATATGATGCTTAATATGAAGTAAAGGTAAGGGTTAGTAACTTAGACACACGTACCCGGACCAAGGTACGGGGTGAAATTCTCTAAATGTCGGACCAAGGATTTAGAGATACCTAACTTATCATTTTGCATGCAAAACACTGAGGAAGAATTGTTATAGCTAGGAATCGACGTTTATGAACCTATGGGGAACACTTACACCCTAGTTTCTCTCACAACTTGATAAACACTAAAGATTTACTCCTGTTACTTGTCATACTTAGAGATATTACAAGACTTTTGTTTCATTAAATCCCCCCTTTAATTACCTGTTTTCAGAAAGGACTTGACTAAATAGAAGTAATCGTACATTTAAGTTAAGTCTAAATCATTTTCCTCGTGGGATCGATCCCAACCTAATAGTTGGATTCTTTACTTGATACGACTGCTTGTACTTCTTTAGGGAGGTGTAACTTGAGCGTATAAAATTTTGGCACCGTTGCCGAGGAAAGTGGCTTTTATATTAACTTTAATAATATTATAGAATTTTAGTCAACAGTTTCCTAATTTTACTTTTTCTTTTATTTTTGTTTCTCTCAGGTCTAGCTCTAGTGTATGCCAAGTACACGGAGCCGATGAGAACCAATACTTCCATTCAATCCTGAACTTAACCGGACACTCCAAATAATGAATAATCAGAAGAACCCAGCTAATCTAGGTGATGGGATCAATCGTTAGTCTCCACCACGGTTGATGATCACAATCAAGTGGTTGTGGAAAATCCAGTCGATGATGCTTTGAGGATGCAACCTCCCATCCCACGCCCTCAAGAGTTCTATAGGGGCAACATCAATATCACTGATTCTGATGGGCCTCTTGTTTTACATCCTCTACCGCAGGGGCACACGTTCGTGGTAACTAGTAGTTTGATGCAGATGCTCACCGCGAGAGGTTTGTTTTTAAGGCTACCATTTGAGGATCCCCATGCTCACATAGCCAAACTGAGGTCGGTATGTAAGAGTTGTGTGGGGAGGCCAGTCTTAGACATGAACATCATCGGGTTGAGAGTGTTCCTTCTATCACTGACGGGAGAGTCCGCAATATGGTTTACTGAGTTGCCCTATAATTTTATCTATACTTGGGATCAGTTAAGGGATGTGTTCCTAGCACGGTACTACCCGGTGTCTTAAAATCTCAACCACAAATATAGAGTGAACAACTTTATGGAACTATCTGGGGAGTCAGTAAGTAGCTCTTGGGACAGATTCACTGTGTTCGTGAGAGGTGTCCCAAACCACCTCATTGATGATGAGCCATTGAAAGAGTACTTCTATCGGGGACAAGATGATAATAATAAAGCATAGGTTGATACTATTGCTGGTGGTTCTTATGGTGAGTGCACATATAAAGAGAGTTGAAGAGAAGTTGGAGAAAATCTCTCGCAACAATAAGCCTTGGAGTACTAGAAAGTCAGACACTGGGAGAAACACTTTTGCAGTGCAAGCTACACACAATCCGGCCGCAGATGAGATTCGTGAAGAGATAGCTCAAATGAGAACTGAGCTTGGGTTGGTATTGAAACATGTCACTGGAGGAGCAGAGATGGTAAATGCGGTGAATTACTTGACTAAACCAACACCGCCAGCGATGACTACTATTATGAAGAGGATTATTATGCAGTGAATGATCAGACAGGGGTGTTCCGACCAAACGCTCAAGGCTCCAATCAGGAGAATTGGCGTCAAGGTCAAGAAAATCAAGGTCGGAACTATGGAAATTACAACAGAGAGGGACAATATGTTCGACATGGAAACTACAACCGCGACAACAACTTCAACCGGGGTAACTATGGTAACATAAATGATCAAAATGGGCCCTATGTTCCACCTCAAAATCAGAAAGTTGCTCCTAGTGATAGTGGAGGTAGTATGGCGTGAGTTGAAGATATGTTGCAGAAGATGATGATGAGGTTTGATGCTAGTGATGAGCACGCCAAGGAATTGAGAGGTGATTTGTCTAATATCGGGCAAAAGGTGGATGCACATGCGGTCTTGATTAAGCATCTTGAATTACAAATGGCCCAATTGTCGACTACTGTGAACCAACAACAACCGGGCACTCTTCCTACAATACTATTCAAAATCCTAAAAATGATGGACATTGCATGGTAGTCACTACTCGAGGAGGTAAGCAAACCATTGATTAGCCTAAGCCGTCTGTGGTAGCGGATGAGTTGAGAAAAGGTGAAGAGGTGGTGGAAACTAGTGGTGAATTAGTGGACAAAGCGGCGAAAGAAGCATAGGTACCCCAGAAAGTGATCCCCATTCCGAGATCGCCACCACCATTCCCTCAGAGATTGGTGAACGATGGTAAATATCGACGTTTTATCACTATGTTGAAACAACTTTCCATCAATGTTCCTTTTATAGAAGCTTTGGAGAAAATGCCCGGTTATGCCAAGTTCATGAAGGATATGGTTACAAAGAAGAGATCGGTATGTTTTGAGGATGAGTGCAACATTGTAGTGATATTGCTACAAGGTCTCTTGTGCAGAAGAAGGAAGATCCGAGCGCTTTCACTAATTCACGTATCATCAGATTATTACACTTTTTTAAAGCACTATGTGATCTAGGTGCAAGCATAAATCTCATGCCTCTTTCCATTTATAAGAAATTGGGTTTGGGTGACCCAAAGCCCACTGCAATGCAGTTACTGATGGCCTATCGAACAGTGAAGAGACCCATAGGGATACTCCATGATGTGCTCGTGAAAGTGGAGTCGTTTATATTTCTGGCCGATTTTTTGATTCTTGACTGTTAGGTGGACTTTGAGGTACCTATTATACTTGGCAGGCCATTCCTTGCTACTGGTCGCGCCTTGGTTGATATGGAGAAAGGGCAGATGAAGTTTAGGTTGAACAATGAAGAAGCAACATTTAACATTTGTAGGTCCATGAAGCAGAGTGGTGAGATCCAACAATATCTTCTATATCCTACAGGGTTGAGAATATGTCTGAGGTATAAATCGAAGAGCGCCTAGGTGTTGAGGCACTCGCGGAAGTGATCATGAATTTTGAGAGTGATGGTATTGAAGAGTATGGGTCTTTGGTTGCGGCACTTGAACGAAGCGAATATCGGTTCAAACCAAAGAAATGAGAGTTAGATATGAAGCATCGCGAATCTCCACCTGCGAGACCATCTATTGAAGATGCTCCAAAATTAGTGCTTAAGGCTCTACCACTTCATCTGAGGTATTTATTGTTGGGAAGAGATGACACTTTGTTGGTAATCATTGCATCAGATTTGAATGTGCAATAAGTAGAGTGTTTTGTGGAAGTTTTGAAGAGGTTCAAATGAGTCATTGATTGGACTATTGCGGACATTATTGGGATCCCTCCCAATATTTGTTCACACAAAATCCAACTCATGCCCGATCACAAGCCATGTATTGAGCATCAGAGACGATTGAATCCACCTATACAACACGTAGTGAAGACGGATAGCATTAAGTGGTTGGATGCCAGAGTCATATATCTTATTGCAGATAGTAGCTGTGTATGCCTTGTTCAATGTGTGCCTAAAAAGGGGGAATGACAGTAGTGCCCAATGAAAGGAACGAGCTTGTTCCAATGAGGCCGGTGACTGGATGGAGAGTTTGTATGAATTACCGGAAACTGAATGCATGGACTGAGAAGGACCATTTCCTATTCCCTTCATGGACCAGATGTTAGATAGACTCGCAGGAAAATGATGGTATTGTTTTCTTGATGGCAATTCGGGTTACAATCAAATCTCTATTTCCTCGGAGGATCAAGAGAAAACCACCTTTACTTGCCCTTATGGGACGTTCACATTCAAGAGGATGCCGTTTGGGTTGTGTAATGCACCAGCCACTTTCCAGAGATGTATGATGTCGATATTATCCGATATAGAGGAGGACACTATTGAGGTGTTTATGGATGACTTTTCCGTTGTTAGCGATTCCTTTGATCGGTGTTTGAGTCACTTGGCCGAGGTTCTCAAAAGATGTGAAGATTGCAATCTTGTGCTAAATTGGAAAAAATGTCACTTTATGGTGAAAGAAGGTATAGTATTGGGTCATCGCATTTCAGAGAAGGGAATAGAGGTTGATCGAGCAAAAGTTGAGGTTATAGAGAGACTTCCTCCACCCATCTCTGTAAAAGGTGTGAGAATTTTTCTGGGACATGTGGGTTTCTACCAGAGGTTTATTAAAGATTTCTCAAAAATTGTGCATCCTCTGTGCAAATTACTTGAGAAGGAATGTAAATTCTATTATGATGAATCATGTCTGAAGGCGTTTGGAGAGTTGAAGGAGATGTTGGTCTGTGCGCCCATAAATATTTCCCCAGATTGGAGTAAGCCATTTGAGGTGATGTGTGATGCTTGCGGGGTTGCTCTTGGTGTGGTATTGGGACAAATAATGTATAAAATCCTTCACCTTATCTATTATACAAGTCATGCCTAAATGAAGCATAAAAGAACTACATTGTGACTGAACAAGAGCTTCTTGCGGTGGTATTTTCTTTCAAAAAATTTGCTCCTATTTGCTTGGCAGGAGAGTCATAGTGCATACTGACCACTCCGCTTTGAGGTATTTGATGGAAAAGAAGGATGCGAAACAAAGGTTGATCAGATGGGTTCTACTATTACAAGAGTTTGATTTCAAGGTAAAAGATAGAAAAGGGACTGAAAATCAAGTTGCCTATCACTTGTCCAGATTGGAGGAGGAAGCTATGCGAGATTTGGGTGAAAAGTCTGAAATGGATGATAGTTTCTCGGATGAGCATGTATTGGCCGCTTCTCATGAGTTGATTCCATGGTTTGCCAATTTTTTGAATTATCTTGCCAGTGATATAGTCCCATCGGACTTGCCCTTCCATCAGAGGAAGAACTTAATGCATGATGTGAAAAAGCTATTCTAGGATGAAACTTACTTATACTGGAATTGTGCTGATGGGATTATTCGCCGTTGTGTGCCGGAAGTTGAGATGTTAAGTGTTTTGGAGGCATGTCAGTCCTCGCCTGTGGGTGGGCATCATAGTGGTATCCGGACTGCCCACAAGATTTTGCAGTGTAGGTACTATTGGCCAATAATTCACCAAGATGCTCATGAGTTTGCCAAGTCATGTGATAGGTGTCAAAGAGATGGAGGAATTTCGAAGAGGCAAGAGATCCCTTTAAATCCCATTTTAGTGATTGAGTTATTTGATGTATGGGGCATTGATTTTATGGGCCCTTTTGTGAGTTCTCATGGGATAAAATATATACTTGTGGCGGTGGACTACATGTCAAAATGGGTGGAAACCATAACACTTTCTAACAATGAAGGGAAGAGTGTGACCGCGTATTTGAAAAAAGAACATTTTCTCCAGATTTGGCACACCTAGGGCCATTATTAGTGATGGGGGATCTCACTTTTGTAATAAGTTTTTCAAAGGGCTCGGAGAAATATGGGGTTCGCAACAATGTGACCACTCCGTACCATCCACAGACTAGTGGGCAAGTTGAGGTGTCCAATAGAGACATCAAGCAAATCCTGTCGAAAACGGTAAATGCTAATAGAATGGATTGGTCAAGGAAACCTGATGATGCTCTTTGGGCCTACTGCACTGCATACAAGACCCCCATAGGTATGTCTCCATTAAAACTTATATATGGGAAGGCTTGTCACTTGCCAGTTGAGTTAGAGCACAAAGCCATGTGGGCAATGAAGAAACTGAAGATGGATTGGAATGAAGCAGTGGAATAGAGGCTTAATGGGTTGAATGATCTTGATGAGTTTCACCTAAAAACATATGAAAGTTCAGCCATCTACAAAGAGAAGATGAAGAAGTACCATGACCAAAAGATTGAAAAGCAAGAATTTGCGGTTGGGGACAAGGTGCTTCTATTCAACTCTAGGCTACGCTTGTTTCTGGGCAAACTCAAGTCCAAGTGGACGGGACCATTCCTTGTTACTAAAGTGTTTCCACATGGAGCGGTTGAGTTGGAGAACAAGGAGGGTGCAAAGTTCACGGACAACGGGCAAATAATCAAGATCTACCTGGGGCATGCAGAGAATGTCCATGAAGTGGTTGAGGCATATCACCTTGATGAAGTCTGAGTAATCAAGGATCGTGCGTCGTGTCACGACGTTATATCAAGCACTTCTTGGGAGGCAACCCAAGGTGTATCCTCTAGCCAACAATAGGTTTTTCTTTGCTTTGTAAGAATAGTTGCATTCTCTTGTTTCGTTTTGTTTAACTCATCTTCATGCGCTATTTTTTTTAGTGTTGGATAGAGACTAGCTTATGGTTCTTGTCACAAAAGTGTCTATAAAAACACAAAAAGAATAGCTTAATGGGTGTTCAATGTGTAGGGACCATAACTAAGAATTCTGATGAAAATGGTCTGGTGCACAGATATATGGACCCCATCGACGGGCCGTCGTTCCATTGACAGACCGTTGATGGTGTCCGTAGATCCCAGGTATGTCTTGAAATTTTGCCTAAGTCTTTGTGAAATCGATGGTCCAATCGACGATCTATCGACTGACTTACGGACCGTCGACGGGGTGTCGTCAGTCCAAAGAACCAGTGAACTGACCCGACCCGGCCGGCTATATTAAAAGAAAACTATTAATTAACCTCCAAAACCTTTTCAAATTATTTCCCAACCGTTTCCCTCCCCTTATTTCCTTCCTTTCCCATCATATTGCCATAACTCTTCCTTTCATTTTCATCAGAATTCCCAAAACTCCCAAATTCCCCTAAACTCCCAAAACCCTTTCCTCCTCAAATTCTACTTTGTTCCACTTGCTCTCTCCGGTCGGTGTTCGAAGGCGGGCGCGTAGGTTGTAGGAAAATATCATCCACTAAACCACTCCACTACTAATTTCAGGTATTTCGAATCCATTGCTTAATGAATTCTCGTTCATTTGTTGTTGGAAACAAGAAATTAGAATGTGTGTCTTGACTTAGGGACAAAATTGTATGTTTGTGATTATCCAAAAATGGTTAATATGTCCCTTAGAATGATAGAAAGTGAATGGGTATTGGTGTAATCTATTTAAAATAAGATTTTCAACTTTTCGACTTAGGGTTTGGTAACATCTTAGAATTCGAGAATGAACCTTGCGAAATTCAAGCCCTAAGGATGAAGAATTGGTCTTGCAATTGTTGTTATGTGTTGGGTAGAACGTATAAGGGTCTAAAAGGTGTCAAAATGTGATACTAAATTCAAGGTCTGAAATCTGTCTCTGACCAACAGCATGAGACCTCATCGATGGACCGTCGATTAATCGATGGGCCATTTATGGGGTCTGTCGATTGTTTCGCATGTAATTTGTTTAACTCTTAGACGACAGAAGTGGACTACGGTCCGTTGATTGATTGACGGGCCATTCTGCACGTTCGTCGTTTCAAACTTAGACCCTAATTTGTGAGAGTTTAAAAATTATTTTAAGTGTCAGACGACGGAAGTGGACTACGGTTCATTGATTGATCGACTGGGTGTTCTGCACGTCCGTAGTTTCCAACTGAGAGGTATGTCAAATGAAGATAAAATAATTCCCAATTTTCTAGCAACGGACACTATCGACGGATCGACGATTCATCGATGGGCCGTCGATAATGACCGTCAACCAGTACTGCAATTCTGAACTGGAACGTGATCTGTGTGTCTTTTTTTTGTTTTGATTGTTTAGTGTGTGTAGTAAGACTGCTATGAGACTAACATATGTATTCAAATGTACATATGCCCCCCAAACCAGACATCGTTTATTCCAGAGGCAGGTCCAAGTCTGTGGCACCATCCCGTTGGATGATTGGCACTTCCTACGGTGAGCGAGACCCTAAATACGTGCCCCCTAGAAGGTGGCTTTCGGCATAGTCACTGCCTCCCAGTCTGATGAGGAGCATCTGGATCCGAAGCGGCATCAGGTTCAGAGTCGAACCACTCTACGGGGTCGAATGAGGCCACTACCTCCAGTTCCGGATCACCTGGAGCCACTCACCCAGCGGTGACTGCCCGCCCAACCTCGTTTGATGAGGCTCATAGTTCAGAGTTTGCTCCAACACCCCAAGATGATGTCCCTGCACCGGTTCCTGATGAGCCAAACCGGTGGTACGTAGATGGTCAGTATCAGGTCTACAGGGATGCAAAGATGCTGAATGAAATGGGGGTGATGACACGGTTGGTGACAGTCGAGCGGAGAGATCTTATAGGGAGCCTTCACACAGTCCCTGACATGCATAGCTTGTTTACCCGCCACAGGCTCGAGTGGATGGCTAGGAGTATGGGGTTGTACAGTGAGGAGATTGTTCAAGAGTTCTATGCCTCATATGTGGTGAATCTCAGAGGTTCTCTGGACAGGCGAACGAGACCTGCCAAACAGGACACACTTACACAGGTTCTAGTCCAAGGCTGCCGGGTGAACATTTCTCCTACTTCTATCCACTGCTTCCTATACGGTGTGCCCACGGGTGCTACATGGACTCCCCTTACTTCGGAGTTTGATTACAGGTGGGGTTTGGTCAAGAGTAACCAGTTTTAGAGGACCAGAGAGCAGAGAGAGTCCACCAAGAGGTGGCTTGCACAACAGTTGTCCGTTGACGGTGAGGGAGAAGACTGGCTGTTAGAACCCAGAGGCCTTATCAAAAAGGTCAACCTCATCTTCACAGCCAAGTTCTTTTGGCTTTTAGTCCGCCATTGCCTATCTCCCACGGCAGCAGATAGCATTCTTACATGGGATAGAGCGGTAAGGGTAGCAGCATTGGTGGACGGGTTCGAGATGACTTCGCGAAGTTATTGATCTCCGTGATACATGAGAGAGCTTTTAAGACCTCTACTACTTACCCGTTCGCTTGTATGATCTTTCAATTATGCAGGGATGCTGGAGTGCCAATTTGGCACCGTGATGCCATCCGTACTTCGACCGGCACTATGTGTATAGGTCTCATCAGGGATGAGGCCAATGTGGAGGAATCACGGATAGGGCCTAGGGTTGAGGTGCAGCCGCTGAGTGAGAATTTGGCGGCTACGATAGACTTAGCCCAAGGGGCTGATCCTGCCACTTCATAGCCCACTGATACCACCCCGGTCGAGTCTGCCCCTTACACTAGTAGAGCACCCAGTTCCTCCCAGTCTACCATACCGTCAGCAACACTGGTTCCGATATCTAGGGTACAGAAGTTAGAGACCCAAATGGCCACCTTGTTGCATCATATCCAGCCTTGGATGCAGAAATCCATTGCCGAGGTTGAGGAACGGATTGAGAAGAGGGTGGCCCAGTAGACTGAGCAGAAGATTCAGGCTGTTAATCAGCGCCTTGATGCATTTGAGTTGCGGGTTCTTTCACGCCCAACCCCCACCATTGACTTGACTACTCTTCAGTAGGCTGTGGCGAGTCTGCGGGCAGATGTTTACAGTATCCTGGAGATGAGGGGACCTGAGCCTGAGACTACACCCGTCGAGCTAGCGCAGGACACAGTGCTTGCTGCACTATTCACTGCCCCCACTATGACCGCCGCCTGAGCCACGTGAATATGCCAAGAGGCACCGTTCCAGCCACACCACTGAGGGAGAGGATGCTTGTGCAAGAAAGAAAGAGAGAACGGACCTTAAGGCTGCGAGGAGAGCCTCTTTCATTGATTACGAGACACGTCAGATGAGGGCTCGAGAGTTGGCTGCTCGGGCATCTATTTACAGACTTGAGGCTGTTGAGAGGAGCACCATTGAGGGTGCGGAGATTGCTGAGGGCACAACTGTGGGTGACACTACTACTGAGGTTGCGGGTTGCGGGAAATCGGACCCGCCTTCTTGTTGATCATAGACGCTTTGCGCCTCAGGTTTGCTTCACCTACCACCCTGTCTTTATATTTCTTATGCATTGGGAACAATTGCATAATGGAAAGTGAGTGTCAGGGTGAAGTCTGAGTAGCCCAACTCATGATCCTCTCTTAGGGGTTTTCTTGCATGTGTTCTTTTGCCCCAAGAGACTGATTACTTTACTATTGAACCGGCATGTCGTAACTTGTACAAAGTATGAAAGTGAAATATGAAGCATGATGTCTAAGCATGAATGATATCCCGTTCTAAGAAAATGCTTGCATGAATAGGTATAAAGAAGTTGAATGTGTTGGCTCTAATCATGACATAGACACACACCCACTGCATGACCCTCATATAACACTCAAATTAGGTTTCCGACAATCTGATAGGGTAACGAGGTGTAAAGAGAGTGTGAGGAAGTTTGGTTGTTCCACTGTTTTTACCTTGCTAGAACTTGCCCGGTTAGTCCTGCAAAAGGAATCTGTGTTAGACGACTAGGAAAGGATCATAGGCCCTTGTTCAAATTAGCAAACATCTAGCCTAAGTAAAGTGAACCAAATGAAATTGTTATCCTTTTTTGATCCAAATATGTTGAGCCTATAATAGACCTTTCTTTTCTTCACCAACTCACCTTCCATAGGTATGATGTGTTGTCCCTGGTCCCTCCTTCGACATGTGCACCTCAACTTAGGTCAAAAGCATAACTTGAGGGTGACTAATGCAGAAACTGACCTCGTCTTGGCCCTAACCCAACATTTGGTAATGTGTACCTTGACTCATGGCAAAGACATAAGTTTAGGGTGGCTATTATGAGTGACGACCCGAAAAGTGGGTATGAAAAGAGTAATATGGAAAAGAAAAGAAAAAGTGATCAAGAGAAGTGACTTATTCCAAATTATCAAAAAAAAAAGTGATCAAAATTGAAAAGAGAGAAAAATAGTTGAACAAAAAGAAGTAAGAGTCACTTCCACAAAGAACAAAGGAGAAAGCAAGGAAAAGATTACAAGAAAAGAAAAGTAGGGCATAAGAGATAATGGAAGAGGTAGGACGCTTAGTCGTAATGTCAAGGAGGGCAAAAAGTCACTAAAATGTAACCATATGTACCATACCTGACCTTGAGCATACGTTACAAACCAAGAAAGTCCTATCGTGATCCTAGAGTCTAATGTCGTGAACTTAAGCAGTGAAAATAAGGGCAAGACTATGGTGACAAGTACTAACTAGGTATGAATTTGTTTTGAGCATGAGTGTTGAATCATGATCCTTGTACCTAAAGTCACAATCACTGTGCGAAAAAGGAGGATTTCTTTTGAAGTGAGGGCACTAGTTGCAATATCGGAAAGTTGGTACCTTGGCAAGAAGCAAAAGAGTAGAGGTGTCGGTGCATGGTGAGTTTATGTCATGGTCTGATCCACATGAGTGAGCTTATCAAGCCTAAGAGTAGAAGCATGCACTAAAGCAAAGAAAAATTTGGAATAGATAGCCATGTAATTGTGGAAGCTTAAAAGAGGATACTTTTGTACAAAGTGTTGTGTTGAGTCATAGTGCGTCGCTGGAGGACAAACAACGAATTAAAGTTGAGGGTGTTGATGTACCGTGGTTTTACGGTAATTTCAATTCTTTTTCCTTAAGATTGATGTGTGTCTAGAGCCTTTTTGTAGTAGTTTTAACATGTTTTTACTGCAGGAAAGGTGTCCAAAACCAAAACGCAGAAGACAACTGAGATTTAGTGCAGAGCTGACCCACAAAGGCCATCGACGGTCCGTCGTTCCATCGACGGTCCGTCGTTCCATCGACGGTCCGTCGTTCCATCGACGGTCCGTCGTTCCATCAACCGACCATCGTTCCATCGACGGACCGTAGATGGTGACCGTCGACTGAAAGTTCAGGCATCTGGAGAAACTCGGGGAAATCTAACCAAGTGTGGGGCTACGAAAGGATCGACAGTCCATCAATTAATCAACGTACCATCATGCTAAATCTTCGATAAGATCATAGATAGTCACATTACCCGAAGTTGAAGAAAGTCTAAGTATGGAAAGACGGAAGGCATCAACGGACCGTAGACGCATCGACGGACCGTGCTGTTGGTCCGTCGATTGAATCAGAAAAGATGCCATTTGAAGGATAAAAAAGATGCTAAGTCTATACTTACGGAGGCAGTCGATGGTCCGTCGTTTCATCGACGGACCATCTGTGGGGGTCGTCGATTGAAGCCGCATTTTCGGGCAACTTTCCTTATTTTAATTTGTTTTAATTTAGGACAATATTTGTTATAAATAGGGTGTAAAACCTCATTTTTGGGGTTGGATTCTATTACTACTATTCTTAGTTTTGTTTTTGGAGACTGGGTTTTTACAACTTTGTCATTAATTCAAATTTCCAGATTTGGTTTTCAAGTGATTTCTTGTTGTTTCAAGTTGAATTTCTGGATTTTCTTCGAATTTGTCAAAGTAAGTTCATGCTTTATTGTTTATCAACTATGAATTGTGTTGTTCTATGCATGTGTAACTAAATCCACAACTAGGGTTGTGGAAATCATATGTGATTAACAAAGTAAACCTAGCTTAATAACAATTCTCAAATAGATTATTACATGCATTGACAATTCTTTCGCTTAGATGTCTTTTTAACGAGTACTGGCGTTAGAACTCGCCTTATTGCTACTTGCCAGACCAAGGAGGAAGTTAATAGGCTAGTTTCGATTGTTCTGAAGTAATAACTAAGTCATACATCGAATATGATACCTCATATGAAGTAAAAGTAAGGGTTAGTAACTTAGACACGCGTAGCCGGACCAAGGTACGGGGTGAATTTCTCTAAATGCCGGACAAAGGATTTAGAGATACCTAACTTATCGCTTTGCATGCAAAACACAAGGGAAGAATTGTTATAACTCGAAATACGATGTTATGAACCTATGGGGAACACTTACACCCTAGTTTCTCTCACAACTTGATAAACACTGAAGATTTACTCTTGTTACTTGTCTTACTTAGAGATATTACAAGACTTTGGTTTCACAAAATCCCCCCCTTTAATTACATGTTTTCGGAAAGGACTTGACTAAATTGAAATAATTGTATAATGAAGTTAAGTCTAAATCATTTTCCTCGTGGGATCGACCCCAACCTAATAGTAGGGTTCTTTTATTGATACGACCACTTATATTTCTTTAGGGAGGTATAATTTGAGCGTATCACCTATCAAATAAAAGTTCTTCGGGTCCTCTTTCCAGCGCCACAAAGTTTTCCTCTGAGCTCTGAATAAAATTTTATCACCAATTTGCTAGAGAGACGCGCGAGCCTGGCAGCAGGTCTGTGATGCCTCTGAATTATGGGGCGAATACGAACCTCACTGCCTGCTGTAAAACTATTCTAACTTCCAGCTCATTTTATTTATTTATAAGGGTATTTATTCCTAAAAACCTTAGGAAGTCGTCTAAATTACCCTAAATGTGTAGAAAAATTAGTTTTCATAAATCAAACCCGCTCATTCACTCCTAAATTTCTACGCTCAAGAACTTCAAGAAACGCTAAGGCTAGGTTCATATTCCAACATTTTCCTTCAAGTTTCATTAAGCACGTTGTTCTTCCAGGTATGTGAGGTTTCTCATAGTGATGGAATTGTTCTTCCTCACGCAAATCATAGAGTCGTTCCATTAAATTTGTTGATAAAATAGTTTTTGTAGAGGTTCTTGATGAATTCTTGAGTTTTAAGTTCGTCCTTTAATAATGGTGGTTTTGATTTCTTAAGGTGAAGGTCTTATGGATGAGGGTTGTTTCTTTCTATATTTTGAGTGAGATTTCATGAAATTGTGTTGGGTTATTGAATCAAAAAGAAATTTGAGTAAACCAATCTATCCCAAACAAATTGGGACCTTAAAGATCATAGGAAATTCTGGGTTTTGGGGTGGGATAACGAAGGATCCCTCTATGCGTCGCGGAGAGGAACTGAGTCCTCTGCCTCAAGATTTGACAAACAATGTTTAAATTCTCTCTCTGCGTCGCGGAGAGAATACATTCTCCCATGTCTCAGGTTTTCTGTGTAGGTTCTTTCAAATCATATCTTCTCTCTATTCTTGATATGTATCCGTAGAGTTCTCCTTTATCATTGAGAGGTGCTTAATATCAAAATCAAATGTCTTAAATTATGTTTTGTTCCTTTTCCAAATCAAAGTAAGGTTAAGAGAAAAAGTTCAAGAGGTCCTTTTGAGTCAAATTTGAGACTTCTTTTGAAATTGATTAAAGTTTCGAACAAAGTCTTGAAAATAGTTGTATTCATGAGTTTCCATATGATTATTTAGGTCTTCGAGTTGAGTCTTTCAAGTACATATTTCTACATGAAACCAATGACTTGATCTGTAAGTCTGTAGTGTCTTTGGAAGCCAATCATTTTTTTCAAACTGAGTTTGAGAAAAAGTCTAAAAGTTCTTTTCATACAAAAAGCTAAAAGTTTGTATATATATATATATATATATATATATATATATATATATATATATATATATATGATCATTGAACTTGAAAGATATGTTCACAAGTGTATGTTTTCAAGAATGTAAGTATGTATAAGGTTTTGAATAGTATTTCAACAAGTAACAAGTCCCTTCTTTGAAAGGGGTAAAATTAAGCATAACATTATAGAAAATTTTTTGGGAGTAGTATTGACCACCGAATTGATTTCAAGTCATTTATAACTCAGAAGTTCCATAAAACTACCTAGCCAGCATAGGATAGGATAGCATTGATTCTTTATGCAACTCCCCACCGCCTCTGAGAAGTCATATAGTTGGATCCATAGTCACAATATCATCCTATACCCCCAACAAGGTATAGGATGGGCCCTTGCAACGTGTGGCGGGATTTTATCAATTGTAGGCTCATGGTTATGGTTGTCGGTAAGTTCTTTACTATAAGTTATCACTTACCAGTACATTCGATGTACTAAATTCATTCGACCTGCAACTTTCCATGATGCAGATACATGTACTTAGGATCATCAACATGCGCTTCATTGAGATCCTTTCCATTCGCAGATAGATTTTGGTGAGGCCTCCCTTCTTCTAGGATACTCCATTTCCTTTCAGCTTAGTAGTTTAGGAGGTTTCTTGGGTCTTGCCCCAACGCCTAACGTAAGTTGTTAAAGGCTTCATAGACAGATGGTATTATATGGTTTTCATTGTTTTCTCATGATTTTTTGTCATTCTATAACTCATGTTAAGTATTTTGAGAAGACTATGTTTTAAGACTTTTTCGAATGTCTAAGTGTTCACACATTTTAAGCTTCCGCATATGGTATAGTGTCATGTATGCCATGTAGTCAGATCAATAGTTTGCTTGAGGATCATAAATGCTTCTTGAGTGCCAGTTACACCCATGGTGTAGGCTCGGGGCGTGACATCCCGTGAGCTTTTTAATGTGTTTATGAAGAGTGAGATCTTCATAATGTGAAAATTTTATAGCGTACTTCTTTCTTTATTTTTTGCAAAACAATCATTTTTTCTTTTTTGTCTTGAACTTTCACCATTTTATTCATCAATAAGATATTATGCATGTATGGAACCAGGGGCGGACCCACATGGGGCTATTCTGGTGCTCGAACATCCATTAACCTCTTATCGAACTGTATATACTTATATCAAAATTAATAAAATATGGTATTAAATAAAGACGAGCACCGAATGAATAAATGACTTAGTTGGTATAGTGATTCTAAGTGGTTGTTGAAGGTTATTATCTCTTGTATGCCCAAGCTTAATTCCCCGCAGCAGCAATAATTTTATTTTAAAATCCAACTCTTTCCTTTCTATCTTTTTTGTTTCTCTTTTTCACTAACGGTCCTTTTGCTTACTTTTCTTAAACAAAATTCCTTTGTCAGTATAATTTTTATTTTACTTTTTCTTATTTTTTTTGCTATCATATTTTGATATAATTGTCTTTCTTATGGCAATTGTTCAATTTGTACATCTATATTTTAAGATTTATAGCTTAAAAAGTAACCACAGTTTTTAGAATCTTCAATCGGCCATGACTCATGTCTATTGTGCAACCTTAGTCTCCGAATAATATAAACACTCATGATCTTCAATGTTTTTTAACTCTTTCTTTCTCATCAGTTTTATTAGGAAAAAAATAATTTGTTCTAGTGCATTCATTTAAGTTCTCCAATTTAAAAGCAAAAACAATCTCCTTGGCTCTTGTTTGCCATTTTGATAATTACAATTGTATGTGAAGGTAATATTGTTTCTCCTCCTTTTCTTCTTAAACCATCAAAAGATTCTGATTATCTATTTCATTGAATTGAAAAGAAAATAACACCTATGTTGAAGAATTTTTGCTCGCAATTACGCTCTTTGGTTGATACAAGTTTATGTTAAAAAATAGTGAGCACCGATAGCCGTAAATCCTTGATCCGCCACGGTCCTGAAAAATCTCTTTTTCATCAATATTTCCATGCATTATTTTGTGTACTTCATTTTGTGGATGGAACTCATCATCTATAGAAGGAATTTATTCAATGTTAACATAGATGCTTACATTTGTAAATACAATACAACTAATACAAAAAAAGACTCATGATTCTAAACGAAATTCCTTCATTAAATAGGATGAGTTGCGAGAATTTTAGTTTAGCAACAAAAGTTATGTCACGAATATCTATTTTATTTTTTATTTGTGTATTTTTTGTATAATTCTTATTATTTAATAGTGTCTTTAGCACGAGTTACCTCATTTTTTTGTATGTCATCTCAGTTCAAAAGGTTGTTCCATGCATCCTCGAGAAAATTTTCAGCCTCGCTCATGCCATGATTGTGGTGTCCATTTCTTTTGTGTGTGTTTTCTGCAGATTCTCTCTTTGAGATTGAAGATTCTCTTTCTCTTTTCTCAGACTTTTTTTCTCCAACCCCAACTTTAAAATTTAATTAGAAAATCTTGGTAAAAATAATGTAATTTTCATAGAGCCTTAAAATAAGGATAAATTTTACTATTATGTAATCAAGGTTATAGTAAAGTTCAACCTATGAAAATAATTTCTTGTAGAAATAATTATGGCAAGAGTACATAAATAAGACCAAATATGATTTAACTATTACCCATACCCCTAATATATTAGAAATGTTATATATTTTGTTTTTGAAAAATAAACTGTGAGGAAAAAAGTCAAAGAACACCAACAACAAGTGTTATTAAATGCCCCTATACTTTTTACTAAAACTAGATATTTAAAATATCATAAAAAATTAAAGCACTATACAGGGGCAAAATAAGAAATAAAGTTCTATAAATCTTACTTTTATCGGATGACTTGATATTCGAGTGGTGCTAGTCTAAATTTTGTGTTATAGAGTTGGTTTTTTAGAACCCATAAATGAAACCTATGATTTTTAATAATACAATATAGAAAAAAGGTAAAGAAAATTTTCCCTTTTGCATTAATTCTCTAATTTTGACTTATCCAATTAAAAGAAATGGAATAAAGAGTATTTTCACAAATTTCATAATTTCTTTTGTTTTCTGAAATTGTTCAGACAAAAGGTTTTAGAGATTAGCAATAATAAAGATACAATCAGGTAAAAAAATATTAACAGAAACATAATAATTGGTGAACAAATATCAAAAAATTTACCCAAAAATTTCTCAAATGATTCATGCATCTCTAGTAACAAATAAAAAATATTGAGAAATTAAACTTTTCTTGAAGACAACGTACTACAATTTGAGCACTACTAATTATAGGCACATACAGAACTATTTTGCGACAAGTGTTTATTTCAAGATCTGAGGACACCATGTATATAAGTTTATATGAAGATATAAAGAAATCAAATTTATTCAACAAAAATCTCCCGAATGAGAGTGGAGAAGAAATTCAGCTTGAGGGATGAAATTTTGAGGCGTATCTATAGAAAACTAAATTAAAAAGAGGGCAAATATTATTGAATATAGGTGATGAAATATTTAATATGATCACTAATGTTGAATTTACTCTTTTGAAAATATGATAATTGTAGTCCCCATATTTTGACATTTTTCAAAATTAAAATCTGGTCAATTATTATTTATTACTTTAACATGCAGATAATATGTCAATTTCTCTTTTCAGTGAACGTAATTTATAGGTGAAACTATAATTTACTTGTTGTCCATTTTTGTTATAAATAATAATCAAAATTTTAAAGTGAAACATTAAGTATATCATATGTGTTTACTTCACAATATTCACATTAGATACACTATAACTTTTCGGCACGTAAGCTCGTATAACTTTTAGGTTGAATGTCATAACCCAAATCATCATGAATGAGACCCACATTAGCCGACAGGTGGATAACCAATTACGTAACCCAATCAAACCCATCAACCATTTTTAGAAGAAAAATCATTACATAAACACTAGGAAAAAATTTATTAAAACAATAAGAAATCAAGTTCTTATAAACTCAATCGCTTGTCAAGAAACATTGTGGAATTAACTCCATGAAATATGAAAAACATAGTACAAAAACTCTAAAGTGTAATGAACTCCATGTAATTAATGTGTTTATGCCTCTTATTCATCGTTTAAAGCTTTCCTAGTTGAGATTGATAGTTTGGTCATCTGGTTGTTCATTTAGTTTTTATACGAGTTTTAGTATTTTGGAGCTTTTGAATCTTGAACAATCATTTTTATGATAATTTCAAGAAGATGACCTTCAAATCCAATTCTGACAATTACATCACCTCTGAAAGGGTCATTTTAGAAGAGTAGCATGGCCGACACTACTCCCAAGGCTATCTGTATGAGTCTATGCAAAAGTGTTTAACTTTTAACTTAAGGCCTAAGTTTGGATTTAGTCAACATTCTTAGTATAAAAGCTTAGATGAGAATTCTTTTATCATTTTTAGCTCCAAAATATTGAGTTTTGTCTAGAACGACTATTTATTAGGCCGCGGGGCTTCTAGGTTGATTCTCAGACTTCTTGTGAATTTTCACTTAAAATAGAGTTTTGAGGTGGGACCCTCTTTTCCTAAAGATGACCCCTTATGGAAATATTGACTTCTCCATTTAGTCTAGAATATCAAATTTGGTTGGGTTGCATATATCTTTTACAATTATAGGATTCTTAACGAATTCAGAGCGCCCTGTTGGAGAATTTGGAACTTGACAATGTAGCTTATATGCACTAGCTGGTGTGGTCTATTTTTGGTCTTCATAGTCACGGGATGAGGATGGTGTGTAGAGACCAGTGTGAGTATATGTCGTGTTCGCATAAATCTCATCCGTATTCGTGAGCCTTTGCATCTGGAAGACTTGTTTATGTACGCGAGACGTCGACTCTGCTAACCTTCCTGATCTCTAGAGCTCCCTTTGCATTCATGGGTGGCCAACTAACCAACGAGATCGTGGTCGCGGGTATTCTTCTACGTTATTGCGATGAAGAGTTGTGTCCACTATTTAAATATGATATGGAAATGAAAGCATATTTGTTCGTAAATTGAATATAGGATTTCTCATTCGTCTGACCTACGATTTAAATAATTCAATGTCCCACACATATGTAATTTTCAAAGATACGTGGTTGGTTGATTGAATTGAGTAGGTAAATCTCCATTTGAGGTAAATTTGGTGCTAAAGTTCTTTGCTTAGCTTTGCTTTATTGTTAATTTGTTGCTTGATTGTTGTTTTCTCTGTCTTAGGCCTCAAATTGAGTTCACTTTCTGTACATAATTCGAGGCATATTAGTGGACCACTTGATTTATTCAAATCCAAAAATTCAAGCACGGGTCCCACAATTCTCGTTTGATTCTAAAAAATTTCCATCATATTTTTATGTGATTTTAGTGTATGTATGACTGTATTGATTCTAGACAGGTGTGTTGTCTCAACTCTAGAGTCATTAACTCAGACTAAGTGATAGATACTACCCTTAGAAAATTACTTTATGGCTTTAAGGTATGAAATGAAATTACCCTTACGCACTGGTGAACTAATCTTTCACTCTAAAACCTGCTCATTACGAAACTGAAACTTTACTACTCCAACTCTACAGTCAATTGAGGCATAAAAAGAATGGACCCAATCCATAACTAGAATTAAATCAAAGTCCACCGTATCTAGCTCAACTAAGCCAAGTCAACGTGTCCTTATGATAGGTAAATACTGTAAAATCACGGTACACGCTTCTATCTAGGATAGAATCCACCACATGTGTAGAAACATTATAGGTCTTACGAAGTTGTTCAAAAAAAAACATTGATCCTCGTGGATAAGTAAAGAGTCACAAAAGAAAAACTTGCTCTTGGATCAATTAAGGTATTTATATCAATAGAAAATATTTTAAGAATACCTGTAGAAAAATCTAGGGATCTCTCTTGATCCGAGAAACTTGATATAGAATATAAACGGTTTGAACCTCCACTTGTTCGTGAAGTAGCCCCTTTGGTGTAATCCTACCCAGTGGGGGTGCCGAAGAAGTTTGGGCCCTCCTGCCTCACTACCTGGTTCCGCATCAGGCATTCCCTAGAAAAGTGACCTTTCCTTCAACATTGGTAACAACCATCGGTACCAATATGGCATTCTCCCGGCTGAAGCTAAACCCACTTACCGGAAATTAGGTTGCGAGTTAACATTTGTGCCACACTGCCCTCCGACTGAAAACCTGATATCTAAAATTCTGGGAGTCTTTATTCCTTCATTCATTCCTGTGCTTTGGTGCAGGAGCAGGCTGACAATGTAGCAGGCTCAGATGACCTTTTCTACAAGGATGGCCTATTTACATTCCCGTTCTTCTCCTGTGGGACTCATGATTTGTTGTCTTAGATATCTCACTGCAGAACTCTTCCCTATATTTCAATTGTCTTCCTCAACCTATTGTACATGAATCATGGGCCTGGATATGTCCATATCCCCTTTTAGCATAGCCGTCTTACCTAGATTACTCATTAAGCGGGCTAGCCCGGACAAAAACAAGCTCATCCTACTCCTCATATCAGCCACCATCTCCAGAGCATAGTGGGATAGATAAGTGAACATGAGGCTTTACTCTTGCACAGTCATAGACTCCTGTTTCATATTAATAAACTCTTACTTTTTCTTCCCTTATATCTTGGGGAAAGAAGCGCCTAACAAAGCATCTTCAAACACATCCAAACTCAAAGGTGGTGTACATTATGCCTTAATCTTCTTCCATTGATCATACCACATCCTAACAACAACTTTAAGTTAATATGAGTCTAACTCCTCACGCTCTGCATCAGCGACACGCTTTAACACTTTCTGAAGTTCTTCCACAAGGTTCTTTGGATCCTCGAAGACCTTCAACTTTGTGAACTCTAGGGGGTTCATCCTCAAAAACTCAGTGATTCTTGATGTATCAGCCACATCCTAAAGACCCAGACCTTGTTCACCATCCCGGTTTTCCACAAATTGAGTCAACATCCAGGTAAAATTCATGAGTTCCGCATTGGTGACATCTCCCATAGGGGGTTGCACTTTTGGTTCATCGAAATCTTCTTGACCTTGATGATTAACATTCCTCCTAATAGGACGTCCTCAAACAAATCTTCACGGAGGCTGCTCTAAAAAGACACGTGTAAACACTAGATAGAGAAAATTTTATAAATTTGAACTCTATCACACCAACAAGAGTAAAAGTTAAATATTCCTAAATATTGTATCCTCCCAATTATAGATATGACGTGCTTCACACCAAAAGAAGAACTCTACTAAACATGATTTCATAGACACCCTGGAATTCTTGAACTTTGTGTTGTGATATAAAGTTTTGCACACATGAGCCTACACCCTCCACGTTGCCGAAACTTGTGAACTATTTA
Source organism: Solanum sitiens (assembly GCA_016801875.1). Taxonomy (NCBI): domain Eukaryota; kingdom Viridiplantae; phylum Streptophyta; class Magnoliopsida; order Solanales; family Solanaceae; genus Solanum; species Solanum sitiens. Next base: position 2,131,357 of record JABWTJ010000047.1, on the reverse strand, counting down.
TAATCCCCAAGCAAACCCTTGGACTGGTTGACTACTTAGCAGAGGAGACACTAAAGAAAAAATAGGCTTCAAATATACATTTATTTCAACGTAAACTCAATTGGAATGTGTGAAAACACTTAATTTCAATAATAATTCTAATAATAATTTGCAAAATAGTGTTTAAACAAAAGAAGTACTGAGAAATTCCTTAACTCTAACTTCTATGGAACCTCTAATACTAGGATAAATGTTGAGACAAAACCAATGATAACTCAAAATTCTACTTATCTTTCAAACCCAAAATCAATACATTAGAGACTTTCATACAAGTCTGCTTGAAAAAATAAATTCAATAAATCAACAGGGTTCATGTGATACTAAGCATAAATAATATTATAAGAATCTCAAAAACAAAGGAAATCAAAACCTCAACGGTGATAGAAAAAAATTCAATATCAAGAACTATGAATGGATATTTTAGATGTGACAAATTTTGACTGAATTGAGATGTAATATCTCGCAACTAGGAAGAACTAGAAAATAGTTTAAAATCTAAAAATAGTTACTTTTGGGACGTATAAGGCAATATGGAATTTTTAAGTAAGTTAAAAGTGAGTTTTTGGCAAACTTCAAACGACCAGACTCTTAGCCTGGATGATTTTGGTGTAGTTCCAGATACGTTGGAAAGCCCCTGAAATGAGCTTTCCAATGCCGCCAAGTATGCGTGATTTCGAGTTCATATGAGCGAGTTATGCCTTTCAGAAGTTAGGATGTTGAATTAAGGAAAGTCCAATCCGGATTTGGGAAGGGAAAATTTGTTTTTTCCTTACCTAATTATCTTAAGTCATTTTTAGGGATTAATATGGGTAAAAATAAGACTTTTTTTTAGTTTAGAAAGATTTAGAATTCACGCTAAGTCTTGGAGAAAAGAGAAAGAGGATAAATCAAGAAATTACCAAGAACATTCAATATTTGCTCATGGAATTCGTCGGGGGTGATCCCTATGCACCACCCATGTTTCAATTCAGAAAATTTAAGTTTTTGAATGTTAAGAAATTGAGTTCTTGAAGAACATTGGGGAAAGTTTCGTTGAATTCTTGATGGTTGTGTTGTTGAAGTTTCTTGATGATTTGATTCATGTTTTCGAGTAAATTTTTAAGTTAAATCTATGGTATTTTGAGTGTACTAACGGTCCTAAGTGTTTTGAGAAAGAACCATGGAAGTTTAGAGGTTTTAGAGATGAAAAACGAAAGAAAAAGTTGGAGTAACATGGAAAAAGGGTGGGGCATCGCGCCAGCCAGCGCCCCCCAAAGCGACCTCTGTCCGTAGGGCTCTAGGGCCACGCGCTAGACTGAGCACCCCAAACAGACTTTGAAGTTCAAGGGCTGGGGGACCGCGCCTCTCATAGCACCAGGTTTGCCAGTTCTCCCTATTCTTCCCCCATCTTTTCGTACTAGTTCCATAGTGATCTACCTATGTTTCCTAGTTGATTCCAACACTCTCGAGTATATCTAAACATCATAAAATCATCCATATACATGAGATCATGAACCTTAAATCCATAATCCAATTCAAGAAAAGTTAAGATCAAAGTCAAGAGAAGTTAAGAGTCAAGTCCAGAAGTTAAGAAGCAAGTTAAAGTAAAGTTTATAATGTTTTCAAGAGTCTTTAGCTCTTTTTTTAAGACTTCAGTTTCAAGTTGTGTAAAGAGTTGATTTCATTTATCAAAAAGGGTATAAAGCAACTAAGTATTCCTTAAGAGTTTGTAAATGTTTTCACATTTAAACAAGAAAGAAAACGGAGATTTCCAAAAGAGCCATTGAGCTAGTTTTTCAGTAAAGAGGAAACTATGATTTCCAAAAGAGCTTTTAAGATAAACATGAGCAATTACCTCAAACCAGAAAGAAGTTGTTTTAAACACATATGAGCTAAGTATATTTTGGAAGTAGTATTGAGCACCGATATGGGGACACGAGTTGATATTAACTCAAACCCCCATAAACCATGTAGTCATCATGGGGAGAGAATAGATCATACTTTTTAGATGATTACTTAGTGCTTTTTAGCATAGACTAGTGGATCCACTTAGTGAGTTAAGGTTCTATACTTATGGCAAGGTATATAATGGTCCTTGACAATATGAGGTAAAGCATTGTACTATCACTTTGTCTCATAGTAATAGTTGTCGTTTAGAGAATCTCCCATTGAAATTATTGTATTTTTATATACATCAATTTATTGTATTTTTACATACATTTAGGTTCAGTCTTTCAGAACCTCTATCAAGCCTATGTTTGTTAGCATTCTCACTCGCATGCTCGTATATTCAATGTACTGATGCCGTTGGCCTTTATTATCTTATGATGCAGACAGAGCTAACCAGGATCTGCATCTAACGCCTCGTTGATCCATCTTGAGCACTCAGAGTCTATTGGTGATCCTCCTTGCATTCTGGAGGACTCCATTTATTGCCTTCAATCTTATTTTGAGTTCATTAGGATGTTGTGGGGTTTGCCCCAACATCCATCTCAGTCGTTTTAGAGGATTCATAGATAGTCAGTCAGTTAGTTATGAGTCTTTTAGCTTAGTATTTCAGATGTTTTGCTATGAGATTTGAGTAGCTATTTTGGCCAACTGAATGTTTATTTTAAGACATTCTCAGTTTATTTCAAAAGTAGATTATTTAGACTATTCTTGTGTTTTAAGTCTTCCACTGAGTAAGTAAGCCAGACCAAGGGTTTTCTTGGGACCAACAATGGTTTTCGGGTATCAGTCCTGCCCAAGGTGTATGTGTTACAGCCGGAGAGTACACCCCAGATGCGACCGGTGTCGTCGTCCTCTCAGAGGACTCAGATAAGCCCTTAGTGTTCGTCATAACATGTTATCAGTTAAAATTGCGGAAAAATTAAAACTTTTACATTCTATTTGAAGTATACTTAGACTTAATATTTAGCATTTATAATGACATACGATAATCTAAAAACTTTTCTCACATATATAAAACCATCTAATGAGTACGAATCTGGACTTAGCCAATAAATAGTAAATATGCCATATAAGCCTTAATATAAAAGAATCCAAAGAACATATATAGAAATAGAATATTCTTAAAATCTGCTAATGTCTTCATAAGCTAGAATAATGAAAAGATAGCATCCCCGAACATGAGGACCTACCAATACTTGGAGAAAGAGTTCCAAGCTTCTTCAATTGACCTTCTTAATCTTCAATGGTCGGACCTACATTTGTAGTAATATAAAGTAATGGTGTTAGTACACCACATGTACTATGTATGGGTATATGCACATAACATTTAAGGACATGCATGAAAAAGGATCATTTATCATTTCTTTAGAAAGTATGCTAAGTCATATAAATGTCTTCAATGCACATACCATAGAACATATACAAGTTAAGGATTCCATCAACATAAAGCATGATCATAATTAAAGACATATTTTCATAGAGTCATGTTAACATTCATATTCAATAGATCATATATACATAACATACAAAACACTTACCAATGATCCCATCCCCAACCTACAAGTGCAATGGTCATATGAAGCCCCATAACCCCATACGACCAAGTAGATAAGATAGGAGACCATGAGAAAAGCTTTGCTTCATATAACTTATAACATAAGTAGTCATCACTTCATTTAACAATATAATCCAATAACATATTCATCATAATGACCAACATCATATAAGAGTAACATCATGTATCATAAACATATATCTTTCATGTTATCATATTACATAAGAAAAAACTCCTAGGACTTCCCTTAGAGTCAACTTGTGCAATGTCTAGGTAGAGCCTCATACCCCTACCTATCCTAGTAGACTTCTCAAGTCACCCTAGTCAACGTTCATTTACTTGTATTTCAGTTTACATGAGGGAACATTCGCCTTAACCGGCGTACACCATGTGATCTAAACATGAAATCCGGTGTAATAAAACCCTACACCGAAAGAATGTGGTCTACCGGCCAAAGTAGAACCAAACATGACATAGCTTTCTACGTGGATCCACTAGCTAGTATCCTATGGTGGCAGCATAGTTCAAGAACTAGGAGATGTATTAGAGACCCATAGTTCCACATTACATGGCAGAATCTACCTCATGAGAGTCATTGTGAACCTACCTTCCAACTAGGGTAGGGACACCTCTCATATCTTAGTCCCAATCCCAACGTTTTCATATTAAAAAGTAGTAGAAACAACATATGAGTTATGACCGCATCCATGTTCTTCGGATCAACCTCTACACCCTCACCACAGATAATATGGACAAGAAAAGCAATCGACCTTAACCAAAACTCACACTTGCTAAATTTTGCATAAAGTTGGTGTTCTTTAAGGACTTGCAAGGCCAACCTCAAATAACTCTTATGCTTATTTTCATTCTCGGAGTATATCAAAATATCATCAATGAACACAATCACAAATGAGTCAAGGTAATCACGAAAAACTCTATTCATTAGGTCCATAAACGCCGTCGGGGCAATTTTTAACCCAAAAGACATAACTAGGAATTCATAGTGACCATATCTAGTTCGGAAAGCTATTTTGGGAACATCTTCATCTCTCACCCTAAGTTGGTGATATCCCGACCTTAAGTCAATCTTGGAAAAATAGCTAGCACCTTGGAGTTGATCAAAGTGATCATAAATCCGAGGGAGAGGATAATTGTTGTTTATGGTGACCTTATTGAGTTGGCGATACTCAATGCACATTCTAAGAGACCTATACTTCTTCTTACCAAACAAGACCGGAGCACCCCATGGGGAAATACTAGGTTGAATGAATCCCTTGTCTAGTAAATCTTTGAGTTGGGGCTTAAACTAATTCAATTCAGCTGGAGTCATCCTATATGGAGGAATTAAAATGGGATTCGTATCCGGTAACAAGTCAATGCCAAAGTCAATTTACCGTTCAGGAGAAATTCTTGGAAGGTCATTAGGAAAAACCTCTGCGAATTCCCTTACTAAAGGGACTGACTCCATAGAAGGAGTTTCACATTCTAGGTCCTTAACCCTCACCACATGATATAGACAACCCTTCGCTATCATCTTATAAGCCTTCAAACAAGAAATGATTTGACCCCTTGGCATAGAATTTCCCCTCTTCCACTCTAGAATGGGTTCTTTTGGAAATTGAAACTTCACTATCCTTGTTCTACAATCTATGGAAGCAAAACATGCATGAATTCATTCCATACCCAAGATGATATCAAAGTCAAACATGTCAAGTTCTACCAAATCAACAAGAGTGACTTTATTGGGCAGCATTACAAGGCATTTCCTATAGACTCTTTTTGCAACTACAGAGTCACCCATTGGGGTACAAACCGAAAAGGGTTCAATCAAAACATTGGGAAGTACATCAAACTTCCTAGATACCAAAGGTGTAACAAAAGAAAGGGTAGCACCTGGATCAAGCAAAGCATAATCATTAATAGAGAAAACTTGTAACATACCCGTCACAACGTCGGGAGAGCTTTCTTATTCACCCCTAGCCTTGAGAGCATAGAAACGGTTCCTTTTTGGAGCTTCAGAACTAGGACCGCTTGATTGATCTTGGCTATTCCCCTTTCCTTGACTTCTCACATTAGGACAATGTTTCACCATATGACCACCTTTGCTACAACCATAACAACTATTAGTTCCAACAAGGCATTCACCACATGTTTCTTACCACACTTACCACAAGTTGGTCTTTCTCTTGGTGGATCAACATTTCTCCCCTTTTGAGGTTTAGTATTAGAACCTCTATCATTGCGATTCTTGGAGAAATTTGAAGGGACTTGGTTTGAAAACCTTTTCTTGAACTTAGGATTTTCTTGAACATCAAGCCTACTCTTAGAAGAACCAGTTTCAAAAGACTTTGCCTTCTTAGCTTCTCTATTCCTCTTCCTTAGATGACTCCCCTTAACCTGTTGAGCATGAACCATCAAACTAGAAAAATCCATATTGTCATAAAGCATGGTTGCACGACATTCTTCTTCAAGCTCTTCGGACACGCCCGTTACATAAAGGCTCCTTTCATCCCTAACATTGGAAACCAAAGAAGAAGCATATTTGGACAACTTAATGAATTTAAGGAGTATTCCTTGACACTCGTACCTCCTTGGTGAAGGTTGATGAACTCCTCTACCTTAGCTTCTCTTTGCTCCCTTGGGAAGAATATGTCAAGAAAGGCCTTTTTGAAGATCTCCCAAGTCATGGGACCACCTCCTAAAGCCCTATTATCCTTCCACTGATTGTACCATGTCTAAGCCACGTCCTTGAGTTGATAGGAAGCAAGATCAGCCTTCTCAGTAGTACTCACCCCTATAGCAAACAAGATCTTGTAGACCTCATCAAGGAAGTCTTGAGGGTCTTCATTAACTTTTGACCCAAGGAAAATAGGAGGATTCATCCTCGTGAAATCTCTCATACGGCTAGCCATTGTACTAGCATGTTGGTTATCTCGAGGAACAACCTCCCTGTTAGCTTGTGCCGTAATGGATTGATCTTGAGTGGTGATGGCTTGGTCCATTCGGAACAGGGCTGCCCTCACCTCACCATCCATCATAGCCGGAGGATTCAACGGAACTTGATCATTCGCAGCAGCTTGCACTTGAGGAGGAACTTGATTGCCTTAGGGAGTAGCTCCCAATTCACAATCTCATCTCCTACTCTTCTATTGGTTGTCCTTCTTGTGTTCATCACCTATAACCACAAGAAAGGGATTAGATGCTAAAAGACACATAGTGTGAGAACTCTAAAGTCACGACATAGGATTACCAACAAAAGAGAAGTTTCCTAATCATCACATAGCCTCTCATCCACAATTGTGGCGCGCTTCACAACCATGAACAAGACACTAGTTAATGCGGTTTAGTGAGACACTGATCCTAAGGATATTTAACCTCATGCTCTGTTACCAAGTTTGTCACACCCGGAGAGTACACCCCAGATGCGACCGGCGTCGGCGTCCTCTCAGAGGACTCAGACAAGCCCTTAGTGTTCCTCATAACATGTCATCAGTTAAACTTGCGGATAAATTAAAACTTTTAAATTCTGTTTGAATTATACTTAGACATCATATTTAACATTCATAATGACATACGATATTCTAGAAACTTGTCTCACATATATAAAACCATCTAATGGGTACGAATCTGGACTTAGCCAATAAATAGTAAATATACCATATAGGCCTTAATACAAAAGAATCCAAAGAACATATATAGAAATAGAATATTCTTAAAATCTAATAATGTCTTCATAAGCTAGAATAATGAAAAGATAGCGTCCCCGAACATAGGACCTACCAACACTTGGAGAAAGAGTTCCAAGCTTCTTCAATTGACCTTCTTAATCTTCAATGGCCTGACCCTACATTTCTAGTAATATAAAGTAATGGGGTTAGTACGCCACATGTACTAAGTATGGGTATATGCACTAAACATTTAAGGACATACATAAAAAAGGATCATTTATCATTTCTTTAGAAAGCATGCTAAGTCATATAAATGTCTTCAATGCGCATACCATAGAACATATACAAGTTAAGAATTCCATCAACATAAAGCATGATCATAATTAAAGACATGTTTTCATAGAGTCATGTTAACATTCATATTCAATAGATCATACATACATAACATACAAAACACATACCAATGATCCCATCCCCAACCTACAATTGCAATGGTCATGTGAAGTCCCATAACCCCACACGACCAAGTAGATAAGATAGGAGACCATGAGTAAAGCTTTGCTTCATATAACTTATAACCTAAGTAGTCATCACTTCATTTAACAATATAACCTAATAAGATATTCATCATAATGACCAACATCATATAAGAGTAACATCATGTATCATAAACATATATCTTTCATGTAATCATATTACATAAGAACAATCTCCTAGGACTTTCCTTAGAGTCAACTTGTGTAATGTCTAGGTAGAGTCCCATACCCCTACCTATACAAAGTAGACTCATCAAGTCACCCTAGTCAACGTTCATTTACTTGTCTTTCACTTTACATGAGGGAATATTCGCCTTAACCGACATACACCATGTGAGCTAAACATGGAACCCGGTGTCATAAAACCCCACACCGAATGAAGGTGGTCTACCGGCCAAAGTAGAACCAAACATGACATAGCTTTCTAGGTGGATCCACTAGTTAGTATTCTATGGGGGAAGCATAGTTCAAGAACTAGGAGATCTATTAGAGACCCATAGTTCCACATTACATGGCATCCTCTATCTCATGAGAGTCATTGTGAACCTAGTTCCAAGTAGGGAAGGGACACCTCTCATATCTAGTTCATCGGTGCTTAGCTTAAGTCCCTTTATTGAATAACCTTTAAGTTGTCTTTTATCATAAATTTTTCATAGGTCATAGGAGATTAACTCCTTCTATAAACATTATCATGAGCTCTTTAAATTAGATGAGAATTTTCTTTCATCGTAACCCTTCGTTTTTGAGATTTACATAGCATAATCATCTTGTGTAAATCATACAAGAGAATATCATAAACTTGCATTTTTGTATTCTTATCATGATATCCCAATTAACATGGTTGTATCCCTACATATATATACATAGCAACATCATACATACTTCCATCGCATAGCATCATCATTTATAGGCTAACATAACTTAAGAAGACTTATCTCTTGCTTCCAAGAACCTCATTCAAGAACTTACGTTCAACTTACAACAATCATAACAATAACATAGTGAAATACTCAATAGCATAGCCAATACTAACTCTTAAACTCATAAACAAGATCAATTTATAATGTAGAATAAGGGAAAAGGGTCATTAAAGAGTTCATTCAAGTCTTAGTCCCAATCCCAATGTTTTCATATTATCAAGTAGTAAAGACAACCGTACGAAATTAACCATCTTCTAGATAAGAACATGCTTCACACGAAATTCAAATATTACTAACCACATACTCATCAATTCGTGTGAAATCGTCTATAGAAAATAATTACTTTTCATCGAAAATCATAACTCTAGAGTTAAGAAGAAAATTCGCTTTGTAGAGTAAAAACCCTAGTATTTTAATTTCTTGAAAACTTATCTTTGAAAGGATCTGTTGGGGAAAGGAATCCCAAGAGTGAAAAACTCAAAGCTTATAGACGAATAATCCACGAAATTTGATAGTAAACCTCGAAGCCTTCGTCTTCTTCCTTAAGCTCTTCTTGTTCTTCAATGGAGTTTGGAAAAGAGAGTGTTTCTTGAGAGAGATGGGTAATTGCATTTGAATCTGATTTGGACGTGTAGAAAGTTGTCTAATACTGACCTAGTTTCCATATATAGTCATCCTATAAAATACCCAAAAGACCCTTTACTTAAATGGGTCTTTTTATGAAGTTAAATTACCAAAAATACGACTTTAACGATTCTGGGAAGTGGTTGCGCGTCGGCGGGCCAATTCTCGTTATTTTTCTAAAATTTTGGGTCGAGGCAGTGAGCTGCGTGTCATCCTCGCGTCGCAAGGCTGCCTCTCAATTCTTGAGGCAGTAGCCTTCGTGTAGGTTGTGCGTCGCACACCTCATGCTCCAATCTTGTTCACGCTGGCTGTTTTGGCAGCTTTCCTACCCATGTAGGGGTCCTTCCCAAGGACCCTTCGGGTGGTCCATGGGGTGTCGTTATCGGACGTTTGGACCCTTTGTATTGATACTACCTATCCAAAGTCTTTTTACAAGTTTTGGACTCCATTTGACACCTCGAAACCTTCACCAAACATAGGGACGTCAACTAGTTTGAATTAGCTAGTTTCCGGACGTCAAGGTCTTTATTTGCCATTTCTAAATGAAGTTATTGCACTAATATAGGTCTGGAAACATCATTTTAAACATTATTAAATAGATTAATCTCTAGTCTAAGTCATGGCATTTTCAGAGTGTTACAGTATGTTGGGGGTGTGACATGAGATGTCGTGTGTGAGGAAAAACTAGTCCAAGACTATGAATAGTCTTAGAGACAGGTAAAGAACAAAGTTTCTTGGTGCAATAGATGAAAACTTGAAAATTTCTTGAACCCTAGCTTTTCTCCTCTTGGAACCTTGCTCTAATTCTTCTAAGTATTAAAGAACGTGAAAAATATTTTATCACTATTTAGACCCTTAATTGGGTGGGGAAAATGTGGCTTGGGCTTAGAAGGGATGGGAAAAGACCAAACACCCCTTTAAAAAACTGTTGAGGTGCCTTACAACAAGAGGCTTCACTAAACCAGGCATATCATTTTATTTTGAATATGAAATGAACCAAACTTGGGGGCGTTTGAAAGAGGACTCAAAGATATTTAATTTTGTAGGTAATGATGCACGTAATTATTTATTTTCTCCAAGATATGATTATTTGAAATTGACCTCAAACATAAAACTTATGGTGACTTGTACGGACCCCTCTTTAGCCCTTTTTCGATGTCTGAGGTGTTAAATCTATGAACAGAAAATTTTGTTTAAGCCAAAAGTGGATGACCCAATTACTTTTATTTTTAAAAAACAAATTACTTGCCTTAAAGTAGAAATAAGAATAGGCACTTCTAGTAGAATCATTGAAGAAATTATTCCACACAAAAATATAAGTTTTAGGTGACATACACATGAATAGAAATGCAAACGTTTAAACTGATATTTTTTTATCAAGATGAAATTTCATAGAAACAATGCATTTCTTTTTTTTATATATATATATATATATATAAAGATGAAACTAATCCATTGTTCAATAAACATGATTTCAATTGGACTTTGCAATTAAAAGGAAATATTGATGTTCTATCAGTTATAAATAAGTAACAATAAATGTGCGAGCACTAATTAAACAAATCTAGTGAGCTTTTCGAATTTATTTGTTAACGGGTGAGATCTTGATAATGCGAAAATCTTATAGCCAACTTTTTTCTTTGCAAGCTTACAGTCATTTTTTATTTTATTTTGTCTTGAACATTCACCATTTTCTTCATCAATGAGAATATTTAGGCATGTCTGGAACAATCTCTCTTTCGTCGATATTTCTATGCATTATTTTGTGTATTCTATTTTGTGGATTGAACCCATCGTCTATGGAAGGAAGTCATATGGTCAAATTGATCAATGTTTCAACAGACATAGATGCTTACATTTATAAATAAAAAGGACAACTAATAGAAAAAAAATGCTCACGATTCTAAACATATGTCTTTCATTAAAAAGGATGAGTTGCGACTATTTTTGTTTAGCAACAAAAGTTATGTCATGAATATCTATTTTATTTTTATTTGTGTAATTTCTTATAACTATTATTATCTAAAAGTTGCCTTAAGATGAGTTACCTTGTTGTTGTGTATGTCATTCCAGTTCATCAAGTTGTTCCATGCATCATAGAGAAATTTTTAGTCTCGCTCTTGTCGTGATTGTAGTGTCCATTTCTTGTGTTTCTTTGCTGCAGACTCTCTTTCTCTGGGATTGAAAATTCTTTTTCCCTTTTCTTGGATTTATTTTCTCTAACCCCAACTTTAAAATTTTAAAAGAAAATCTTAGTAAATATAAGGCTCACAATTCTTAACATATGTCCTTCATTAAATAGGATAAGTTGCGACTATTTTTGTTTAGCAACAAAAGTTATGTCACGAATATCTAAATTATTTATATTTGCGTAATTTTTGTATAACTATTATTATCTAATAGTTTCCTTGACATGAGTTACTTTGTTGGTGTGTCTGTCATCCCAGTTCATCAGGTTGTTCCATGCATCATCGAGAAATTTTTAAGTCTCACTTTTCTCATGATTGTAGTATCCATTTCTTTTGTATTTCTTCACTGCAGATTCACTCTCTGAGATTGAAGACTCTCTTTATCTTTTCTTGGATTTATTTTCTCCAACCCCAGCATTAAAATTTTAAAAGAAAATTTTGTAAAAATAAGGTTCACTATTATGAACATATGTCTTTCATTAAATAGGATGAGCTGCGACTATCTTTGTTTAGCAACACAAATTATGTCACGAATATCTATTCTTTTTTATTTGTGTGATATTTGTATAAATATTATTATCTAATAGATGCCTTAACATGAGTTACCTTGTTGTTGTGTATGTCATCCCAGTTCATCAGGTTGTTCCATGTATCATCGAGAAATTTTTAAGTCTCGCTCTTGTCATGATAGTAGTGTCCATTTCTTTTCTGTTTTTTTACCGCAGATTATCTCTCTGAGATTGAAGATTCTCATTCTCTTTTTTTTGGATTTCTTTTCTCCAACCCCAACCGTAAAATTTAAAAAGAAAACCTTAGTAAAAATAGTATAATTTTCATGGTGCCTTAACATGAGGATAACATTTACCATTGGGTAAGCAGGGGTTACAGTGAAGTTCAAGCTTTGAAAACACTTTTTTGCAGAAATAATTCAAGGCAACAGCACATAAATAAGATCAGATGTGGTTAAACCTTTCCAGTACCCCTAATATTTTGGAAATACTTCTTTTTGTAAGAAGTGATATTTAAAAAGGTATTTTTTGAATGCAGTATATTATATGTTTGTTTAATCAATTTTAGAAGGATACTTTTATCAATATTAGAGCAATATTTAGTTCTAGGAAAAACGTTAAAAAAGTACGAAGCTACTTATATAGCTTAATTCTGAAAATCTGTAACTATTATACTACACAAATGTCCTTATTTTTTCTTAATATCTTGACAATTTATTCAAATGACTATATATTTTTGCACAAAAAGAACTAGGTGGCTCATAACCAATCAAATCAAAGGTCTTCGAGTACTCTTTCCAACGCCACCAAGTTTTTCTAAATCAGAGCTCGAAGTAAAATTTTATTACCGATTTACTAGAGACGTGCAAATCTGGCAGCAGGTCCGCGGTTGCTCCGCGTTACGTGGCCAATACGGACCTCACTGCCTGCTGGAGAATTATTTCAACTTCCAGCTTATTTTATTTATTATTAAGGGTATTTTAGTCCTAAAAATCCATAGGAAGTCATCTAAATTATCCTAAACGTGTAGTAAAATCAGTTTTCAGTAACCAAACCCTTCCATTCACTCCTAATATTTCTACTCTCAAGAACTTCAAGAAGACGCTAAGGCTAGGGTTCATCTTCCAAGCTTTTCCTTCAAGTTTCATCAACCACGTTGTTCTTTCAGGTATGTGAGGTTTCTCATAGTGATGTAATTGTTCTTACTTACGCCAATCATGTGGTCATTCCATTAAATTCGTTGATGAAATCGTTTAAGTAGAGGTTCTTGATGAATTATTGAGTTTTAAGTTCCTCCTTTTATAATGGTCGTTTTGAGTTCTTAAAGTGAGCGTCTTGAGAATGTCGATAGTTTCTTTCTATATTTTGAATGAGATTTCATGAAATTGTGTTGGGTTATTGAATCAAAAAGAAATTTGGAAGAAACCAATCTATTCCAAAACGAATTGGGACTTTAAAGATCATAGCAAATTTTGGGTTTTGGGGTGGGACGACGAAGGATTTCTCTCTGCGTCACAGAGAGGATACTGAGTCCTTTGCCTCAAAATTTGACGAACAATGTGTAAACTCTCTCTCTGTATCGCAAAGAGAATAACTACTCCCGTGTCTCACTTTTCAGTGTGAGTTTTTTCGAGTCATGTCTTCGCTTTCTTCTTGATATTTATCCTTACAGCTTTCCTTTGATTATTGGGAGATGCTTCATTTCCTAATCAAATGTGTTAAATTAAATTTTATTCCTTTTCCAAATCAAAGTAAAGTTAAGAGAAAAAATTCAAGAGGTCCTTTAATTTTGAGTCAAATTTAAGATTTCTGTTGAAATTGATTATAGTTCGAACCAAGTCTTGAAAAGAGTTGTATTGATGAGTTTCCATATTATTATTGAGGTCTTCTATTTGAGTCGTTCATGTCCATAATTTTGCATGAAACCTATGACAAGATCTATAAGTCTTGAGAGCCTTTGAAAACCAATCATTTTTTTTCGAACTGAGTTTTTAGAAAAAGTCTAAAGGTTCTATTTCATACGAAAACTTAAGAGTTGTTTAATTTTAATGTGTGTGTATATATGTATATATATATATATATAAGTCCGCAAGTGCATGTTTTCAAGAATGTAAGTATGTCTATGGTTTAGAAAAGTATTTCAACATGTAACAAGTCCCTTCTTTGAAAGGGGTAAAATTGAGCATAAAGTAATATGAAAGGTTTTGGGAGTAGTATCAAGCACCGAACTGACTTAGAGTCTTTTATAACTGGGAAGTCCTATAAAACTACGTAGCACGCGTAGGATAGGATAACATTAATTCTTCATGTGACTCATCGCCGCCTCTTAGAACGCATATAGTTAATCCATAGTCACAATATCATCCTATACCCCCGACAAAGTATAGGATGGGCCCTTGCAACGTGCAGTGGGATGTTGTATCATTGCTAGGCTCATGGTTATGGTTGTCGGTTAGAGAAACTCCCCACATGGTAAAGTATATTATTTTCATTTTGTTTTTCATTGTATAATATGTTGTAACATTTAAATGGTTTTTATTCCGTACTCATGTATTGATCTAGTTATGTTATTTTCAGTCATTCAAGCCAGTAAGTTATTTACTCTAACCCTATCATGACTTAATAGTACACTCAATGTATTTACGTCATTCTATCTTCGTTGAGATTCAATCAATTCGCAGTTGTATTTTGGTGAGTCCTCCTTGCTTCCTCGAGACTCCATTTCCTTTCAGTTTAGTAGTTTAGGAGGTGTCTTTGGTCTTGCCCCGACACCTAAGTAATTTGTTAGAGGCTTCATAGATATATGGTATTATATGTTTCCACTGTTTTCTCATGATGTTTTGCTATTTTATAAGTCATGTTAAATATTTTTAAAAGACTGATTTAAGATTTCATTTGAATGTCTAAGTGTTCACCTATTTTAGGCTTCCACTTATGGTTTAGTGTCATGTATGTCATGATCAAGGCCAAGCGTTCGCTTGGGGATTAGAAATGGTTCTCGAGTGTCAGTTATGCCCAAGGTGTAGGCTTGGTGTGTGACATCTAATGAGCTTTTCAAATGTGTTTGTGAAGGGTGAGATCTTCATAATGTGAAAATCTTATAGCCAACTTCCTTTTCTTTTTTGCAAGCTTACAATCACTTTTTTTTTTGTTTACTTTAACATTCACCGTTTTCTTCATCAATGAGAATATTTATGCATGTATGGAACCAGGTGCGGACCCAACGGGGCTATCTGGGTTCTCGAGAATCCATTAACCTCCTATCGAACTGTACATACTTATATCAAAATTAAGACAATATGGTATAAAATAAAAGGCGAACACAAATGAATAAATGGCTTAGTTTGTGTAGTGGTTGTCACTGGTTGTTAAAGATTATTTATCTCTGATATTCCCAAGCTTAATTCAATGCAGCAACAATAATTTTATTTTAAAATCCAGCTCTTTTCATTCTACCTTTTCTTTTTCTCCTTTTCACTAACTGTCTATTTGCTAACTTTTCTTAAACAAAATTCCCTTTTCAAGACAAGATTTATTTTAGTTTTCTCATTGTTTCTTTTTTTGCTTTCATATTTAGATATAATTGTCTCTCTTATGACATTGTTAAATTTCTACATCTATATTTTACAATTGATGGCTTAAAACTACGGTTTTAAAATCTTGAATCGATCACGTCTCATGTCTATTTTGCAACTTAGTTTCCCAAAAATATAAACACTCATGTGTTAGGTTGTGGAGCCTGATTAATATTTGATGTACTGTCATATATATTAATGTTTATGCGGTTCAACCTATTTTTTTAGGTTGTACTATTTATTCTCCATTTATTCTCTGTAACAAAAATACTCTGATTTATTAATATATATATATCGCACCGCCGTGGAAGTTTACTCACGGGGTTTTACCACGACACAAAATTCTCTCTCCACTAAATTCTCTCTCTATTTTCTCTCTAGATCTCTCATCTTCTTCATCAGAAAGGTTCTTGTGTTGAGATCTATATCCTAACATCATGATCTTCCATGTCTATTAACTCTTTCTTTCTCATAAGTCTAATTAGGTAAAATAATAATTTGTTCCAGCCCATTAGTTTCAATTCTCAAATTCAAAAGCAAAAAAAAAAAATCCTCCTCGCTTGGTTGCCTTTTTTGTAATTATAATTGTATGTGAAGGTATATTGGTTCTCCTTCTTTTTTCTTAAGCCAATCAAAAATTCTGATTGTCTATTTCAGTGAATTGAAAAGAAAATAAAGCCTATGTTGAAGAATTTTAGCTCGCAATTACGCTCTTTGGTTAATACAAGTTTATGTTAAAAATAGTGAGTACCCATAATCATAATATCCTGGACCCCTCACGGTCTTGAAAAATCTATTTGTCATCATTATTGCCATGCATCATTTTGTGTACTTCATTTTGTAGATGGAACCCATCATATGTGAAAGGAAGTCATATTGTCAAATTTATGAATATGTTTCAACAGACATAGAATCGTACAGTTGGAAACACAATGGACAACTAATAGGAAAATAAGGCTCATTATTCTAAACATATGTCCTTTGTTAAATAGGATGAGCTGCGACAATTTTAGTTAGAAACAAAATTTATATCACGAATATCTTTTTTTAATTTCTGTTTGTGCATTTTTTGTATAACTATTATTATCTAATACTTTCCTTAACATGAGTTACCTCATTTTTGTGTATGTCATCCCAGCTCATAAGATTGTTCCATGCATCATCGAGAAAATTTTCAGTCTCGCTCGTGCCGTTGTGTTTCTTTGTTTCACATTCTCCCTCCGAGATTGAAGAGTCTCTTTCTCTTTTCTTGGATTTCTTTTCTCCAACCCCAACCTTAAAATTCAATTAGAAAATCTTGGTAAAAATAATGTAATTTTCATGGTACCTTAAAATGAGGATAAAGTTACCTTGTCTAATCAAGGTTATAGTAAATTCAAGTTAAGAAAATAATTTCTTGTATACATACATAAGATCAAATGTGTTAACCCTTTCACATACCCAATATGTTGGAAATGTTTCTTTTTGTCAGATGTGATATTTAAAAAGGTAATTTTTTTGAATGTAGTAAGTTAATTTTGTGTTTGCTTAATCAATTTGAGAAGAATACTTTTATCAATATTAGAGCAATATTTAGTGCTCGGCTAAACATTAAAAAGGTAAGAAGCTACTTATATAGCTTAATTCTAAAAATATGCAATTACCATACTACACAAAAGTTCTTACTTTTTCGTAATATGTTTACCAAATAATTCAACTCTCGAAATAAGTATATTCAGTTTCCAGAAGCATAACTAAATTGGCTTTTATTATCAAAGATAATCTAAGCAATACCTACAACTTACCATTGACTCTATTACTGTATTGGTTTCTTTTTGAACTTCTACCTTCAAATATTCAAAACCTTTGAAAATATGTCTTCTTACATCCCCAGTAGATCGACACATAGTGTGATTCCTCTCATGGAAGTAAAACTGCAATCCAAGAAAAATTTTCTTAATTTCCATAAATAAATTACATTTAAAAGGAATAAAAATGCAATATAACCATAAATCACAAGAAACATGTGAATAATATTGAATTCATGCAAAACAAATGCTTCCATAATTGCTTTTGTTTAAAGGCAATATGATAAAGAAAATGAGTGAAACTAAATTAGCATATACTTGGAAATGACTATCACTAAATCCAATTGTCAAGTATGACATAAAGAAAAAATCATACATGTCCAAGGTATATTAATAACATTCCTTTTAAATAATAAATATCGATTGTGTGAGAAAAGAAGTAAGACTGGATATTCAGACAAAAGGAAAAAATTATAAAAGAACATATATTACCGTTTCACATTTTTCATTTTGACGTTGCCTCCTTTCAGATTTCCATCCATGTAGCATGTCATAGTATTTGCAATTAAGTCCGTAGGGATCATTTGTCTCGTCTTCATTCTAGTATTTCAGTCCATAATGAAATATTAAAATAGTTAGGCCTCTCCATTTACTAAACAACATCTTTTGACAATATTTTACTATGATATCCATATTTTTTAAAACTAATTTTTCATTTTATGTTATATTATACGTTTTTATTACAATGTTTCACTATAGATATAATGATAAACTATCAAGGCAAAGGAAGATATTATAGAAATGTATAACAATATTAGGGTCTTTTACATTAAAAAAAAACTTAGTAATCAAATATACTAACCTTTTTTAGTTTGATGGTGTAAAGGTTAACTACACCTGTAGAAGGGACGATAACGAAGTCAACAAATGTATTTGCTATGACTTTTGTAGTAACGAGACCTTTCTTCTTCCTAGTCAGTTTTTGGGTTACTTCTATTGTTCCAGCATAATTCTGCACATAAGAAAATATGTTAATGTTTTATTATGAAAAATGAAAAATGAGAATCTATAGTTAAGTTATTTTTAAATTCATAGAAAGTATTATTTTTGGAACAAAAGGAACTAAGAAATCAAGTTCACATCAAATGAAGTAAGAGAAAAAACTTTTTACTTAACAAGAAACTAAGAGAATTGAATCGCGTGATAGATTTGCAATAAAAACTCAATTGTGTCAATAATTAATTCTATTTACACTTATAATTTTTCTTTTTCATATGTAATAGAGGACACTAGAATTCTCCACCTCACTTTGAAAATTATTCTTCAGAAAATCAGAAGACCTTCAAACAAATTATTCTCAATAATCACCAAAAAAGTAACCATATTTATACTCTGTGAATTTATCCTGTTATCATAAGAATACAAAAAAAATTAACCTCTCTCAATTTAGTCAATATTTAACACTAGAAAATTCAAACCGGTTAGTATTTGAAAAAATTACGTCTAATGTTCTATCACACTAAATAGTTAGCTCACTATGTCAAACATATCTAATATTTTTTTTTAAGAATTGAAAAGAAAATCAACAATTATAATTATTAAATATTTATACTTTAATTTAAATAATTTATAAATAGGCCAATTTGAGAAAACATCACAAATATTAAAATAGTAGTTTATTAGATTATCTATTTGATTCTTTTAGTTTTGCATCATTATATAATTGACTTCGTGATTATAAATATAGAAGGGAATGAACAATTTTAATATGATTGCAAATTAATATTCTCGACTTCAAATTAACATAAAATTTAAGTGAAAATACGTGCTATACCCTTTTACTTTGCAAATTAAAGTTTTATGCCTCTCGCTAAAAAATGACTTACGTATTTCCCTACATTTACACAAATGAGCAGATATACAAATAAAAGAACTTAAATTTATAGTAAAATAAAATCTCTAAAGGGGTATTTTTTTACCCTTTCTCGCAAAGTTAAAAGGTATATCTAATCTAGAACACAACTTAAAATTTTCATATATATACATACATACATACATATATATATATATATATATATATATATATATATATATATATATATATATATATATATATATATATATATATATATATATATATATATATATATATATATATATATATATATACCTAATTGTTTTTTAGTAAAACTAGAAAGTAAAAATATTATAAAAAATAAATCACGAGAAAGGGGAAAATGAGGAATAAAGTTTTTGAAATCTTACTTTTATTGGATGGCTTGATATTGGAGTGGGTGCTAGTATGAATTTTATATTATAGAGTTGGTTTTTTAGAGCCTGTAAATGAAACATATGAATTTTAATAATGTTATAAAGATAAAAGGTAAAGAAAATTCTCTCTTTTTTTTTAATTCTCTAATTTTGACTTCTTAAATAAAACAAAATAGAATAACGAGTCTTTTCACAAATTTGATAATTTCTTTTGCCTTCTGAAATTCTTCATACAAAACAATTTTAGAGATTAGCAATAATAAAGAAATAATCACGTAAAAAAAATTCACAAAAACATAATAATTGGTGAACAATTTCCAAAAAATAATTATCAAAAACATTACCCAAGAATTTCTGAAATGGTTCATGCAGCTCAAGTAACAAATAAAAAATATTGAGAAATTAAATTTTGTTAAAAGACGACATATCGCAGTTTGAGCACTACTCATTATAGGCACATACGGAACTATTTCACGATAAGTGTTTATTTTAAGATCTGAGGAAGCCATGTATATTATGAAGATGTAAAGAAATTAAATTTATTCAACAAATATCTCCCGAATGAGAGTTAAGAAGAAATTTTGCTTGAGAATGAAATGTTGAGGCATATATATATATAAAACTAAATCAAGAAGAGGGAAAATATTATTAAATATAGGTGATGAACCATTTAATATGATCATTAATGTTGAATTTACTCTTTTGAAAATATGATAATTGTATTCCCCATATTTGGACGTTTTAAAAAATTAAATTTTGGTCAATTATTATTTATTACTTTAGCATGTAGATAATATGCCAGTTTCTCATAATTTCTCTTTTCATGTGAACATGATTTAGAGGTCAAGCTACAATTGACTTGTAATACTAAAATTTTTAAAGTTCAAGATTAAGTATACAATATGTGTTTACTTCACAATATTCACATTAGAGACATTAACTTTTTGACATGTAAACTCACATGATTTTTAGGTGATTATCACAAGTGAGACCATCAGAGTGAGACCCACACTAACCTGCGAGGTGGATAACCAATTATGTACCCCATCAAATCCATCAATCATTTTTTAGAAGCAAAATTATTTCATAGACATTAGGAAAATATATTTTAAAACAATAGCAGATCAAGTTCTTATAAACTCAATCAATTATTAAAAACATTGTGGAATTAACTCCTTGGAATATGCAAGCCATAGTACAAAAACTCTAAAGTGTAATGACCTCCAGGTCATTCATATGTTTATGTCTCTTGTTCGTCGTTTAAAGCATTCCAATATCAACCACAAAGTCATTTATGACTTGCTAAGGCTGAGAGTTTGTTCATCTGGCCGTTCATTTAGTTTTTATGTGAGTTATTGTATTTTGGAATTTTTGAACCTTGAACATTTATTTTTTATCAAAAGTTCAAGAAGATGACCTTAGAATCCAATTTTAACAATTACATCAGCTCTAAAATAGTCATTTTAGAATAGTAACATAACTGACACTACTCCCGAGGTTGTCTGTATGAGTTTATGCGAAAACATTTTTTCCTTACTGTTTTGGTTTTTATTTCTTTTCTGTTACGCTTTATTTTCTCATTGTTTAAATCATTTTTTCATTATTCTTTTTCAATTCATGTTTGCTCTTGTAACGACCTGCTTAGTCGTTTTGAGCAGCAGATTTTATTTCTGGAAAACTGTCTGAGACGACGTATCCAACGACGGACCGTCATGGGCACGACGGACCGTCGAGGGTGTCTCGTTCCAAACACTTGGAATTCTTATATTTGAGTGCTGAAATCGACTCTCTGAACTCTGTGACGGACCTGCAGGACGGACCGTCACAGACATGACGGACCGTTGTGAGGTTCCATTTCAAAACACTTCAACTCTTGAGAATTGGGTACTGAGAGCAATTCTCTGAAGTCTGTGACGGACCTGCAGGACGGACCGTCACAGACATGACGGACCATTGTGAGGTTCCGTTTCAAAACACTTCAACTCTTGAGAATTGGGTACTGAGAGCAATTCTCTGTCCGTCGTGACGGAAGTGCAGGATGGACCGTCGTAGGAACGACGGACCGTCTCAGACTCATCAAGGAAATTGAGTCTCTGAAGGTTGTGACGAACCTGCAGGATGGACCGTCGTAGGCACGACGGGCCGTCACAGGTTGCGTAATCCCAGTCTGGGTCGAATTTCTGGGTAAGTTTTAAAGGGGAGTTTTGGACTATTCTTGCTATAATTATAAATTTCGTGGGTTAATGTTAATAACTCAAATTCTTGGGGGTGTAAGGGAGATGACCTTGAGTTACTTAGTGGGTTAATTCCTCATCTTTTATACCCAATTATATGCTAATTAGGGAAAAGAGAGAGGGTTTTGAAGAAGAAAAATAGAGAGAATAAGGAGAAGAGAGGAACGATCGATAGAGAGAGACAAACAAAGAGGAAACAAAAAGCTTTGAGAGATTGCTTGCTTGATCAAGAATCCTTGGTGAAGGTAGGTTATGGTTTTGATACTATTCGTAGTAAACTCTTAATAGTGAATGATATGTATTGGTAGTATTGTAAACCCTTCTATATGCTTAATGGTATGCTTGCATGAATGTGATTATGTGATTGTGATAAAATAAGCATAATGAAGCTTTTAAATCCAAAATCTTGAAGAAACCCTAATTTACCTTGTTATTGATGATGCCTTGGTATGAAAGAAGGCTTGATGAACTAAAGTAATGAGATTGATGATGCCTTGGTATGAAAGAAGGCTTGATGAACTAAAGTAATGAGATTGATGATGCCTTGGTATAAGAGAACGCTTGATGAATTGATTGAATGATGTTAGTGGATCAGAGTGTCATGTTCCGATACATAGTATTAGGGGATCGGGTGTCACGAACCGACACGTAGAATTAGGGGATCGGAGTGTCACGTTCCGACACATAGTATTAGGGGATCGGGTGTCACGAACCGACACGTAGAATTAGGGGATCGGAGTGTCACGTTCCGACACATAGTATTAGGGGATCGGGTGTCACGAACTGACACGTAGAATTAGGGGATCGGAGTGTCACGTTCCGACACATAGTATTAGGGGATCGGGTGTCACGAACCGACACGTAGAATTAGGGGATCGGAGTGTCACGTTCCGACACATAGTATTAGGGGATCGGGGGTCACGAACCGACACGTAGAATTAGGGGATCGGAGTGTCATGTTCCGACACATAGTATTAGGGGATCGGGGGTGTCACGAACGACACGTAGAAATTAGGGGATCGAGTGTCACGTTCCGACACATAGTATTAGGGGATCGGGTGTCACGAATCGACACGTAGAATTAGGGGATCGGAGTGTCACGTACCGACACATAGTATTAGGGGATCGGGTGTCACGAACCGACACGTAGAATTAGGGGATCGGAGTGTCACGTACCGATACATAGTAGCAGGGGATCGGAGTGTCACGTACCGACACAAGAGGAAGAAAGATAATGAATCTTGAGAGATGTTAATATACTCAATGTAATGAACCTAATTTCCCAAATGAGTGTGGTATTGAGGCTTGAGTCCTCATGGATGAACTTGGTAGTACTTATTGATGGTTATAGTACTTATTGCTACATGTTGAGTATTGTAGTTGATTTATGATATGAACTGATATATACTGTTTTCTATTTTGAGTTGGCCGATGATACCTACTCAGTACTTGTGTTTTGTACTGACCCCCTACTTGTTGTTTCTTTCTTTGTTATTTGGGGAATGCAGCAAACGTACCGTCGTCTTCAACTCAATAGCAATTCTAGCCAGTCTTCACTACACCGGATTTCAGGGTGAGCTAATGCTTCTAGCTTGGACTGGATCTTCTCTTCAATGTCTTGATGCCTTGAAC
Source organism: Solanum sitiens (assembly GCA_016801875.1). Taxonomy (NCBI): domain Eukaryota; kingdom Viridiplantae; phylum Streptophyta; class Magnoliopsida; order Solanales; family Solanaceae; genus Solanum; species Solanum sitiens. The sequence goes on along the minus strand of JABWTJ010000047.1, from coordinate 2,107,889 downwards.
TTCCGGCATGGACTAGCCTTTTATTTATTTTAGCTTCTTAGATACTTTTAGATTAGTAACTTGAGGATAGATGTTCTTGTGATGATGACTTCCAGATTTTGGGGATAATGAGTTATAAATTTTAGAAGTTATTTAATCGATTTCGTTAATGAGTTTTAAGTCTTCCGCTTTGTATTTTTGTTCAATATGTTGGGGTTTTAGATTGGTTAGTTCGCTCACATAGTAGGATAAGTGTGGGTGCCACTCGCGGCTCGATTTTGGGTCGTGACAAACTATATATATAATTATAGTGTTCAAGTAACGCGTGATCAACTTTTTAAGCTTTTGTAGCAGCAACATGTTTAGTCTTATTTATGAGTTCAAAATAATATATAGTAAGAAGAAAATTTGAAATATCAAATTATAGAGATGATAAATTACAAAATCTAACACTTCAAAAGTATATATTTTTCTAATTAGAATTTATGCGACTTCTAATTAATTTTGTATGCTTAATTTTTCTTTCATGGCTTTATATCATTCCGATTAAGAAATTGAAAAGAAACGCAGCTAAATTAATAATAAGTAGAAATATGATTTTACTAAAAGAAATAAGATCACAACTATAATGATCCAAAAAAGATTTATAAGTAGCATCAATGATTAAAACTATCAATATTGAAAATTCAAATGAAAAGTCCGAAAATATGTATGTATGACTAGAGCATTTGATAGTGTTATTTCTTGATTGTATTTGTATAGTTATAATTTTGTAAGATTGTTATCGATTATTAGTACTAATATAAATGATTGTTTACTGTTTTTGGTTAACATTTACAAATTTAAAAACAAGTAAAAAAAAGCAATCAAATCAAGTTAATTAATAACTCCTCCTCAAGTTATCTATTTGAAATATTTTATTTTTTAACTAGTTTAGAGTACGTGCGATGCACGTGCGTATCACATCATAGAAAAAGTAAAATAACATTTAAAGAATGTCGCATGAACAAAAAACATATATGTGACGAGTATGTGTATCTCACTCAATTGCGATAAAATCATGTATAAGTAAAGACTATCAAATAAGCAAATTTAAATAAATATTTATATCTATTGATAGTTTTGAGTTCAAAAAAGTTGAATACAATTCACATATTAAAGAGGTCGTTATGTATTGATGATCTGATGAAGATTGAAATTCAGTCAATTTTATTTATGATTTATTAGCTTAATTTATCCTAATTAATAAAATAAATAAATGGACAATGACAAAAAAAATAAGTAATATTGTCAACAAAATTTAATAATACTTCAAAACACCCCCTAATAAAATATGAGTTATCTCTAAATGACCCAACCCAATCTTACTTCATAATTTTTTTCTTATATATATACTCTTCCTCTCCCCAGAATGAAGAACAAAAAACATAACAAAATGGAGAGACAGGGCGGACAACAACAGGGTTCAACTATCAATTCAATTGTCCAAAAGAATTTTTCTAAAGCAGTATCAGGCATCGATAACTCCACAAATGTACTATCGTAGCTTCCATCTTCAGCTTCATCCAGCAGACTCCCTCTAAGATAACAATTGAGGTTTCATGATGTGAAAATTTTAGTCAAACTCATGGGCTATCTTACTGAAGAGGAGAAAAGATTCATTTTTCTCCCTTATAATAATAATAATTAATGTAAAGGTTTATTATTTAATTTCAGCATGCATTTATTGCTCGATCTTTTAATTTCTTCATTACTTAGGTGATTTATGTTTTATTTTTCCATTTCAGATTGATCTTTATATTGATATGTTTTACAATTGAATTTACGAGTTACGACGCTACAAAAAAAGATGAAGAGACAAGTAATTGACGGAGGGGTCACCCTAATTATTATTTTTGCTCTTATAACCCTTTTCTAATTTTTTGAGGTTTTATTTGATTCAAACTCAATTTTTGCTATATTTAAATTAATATTATATTTATATGAGGTGAATGTTATTGTAAGATTTTGAAACAAAATTATGCTAATGTTAGGTAATAGGTCACACAAAATTTGAGATATATAAATTTAATTTTAAAATTAAATACTGATATAATCCGACTAATTTCTTATACAAAAATATACATGAAAGATTTGTTTTACACCTTACTCTAATGAATTGTCATTCTATTTATTAATTTTAATAATTTTGCACCATTAATTATATATATAATTATAGCGTCCAAGTAACGCGTGATTAGCTTTTTAAGCTCTTGTACCAGTAACATGTTTAGTCTTATTTATGAGTTCAGAATAATATATATTAAGAAAAAAATTTGAAACATCAATATTATAGAGATGAAAAATTAAAAAATCTAATACTTCAAATGTACATATTTTTCTAATGTAATCCGCACAGGTGTGGCCGCACCCCCTGAGTAGACGAGAAAGAAAGTATTTCTCGGAGCTACCCCAGGTTCCAAAGCCAGGAGTCAACTTTTCCGTATGAGCATACGATATATGTAACACAGTCCGTGGAAGAGTAAAAGGGTCGCCACTACTGAAGAACCCCTCCTAATCTTAGATAGGTCATCTGAGGGTTCGTCACGGTTTATTGTTGTGCTTACACACAAGGATACCCTTTTTCGAAAGCTCTGTAGGCCTACCTACCGCTAGTCTTCGATTGGAGGGTTTATTGCACAAAAAGGTCGGGGCGCAGGCTCTCGAAGAGAGAAGCCCAACGAATGTCAGATGTAAAGCTTCGAATCTCATTAAGATCATATTGACATACTCCCCCAAAAAAGAAAGAGCAGATATTAGAATTTATGTGAATTTCTAATTAGTTTTGTATGCCTAATTTTTCTTTCATGGTTTTATATCATTTCGATTAAGGAATAGAAAAGAAACGCAGCTAAGTTAATAATTAATAGAAATTTGATTTTACTTTTAAAAAAAAAAGAAAAAGAAACAAGAGCACAATTATAATGATCCAAAAAAGATTTATAAGTAGCATCAATGATTAAAACTTCCAATATTGAAAAATCAAATGATAAGTCTGAAAATATGTATGTATGACTAGAGCATATGATAGTGTTGTTTCTTGTTTGTATTTGTATAGTTATATGTAACGACCCATTTGGTCATTTCGAGTATTAGAGATTTTAGTTCATAAAATACTTCCGATAAATTCTAAATGGATATGTTGGACTGTTAATCACTACAATTATAGAATTAATGGGGTACTTTTAATAATTTATTTAGTTGATGGTTAAAAGAAATAACATTATAATTTATAGTGGGTTACTTTCACACTTTTATAATTATTCATAATAATAATCAGGGTTCCTATCTTGAGTCATAAACTCAAAAGGAACTTAGCGATGGCGATACGATTGGCAGGAGGCGAACGAGATCCCCAGATTGGAAAGGTTCGGAAGTATTGAGGAAAGGAAAAGCATTGGAGAAGTAGTTGGTTGACTTCAGTTCTTCGGTGGAGGTAGGTTATGGTTTATGCTATTTGATAGTAAACTCTTAATAGTGATTGATATGCATTGAATGATATTGTGAAGTTTTCTATGTACTTGATTGTGTGGTTGTGTGGCTTGGTTGTGTGTTTTGTGATTGGTCTGAAATCCCGAGACCGTGAAATTTATAATCTTAAACCATCTCTATCGAAGTAATGCCTTGAATAAAGAAGGCTCGATGAAATATTATTAACGAATGGAAAAGTGGTGATATTAAATGACAAATTAATGATATTATTGGATCGGAGTGTCACGTTCTGACACGGTATTCTTGGATCGGAGTGTCACGTTCTGACACGGTATTTTTGGATTGGAGTGTCACATTCCGACATGGTATTCTTGGATCGGAGTGTCACGTTCCGGCATGGTATTCTTGGATCGGAGTGTCACGTTCCGACACAGTATTCTTGGATCGGAGTGTCACGTTCCAACACGGTAATATTAAAGGAAAAACATGTTGAATTAATGGAAGGTACTCAATCTCAAAGAACTCAACTCCCAAAATGGTTTGGTTGGAGGCATGAGTCCTCATGTGTGATCTTGATATCGTTGACTTATTACGTGCTTACTTTAATGTTGTTGACACTTGTTCATGTTGCTTGTTGCTTATCACCTGTTAAGTGCTATAGTTGAGTTCATACTATTATTCATTGTATAATAGTTTCTATTTTTGGTTGGCCGGTGATACCTACTCAGTACATGTTGTCCCGTACTGAGCCCTACTTGTGTTTTCCTTTGTTTTCTTTTGTGGAGTGCAGTGAGTGTACCAGCGACTTTTACTCGCCTTCAGCTCTAGCCAGTCTCAAGTATATCACGTTCCAGGTTGAGCTACTCATTCAAGCGCTTGTTGCATTCTCTCGGTCATAACATGATGTCCTTAGTTTGCGGACACAAATTAATGTATTTCATTTATTTTGGTGTCTTTAATATATCTAGACTTAGTATTGAAGATTAGATGTCCTTGTTGTGATGACTTTCAGGTTTGGGAAAAGATATTTAACTAGATTTTGAGCTTCCGCATTATTCTTGTATAATATAATTTAAGGTTGAATTCATTGGTTCTCCCACCTAGGTAGTTAAGTGTGGGTGCCACTCACGGCTAGATTTGGGTCGTGACAAACTTGGTATCAGAGCATTAGGTTCAGTGATCTCATCTCACAAGGACAAGTCTAGTAGAGTCTTGAAGAATGGTATGGGGACGCCTTTACCTTTCTTTAAGATGCTATAAGACTTTAGGAAAACTCATTTCTTTCTTTCTTTCGTGCTACTGCTTGAATCCAATTGGTATCTAGATGATACAAATTGGTATCTTTACTTCTTCGCTCTATTTCACATACGATTAGTACTAGAGTATTAGAAGTTGAAATAACAACACCGGAAAAAAAAAATGTGTTCTTGGAAATAGGTATATTTTCTCGAATTACTACAGGATTTGTAATGACTAGTGACCAACATGATTTTTCTTTATTAAGTCAAAGTTGAAAGCCTATTCTTCATGGGTACTAAATATGAAGATGTTTGCGATTTCCTTACTGTTTTTCATGATTGTTGTTTCATAAGATGGATATGGTAGAGTGATTGGACATTGAGTTTCTGACTTACTAAATATGGGAAGATGCGAAAATGTGGTAGCCATCTCATGTTGAGTCCTTCCGGTAGTGACACTACCTATGACTTGGGTAGCATTTTCTGGATTCTTCATGGAGAAGTATATTCTCTGAATCTTAAGGGATATGAGGTAGATAAGGTGAAGCAAGATGACTTTTCCATGGTGACAACATCCAAAAAGAAAAAAAAAATCATAAGGGGCGGCTAGATAATGAATATAATAACTTTAGAAAATACAGTTAGTAAAGTACTTCTCATAAGATATATGGGTTGCTTAGTGAATGATGAAATTTTGTTGAGTCAATTGAGGGAAGAATTTCTACTACGATTTTTTTTTTAAATTAAGTGTATATAAAAAGAGGCATGATAAGACTACTACAATAGTACCAATGCTCACTTGATTATATATATGAAGTGTATTTTTTATTATCGACCTGATCTAAGAAAGAATGCGAATTGTTTGGGCTAAAAACAGGAAAAAAAAATTGATAATATTTTGCAGTTATTCAATGGGTAGAAATGTGTGGGCTATTTGAGTACGATCTTCTAGATATGTATGATGTGTTCTAGTGATGGATTTAATGACCTTTCACGGTACGGTACTAGTGTTACGTAGAAACGAATACAACGATTGTCAAGTGTGAATACTAACTACTTAAGAAGTAATTAGTGGTATGACATATTTAGATAATGAGATTCGATGTTGCTTTCACATTTGAGAAACCAACTAGTTTATTACTACATGCACTTGGATTGCATTATTTTTAAGAAATATTTTAGCGGTGGATCTCTGGTATAATTTTAAAAATATATTTAGGTTGTAAAATGTATCTTGAGGGTTGTGAATGAGGACTGACGATTTTATCTTCAGTTTCAAAAGGTAGATTGATACTAGGATGACAAAGTTATAAGGAAAGAAAGTCCTATTAAGCATACTTGGGTGAACTAAATTGAAGAATTTAGTAAGAAAATGTTAATAAAATTGAGCTAGTCCCTTAAATTTGATTGGTATACCTGAGTTTAAGGTGTCATGTCGAGGAAAAGGTTCACTTCTTGATGATGAAAAGGTCTGCCTAAACATGATGGTAAAAAGAGAAAGTGATATATGACCTATATGATTTATGTTTGTTGTACTAGTATCCAAAATTCTCATTTAGAATCAGTTTTAGTGGCAACAAAGTCTTGAAAGTGTTTCACCAGTTGTGATATCGAATTTAATATCTGCTTAAGAGTTGGACACTAGGCCTAAACCTATTTGAAAAAGTATTGAAATTATTCTCTTTATTTGGTTGTTAATTTTATCAGGAAAAGAATTGGAATTGTATCCTATTTGTAGTTGATTTTGAATTTGTAAGGAAAAGCACAATTGTATAAATAGAGGATGGTCTTGAGAGAAAAATTGAACTACTCATTAGTATTTTCTTTGAAAGACATTAGGACATAAGAAAGGTTTTGTGAGAGAATCAACAAGAGATAAAGAGAGAAGAAAAAGATTTATTTTACTGCATACCTTTTCTCTGACCAGCAACCTTCAGATCGTGTTTCTTCATTAACTTACCGTTGGATCGGGCTAAAATTTTAACTACATCTTCCTGACATCTTGGTGACTGATTTGAACGGTGGAGATTGAATTCGGATGTCCGCGAGATCATTATCTTGGTCCCAAACAGCAGCTGCGTATGGGTGGTGCTTGCATTAAAATTGTAAAGGCATTGTATATATAGTGAGTATTACGAGGTGTTTTAGTATAATATTTAATAAGAGAAATCTTAATTTAAGACAATGAAGGTGATTAGAGTTCATAATGATGATAAGGGGTTGGTGATGGATTGTGATTGAGATGAAATTATATAATAAGGATTGTTGGTTAAACGAGTTTTGTACGGTACTAACGAATTGCGAGCATCTAATGTTGTGGTTTTTTTCATTATTTGATGAATAATGTGGTTGTATGGAAATTCTTAGGAGATGTGGGGACACCACTTGAATTAAATTTAAAAGAGTAAGAGTCAAAAAAAAATGTGGGATATAATGCAATCTTTAGAAAGAGGTGAGAACAAGAATATTTTTTTCTCATTGCAAAGGATAAAGAGGTGTCTTTTGGAGGTCTAGAATTGGGTTTGAGACGTGATTTCATATATTTTAGTATGGTCATGATTTTAGTGTCACATGTTTATCAAATTGGTTAAAAGCTATCGAATAAGACTTAAGAAAGGAGTGTACATACGCTCAACTCGAGTGTGATGATAAGTTCTCTTGTGATTTTGTGTTTAGTAATAATTGCGTCAAAATTTTAGTGAAGGATATGATAAGATCGATGAAGAGGCGATCAACGATAAGTTAAGATATGTAAATTCATAAAAATCTTCAAGGCATCAGTCATGTTGATAGATAAGGAGATTGAGTTACATTGTTCGATTTACAATTCAAATGTTTCATTTTGAATCTATTTTTGTGGTGGTATGTTTTATAAAGGTATGAATTTGTGAGGTAAAATAAAAATAAATAATATATTGTTTACATCAGATATTAAACATATGGAAGGACTAATGCATAGTTTTAATTGAAAAATTTGTTATGTTTGATTATTAAAGGACTGAAGGAGGATTTCACTTTAAAGCGTTAATTTAGAGTATAAGGTAAAATATTATAGATTATTGGTCAAGGAATAACATTGATAAGCGAGTTAGCGAAATTAGCAACAATATGGTGTATTGAAGCATTCAAGGTATTTGAAATTGGTCTCATGTGTAGAATTTAAGAAAGGTGAAGTAATGAAACCTCTCATATATACCCATGGATCAAAGTTGAATGTTGTATGAATTTTCTCTTATAAGCTTAGATCTGACTATGAAGTGTGGACTGGTTCGACACAAACTTACTAAGAGTTTATCATTTACTTTTATAAAGATTGAGTTTTGGTTTGGGTGACAAATGTATATGAAAAATTAGTGTTATCGTGGGATTAAATTTCTCAAATTATGATAGATGACGTAAGAATTATGTACAAGGTGAGATCTAATTCTATATGGTTATTAGGAATTTAGAGTTGGGTTAATATTGCCCTATTGATGGGACTACATAGAATGTAAGATGCGTTACATAGACATTCGATGGTGATTAGAGGTTTTGAGCTTACAGTATACAATATAATTTGAGTGATCAAGAATTTCCCTAAGTATTGGCATGAGGTATATGATTGTGTTGAATGGTAGCTAAAGCATGGTATGTGGAAGTGGTGGGAAGTTGACTTTGAGTTTGATTTAATGGTTTTATCTCAATGAAAAGGTACTATCAAATTTGAAATTTGTGTTATTAGACTTGTTTGGAACTCGTAATTGTCATGACATGCTTAAACGGAAAGAGAGTTAGCCATAATTTAAAAATGTATTTGATAAGAATATTTTGATATTAATGATGGTTTGGGAGTAAGGCAGATGATCGATATGATTATGATGTTTGTTAATATTAAGATTGTTGCCTTAAGTTGATGCAGGCTTCAATAAACCAAGTATATGTGTGCAATTATAATAGGGACTAAATTGGTGATTGTGGGTAGCTGAGAAATTAAAGAGATAGAGTCGGATGAATGAAAATGTTTGATATGGACACTATGAAAGGAGTATCTTGTGTTATTCAACCTTGATTCTGTATATTCTTATGTGACCCCTTTCTTCGTACTGGACATTATTTGGAGTATGATTCACTACTTATACAAGCGTGTTTTCACATCTATGGGTTGATTCCTAGTGGTGGATCGGATGTATCGATCCTCTTGTGCCCTCTTGACAGGGTAGGATCTTTGGGCAAACTTGGTCATTTTAGTTATGATAGATTTAGTGTTGTTTGGGATAGTTAAATTATATAAGTAGTTCTATACGCACAAACTTGCTTATGATAACTAATATAAGAGCTGCTATGAAGAGTTACAATTGCTAAGAGTATTGTTAAAGGTTCTGTATTTTGAAGTGTATCCCTTGTTGGTGTTTACTTGATATTGTTCTTCTTCGGGTTAGATATGTTGATTCTCCCTTGATGAGTAATCGATGTCTAAAGATAATTTTTATCACTTAAGCTTGTGACAAGATTGTGTTATGAAAAGGAAATCTTGATAAGATCTCTGATGGTTTGTGCATTATGAGTGTGTGGTGGTTGGTTAAAGTCCACTTCTGGTTGTGACCACTATTGATTCAGGATTTTTTTTTATGGTTATGTTAGATAATATTTGCCCTGATGGTCGTGTCAAGGTCAAGTTGGAGAATCGGTCAGTTGAAGAGTCCATTATTGAAAATAGTTTTGGTGTTAGTTGAGTTACATACAACAACAATTATCACTAGCGTAGTGAGATGGACCCATTTAAGGCATTGTATGGGAGGAGGTGTAGCTCTCCAATTGGTTGGTTTGATACTTTTGATATGAGACCTTGGATACTAATATTTTGAGGAATTGTTGATACAACTACACTTTCTTACCCTTACCTTCTTTTGATCTTTCGAGGACGAACGATGGGTAAATTGGTATCTAATGTAACGACCCATTTGGTCATTTCGAGTATTAGAGATTTTAGTTCATAAAATACTTCCGATAAATTCTAAATGGATATGTTGGACTATTAATCACTACAATTATAGAATTAATGGGGTACTTTTAATAATTTATTTAGTTGATGGTTAAAAAAAATAACATTATAATTTACAGTGGTTACTTTCACACTTTTATAATTATTCATAATAATAATCAGGGTTCCTAGCTTGAGTCATAAACTCAAAAGGAACTTAGCGATGGCGACACGATCGGCAGGAGGCGAACGAGATCCCCAGATTGGAAAGGTTCGAAAGCATTGAGGAAAGGAAAAGCACTGGAGAAGTAGTTGGTTGACTTCGGTTCTTCGGTGGAGGTAGGTTATGGTTTATGCTATTTGATAGTAAACTCTTAATAGTGATTGATATGCATTGAATGATATTGTGAAGTTTTCTATGTACTTGATTGTGTGGTTGTGTGGTTGTGTGGCTTGGTTGTGTGTTTTGTGATTGGTCTGAAATCCCGGGACCGTGGAATTTATAATCTTAAACCATCTCTATCGAAGTAATGCCTTGAATAAAGAAGGCTCGATGAAATATTATTAACGAATGGAAAAGTAGTGATATTAAATGACAAATTAATGATATTATTGGATCGAAGTGTCACGTTCTGACACGGTATTCTTGGATCGGAGTGTCACATTCCGGCACGGTATTTTTGGATCAGAGTGTCACATTCCGACACGATATTTTTGGATCGGAGTGTCACATTCCGACACGGTATTCTTGGATCGGAGTGTCACGTTCCGACACAGTATTCTTGGATCGGAGTGTCACGTTCCGACACGGTAATATTAAAGGAAAAACATGTTGAATTAATGGAAGGTACTCAATCTCAAAGAACTCAACTCCAAAAATGGTTTGGTTGGAGGCATGAGTCCTCATGTGTGATTTTGATATCGTTGACTTATTACGTGCTTACTTTAATGTTGTTGACACTTGTTCATGTTGCTTGTTGCTTATCACCTGTTAAGTGCTATAGTTGAGTTCATACTATTATTCATTGTATATTAGTTTCTATTTTGGGTTAGCCGATGATACCTACTTAGTACACGTTGTCCCGTACTGAGCCCTAATTGTGTTTTCCTTTGTTTCCTTTTGTGGAGTGCAGTGAGTGTACCAGCGACTTTTACTCGCCTTCAGCTCTAGCCAGTCTCAAGTATATCACGTTCCAGGTTGAGCCACTCATTCAAGCGCTTGTTGGATTCTCTCGGTCATAACATGATGTCCTTAGTTTGCGGACACAAATTAATGTATTTCATTTATTTTGGTGTCTTTAATATACCTAGACTTAGTATTGGAGATTAGATGTCCTTGTTGTGATGACTTTCAGGTTTGGGAAAGGATATTTAACTAGATTTTGAGCTTCCGCATTATTCTAGTATAATATAATTTAAGGTTGAATTCATTGGTTCTCCCACCTAGGTAGTTAAGTGTGGGTGCCACTCACGGCTCGATTGGGTCGTGACATTATAGTTGTTTTTAAATTGTTATTGGTTATAAGTACTAATATAATGACTATTTATTGTTCTATGGTAAAAAAAAATTGACATTTACAGACTTAAAAACAAGTAAAAAAAAGCAATCAAATCAAGTTAATCAATAACTCCTCCTCCTCCTCAAGTTATCTATTTGAAAAGCTTCTTATATTTTTTAACAAGCTTAGAGTACGTGCGATGCACGTGTGTCACATCAATATAAAAAGTCAAATAAAATTTAAAGAATATCACATGAACAAAAAATATATATGCGACGAGTATATGTATCTCACTCAATCACGATAAAATCATGTATAAATAGAGACTATCAAATAAGCAAATCAAAATTTATTATAAATTTGAAATCTAAAAAGTTATTGAAGTTTAAAAAGTAAAATAAAATTTGAAAATTATCACATGAACAAAAAAAAATATATGTAAAGAGTATGTTTATCTCACTCAATTGCGATAAAATCATGTAGAAATAAAGACAATCAAATAAGCAAATTTATCTATTAATAGTTTAGAGTTTAGAAAAAATTGAATAAAATTCACAAATTAAAGAGGTCTTTATGTTTTTTGTCAAACATATAATTATGTTCTAATGAGGATTGAAATTTAGTCATTTTTATTTATGATTTTTTAACTTAATTTATAATAATTGATAAAATAATTAAATGGACGATGATAAAAAAATAAGTAAAATTGTCAACAAAATTTTATAATAATTTAAAACACCCCCTAATGAACATTGAGTTGACTCTAAATGGTCCCACTTCAACCCTACCTAATCATTTTTTCCCTATATATATATATACTCTTCTTCTCCATAGAATGAAGAACAAAATAAAAGATGGAAGAACAAGGCGGACAACAACTGGGTTCTACTATCGATTCATTTCCCCAAAAGAGTTTTTCTGAAGAAGTTACTGGCATCGATAGCTCAACAATTGTGCAGTCACATCCTCCATCTTCAGCTTCATCTACCAGACTCCCTCCAAGGCAACAACTGAGGCTTCGTGATGTGAAGACTCTAGCCAAACTCATGGGTCGTCTTACTGAAGAGGAGAAAAGAGTCATTTTGCTCCTTTATAATAATAATAATAATAATTAATGTAAAAGGTTTATTATTTAATTTTAGCATGTACTTGTTGCTCGATCTTTTAATTCCTTCATCACTTAGATGATTTATCTTTTGTTTTTCCATTTATGTTTGATCTTTATATTAATATATGTTTTACAGTTGAATTAATGTTTTACGGCGGTACAAAAGAATATAAAGAGAAAGTGGGCGGAGAGGTTGCCCTACTTCATTTATTTTTCTTAGATCCGTCAAAATAGGATTTATCCCATGGGGCCGCCCAACGCTACCTGTTATTGGGGTAGTGTTTGAATAAGCTTTTTAAGCCCATTTAAAATTAGGGCTTATAAGTCCAGACCATATAAACATTTGGTCTTTGAGGATTGATCAGGTTAGACCCGAGATAGGCCCATGAGCCAAAATTATTTATTTAAGGGTAAATTTATAACCTAACTAGTATATGAACTAATTTCCTAAACGCACACTATGTTGTAATTTACGAATCTTACCAGATTTTTGGTATGTCCAGATTAGGGTATCAAATGGGCGGGTTGGGTTGAAATTAAAAATATTACAATGGGTTGAATAGAAATTGGGTTGGGTCTTGACCCGCCCAAGTTTACTTTGGGCTCAAATAGGCTTAAAAACGGGTTGGGTCTTGACCCCGCCAATTTTACCCGATTAATATCAATAATTTAACATATTGATATTTAACTTTTATAAGAACAATTTGAATTTTCGCTCAAGAATTTTCTGTTAATAAGGTAACAAATTGATAAATAAATTCTAAAAAATGTAAAATAGATAATAATCATACCTTCAATATAGGAACATATCTTAATAAAAAAGTTTTAAAACGGGCTGAAATTGGAGATTGAATTGGGCTCAATTGAGAAATCTCTTCAATTGGGTTAAGCTTGAATGGGATGAGATTGAACCCAACTCAAATTATCTTGAGCCCAACCCTTAAAATTCTGGGCGGGTTACCTATGTTCGGGTTCACTTTTGACACCCCTAGTCCAGTTACATGTACTCAAAATTAGGTTAATTTGTTCTAGATACACTCTATCCATGTGCATTTGCACGTATCTAGGATACTTAGACAAATCTCGAGCCCTTGCTTCCCTCCCATCTTGTTCGTCACTCTCATATCTCGCTTACGTATCTGTGATGCATCACACCAGATACATGTATCTACGTATATCCTAGATACATGTCATATTCGATTCGAAAATCTTCTCATTTTCATGATGTAATAAAATTATAAGTTTGAAAAGAAAAAAAGAAGGGTCAGTCCGCCCCAACCCTCGGCTCTTTTAGGGTTAGGTTGGATTGGGAATTTCCAGGCCCTTTTAAGTGAAGGGTCTTCCCGTCCCAGTGCATCGATTCCTTGACCTGTGAGGCTTGGGTCGGTGTGTCTAGGACGACCCTTTTTGACAACTCTAAATTTTTGCTCTTATACTCCTCCTCTAACTTTTTTAGATTAATTTGATTCAAAATTATATTTATATTAATTTTATATTTATAATTAGATAAGTGATTCTATAAGATTTTGAAAAAATATTTATACAAATTTTTGTTAATATCTCACACAAAATTTAAGATATATAAACTTAATTTCTAAACTAATATTAGAATAATCCACCTAATTTCTTGTACGAAAATACTCATTAAAGATTATTTTTTTTACACCTTACTCTAATGATTTGTCATTCTATTTATTTATTTAAATATATTTTCACCATTAATTATATATATAATTCAAACTTATAAGATACATGACACAAGGAAAATAATGCATAAAAGAAAAAAATCAAAATAGTCTCAATTATAGTAGATCTTAAAAATGAATAATAATTGATCAACTAATATTGAGGTAAAATGAAAATCACTTTTAAAATAAATTATATTAAGGGAAGCTAAAATTAACTAAATACAAAATTATTTTATGCTAAATTTTGGATCAATTAAGTGCATCATAAATTTTTGGGGTCACATTTGGCTACTAAGGGAAAGTAATTGGATCTAGACTAACCATTGTTAAGATTAAGACTAAGACAAAACTTGAGAATATCTCATATGGCATGCCAATTAGCACTCACACACAATAAACATGTATTTTTTTACGACTTCGTTTATTTTTATTTATCATATTAGTAAAAATAGCGTTCAAGTTACGTGTGGTTAGCTTTTTAACATCTGTACCAGCAACATCTTTGGTATTATTTATGAGTTAAGAAGAAAATTTGAAATGTCGATATTATCGAGATGATAAATTTATTTTCTAATTTTAGAAATTATGTGACTTCTAATTAATATTGTATGCTTAATTCTTCTTTCATGGTCTTATGTCATTCTGACTAAGAAATAAAAAAAATTGCAGCTAAGTAAATAATTAATAGAAACATAGTTTTAATACGGAAAAATAAGGCAAGAAATTGCAATTATATAATGATCCAATACAGATTGATAAGTAGCACCGATGATTAAAACTACCAATAATGACAACTCAAATGATAATTTTTAAAATATGTATGTATGGCTAGAACAATGATAGCTAGTGTTGTTTCTTGGTTATATGTAAAATTAGTTTAGTTATAATTTTTGAAGATTGTTATCAATTATTAGTACTTAATATAAATGATTTATGTCTTTGCTTCTTTAGATCATATTATTTATTTAATTTCTGCACGCACTTTTTGCTCAATCTTTTAATTTCTTCATCACTTAGATAATTTATGTTTTGATTTTCCATTTTTGTTTGCTCTTTATATTGATTTGTTTTACAATAGAATTTATGTGTTACAACGCTACAAAAGAAAATAAAGAGACAAAGGGGTGTAGAGGTCACCCTAATTTTTAATTATTTTTTTTGCTCCTATAACCCTTTCCCAACTTTTTAGGCTTTATTTGATTCAAACTCAAATTTTTCAATATTTATATTAATATTATATTTTATATGAGATGAATGATACTTTAAGATTTTGGAACAAAATTACACTAATGTTAGGTAATAAAAAATTACACTAATGTTAGATAATACTATCAATATTGAAAATTCAAATGATAAGTCTGAAAATATGTATGTATGATTGGAGCATATGATAGTGTTGTTTCTTGGTTGTATTTGTATAGTTATAATTTCTAAAGATTGTTATCGATTATTAGTACTAATATAAATGATTATTTACTGTTTTATGGTTAATTTTTTTTTACATTTACGGACTTAAAAACAAGTAAAAAAATGAATTAAATCAAGTTAATCAATAATCCCTTCTCCTCAAGTTATCTATTTGAAAATCTTCTTTTCATTTTAAATAGTTGATAGTACGTGCGATGCACGTGTGTGTCACGTTAATATAAAAAGTAAAATATAATTTAAAGAATATCACATGAACAAAAAATATATATGTGATGAGTATGTGTATCTCACTCAATTACGATAAAATCATGTATAAATAAAGACTATCAAATAAGCAAATTTAAATAAATATCTATATCTATTAATAGTTTAGAGTTCAAAAAAGTTGAATAAAATTCACAAATTAAAGAGGTCTTTATGTATTAATGTTCTGATGAGGATTGAAGTTTAGTCCATTTAATTAACTTAATTTATCCTAATTGATAAAATAAATAAATGTACAGTAAAAAATAAATGAAGTAAAATTGTCAACAAAATTGTATATTACTTTAAGACATTCCTTAATGAAAATTGAGTTGTCTTCAAATAACCTCACCCAATCACAACCCCACCTCATAAATTTTTTCCTATATATATTCTTCCTCTCCCTAGAATGAAGAAAAAAATAAAAAAAGTTGAGGGACAAGGCGAATAATTATAGAGTTCTATTATCGATTCAGTTTCTCAAGAGAATTTTTCTGAAGCGACAACTGGCATCGATAACTCAACAAACGTGCAATTGCAGCCTCCATCTTCAGCTTCATCTAGCAAACTCCCTCCAAGAAAACAATTGAGTTTTTTTATGTGAAGACACTAGCCAGACTCATGGTCTTACTAAAGAGGAGAAAAAAGTTATTTTGCTCCTTTTAATAATTAATGTAAAAGGTGTATTATTTAATTTTTGCACACACTTGTTGGTCGATCTATTAATTTCTTCATCACTTAGATGATTTATGTTTTGATTTTCCATTTTTGTTTGCTCTTTATATTGATATGTTTTACAATTGAATTTATGAGTTATGGCGCTATAAAAGAAGATAAAGAGACAAGGGGTTGCAGAGGTTAGCCTAATTATTATTTTTCTCCTATAACCCTTTTCTAACTTTTTAAATTTTGTTTCATTCAACCAAAATTTTTCTATATTTATATTAATATTATATTTTATATGAGATGAATGATACTGTAAGATTTGGAAACATATGTTAGGTAATACGACACACAAAATTCAAGATATATAAATTTAATTTTAAAATTAATATTAAAATAATCCTCCTAATTTCTTGTACAAAAATATTCATGAAAGACTTTTTACACCTTATTCTAATGAATTGTCATTGTAATTATTAATTTAAATAATTTTTCAATATTAATTATATATATAATTATAGCGTTCATGTAACGCGTAATAAGCTTTTTAAGCTGCTGTAAAAATAACATGTTTAGTCTTATTTATGAGTTCAAAATTAAAGAAAAATTGAAATATCAATGTTATAGAGATGATAAATTACAAAATATAATACTACAAGGGTAGATATTTTCTAATTTTAGAATTTATACGTACTTCTAATTAATTTTGTATGCTAATTTATTTATTTTGGCTTTATATCATTACAACTAAGAAATAGAAAAGAAACGCACCTATATTAATAATAACTAGAAATATGATTTTACTTTTAAAAAAATTAGAGTACAATTATAATGATCTAAAAAAGATTTATAAGCAGCACAAATGATTAAAACTACCAATACTGAAATTCAAATGATAAGATCGAAAATATGTTCGTATGACTAGGGCATATGATAGTGTTGTTTCTTGCTTGTATTTATATAGTTATAATCTTTTAAGATTGTTATCCTTTTTCGATAGCTCCGCAAGATCACCTACCGCTAGTCTTCGATCGGAGGGTTTATTGCACAAAAAGGTCGGGGCGCAGGCTCTCGAAGAGAGAAGCCTAACGAATGTCAAATGTAAAGCTTCGAACCTCATTAACATCATATTGGCATACTCTCCCAAAAAAGAAATAGTAGATTTTAGAATTTATGTGAACTTCTAATTAGTTTTGTATGCTTAATTTTTCTTTCATGGCTTTATATCATTTCGATTAAGGAATAGAAAAGAAACGTAGCTAAGTTAATAATTAATAGAAATTTGATTTTACTAAAAAAACAAAAAAGAGCACAATTATAATGATCCAAAATAGATTTATAAGTAGCATCAATGATTAAAACTACCGATATTGAAAATTCAAATGATAAGTCTGAAAATATGTATGTATGACTAAGCATATGATAGTGTTGTTTCTTGTTTGTATTCGTATAGTTATAATTTTTTAAATTGTTATCGATTATTAGTACTAATATAATGATTATTTATTCTTTTATGGTAATTTTTTTTGATATTTACGGACTTAAAAACAAGTAAAAAAAGCAATCAAATCAAGTTAATCAATAACTCCTCCTCCTCCTCAAGTTATCTATTTGAAAAGCTTCTTATATTTTTTAACAAGTTTAGAGTACGTGTGATGCACGTGTTCACATCAATATAAAAAGTCAAATAAAATTTAAAGAATATCACATGAACAAAAGATATATATGCGACGAGTATATGTATCTCACTCAATCACGATAAAATCATGTATAAATAGAGACTATCAAGTAAGCAAATTTAAATAAATATGTATATCTATTAATAATTAGAGTTCAAAAAGTTGAATAAAAATCACAAATTAAAGAGGTCTTTATATATTAATGTTCTGATGAGGATTGATATTCAAAAAAAAATCACAAATTATAGAGGGCTTTGTTTATTTTGTTAAACATACAATGTTTTGATGAGGATTGAAATTTAGTCAATTTCACTTATGATTTATTAACTTAATTCATCCTAATTGATAAAATAAATAAATGCACAATCACAAAAATAATTGAAGTAAAAATATCAACAAAATTTTATAATACTATAAGACATCCCCTAATAAAAAAAATTGAGTTGTTTTCAAATAACTCACCCCATCCCCAACCCTACCTCATAAACTTTTTCTTATATATATATTCTTCCTCTCCCTAGAATGAAGAACAAAATATAACAAGATGGAAGGACAAGGTAGACAACAACAGTGTTTTAATATTGATTCAATTTCCCAAAATAATTTTTCTGAACGGTATCTGACATCGATAACTCAACAAACATGCAATCGCAACCTTCATCTTCATCTTCATCTAGCAAACTCCCTCTAAGGTAACAATTGAGGTTTTGTGATGTGAAGACACTAGTTAGACTCACGGATCGTCTTACTGAAGAGGGAAAAAAGTCATTCTGCTTCTTTTTAATAATAATTATTGTAAAGGGTTTATTATTTAATTTCAGCATACACTTATTGCTTGATTTTTAATTCCTTCATCACTTAGGTTAGAACATGTGCGCACGTGTGTGTCACACCAATATGAAATATTACAAATAATAACAAAATAGAGTATAGTAAATGTAGTAATATATTTATTTAAATGAAATAACAAGATATGCGATAATAATTTATTTAAATGAAAAATATGTGTTTTTTTAATTTCTATATACGTGTGTTATTATACGTGTATGTCGTGTCAACTAGTTAACATTAATACACACAAAAAAAATATCTTAAAATAACAATTGACGATAAAAATGAGAAAATTCATGTACATGGTTAAATCCATCAAAAAGTGAGTCAAAGCTGAATTACCTACTAATCTTCTAATCTAATTTGTGATCCACGCACGTTTCTATCTATGAGCATATTCTTAGTAACTTAAAATTGTGGCACGACCAATCTAATTATCTTTCTCGAATACTTCTTTTGTCTATGTCTATTTTCCTTATATTCACCACATTCAACGTTTCATATCTCCTTATTATCCTAAAATTTCTAATAATTTCTTACAATATATTAAAAATCAAATAATTTAAAATAGAAGTCATTATTTATATAGAGCTTGTCAATATCATAATTTCAATCAAAAGATTCACTTCCTTCCTTTGCATGTTTATCTCGGATTAGCAAATTGCATTATGCTATACTATAACTAACTAATAATAATAATAATAAATGGTTATATAATATAAATAACATAAAATAATAAATGGTTATATAATATAAATAACATAAAATAATAAATGGTTATATAATATAAATAACATAAAATAATCAATGGTTATATAATATAAATAATAAAAATTGAAAATTGTTATATAATATTAAAATTCATTTAAAAGGTAAAATAATAATAATTAGAAAACATAACCTACCACATAATCATGGTGGTCGGTCATATTTAATTTTTTAAGGTCGGTCAATAGGTTTATCCTAATCTTATTTGTTTTTTAATTTCATATTACTTGGTCATTAATGATTTGACACGTTTGTGAGAAATCTTTAATAATTAAAAATATATTTTATTAAATAAACTTTATTAATAATGTTTAAATTTAATAATTATTATTTAGTATAATGATTTGTTTTATGAATACGTGATAAATAAGTATAAAATAGAAAAGGACAAAATTTAATTAAATATTCAAATATAGTGATGTATGACTGTCAAAATAAAACAAAAAATATTGCGATATTTGAGGTTTGAATCTAATACCCATTACAACTATACCAAAGACATAACTTTTTGTCACGAATGTTCAAGTTTAAGTATATATATTTTAAAGGTAGAATTTGTTATATACATAAACATAACTTTCAGACGAAGGGGTATCCCTTGGTGTGATGTACATAACACGACTTTATATTACCAAGGACATGGTTCTAGATAAAAAGAAATAAAAGTCGTGTAATATGATAAAAATTTAATTGAAGCAGAGTATTGATTTGTCTTTATTATCCGTCGTCACATATTGTGTGCTATATTTCAATTATCACATTATTTTGATATTATTCAATTATTATATTCGCTGCACTACATTTGTAATTATTGTTATGCCTTCTTCATTATTCGTGTTTGATGTACTTTATCCAAACGACTATAAAAAAAAAGTCAACTCTCTTCTATTACAAAATAGTGATAAGATTCACAAATATCTTATCTTTCTAGACCTTAGTTATATGATTATTCTTCGTACCAAATAATTTTTAAATATCGTACGAAATAAAAGTAAAATATTTATCCTTAATATAAAGAAGAATTAATTATCTTAATTAATCATATAAAGTTATAGTAAAAAATTAGAATTGTGTTCACAAATCTACAATAGGACGAACCTTCGTGTTTAGTAGTGAAGCAAAAGCAAAGTACACCATTCTCGATAAATCTCTTATCTTCTCTACAAAGAAAACTTTATCAATACGTTATACCTGTTCAAAATCTTGATTTTATACAATTATTTATCTTGATTTTGATAATCGAAGCGAAACCCTAGTTTTTGGATCATTGAAAATGGCATCTGGATCATCTGGTAGGTCAAACAATGCGGGTTCTAAGGGTTTTGATTTTGCATCGGATGATATACTTTGTTCTTATGAAGATTATGCTAATCAAGATCCCTCTAATGGAACACACTCTGATTCTGTAATCGCTGCCAATTCTGCTAAGGTAATTACTATTATTTGTGATTTAAGCTAGTTGACCTTTAGGGTTTTGAGGGAAATTTATTGTTTGATTGTGGTAATAGTTGCTGAATTTGGAATCTGGTAAAGATTTTGGGTGTTTTATTATAACCCCACAAAAAAATGTGATCTTTTGGCTGGCTGGTATGTAGACGTTGTAGCTCGTTCGTTTGTTGTTAGGATTGCTTAACAAATCGTATTTTGGGGAGTATAGCTGAGGTATGTAAACGATGTAGGTCGTTCTTTTGTTGTTAGTATTGCTTGAGAAATCGTATTTTGGGGGAGTACTGCTGAGGGGAGAGATGTGGAGAATCAAAAACGCCTGCTGATTTAAAGATAAGGGGATGGAAGAGTGTTTTCGTATAATTGTTTATATGATTATTAAAGTGATATGAGAGACCATTGGTGGTTCTTTCCATGAATTGAGTGGTTTATGGACAGATGTTTTTGGTTAAACTGGAGGTTGTTATTTACATCATTGTTGATGGTGCTTGCCAAGCTCTGGCTTATGTGCATTTGTTGAATAAAGAGTTTGATTTCCATTTCTGATACGAACGCTGTTCAACTGCTTTGACTTTCATGCTTGCATTTTTTGTACAGTAATTGTCATCTTTGAGATATTGGTCTTCAAGGGGAGCTAAGGTCTGATGGTGAACTTTATCTCCCTGGATTGGAGTCTAGGTTTTATCTGGCACAGTGAAAATAACCGTGAAATGGTTGTACTAATGGGCCTTATTTGGTTCATTTTGCATTGCCGTAGGAATTAAGTTCTACACCAACCATAATAATGGTTATGTAGTCTTTGTAAATATAGTTACTAAGATACATGCTATTATATGCATCTTACTTAACCAATTCGTTTTCTTCATTTAGCTGGTAAAGTGTAACAGTTTACACTCAATGTATTCTCAAAAAAGTTCACACTCAATGTAACTCACTTATAAATTTATAGAAGCAGTTACTTTCTTAGAATTAACTCAATTTTGTTCTTGTTTTGAGTAGGAGTTCCACAAAAGCAGAATGACAAGGTCATCAATGTTTCCTGCTCCAGCATATAGTCCTCCAGAAGAATCTTCCTTCAACCAAGACATGATATGTACTATTGAGAAGACCATGAAGAAATATACGGACAATCTCATGCGCTTCCTAGAGGGGATCAGTTCACGCTTGTCACAGTTGGAATTATACTGTTACAATCTTGATAAGTCTATTGGAGAAATGCGCTCTGATTTAGTTCGGGATCACGGTGAGGCAGATTCAAAACTGAAGGCTCTAGAGAAGCATGTCCAAGAGGTTAGTTAGCTGTTTTCTGTGGGACTAAAGTTAAGACACTTCAAAATTACTGCTCCTGTGTGTCTTGAAACTAAACATGTCCAAGAGGTTAGTTACCTGTTTTCTGTGGGACTAAAGTTAAGAGACTTAAAAGTTACTGCCCCCGTGTGTCTTGAACTAGTTTCAAGACCTGTCACTCATACTATGCTGCATGTAAGTTAGTGTAGCTGAGAGACGCATTGGGAAATGTGCTTTGTTCTTTACTTGCAATTAGCAGTTTATGAATGAAGAATTATCTTGAACCAGTAGTTGCTGGAGAAGTCTGTGTGGTGCAGATCTGTTTTTAGCTTTAACATGTGACCACCTTAGAGAATTTTCTAAACTAGACATCTTCTCCATTAGTTAAAAATGGACAGTTGACAAATTGACTTGTATGGTTTGCTTTCCTAATCCTTCTGCAGAGATGCCTTTCATTTTGTTTGTACTTGAAACTTTAGATGCACTTTCTGATAAACTAATAACTCTGACTTTTGCTTTTGTTGGTTCTAAGGCATATGAATGGTTTCGTTCTTAACTACTGGCAATTCTCAAGTTGCTCTTTGGTGTTTAGCGGTTTTTCCATCATATTATGTCAACTTTAATAGCTTTTGATTTCAACAAAAAACTTAAATAGCTCTTCATTTCAACAAAGAACGTAAATAGCTATTGACTAAACTGTTCTTCCTGCAGGTTCACAGATCTGTACAGATTCTAAGAGATAAACAAGAACTTGCCGAAACTCAAAAGGAGCTGGCCAAGCTTCAGCTTGCACAGAAAGGATCAACTTCATCCAGCAATTCTCAGCAGAATGAGGAGAGAAGTGCTCAACACCTGTCTGATGACAAAAAGAGTGACGACTCACCTGAAGTGCATGGACAGCAACTGGCTCTTGCACTACCCCATCAAGTGGCACCCCAGGCTTCTCTTACTAACCGACCTGTGGAGCAGCCACAGCAGCCACCTGTGCCTCCTCCACAATCAATTCCACCCCAGAGTATGCCACAGTCACAAGGGTATTATTTACCCCCTCCTCAGATGGCAAATCAACAAGCTCCAACTCAGTTGTCTCAAGGTCAATTTTTGTCATCTGATCCGCAGTATCGAAATCCTCAAATGCAAGTAACACCACAGCCTGCACCACCTCAGGTGAATCAGACACAACAACTCCAATCAATGCCCCAATATCAGCAGCAGTGGGCACAGCAGGTACCCCAGCAGGTTCAACAGTCGCAGATTCCAACTATGCAACAGCAAGCTAGACCTACATCACCTGCTGTTTATCCCTCTTATCTGCATAGTCAACCAAATCCTACTCCCGAGACAATGCCCAATAGTATGCCCATGCAAGTGCCATTTTCTGTAGTATCTCAACCAGTTGCTAGCCGTCCCGAAGCAATGCCTTATGGCTATGATAGGTCTGGTAGGCCCCTTCAGCAACAGCCCGCGACGCCACATCTTAAGCCTTCATTTGGTGCACCAGGGGATGGGTATGCAGCTAGTGGAGCTCATCCAACACTCTCTCCAGGAAATGCATATGTGATGTATGATGGCGAAGGCACAAGAGCACATCCACCGCCCCAACCAAACTTCCAACAAAGTGGTTATCATCCATCCAGCTTCCCTCCCCAAAATCAGCAGCCTACCCCCAGTCCTAATCTGATGGTTCGTCCAACTCAGCAGGTGCGCAACCATCCATACAATGAGTTGATTGAGAAACTAGTGAGCATGGGCTACCGGGGTGATCATGTTGTTAATGTGATCCAAAGGCTCGAGGAAAGTGGCCAGCCTGTTGATTTCAATGCCATCCTGGATAGGATGAATGGACATTCATCTGGTGGTCCTCAGAGAGGATGGTGAGGTTAAGTGATTTCTGAGGATGGTGAGGTTAAGTGATCGGGCCCCAATCTTTCTATTAACGTTTCATGAATGGTCTGAGAAACTAAAGAGTTGTAGTACATGTGACTCAAACACTATCTATTGCTGAATAAGGAGTCATGTTAGTAGCGTGGAATCTGGTGTATATGAGATCTTTAGATGCATTGTATATTTGTCAAGTCTTCTGAAGCTTTGTTATTTTACCTGCAAACTTCTGAAGCTCTCGTATTAGTTGTAACTTGTAAGGGGTTTTACACTTCTATTTGAAATTGAAAGTTCCTATGCATATCCTCCTACCCAATTGTAGCATGTGTACTTTTTATATAGGGAAAATTACGCGGCTAAGTAAAATTATACTATTTAATTACTCATTATAGCTAAGTTTGCATTAATCACCATTATAGACTAACATTATACATTAATTATGTGGGCTGATTTCGAGTTTATATAATTAGTCATGTTTGTGTATGTATAATTCGCCAAGATATACAAATATATATATATAATATAGAATTTTTTGGCCTATATACATATGCAATTCACCTCTCTTCCACTCTTTGCCCTCTCTCGCTCGCCTCTCTCCTACCTCTCCGAATCTCGTTTGCCATTTATATAAATGTATATGTATAATATACAGTTATATACAATTATATACATATACAATTCACCTCTCTCCCACTCTCTGTCCTCTCTCGCTTGCCTCTCTCCTCCCTCTCTCGATATCGCTCGCCTCTCTCCTCTCTCTCCAAGTCTCGCTCGCCTCTCTCCTCCCTCTCCCA
This sequence comes from Solanum sitiens, assembly GCA_016801875.1. Lineage (NCBI taxonomy): Eukaryota > Viridiplantae > Streptophyta > Magnoliopsida > Solanales > Solanaceae > Solanum > Solanum sitiens. The sequence goes on along the minus strand of JABWTJ010000047.1, from coordinate 2,082,926 downwards.
ATCTCTCTTGCCATATATACAATTACATATGTCTAATATATAATTATCTAACCAATATACATATATAATTCACCTTTCTCCCACTCTTTTCCCCCTCTCTCTCTCCTCTCTCCTCTCTCTCCCAGTCTCGCTCGCCACTCTCCTCCATATAACATGTAGCTACAAATTAGAATTTTCAAACTATAGCTATGGAGAGTAATTAATTATTTTAAAATGGTTATATGTGAAAGTTTCCCTTTTATATATCTGGTAAAAACATATAATTATGTTGTTATATGTACTTTGTATGTCGCGACTAGGGGCAAAGAAAGGGAACTAGAATTCCGAATTCATAAGCTTCAAATTCTACCTTCGTCTTTGCCTTGACATATGATCAAAGCAGCGATGCCTATATATTTGTATTAGCCCAAATAATAATTGCATAATATAAGGTTTAAATCCAAATTGTAAATTTAAGTAAGATCCATTTAGCTATATAACTCTTAATAGAGCCCGTTTGGATTGACTTAAAAAAGGTAACCTTTTAAAGTGTTGGAACTTATTTTTAAATAAATAGTTATGTGTTTGGATAAAAGTGTTGCCGTTAAAAAAAAAAAGTTGTTGATCTGTTTGACAAATATGTGCTGATAAACACTTTTTTTTTAAATCAAAATATCTGAAATATCCTTAAAGCTATTAACATGATAAAAGTTGATTAATTTAAGGTTTATATACTTAAAAAAAAAAAATTATATACATCCATAAGTAATTATATTTTGCTATCAGTCACATATTAATTTATCATCACAAATTATTTATAAGAGGAATATAAATTTATTATTCAAGTTAATTTTACATGCGCAACTTATTGTAGATTTTAAAAATATATAATTTGAATAATCAAAGGAAAGATTTAACATTTATAAAAAAAAAAAAAATGGGAGAAAGAGATGTTAGGATTAAAATAATATGGACAACTTGAAAATTGTATAAAAACATCAAGGGCAAAAAGGTAATATACTTGGTCAATAGAGGACTTTTAAATTTGTTTTTATTTTGAAAAAAAAATATCCTTCACCTAGCTTTTAACTTTTGACTTAAAAAAAGTCATTTTTTACTTAAAATAAGTCACTTTGATAATTATCAAACACTTTAATAAGTCAAAAACTGTCTTTTAAATCAGTTTGACCAACTTAAAAGCCATCCAAACAGGCTCTAACCTCTTGATTATTGGAAGATTAGAATAATTGCTGGGAGTAAAACACTAAACACATGAAATTAGTATGTCAAAGTTTGTTACACCCTAAATCCAATCCCTGAAAAATTGAATACAAACAAACTCTGGATGAGTGAATTTATCGTATTGCAGTTTAACACTCTATTTCTCGATAACGCAATCATTTTTGAGCTTTTATAATTTATTAAAGATCCGTAAGAAATAAACATGACAATTAATACGAGACGGAGATAATTTAATTTTGAATGATGCAAAATGATCAATATTTTAAAATGGAGGAAGTTTATTTATTTCAACAAGTGGATGGATATAAAATAAATGTACTAGACGTAAAATTCAACCAAATGAAATTCTGATTCATTGAAAGTGTCAATAACGTAAGACGGACCCATACGCGTTGGTTTGTTTTAATTTGAAAATTTTCAACTTCCATATCGTCGTGCAGTAGATAGTGTTGCTCCTTCATTTGATAGGATAAGTTATGTGTGACGTGATTTTAAATTAATCGTGCTTTAATACGGATATCAGACACTAGATGAAATTAAATAAATTAATGTGCACTTATGTTAAAACTTTTTTACTATTTTCATTATTGACTATTAAAATTTTCACCTAATTCGTAAGAATTTGATTTCGATAGAATTTTTTGAATTAATTTAATGAAAAGAATTGACGCGGCATTTCACTTTTGTAATCTCATTTTATGACGTGGTAGTAATCAACCACTTCATATATATATATATATATATATATATATATATATATATATATATATATATATATATAAAAGAGTATTTTAATGTGAAATTTTAAGTTTTGATAGCGCAAGTTCGATTATGACTTCATTGAATAGAACATTTGGAAAAATATAATGTTCTTTAATTTAATGGAAGGGCTATTTTTTTTTTTCAAACAAAAAATAAATGAATTGGATGGAGTACTTCAAAATGTAATTTAATTTAATTTTGTTGACTGAAATTTATTATTGAATGGGAAATGCACCTCAATTTACTAGTACGAAATAATCTCGGAAATAGATGGTCTTGAATTTTGAATTTTGAAAAATCTTCAAGGTTAAGACTAAGAAGTTAAAGCTTGTTGAACTTAAAGTCTTGTCTCATAGGACAGACAAAGTTAAAAATTCAAAACCGTTTTTGTAAATCATTTCGGGCAAAGAAAGTATTACTCTCATGATAGCTCGAGAGAATAATATTGGTGAAGAATTAAAGACAAAAAATATACAATATATGATAAAGAATATGAAAGGAACAATAATTATAATAAAATAACACAATAAACGAATAACGGAAACAATATATATAAACAATAATCCTACAAAATAATAATCCGACTATTAGTGTGAAAAAATAAGCAAGACTACAACTTAATTCTTAGAATCTTATTATTTGGACTTGTTGTAATCACATAATTATTTAGATAAAGTCTTAAAATATTAATCATTACAAAAATAAATATAACATTTATTATATGAATATGAACAAGTAAATAAAGCTCTAATGAATGACAAATTACTTGTAAAATTGAAATTAGGCTAAATCTAGTGTTGACTCTTTGGCCTAATTATTTAGTCCCACATCGGAGTTTTATGTATTGTGAAGGAGAATTTGGGGTTATAAAGAACTCCTCCTCCTTCATTGTAAAATGCACCATTTGTAATCTCTTCTCTCTATCTAATAAAAGCAGGCTGCTTTGAGCGGTGCTCGGAGATTAAGCTTTCGCGGCTGAACTCCATTATTAAAATTGTTCGGTCTCTTTTCTCTTCTTTTCAGTTAATATTCGATATTACTTGTCGGGTATCTTTGTTAGTGTTCTGTCCGGTTCAGTTCATTTGAACCGGTTCATTTCACTAAAGTTGTTCCGTTTTGTAGGGAAATTACCCGAATTTCCCAACAAGTGGTATCAGAGCCAAGGTTCTGTCTGAGTATGCTCTGTGGTTGCAGCTGAGTCTGATCTTCCACATCAGAAAAGAATTATTTTGGTCCTTTTGTGTCGAAAGATTTTTCTAAGTCAGAGTTCTGTCTGAGTATGCTCTGTGGTTGCAGCTGCGTCTGATCTTCCACATCAGAAAAGAATTATTTTGGTCATTTTGTGTCGAAAGTTTTTTCTAAGTCAGAGTTCTGTCTGAGTATGCTCTGTGGTTGCAGTTTAGCCTGATCTTCCACACCAGAAAGGAATTACTTTGTCTCAGTAGAAGCCTTCGATTGTTTGAATTCTGTTGTAATATCCAATATTTTTTTTGAGTCTGTAATGGCAAATAAAGATCAAGAAATGGAGTCTGTTGCAAATATTCCACCGAAGACATCGGGTGCCTCGTCATCATGGTCAAGATTCCCGATGTCTACTTTGAAGTTGGCGGTTGAAATATTCGATGGTACGGGCCATTTCGGTATGTGGCAAGGGGAGGTTTTGGACTCCCTTTTCCAGCAGGGTCTTGATATTGCTATTGAAGAAGTCAAACTAGAAGGAGTTGAAGATAAAGATTGGAAAATCATTAATCGGTTGGCATGCGGAACAATTCGATCGTGTCTATCCAGGGAGCAAAAGTATGCTTTCAAGAATGAGACTTCTGCATACAAATTGTGGAAGGCATTGGAGGACAAGTTTCTGAAAAAGAGTGGTCAGAACAAGCTCCTAATGAAGAAAAGGTTGTTCCGATTTGATTACAAACAAGGTACTACTATGAATGAACATATCACTATGTTTAATCAATTAGTAGCAGACTTGCTTAATTTAGATGTCATATTCGATGATGAAGATCTGGCTTTGATGTTGTTATCATCTCTTCCCGATGAATTTGAACATTTGGAGACAACGTTACTTCACGGGAAGGAGAATGTGTCGTTAGATGCTGTTTGTTCTGCTTTATATAGTCATGAACTGAGAAAGCAGGATAAGATGAAAACAAAGGCAACAACATCAGAAGAAGTATTGGTGGCAAGAGGTCGTCATCAAAACCAGACAAAAGGGAGAAGAGGAAGGTCCAAATCAAAAGGTCGAGCCATTGCCAAAGATGAGTGTGCTTTCTGTCATGAGAAAGGGCACTGGAGGAAAGACTGTCCAAAGTTGAAGAAGAAAGGGAAGGCTCCGCAAGACGCCAATGTTGCAGAATGCAAAAGCGATGCGGAATCAGATATCTCTTTAGTGGTCGCTCCTACAACATCACATGCAGATGAGTGGATATTGGATTCAGGTTGTACCTATCATATGTGTCCCATTCGGGAGTGGTTCTTTGAATTTCAGGATCTCGATGGCGGAGTTGTTTACATGGGTAATGATAATTCATGTAAAACAACCGGAATAGGTTCAATCAAACTGCAGAATCATGATGGATCCACCAGAATCTTGCGAGATGTGCGGTACGTGCCAAAGTTGAAGAAGAATCTCATCTCATTGGGGGCTTTAGAATCTAAAGGCCTAGTTATAACGATGCGAGATGGAGTTCTTAAAGCAACTTCTGGAGCGTTGGTGATGTTGAAGGGTGTGAGAAAGAACAATCTGTATTACTATCAAGGTAGTACAGTGGTCGGGACAGTAACAACAGTAACTTCTTGCACCAAGAAAGATACTGAGGCAACGAAGCTGTGGCATATGCGGTTGGGACATGCTGGTGAAAAATCTTTGCAAATTCTTGCCAAGCAAGGATTGTTGAAAGGTACGAAGACTTGCAAACTTGAGTTTTGTGAACATTGTGTTCTTGGAAAACAACGAAGAGTGAAGTTTGGCACTGCAATTCATAATACCAAGGGTATTCTGGATTATGTGCATTCAGATGTATGGGGACCTGCCAAGACTCCGTCTCTTGGAGGAAGGCATTATTTTGTCACTTTTGTTGATGATTTTTCCAGGAGAGTTTGGGTGTTTTCTATGAAGAACAAAGATGATGTACTTGGAATTTTCCTTAAGTGGAAAGTTCAAGTTGAAAACCAGACGGGAAGGAAGATCAAGGTTCTCCGAACAGACAATGGTGGAGAATACAAGAGTGATCCGTTCCTTAAGGTATGCCAAGACTGTGGCATAGTTCGGCACTTCACCGTCAGGAAAACACCGCAACAGAATGGGGTGTCAGAGCGTATGAACAGGACACTTGTGGAGAAAGTTCGCTGTATGCTGTCTAATGCTGGGTTAGGCAGAAAATTTTGGGCTGAGGCGATAACATATGCTCAACATCTCGTCAATCGTTTGCCATCATCTGCTATTGATGGCAAAACTCCATTAGAGGTATGGTCTGGAAAACCTGCAACTGATTATGATACTTTGCACGTTTTTGGTTCTGTTGCATATTATCATGTGATTGAATCAAAGTTGGATCCACGGGCAAAGAAGGCTTTGTTCATGGGATTCAATGCTGGAGTGAAGGGATACCGTCTGTGGTGTCTCGAGGCAAAGAAAACAATTATAAGCAGAGATGTTACCTTTGATGAATCTGCCATGTTAAAGAAGGTAAATCCAGAAGATGCTGAGAGTACTCCTGAACAGGTGGCGTGTACTCCGAAGCAGGTGGAGTTTGAGGAGACAGTGGTGATCCCAGCACGGAGCACCACGAGTGACTCTCCTACGGCAGAAGAAGAGTCAGATGAGGAAGAGGTTCCTACCCAAGAACCTCTACAGCAATCGGAGCCAATTGCAGTTAGAAGACAGAGACGAGCGATCCAAAAGCCCGCTCGTTTCACTGACATGGTAGCTTATGCACTTCCAGTTTCAGATGAAGATGTTCCATCCACCTACCCAGAGGCCATACGAAGTTCAGAAAGTGGCAATTGGGCAGGTGCAATGGAAGAGGAAATGCAATCCCTCAAGAAGAACATGACGTGGAAGTTGACACAACTACCGATAGGCAAGAAGGCAATTGGATGCAAATGGGTATTTGCAAAGAAAGAAGGATTTCCCGATAAAGACGATGTTCGCTACAAGGCAAGGTTGGTAGCTAAAGGCTACGCTCAAAGGGAGGGAATTGATTATAATGAGGTATTTTCTCCAGTTGTTAAACATTCCTCCATTAGAATTATGTTGGCCTTGGTAGCGCAGTTGAATTTGGAGCTAGCTCAACTTGATGTGAAGACCGCGTTCCTACACGGTGATTTGAAGGAGGAAATCTATATGACTCAGCCAGAAGGAAATAAGGTTGCTGATAAAGAGAATTGGGTTTGCAAACTTGTCAAATCATTGTACGGACTGAAACAATCTCCGAGACAGTGGTACAAACGATTTGATAGTTTCATGAAGGGTCAGAAGTACAAGAGAAGCAAATACGATCATTGTGTGTATTTGCGCAGGCTTCAAGACGGTTCCTACATCTACTTACTCTTATATGTTGATGATATGCTGATTGCAGCAAAGAGCCAAACTGAGATTGACAAACTGAAGGCTCAGTTGAGTAAAGAGTTCGAGATGAAGGATTTGGGGGAAGCCAAGAAGATTCTCGGCATGGAGATAAACAGGGACAGAGAGAGAGGCAAGCTTTGGCTGTCACAGAAGCAGTATTTGAAGAAGGTACTAAGACGTTTTGGTATGCACGAAGATACAAAACACGTGAGTACCCCACTTGCTCCTCATTTGAAACTGAGTAGCCGGTTATCTCCGACGACTGATGAAGAGCGAGAATACATGGCGAAAGTCCCGTATGCAAATGCAGTTGGAAGCTTGATGTATGCAATGGTGTGTACGAGACCAGATATTTCACAGGCTGTTAGTGTTGTTAGCAGGTACATGCATGATCCAGGCCAGGGTCATTGGCAAGCTGTGAAATGGATTCTACGGTATCTGCAAAATACCGTAGATATTGGATTGGTATTCGAGCAGGATAAATCACTTGGTCAATGCATAGTTGGATACTGTGATTCTGACTATGCAGGTGATTTGGATAAGCGACGATCTACAACTGGCTATTTGTTCACTTTAGCAAAAGCGCCAGTTAGTTGGAAGTCTACTTTACAGTCAACGGTGGCTTTGTCTACGACAGAGGCAGAGTATATGGCGATTACAGAGGCTGTAAAGGAGGCGATTTGGCTTCATGGGTTGCTTAAAGACTTGGGAGTTGGTCAGAAACAACTTGAGGTTTATTCTGACAGTCAGAGTGCTATTCATTTAGCAAAGAATCAAGTCTTTCATGCACGGACGAAGCACATTGATGTTCGCTATCACTTTGTGAGGGAAATTCTCGAAGAAGAGGAGATACTTCTGTTGAAGATTCATACTACGGAGAATCCCGCAGATATGCTGACCAAGGTGGTTACAAAGGCCAAGTTTGAACACTGTTTAGACTTGGTCAATGTCCTGCACATTTGAAGTTGGCGCCTCACGGCGCAAATTTGGAAGCAACGTGAAAACTGCTTTTATTATTTGTTTGTTTGAGAAGATTTGTATTTGGTGGGACTGGATATTAAGCCAAGGTGGAGATTTGTTGACTCTTTGGCCTAATTATTTAGTCCCACATCGGAGTTTTATGTATTGTGAAGGAGAATTTGGGGTTATAAAAGAACTCCTCCTCCTTCATTGTAAAATGCACCATTTGTAATCTCTTCTCTCTATCTAATAAAAGCAGGCTGCTTTGAGCGGTGCTCGGAGATTAAGCTTTCGCGGCTGAACTCCATTATTAAAATTGTTCGGTCTCTTTTCTCTTCTTTTCAGTTAATATTCGATATTACTTGTCGGGTATCTTTGTTAGTGTTCTGTCCGGTTCAGTTCATTTGAACCGGTTCATTTCACTAAAGTTGTTCCGTTTTGTAGGGAAATTACCCGAATTTCCCAACATCTAGTTCATATGTAAGTATGCAGCCCCCACCCCCCACCCCACCCACGCCCACCATGAACTGAATTTATTTAAAATGATGAGATCTAATAAAATGTTTATTTAATGTTTTGAGTAGTAGGGGCATGTGCTAGCCATCACCAAATATTTACTTTATTTGTAAACAGATGACCTAAGTTTATCTACATCATTATCTTTTTGTTTCTTACACGATATTTATATTATATTGGATGTGATTAATTTGACTTCATATGAAAAAAAATTAAATTACACTTTCTTAATAGATAGTGAATAACTATTATGAGCAAAACGCTCTTCACTAGATATAATTTTATTCGAAGGATTTAAATTTAAAATTATTTAATTAAAAATGAATAAATATTTACTTAATATATTAATAACTTCTTAAATTTGTTATTAAAGTGTATTTAGATATTTGAAATTTTAAACTATGACTTATTATTGTTAAGCACTTGATAGAGTGTGCATATTAAATACTTCAATTTAAAATTTTAAAAAGACTTTTATGTGTGTTTTCTAAGTTTACAATACTGAATATGTTAGTGTTTCTGTTAGTAATACAATATCTATCTCAATTGGAATAAATCTATGATGCTATATGATTTATTAAATTAATATATATCTAATGAAAAACTATAACATATTTTAAATATTAATTTATTTTTAGGATGACTATATTTATCTATTGAAAAAAGAAGATGAAGAAGATAATGATGGTTACTCAGTCGTATCCTTTCTTTGTGAAAAAGGGAAAAGGCCAAAAAGTTATATTTACAAAAATTTAATCAAATATCCTTAAAAAAAAACTGGAAAAAAAATTAGATTAGACAATTCCAAGGAAATTGTTATTTTTAGTTAAAAGTTAGTTGGAATTAGTATTTGAAAATTTCTAAAATTCAAGAGTTATATGACTGAAAATATAATTAGATTTTAATTAAGGTACACTTTGAAATAGACAAACCAATTAAGAAGTTTTTAAAGTAGTGTTAAAGAGCGCCTTAAAACAAGGGATTAATAATACAATCTACTATTTCTCTTTCATTTTTAGCGGTCATATTTTTCGAAAGTGTATTATCTAATTTTTAAAATTAAATTAAAAATTAATTTAATATTTTAAATAAATAATTTAGATATTAAAAATTTATATAAAAAGTATAATAAATTATAACTTTTTGTATTAATATAATAAAAAATATATCATAAAATATTTATTCTAATTTTTATATTTTAATTTTGAAAAAGAAAATCAAAATAATTAAAAGTGAACCGATAGAATATTTTAATCACTTTCACTTTTCAATGGACCTACTTTACAAAATATTAGTCCGCTTTTAAAGAATCTTGTCCCCTTTTATTAGGGATTTATTTTCCTTTATCGTAATAAAGACTCATAATTAATTAAATTAATTAATTATTTGAGTTGTTATTTGTGAAGTAGCTACTAGCTAGGACATTAGTATAATTTCTTATGTGGATTTGGAAGAAAAATATTTACTTTATCTCGTGAAGATATTAAGATGATTTCGAATAAATTCATAACTTATCAAAGATATATTCAAATAATTTGAAAATAATAATAATATGATAACTAATAAAAAATATCTATATAATTCAATAAAAATCATTAAAATATCGAATTAATATGATAATCGGATCACAAATAAAACAATCTTATTTAACTATCACTTTGTGATTTGGCAGTGAAATTCCTCTGACTTCCTGCTTAATTCGTAACTTCTTTTTGATCATTTTTTTAAAACTAAAAATTAATACAAATTTATAACTAATTTAAAGTACAATGCATTTGGACTATTAGTTATAAATTTGTATTAATTTTTAGTTTTAAAAAAATGATCAAAAAGAAGTTACGAATTAAGCATGAATTTAGAATGAATTTAATTATGTACTGTCATAGTAAAATAATAAAATCGATCTATTTGTTAGTGTTGGAGAAAACAAGTTTCAATGCTCCAATTTCTACCATATGTCACATAAATAGATTGAATATTCAACGAAAATAAATTATATTTTAAGAAATAGTTAAAAGTAAAATAATAAAATATCTTTTTAAATTAATAATTTTTAAAAGACGTGTAAATAAAAAATGCAATAAATATGTTAAGACTGAACGAATACCTTAAAATGTTTTACATAAATTCAATGCATTTTATCCTAATTTACGCATTTAAATTATATAATTGTAAATGTTAAAGAAGGCCTTTTAAGGAAATAAATCATATATTCATCATAATACAAGGGACCATCATATTATTAATTATGGTAAAAAAAGGCTAACATGCCTTAATTAATAAAGCACTACTATTATAATTTTCATTGAGATTTGATTGTTTTGGGGAATTTATTGTTTTTTAGGTAATTTCTCAAATGACTAAATTTGAAACTTAATGGTTAATTAATTCTTAATATCAACACAATGTGAATTGATAATATTTATTCGAATTGACTTATTCTCTCATGTTGACAACTTGACAATCTATACGACGCAATTGGCTTGAAACTCTACATGTTTGAAAGTGATCTTTTTCCATCCTATTTATTAGGTATAACGATTAATTTAAAACGTATTTGATATAAAGAAAAATATTTTTTATATTTGAAGTATATTTTTCTCTGAAAAAATAAATTTGTTAAAAATAAAGAAAATGACTTTCTTAGTGAAAGTAAGGAGAAATAAGTTATATTAGTGACATTTCAAGTTTACTATCTTCTCTTATTCATCAATCCCCCGAACCCTACTCTTGACAATCCCACCCCCGAACCCACATTCCCATTTCATCCCACTATAACATATGAATTCTTTTGGGTTAATATTTTTTTGCTTACTTATCGAGAACTGGAAAATAAGTAAGAAAATCACTTATTTTTCAAGAAAACATTTTCTAAGAAATTATTTTCCGAAGAAGATTATTTTTCTTCATACCAAAAACGCCCTTAATGTTATCTCATTGTCTTATTTTTATTTTTCGCTTAATATTTATTTATTATTTAATAATCTTAATTTTTTCTTTATCCTACCTTTTATAATAGTACTATACCATATCATATTTTTATTATAAGATTATCCTTCAAAATGTTTGAAGTATAACATTATGTAATAACATAAAATAATATGATTCGTTTAAATATTATGTTCATTAAAATATAACATAGTATAATATATTATAAAATGATACTTAACAACTCAACACAAAATCATAAAAGCAAAACAAAGTGTAAAAGCAAAAGTTGAACTTTAATTTTTCAATTTTCTTTTATAATCTTTATAGGAATATACAAATAGGTCCCCGTTGAAATTTTCTTTTCTGTGGGCTCTTGGAAATTTACTAACTATTTCACCAATCTTCACACTTAAGAAAAAGTAAGAAATATCTGCCGAAGAATTTAGATTTAGTAAAAAGCGAAGAATTTAGATTTAGTAAAAAGTATAGAAATTTTAAATATTTGGAGCTAATTATATTTTATACGAAAGGAGATTTTTATGTTATGTATTTATATAATTTTTTTTACTTAATTTAATTATTATATTTTTTGATATTGAGCTGGCATTGACCGTTAATATCTTTTTTCTTGGCCTGAAGCGAAAGTACTAAAAATATTTGTAATTCGAAAAAATTTAAAGAAGCATATCATTATTAGCCACGCGCATTGCCACGCGCCGCTTCTCATTTTTGCCATTCATCTTCTATGCTCTGTATCCGTTTCTACCCAAAAGGGGATTTTCCATTTTAGATCTCTCCGAATGCTACAATGAGCCTCCGGCAACGTTCAACGCCGGCGGCGAGACAAGTTTCTATAGATGAAGAACCATATAACATCATTCCGATTCATAATCTTCTAGCTGACCATCCTTCTCTACGTTTCCCTGAGGTACGCGCTGCGGCGGCGGCTTTACGCTCTGTAGGTGACCTAAGGAGACCACCATTTGCGCCGTGGAAACCTCACTATGACCTGCTTGACTGGCTTGCGCTGTTCTTCGGGTTTCAGGATTCTAGTGTTCGTAACCAACGGGAACATATCGTGCTTCATCTTGCTAATGCTCAGATGCGTTTATCTCCGCCGCCGGACAATATTGACTCACTTGACCCTGCTGTTCTCCGTCGGTTCCGACGTCAGCTTCTGAAGAATTACTCGTCGTGGTGCTCTTTCCTCGGTCTCAAATCTAATGTTTGGCTTTCCGACCGGCATAACTCATCTGACCACCGCCGTGAGTTGCTTTATGTCTCGCTTTACCTTCTTATATGGGGTGAGTCAGCGAATCTACGTTTTGTTCCTGAATGTTTATGCTTTATTTTTCATAATATGGCTATGGAATTGAATAAGATTTTGGAGGATTACATTGATGAGAATACTGGTAGGCCATTTTTGCCATCGATATCTGGTGAAAATGCTTTTCTGAATCGGATCGTAACGCCAATTTACCAAACAATCCGAGCTGAGGCTGATAATAGTCGGAATGGTACTGCCCCACACTCTGCGTGGCGGAATTACGATGACATCAATGAGTATTTCTGGACTAAAAGGTGTTTTGATAAGTTGAAGTGGCCTATTGATATTGGGAGTACATTTTTTGTGACCACTAACAAGGGAAAGAAGGTTGGAAAGACAGGGTTTGTGGAGCAGAGATCATTTTTGAATTTGTATAGGAGTTTTGATAAGCTATGGATCATGCTGGCGTTGTTTTTGCAGGCTGCAATTATTGTAGCTTGGGAAGGGAAGCCGTATCCGTGGCAGGCTTTGGAGAGTAGGGAGGTTCAGGTGAGGGTGTTAACTATCTTCTTCACCTGGAGCAGTATGAGGTTTCTGCAGTCGTTACTTGATGCAGGTATGCAATATCGTATCATCTCTAGGGAGACCCCGTGGCATGGGGTGAGAATGGTGTTGAAGAGTGTGGTTGCAGCTGTGTGGATTGTGGTCTTTGGTGCATTCTATGGGAGGATTTGGATCCAGAGGAATAGGGATGGGAATTGGAGCAGTGCTGCTAACAGGAGGGTGGTGAATTTTCTTGAGGTTGCTCTTGTTTTCATTGCTCCAGAACTGTTAGCCCTGGCACTCTTTGTTCTGCCATGGGTCAGGAATTTTCTCGAGAACACCAACTGGAGGATAGTTTACCTGTTGTCCTGGTGGTTCCAGAGTCGAACGTTTGTGGGTCGTGGACTCAGGGAAGGCCTTGTTGATAACATAAAGTATTCCCTCTTTTGGGTGGTAGTGCTTGCGACCAAGTTTTCCTTCAGTTACTTCCTACAGATCAAACCTATGATCGTTCCAACAAGAGCACTGTTGCGCCTCAGGGATGTGAAGTACGAATGGCATGAATTCTTTAACCATAGCAACAGGTTCTCAGTAGGATTGCTTTGGCTTCCTGTTGTACTGATTTATCTTATGGATATTCAGATATGGTACTCAATCTACTCTTCTTTTGTTGGGGCAGCGGTTGGATTATTTGATCACTTGGGAGAGATTCGAAACATGCCGCAGCTAAGGTTGAGATTCCAATTTTTTGCAAGTGCAATGCAGTTTAATCTGATGCCAGAAGAGCAGTTGTTGAATGCTCAAGGAACACTAAAAAGCAAGTTCAAGGACGCCATCCTCCGTTTGAAACTCAGATATGGGTTTGGTCGACCATTCAAAAAGCTTGAATCAAACCAGGTAGAGGCGAACAAATTTGCCTTGATTTGGAATGAGATAATTACAACTTTCAGAGAAGAAGATATTCTGAATGACCGTGAGGTTGAGTTGTTGGAGCTTCCCCAGAACACATGGAATGTTAGAGTGATTCGTTGGCCATGTTTGCTCCTCTGCAACGAGGTGCTGCTTGGTCTCAGCCAGGCGAAGGAGCTGGTGGATGCTCCTGATAAGTGGCTCTGGCATAAGATCAGCAAGTATGAGTACAGGCGATGTGCTGTTATTGAGGCTTATGACAGTACAAGGCATTTGCTGCTGGAAATTGTGAAATTGAACAGCGAGGAGCATTCCATCATAACAACCTTTTTTCAGCAGATTGATCAGTGGATTCAGCTGGAGAAGTTCACAAAATACTACAATCTGACTGCTCTGCCCCAGATCCGTGGAAAGTTGATTGCTCTTCTGGATCTATTACTTAAGCCAAAAAAGGATGTTGACAAGATTGTGAATGTTCTCCAGGCCTTATATGAGGTTGCCACTCGGGATTTTCTGAAAGAGAAGATGACTGGAGATCAGCTGAGAGAGGAAGGTCTGGCTCTTCAGGCATCTGCAACTAGATTGCTTTTTGAGAATGTTGTTTCATTGCCTGATCCAGAGAATGAGACATTTTATCGGCAAGCTCGCCGCTTGAACACTATTCTTACATCTCGGGACTCTATGAGTAATATTCCGAGAAATCTTGAGGCGAGACGTCGACTTGCCTTCTTTAGCAATTCTCTATTTATGAATATGCCACATGCGCCCCAAGTTGAGAAGATGATGGCTTTCAGTGTTTTGACACCTTACTACAATGAAGATGTACTGTACAACAAGGAACAACTCAGAACTGAGAATGAAGATGGGATTTCTACATTATATTACTTGCAGACTATTTATGCTGATGAGTGGGAAAATTTCTTGCAGCGAATGCGTAGAGAAGGAATGGTTGATGAGAAGAAAGAGTTATGGACTACAAAGCTAAGGGATCTTCGTCTTTGGGCATCATACAGAGGGCAGACTCTTACTCGCACGGTTAGGGGGATGATGTACTACTATCGAGCTCTCAAAATGCTGGCCTTTCTGGATTCTGCTTGTGAGATGGATATCAGAGAAGGATCAGTGGAACTTGGTTCTATGAGGCATGATGATAGCATTGGTGGTTTAAGTTCAGAAAGATCTCACTCTTCGAGGAGGTTGAGCAGAGCTGACAGTTCAGTGAGTTTCTTGTTTAAAGGCCACGAGTATGGGACTGCTTTAATGAAATTCACATACGTGGTAGCTTGTCAGATATATGGGAGTCAGAAGGCCAAAAAAGATCCACATGCAGAGGAAATTTTGTATCTGATGAAAAATAATGAAGCTCTTCGTGTAGCTTATGTTGATGAGGTTCCCACAGGAAGGGATGAAAAGGATTATTATTCTGTGCTTGTGAAGTATGATCAAAAACTTGAAAGGGAAGTTGAGATCTATCGAGTTAAGTTGCCTGGTCCTTTGAAGCTTGGGGAGGGGAAACCAGAAAATCAAAACCATGCCTTTATCTTTACCCGTGGTGATGCAGTTCAGACTATCGACATGAACCAAGATAATTACTTTGAGGAGGCACTGAAAATGAGGAACTTGTTGGAAGAATTCAAACTCTACTATGGTATTCGCAAACCTACAATTCTTGGAGTTCGAGAACATATATTTACTGGTTCTGTGTCATCCCTTGCTTGGTTCATGTCAGCTCAGGAAATGAGTTTTGTAACCCTGGGACAGCGTGTGTTAGCCAACCCCCTGAAAATCCGAATGCATTATGGACATCCAGATGTGTTTGACAGGTTTTGGTTTCTAACTAGGGGAGGAATAAGCAAGGCATCTAAAGTGATCAACATCAGCGAGGACATTTTTGCTGGCTTCAACTGTACATTACGAGGTGGCAATGTCACTCACCATGAGTATATACAGGTTGGCAAAGGAAGGGATGTTGGGTTGAATCAAATATCTATGTTTGAAGCCAAGGTTGCCAGTGGCAATGGAGAACAAGTTCTTAGCAGAGATGTCTATAGGTTGGGTCATAGGCTGGATTTCTTCAGAATGCTTTCTTTCTTTTATACAACTGTAGGATTCTTCTTCAATACAATGATGATTGTCCTCACTGTATATGCATTCTTATGGGGACGACTTTACCTGGCACTTAGTGGGGTTGAGGGCTCTGTTGCTGCAGATACCACCGACAACAACAGAGCACTTGGTGCTATACTGAACCAGCAATTTATCATCCAGCTGGGCCTTTTCACCGCATTACCAATGATTGTGGAGAACTCTCTCGAGCATGGTTTTCTAACATCTATCTGGGAATTTCTTACAATGATGCTCCAACTTTCATCTGTATTTTACACATTCTCAATGGGAACTCGTGCTCATTACTTTGGTCGTACCATTCTCCATGGTGGTGCAAAATACCGGGCAACTGGGCGAGGTTTTGTCGTGCAGCACAAGTGTTTTGCTGAGAATTATCGGTTATATGCTCGTAGCCATTTTGTCAAGGCAATTGAACTTGGTCTGATACTTACAGTGTATGCTGCATACAGCCCGGTTGCTAAAGGAACTTTTACATATATAGCACTGACTATCTCAAGTTGGTTCCTGGTGGTGTCATGGATCTTGGGGCCCTTTGTGTTTAATCCTTCTGGGTTTGATTGGCTAAAGACAGTGTATGATTTTGATGACTTCATGAACTGGATTTGGTACCGTGGTAGTGTTTTTGCAAAGTCAGACCAGAGCTGGGAGAAATGGTGGGAGGAGGAACAGGATCATTTAAGAACGACAGGTCTGTGGGGAAAGATACTGGAAATTATCCTAGACCTCCGCTTCTTCTTTTTCCAGTATGGCATTGTATATCATCTGGGTATTGCTGCTGGAAGCAAAAGCATTGCTGTTTACTTGCTTTCATGGATTTATGTGGTGGTGGCTCTTGGCTTTTTTAATATTACAGCTTATGCTCGGGAAAAATATGCTGCAAGGGAGCACATATACTTTCGTCTTGTGCAGCTCCTTGCTGTACTCTTTTTCATAGTTGTTATTGTTGCTTTACTGCAGTTCACAGCATTTAAATTTGGTGATCTCTTTGTCAGCCTGTTGGCTTTTGTTCCTACTGGTTGGGGCTTCATTTCAATCGCCCAAGTGTTACGTCCCTTTTTGCAGAAGAGTATGATATGGGGAACTGTTGTGTCTGTGGCGCGACTATATGAGATAATGTTTGGGATTATTGTCATGGTACCTGTTGCAGTACTGTCTTGGTTGCCTGGTTTCCAACCAATGCAGACAAGGATCCTATTCAATGAAGCATTTAGTAGAGGTCTGCGGATATTCCAGATTGTGACAGGAAAAAAGCCTAAGAGTGACGTGTGATTTCAGGTAATCTTTTTAACATTTAGGCATACAGAAATGTTGTATATAACTTTTACATCCTGCTGCAATGCATGTCTTTTGTGTGTTTCACATTTAGATGTTGTAGTTGTAAGATCACCTCTTTTGTTGATCATTCTTAGAGAACCTCACACATTTGCTATTAAAAGTAGATTGTTTCTATTGCTATGAAAAGTTATTTGATTAATAATTCTGTTCCTTGTAATTTCTCTTCTTGTTGTCTGACTACAGCTTGCTTGCCCAGTTGTGGCATTTGATTAGTGCGGTTGAGTTCTTTCGTTTATTTTCCGTCTTCCTTTAATTATTATTATTATTATTTTTGGGGGGGGGGGGGGTAGGGTAGTAAATTGTTAAGAATTGAATATTTTACATGTATTAATTTGCAATGAAGCTAGTATATTGCCAACCTGCATTCGTTTGGTTTTACTTTCATCTCGTTTTAAGCCAATGGATGAAAATAATCAAAACTTTTAAGAGTCATGGTTAACTTGGTTCTGTTAGGAACTGTACGCTCTTCTTGCACAATACTCTCCCATTAATCGCTGGATTTCACATCTAAGAATGATGATAGTTTCTATTCGTAGTCAACATATTCTATTATGGACTACTTCATAAGAAAAACATATCCTAATGTGGACTAACATATGTAGAACTCCCAAGCTTTAGTTTGAGATCCATTTCTCGACTTGTGCTTTCTGATTTCCCTGAAAAGTTTCAATCAGGTTGATATAATATATAAAGTAGGATTACTCATGTTTATGTACTGGAGCTGAGGTTCTTAAAGTCTGGTCTTTGCTTTGGATTGTTGAAGATTTTGGAAGATATGTAGTAATATTCATAAGTTGCTATCTACAAGACAGTCTTCCTAAATTGGCCAATACACCACTGTTTTTGACTACCATTGAATTATATTCCTCTTCAACAAAAACTCTTCTGTCTGCATAGCTCAACTTATGACTAGTCACTACTCTCTAGTGTACCTTACTATATATGAAGATATATAATGTTTCCCACTTTATAGCAAGAATATTAACAGCTTGGACTTGAAGGGATATCTTGTTTTAGTAGGATGCTTCTATCAAGTTAACATACCTCTTGTGGGCGTTGATCTTCTAATGCTACTTTCTAAAACTTCAGAAGCCAATTTGCAGGTCCAATTTCCATGGAAACTAGTGATCTTCTAGCTACCTATAGCTCCTAAAATAATTTTGTTCGATTAGCTAAAATGTCATCCCTTTTGTTGCCTCTCCTGGAATTTGTGTTTTTGATCATTCCTCGATTTCTGGAATTATTTATTGTATTACATCAATTCTCTTCTTTCCTCACTTTCAGGATTTACAGGAACATTAAGTATGAGTGCTCCATGTAGTCAATGTCCAATATACATGTGGAAATTAAGGCATGGTATGGAAACCTTCTCAACTCTTTGATTTGTTGTTAAATATGGTCTAGTTTGGTTTTTGTCAGTTATTCAACTATTTGTTCAGTTTACCAACCATCTTGTTTGGAGCTTAATCATGCATACTGCTATTTTTTGTCTTAAATTAAATATTATGAAGTTTTAAAAAGTTTAATTAAGATAACTTTTTAGAAGTTACATATGAAAAATAACAGTAGAAGTTACTTTAAAGAGATAACATTAGACTTTCACTTTCTTATGACCCTTCTTTTAACTATCCTTCATAATTCATATGGATTTTTTATTTTTTATTCTTCTTTCAAATTGAGGGTTAGTGAAAGGGGAAATGGGGGAGGGGTTTACAATGTGGGGAATCTAACCCTCATCAACAAGGTGAAAGTATAGGTAGCCAACCAACTGAGCTACTAAGATTCCTGCTTTCATCATAGGGTTTAATCTGATTTTTCGTAAGCTTGATTATGTGTAAATCTGTTTGCTAGCACTAATTCTGATGATGACTCTTAAGTAGAGATTATAGGATAACTTTTAGCTGCATGTTAAGTTTCGAAATATATTATTGCAAACCTTTTACTCGTTGTTCACGATCAATTTTGTTGAGAACTGATCTGGTTACTAAAATATCCAGATTAATTTGCTACATTCAAGATATCTCTGGAGTGTTCCCACTTCTCTTTTATTTTTTAATGACTGTAGTGTCCGGACCAACTTTTGCATACCTCGGCTAATTTCTTATCTCTGGAGTGTAGTAGTCAGAAGCCCAAAATTTTATTGGAAAAGCACAAGGGAAGTATATTCGAGTAAATAGTACGCGGACCAACCAACTCTTTGCTCGTTTATTCTAGAATCTTACAGTAATAGTAGGCTGAACTAGTGTCATTGAGAGAGAATCAATACTATTAGTTGGATTTATGCTAATATCTGAACTCCAAAAGGTAGGTATAGTTCATAATGTAGCCATATAAAGAGACTGAAGCTTCTAGTGTGAACCAATGTGGGACTTCAACACCCCTCCTCTGTTAGAACTTGAAACTTGGAGCACTGATGACAAAGTATTGAGGGGGGTGGCCTACATTGGATAACTCAGTATTAGAGATAGTGGTGGTTATAAAACTGGAACTTGTACCTAACTCAACCCCAAAGCTAGCTCATAAGTTAAAGTATTGTCCTGTGTAATGTACTCGAATGAACAAGAATCAAATGGGAAATTTATTAACCATCTCACCTCACTCACCAGAATGCAGACTTGATAATTTGTAACAACACCGAAGATAGGAGTAAGAAGAAAGAAAGAGAGGAGCAAGAGGAGGAAGAATCAGAAGTGTAGAAGAAAGATGGATAGAATTTTTTTTCCTCACTTGTGGGACTCTACATAATTACTGCACTTGAGCCGAGGGTCCTTCAAAAACAACCTCTCTAGCTCCATGAGGTAGGGGTATAAGGTCTGCGTACACTCTAACTCTCCCCAAACCCTACTTGTGGAATTTCACTTTGACTGTCGTTGTGACTAGGTAGTTGTAGTAATCACTTTTTCAATTTAAGCTCACTAAGCTATTTCCCCAATATGACAATCCAAATCATATAAGGAGACTAATACCCATAACCTTTGACCAAACGCGAGACTCTAAAGACACGTGCTGAGTTGTTATTTGCTTTTTGTATATTAGCCTCTTGTTTTTGTTGAAAGATGTTTAATTAATTGCTTTGCTTTTGCAGGGATGAACATTAATGTGAAGTAGTAGATACAGTACAGAGTTTGAAGAGGCTAGGAGGTTAAATATTGTAGAGCTTGTATTGTGAATTATACTGTGCACTTGGATTACCATTAGTTTGGTTGACGAGTTTTCATTCATCTTTTGTAATTGTTGTTGTATTCATATGTTTTGTTGTCATACTAGTGCACAGATGAGGAGGAGCATTATCTTATATTATTGTAGAACCCCCAAAGTTCATTTTTGTACTGTTTTTGTAGTTTCTACTGGGGAACCACGTTCAAGTGTAGTAGCAATTCCTTCTGGTATTAAATGCTTTTTATCAAATGTTTTTGAATTATTAGACTCCTTTGTTGTTTTTCTAGATAGAAACCGTAGCCATTTGTACAGGTTAATTTGTTTTAAATACACAATATTTAGCGGATTTGCATGTATATGGAATATACTGACACTCTCACTTGCCTCTCGTATGAATGTATTTGCTTAGATACATGTATCTAGTATGGTTCATGTGTATGAGGGATACACCGACTTTATCGTTTACCTCCTTTCTATTTTGCCCTCCTCTCTCTCTATGTATCTGTATTTCAGAGTGTAGTAATGTTTGTTATCTAGGTGTACTGACTTGGTATCTGGTATGTAATTATTAATTAGTGAGATAATGTGTAATTATTTCAGACTATTCGAAAAATTAGTAAATAAATATTTGGGTAATTAAGTAGGAATATCACTTAAATCATGATAACTTTATACATACATAATGATGGTAAATGGTGTGTGGGTAAGTTTTTGCTTAGAACCAAAATTATCGAATGGGTAGAATTGATTTGACTTGCACATGTTTTGTGGCCTGTGGCCCTCCAGTTGGCCAAATGCCAAAAATCTCATTAAACTCTTTTACCAATCATACTAGTAAAGTCTTTATGATTTCACCAACTTTGCTGTATTAATACAGTTTTTTTTCATCATTAATTAGAGATTTTGAATTTACGTTTTATATTCTATTAAAAGTACTATCCATCAACCCTGAATGGTCGATGCAATACACGATGTAAATTTAATTGAGATTTTAATACGGACTTCAAACATCGGGCGAGAAACTTGAAAAAAAAAAAGTCTTTATGATTTCATTTTCTTCACTTGTGTATTCACATTAGGGGGAGGGGGGGGGGGGGTCTTGTCTCGTTTGTATTTTTGAACAGATCAATAAGTTTGTTTGTTTGACTTTTTTTTTTCCTTGTTAGGATAGTCGATATCCTTTTCAAACTTTAAAAAGTTGTACATACTTATTTGGAATGAGAATATCCAATATCTAGAGATATTGGGGAATGAATTATCTGGTGGACGGAGTTATTCGATACATATTATCGGGTAAAAGTTGACAGATATTCTATAAAATTAATCGAGATATGCACAAGCTGATATCCAAAAAGATAATTGAAATAAACTACATGCTACTAGTAAAGGAATCATAATTTTATATATGAACAAATACATAAAAAAGTCAAGAAAATTCAAATCATACATTTGATACTTTTTAATCGCACGAAAAAACTTGAATATAATTATTGACATATTAAAAGAGAAGTTTAGAAAGAATTGTTTTATCGACTCAATTATTTTATCACAAATATTTCGTTTTGACAAATAGTAACCAAAAAAAGAAAATTGAATCAAAAGGAAAAATAATGATAGTTCTTTTCTTTTATTTTCTTTTTTTTTATTTTATAATAAGCTTATTGCAACGTGTTTGGACAAAAAATGCGCATAGAAATAAACTTTAAAAAATTGAATGCTAGATAGTCAAAGACTATAAATTATTAAGAGTAATATAGATCTGTCGGCAATGCATAATAATATATATAAAATTAATAATGGGTCAAAACTGTGTATGAGTTGGTGCACTAGTGGGAAGGGTGCGAAAAATTGATCAAAAAATTATATTATTTATATAAAATTAAAATTACTTTAATATAATTTATTAAATCTTTTTTCATATTTTAAATCTCCAACTTAAGAAGTGGATATCATTGTTGATCTTAGATTCCATCATCATTTCTGACTTACTTCACATTGGGTTACTGATGCACGTCTTTGTTTAATTTTATTTTTAATAGATACTTCTATTGTTTTTTCAACCAATATTTAAATAAATATAAGAAAAAATCACATGTTGAAGATCTGATAATGAACACTATATATATAAAATTAGAAAAGACTCAATTGGATAAAATACACATGATAGGGTTAAATTTGAATTTATAACATTACATTTCTTTTTAACTCACCATAATTACCTTTTATTCTAATAAGATCAATGTAGTAGTTAGTAGCTTATCACAACATGGCATAACTATGACCTTTTTCGATATTTATTCATATTAAAATTCGATTAATTCGAAATTATGTCAAATAAAGCTTATTCAAGAATAGCAATTTCTAGAAAAGTTTTTTCACACTCAAACTTGAAATCGAAACCAATGAACCTTTAAAAAACGTTTCACCAACTTTCCATTTTATTTTTTCTCCAAATTGTGCCTCACATTTTCTTATTGCCACAATTTTCAAGACTGTGTCACCCCTTCCAAAAAAAATTGACAAAGATAGTCTTTTATGTTTGGAATAAGTTTAAAATAGTCCCTTAAATATTAATTTTAGTTCTTTAAATTTACCTTAAGTTAATACTATTATTTTTTCATCAAATATTTAAAAAATTCTACTAGTTAAATTTAACTCTAAATGAGAAAAAAAGGAATTTATCAAAAATCACGATATTTTATTTATCTCTATAGTATGATAGAATTAACTCTACTAGTTAAATTTGCTATGTTCGTGTATGTAGATTCTTGAATTTGATAAAACTTTCGTAGTATATCTCATTTTAAAAAAAGTTCCACTCTTTCTATCAAAATTAAGGAATAAAACATGTTCAAACTATGCTTTAAAAAACTATACTACTTTGAATCTACCCAAACGTAAGGTATCATTGTAGTCAATTTTTGTCTCCTTTTCCCACGTATGCGTGTCTCTCTTCTTGATAATGACTAGAACAACATCCACAATAGTAATACTAATTGATTTGACTATTTAACGATACGATTGCTTCTTTCTTAATTTTCAAGTATAATTTTGGATATAAATTGTTTTTAGTAGAGAAAGAGTTTTGGTCAAATATTGTCTAGTGGGAAAAAAAAGGATAAATATACATCTGAACTATTGTAAATGGTATGTAAATATATCTGTCATACTTTTGAGACATTGATGTTCCTGCCGTAAAAAAACTAGAACATATATATTCTTTATACTAGTTTTTGGACAGCAAAAATACTAGTGTCCCAAAAGTATGATGGAAGGTATTTATATATCATTTACGATGATTTAGAAATATATATTTTTTTTTTCCGTGAATATGAATTTGAAATATCGAACTTCTTGAAAAAAATGAGATAACAATAAAATAGTGGTGTAATTCTCTGGAAAGTATATAAAAGATGTATGTTAACTGAACATCAACGACCCTGTTCTTTACTGCATTAACTCTTCTTCTTCTTCTTTCTTGTCATTTCTGCTTCAGTTTCAACTATGGAAGAATCTCTGTTGCCCGGAGAGAGTAGCAGCAACAGTTGGGGTCGGATTCGGAATCGGAGGAGGGTTGGTTCCATGTTTGATCCCAGAGATGCTATTGCTCATGGATCTGCTTATCAAAAAGCTGCTGCTTTAGTTGATCTTGT
The DNA here is from genome assembly GCA_016801875.1 of Solanum sitiens. Taxonomy (NCBI): domain Eukaryota; kingdom Viridiplantae; phylum Streptophyta; class Magnoliopsida; order Solanales; family Solanaceae; genus Solanum; species Solanum sitiens. The sequence continues at coordinate 2,058,967 of JABWTJ010000047.1, read as the reverse complement.
ATGACCCTTTTCTCAACTTCTCATTTTTCTTACAAAATTTGGGGAAATGGAATTATATCGAGTTGTCAACTAACTGAGCTACCAAGATTACTGTTAAAGATTTTAAATTGTGTGTCCCAACACAATTTCAACTTCAAATCAACCTGTTATATTGAGTTTCACTCTAAGACTGGTTTGTTTAGTTGTCTTTCTTTCCTTGACTTAACTGTGCAGTGAGATAAATTGCTGACCCTTTCTTTGTCAATGTTTCTCATGAATTAGAGATCTTGAGAGGTAGTTTGGAAGTTGTTTTGAGAAATAGTGGAATGGTGATTTGGGTATTTTTAGTAGTTGGGTGGTTGAAATTGGATTTTTGATAATGGGGTTGTGTCTAGTAGTTGTATTCAAGAAAATAATGACACTATTATGAAAAAAGAAGGGAATTTTGGATGATCTGAGGTGAGATGAGGCACAGTAGAGAAGAAAAAGAGAGAAGACATCTTTTGTCTCCTTACTTTTGTGGCTTTGTTCTGTTTTAGCCACACTGCAATGCTTGCTGGCTATTGACTTTCACTTTTGACCTCCCTAAGACTTTATCTATTTGTCTTAATTCTTGAAGTATGCAGTGAAATCAATTATCCTTTTTTTTTTGTCAACGCTTTAATAAAGTAGAGATTTTAATAGGTAATACTTATGCAAAATTGTGGAAAGATAGTGGAGTAGTAGTAATGTATGAGTACTGTAGTAGTGTTTGGGCTGTTGAAAGATTTGAATTTTGAAATCAGATGCGTAGAGTGGTAAAATGAGGGTAGTGTCTAATGATATTGGTACACCATTCCAAAAATAAGAAGGGAACTTTAGAAGATCTGAGCTGAGATGAGGCACCACTAACAAGTGTCTGCATCTTCCAAGGTAATTTAATTTAGCCGCTGGAAATATTAAAGACTCAAAGAGGACTGAATAATCTGGGCTTGTTCATTTTTCTGTATCTTGTGTGGTGAATATAGTGGGCAGACAACAAGAAAAAGAGAGAAGACATTGAGGAACTTAGTGACTTCTCACAAAAGTTCATGCATAATGTTTTCAGACTGGACTTTTTTTATTTGTCTCTATGCTTGTGAAAGCGAAGGTCTTTTTTTGTTGGTCAAGAATTCCATGTCGGACATACTACAGTTTGGCAGATTTTATTGAGAAATGACTTTCTCAAGGAAATAACTCTTCTTTTGTATGTCTTTTTGACTTTCTGTATACAAAATCTCTTCTTTCTTTTTTTCAGAGAAAGAAGTTAAAGCAGACAGTCTGATATAACCTTTATACTGAAGGACGATAGCTGAATGTCCTATTATGTTTGCCTCCAAACAATTACTTTCTTGTTTCAATAGAATAGGCCTGGATTTGACCTACAGGGTTATTGGTTGTAAAATGATCTAATCCATAATAGATTACAATATTTAGTTATTTAGTAGAAAAGTCTTGAGAACAATGGTTTGAAACGTGAAACGGAATAGTTTTTGGATGATAAATGCTGAAATTTCAATGTTTACCTTTTAGTAATTGTTTGGTGAGATATTAATCCTGGAAGTTACACATGCAGGCTGAAGATGGCGTTGGTCTACCTGAGGAAATTCTTGAGGGAACGAGCTTTGAAAAGGCAGCACAATTGTACTTCATGTTTACTCGTTTTGACTTCCTCTGGTCACTTAATTATCTTGCACTAATACTTATAAACTTCTTTGAGGTTTGTACAGTTACCTTGCTGTCTATTCCAGTTTCAGTCCTTTGTATTTTTCCTGCATGTTACATTGACTCCATACTTCTTACTTGTTCTTTGAATTTAGAACTGGTAATTATAGTTTCACTTATTTCCTGTTCATTTTGCTCAGAAACCATTGTGGTGCTCCAGGCATTTAGCTGAGTCATGCAATAATAGAGACTACTACTATCTAGGACAGCTGCCATTTTTGACTGGTGCTGAGTCCCTTATATATGAGGTAAGCTGTGTGTGGCTGGTTTGTTTGTTAAATATATGAGTTTTTAATTGAAGTATGTGAAGAAGCTAAACTTTTAAGCAGAACCATTGATGATTCCGATTTGGCCTAATTAAGAGTGAATTTTATTGTTTTGGATATTGCAAGTTTGATTATTCTGAAGAGCCTTAGGAGATTGTTGCCTCCTAGTATACAGAACTGATGCATGTGCTTTTGCATGGTAATTTAAATTTAGTTTCTACAGGAAGCAAGACAAATTGTACTAAAGACTGTTCCCGAGTTCTCAGCAAATGTTGCCAGAAAATATTTTTTTTGTTAAAATAATGAGATCAAGAAAGGTGGAGAAGCTATTTTGATCAATTGTTCAACTCAAATTATGAGGAGAACTCTATAGATCAGTACAACTTTGCAGGATGGAATTTTTTGCAACACTCATAATATAAGATTCTCAGAAGTAAAAGATGCGATGACAATTATGAGGATTAGAAAAGCTGTCTGGTATAGAAGGTATCTTATAGAGGTTTGGAAGTGTCTTGGGGAGGTTGGAGTAGTTTGGCTGGTCAAGCTATTCAATGTTATACTAAGAAGTGGTAAAATATCCGATATCCAACAAGTGGAGAAAGAGTATCCTGATTCCAATATATAGGACATAAGAGATATGTAAAGTTGTGTGAACTATCAGGACATTGAAATTATGAACCAAACAATAAATTTTTGGGAAAATGTGATAAGAATGTAGAACTAGGGACACTACAGAAGTGACAAAGAACCATTTTGGATTTATGCCTGGTAGATCTACAATGAAGGTCATATATTTGCTGCTAAAGATTGATGGAAGTTTATTGCGTGAGGAAGAAAAATTTATAGATGGTGTTCATTGACCTAGTGAAAGAAAAGTCATTTGGTGGATGTTAGAAGAAAAAGGGAATTTATATATATTAAATATATAAATGACATAAACAATATGTATGAAAGAGCCACCATGTATGAGAACAATATTAGGTGATACAAGAAGAGTTTTCTATAACCGTGACACTGAACACAGTTATATACCCTAGTTATGGATAAAGTAACACTATATTCAACGAGGTTGATGTATACTAATTGCAGACAATTGACAAAACTAGTGAGGGCGTCAAACCAAAAGCTTGAACTATGGAGATATACTTTACAGAGTAAAAGTTTTAGAATAAGAAAAGTAAGACTGAATATGTGCACTGCAAGTTTAGCAACATATAAGTGTGAAGCCGAGATGAGATTAGTCGGGATTGCAGTGATTAAGTGCAAACAGTTCGGAAACCTAGGCTCGATATTCCATGAAATGGTATGATGGTTGAATATGTCACACATAAATCAAATAGAATGGTTGAAATAGAGAAGTGCTACCTGTTTTTCTAGTAGGATGCCTATCGAAGTAAAAGACAAGCTCCTACATAGACCAACAATGTTATATGGGAGTAATGAGACTCTAAAGTCCATCATATCTACAAGATGAGTGTCACAGATATGCGGTTGCTAATGTACGTTCATACAGAGTTAGACGCGATTAAAAATGATCTCATTTAGCAGAAGGTGCAAGAAGCAATGTACAGTCATGAGTTGGACAAGATTAAAAATGATCACATTTAGCAGAAGGTGCAAGAATCTTATATAGAAGATAAATCGAAAGAAAGGAATGGTAGACATTTTGAAGGCGCTATTACTATTAAGAAAATTAGTATGAATTGTCTCAGCTTGTTCTTTTTTTGGTGTAAACAGAATATGTGGGGGGAAGTAGGAGAGTTAGTATATTAAATTGGCAATGTATAATTGTATAGAGTTCTGGGAAGGGGTTTAAGCACCTTTTTGGTGCTTGTAAAGTATCCAACTTAGCACTTTTTTCTGGGGTGACTAAGTTTTTATTGAATAGAACTGTTACTTGTCTCAAAAACAAAAGAAGATAAATCAAACAAAGTTGCTTGAGATGTCTTGGTCATGTCCTGCCTCTACCTCCAACTGCATCTGTCTATATCTATGTAACTATCTGGTAGTAAAGGTGTTTGAAGGAAATGTGGTAAACCTAGAATTATATGAAAGGAAATTGTCTTGAAAGACCAAAAATCTCTTGAAGTCCCTACAGACCTAGCGAAAAGTTTGGCACAGTGGGATGAAAATCTATTCATGCAATATCAATTAGTTGGGGTTCATTTTAGTCATGTCAGGATGTTTACTTGAGGTCCAGGGTTGATGTGAGGTTTGTAGTCTTTGTCAAAATAATTTATGCCAGTAGAGAACTTCTTATACCAAATAAGCTAATTATTGTTAATTTCTATTGATTTGTATTATTATCATTATTGTTGTTATTATAGTTATAGTGAGACGGGCTTAATGGTGTGACATGGATAGTGAGATTTTGTATAGCCCTCAACTTGTTTTCAATTGAAACGTAGTTGCTGTTGTTGATTAGGAAGCTTGAATGAGGAAAACGAGGACTTCTTGTTCATTCTTAACACCATAGCTGCATTTTTTACATGATAATTAAGGACAGTGCTTACTTTGCTCGTGAGGGTTTCTTGTTCTTATTCTTTACTGGCTTTACTAGGTAGTGTTAAAAGAGGAAAATTCTTTTTTCCAATGTTGAATAATAGGGGCCAAATCTGGAAGCATAAACATTACTATCACATGTATGTAGTTAGCGAGGTAGCTTCAGAAGAAGAACTTCTGTAGTCATATGTGAAACACACCAACATTACCCCCAGAGGTTTCCACTTAGCTGGGTAGGCTATCTTGGGCTTACTAACAGTTTTTTTTAAACTGTCTTCTGCAGGGTGTTACTCTTCTACTTCTTGTTATACACATTTTATTTCCAATATCATATGAAGGCTTCCATCTCTACTGGAGAAGTCTTCTCAACAGACTGAAGGTAAATTTTGGTACCAGTCCTTTTGTGTTCTCTCATTATGAATGGTAATTTTTTATTTGAAAAAAAACATACATTTCCGTTCTTCCATGTAAAAGATGACTTTTTTGCGAAGATAGTCGTACTCTAATGTTAGTGCTTTTGTATTGCTGTTTTTGTCACACTTCCCTAAAAGTAGAAGGTGAAATATCTGGTTGTGATGTGTCAGATTCTGCAGTTGAAGAAAACAAAACATGGTAAGATGAATCATGCATACCAGGGAACTCATTTTTTTCAAAAAATTCTTACAACAGTTAGCAGTGGGTGTCTGACAAAACAAGTCCTCAAAGCAAAATCGAGAGTGACTTAGCACCTTCTTTAGATACAGAAATAAAGAGTACCAATAATCATGAGGAAAGGCATCAAATTAAGCCTGCAGTTGGTCTCTTCCTCCTCCTCTCCTTCCCCATTTTCCTCATATTTTAGATCAATCTCAAATACTGGTAAAAGTAACTCTTTTAGCACTAAATATTCTTGGAGGTTAGTTTTGTGGAGTATAATAATATTTGGAAAAGAAAACAAAATTAGTACGATGGAAAAGATGGGGCCTTCTCTCCTTATTGGAAAGAGAATAAGAAGCGTCTAATTAATCACCCAAGTGCATATTGCTGTTGGCTCTTTGTATTGCTGGGAATCTACCAAAAAATAGCAATAAGATATTGCACCAAATTGGTTTGGGTCTTTTACTTGACAAACTACGGATCATTAACATATTTAGATTCTTAGGTGTCTGAGTGATGATGGTCATATTCCACCATGGCATGACTTCTCATGCATTGCCGCTGGGCACGTTCTACTGTGGTATTCTTGCACATGGTGACAGAGCGAGGACGTATTAGAGATGAGGATTTTTAAGAGCAGCACAATCTCTAATGCCTCATCCAACTCATCTTCTTAAGCATTTCCTATAGCTTTAGTTTTTGCTTTGGAAAGCACATCCGTGTAGAGCCATTACTTATAGTAATCGACTTGTTTTGTGACTAAAAAGAAATTGGAAAGGAAGAGAAAAATGGTGGAATTGTCCATTTCCTTTGGTTTGACAAAATCAAAGGGGAATGAAATTGGACAACGGAAGAAAGTTCTCATTTTGGATTCTTTTTTTCTCTCATGTTGGGAGGAAAGAAAATGTAGAGCATAGGCGACTAAAATATTTTGTTATATAATATAATGTCTTATGTATATTTTAATTAACAGAAGCACTTTCCGTGTTTCCTCCTTGTACTTTAGTTGAATTCCTTCGTACACAGAAGGTAAGTTCCAACAAGAAGTTCTCTCTCTAATGAACCCACTAAGTTTGTGTAGAAGCCATTCTTGTGGTTATGCTTAAACTGTTATCTGTTCAAAACTAGCCTGCATAACTAGATTTTTCATAATGATTTTGAGGAATTTTTTTTTTGGGAAGGTTCGTTGGAACTGGTGAATCCTAGGTTGCTTAAAACTTTCATAGGAAGTGATAGTAAAATTTAGTTAATAACAATGTCGTTCTTGTTTGTCTTGATATTTCAGGTCGTTTTGCTGTTAATCTTGGTTGCGGATATTGTGGTCTACATTCTCTTTCTAGCAGACTTCTATTATCTTCCATTCCGTATTGCATCCTATCTCCGTGTGGTGTTCTTTATTTTGAACATTAGGTGCGTCATAGTAGAATCACTGCTCATTGATTTTCCAATTCTAGTCACTACCTCATTATTGATGTTTATGTTTTAACTTTCTTTACCCAGACTTCTCCCTCCAAGTGGTGTCACAATTTTCTTTTCTAGTTGTCTTTTTCTCTTACTTGAAAATGTGAACATATAATCCTTACTGGGAATATGATTTTTATACGCATTATATGTGAAGGAATGTAAAGAAGTGAGTTTTTTGGCTCTTGTTTCCCCAAATATTAAGTCTTAGCATTTTGTTCTACTGCTGTTAATCAATTATATTTTCATGCTTATATTCTTTCATTGTCCATAATGCTTTTGCACCCTCCCCACCCTCACCAAGGAAAGGTGGGCCTGATCTTTTGTGGTTCTGTGAAATTTCTGCCTTTTATCAACTTTTGAAATGAATGGAAATGTCTAGATATGATTTTGAATTTAATCACTCTATCCCCTCTCTCTCTGATCATGCTGCGACCTTCGACTTGTTGTATGAGCTTCAAATGTGTAAAGTATGTCTGGGACATGCACCTATTATAAAATTCGATTGTCTGCATAAGTTATAGTAATCACAACAATTCTTCTGAGGATGAGAATGCACCTCTAATTCAAATCATGTTTTAGTTATAATTTTTTTAAAAATATGATGGTTTATATGGACTCATTCACGCTGATGCATATTCATGGTCATTTCCACTGTTTATCAGTGACATGTTAATAGTGCATATGATGTCAAGGACATCGATTGTATTGGAAAGCCCACCCCCTTTGAATTGATGTAAATTATAGAACACCAGTTAGGTAAGAACATGAATTTTCCTAACCTACATCTGCTGCTGCATTTGTTGGTGATTGTACAGTGAGGAGGGAAGTGGTAGTGGTTGATGATGATAATGGCTCTGCAGTGGAGTATAGTGGTGGAGGTGGTTGTTGTATGGTGGGGTCTGGTGATGGAAGGTTGTGGAGGTAGTCGGTGGTAGTTGTGTGGTGGTGTCTGACAATGGTGGTGATTGGTAGGGGGTAGTGGCAGCTTGCTGCTGCGGTAGTTGGCTGTGATAATAAATAGAGTACAGATAAAATGTTCACCTTTCTAGGAATCTTTAAGTGAACATTTAATGATTTTAATACTATACAAGATTTGAATGTTTCAGACTTATTAAGAGCTAATAAGTTGTTGTTCAAAGGAAAAACACACATGCACACACTTAATAGCTTGAGATCTGAATGATTCAGATCAAGCCTCCATTAACTGCAAATAAATGATGATGCCTAAGCAGTGTAATCCACTAGATGTTCCTTCTCTTGTTCTCCCTTTTTAAGGTTCAGAAAGATGGCATGTTGGGTCCACATCCTGCACTTTATTCTTCTTGATTGACTTGGTTTCTGAGCTGTTGTTGCTAATCTGATCTTAATTTCATACTTTTGACAATAGGGAATTACGAGATAGCTTCTTCATCCTTGCAGGAATGTTTCGGACCTACCTTAATGTTGTGGTTAGTTATCCTTGTCTTTGAGGGTTAATGGTTATTTTCATAGCATAGCTTTTCAGACACAATATGCTAGATGATATGATAATCTAAAAACTTCGCACGTGAATATTATCATGTTTTGTCCTTTCTCCAACTCATTGCTAACCCAAACCCTTCTCTTTTTGTCTATATTCTTTTTCATCCTCTGCAGGCTTTAACTGCGTTATTTCTTCTATTCTCGAGCTGGTTAGCATATGTCTTCTTTGAAGACACACAGCAGGGGAAAACGATGTTTACTTCATATGGAACTACACTGTACCAAATGTTTGTTTTATTCACCACATCAAACAACCCAGATGTCTGGATTCCTGCATACAAGTGAGTGCCTTAGAAAATTGTCTTTAGATCCCTTTAAAATAATCGCTATAATATCGTTGAAGTTTACCTAGCAGTAGAAGCTTTGTGTGTTAAAAAAAAAGGATTGTTTTTTTCCATTAAAATCTCTGAATTTTGGTTTATGTTTTTGGCTACAATTAAAGATAGGTGTCTCTCACCTTCATAACAAGAGCACCATCTGAATACATTTTGCTCTCGTCGTCAAGCTTACTTACTTAGTGTTTGCATTTATTTTCGTCTTGAAACCTGTAGTATGTATTTTTCCTTTCAGGGAATCACGGTGGTATTGCTTGTTTTTTGTTCTGTACGTGCTATTGGGCGTTTACTTTGTTACCAACTTAGTTCTTGCTGTTGTATATGATAGCTTCAAAAGTGAGGTAAGGTCTTCCATTGTTTTGCTTCGAGCTATTGGAAATCATTGCCATCATGTTATTGTTTGCCATAGCTCGTACTTTTCCTGTAGATTTTTCACTTTGCACGTATATATTTATTTGTTTCTTTATTCTCTTTTGTTGTAGCTTGTAAAACAAGTGGCTGAAAAAGATCGTCGGAAGCTAAGGACTTTGAAGAAAGCATTTAGCTTGATTGATGACAGCGTGAGTCGATACTTCATAACTGGTTCTCCAATTAAGTTTCTGTGGTTTACATGTATCTAATATCCTTCTCTTCCTTCCTTTTACCCATGAAAGAGAAGCTTCTATCCTTGTTCTTCCTTTTCCCAAAGAGTGGCAGTAATTGCAGTCAATAAAATCTTCTCACTCTCAAATATCATGTAAGCATTCGGTATAGCATATGTAGTTGCCTGCCTTTCTGCTCCACAGATCAAATTTAGAGCAAATGTAATCTAGCACCAAAACAAAGAGGGATTATGTTTTCTTATTAAAGTAATACTTCTATTTATGTGATGTGAATTTTTCTTTTTCAGTATTAGAAGATAGATTATTTTGAGAACTAGAAAAAGGTAGTTGGTACAGTTCCACATAATTCCAGTGGACAAACACCTTCTGGTACACTCATATGCAGAAACAGGTAGATCAACTGGCATAGGTGTTTAAAAGACCTAATAAAGTTTGATACTTTCTTTCTTGCTTCTCTTCATGAATGAAGACAATAGGCTTTTAAGTATCTGTGTGTCCTATTTTAAGTAAATTAGCCTGGTACCAGTGACCAATATACGGGTTAGCTTGGCCCGGTAAGAAAGAGTTGTTTTCAAGTTTTAGTAGATTCTGTGTTATGACATTCAAATTTTTATGTTTCAACTTTCATGTAATTGTAGTTTAAACTCTTTCATATTTAATGAACTTTGTGGTTTTCGTTTCTTCAAATTTTGGTATCCGCATTAATAGTCTAAATTACAAATAATTTTTACAGAAAAATATATTTAACACAACAAAGTGGGCTGGCCGGCTATGAACCAGCCTGAAGTTGGACATGTAAATGGGTTGGCGACCCAATTTTATACTTGGACCCATGCAGACCATTTTAAGTACTGGTTTTGTTTGTCAATGGCCATTGTCCCATGGGCCATTTAAGCAGTAACTGGCCCAGCCTAGCCTGTGATCCATTTTAAGTGCTGGTCCGGCCCGTTTGAACATGAATAACTGTATGTAAGTATGCATAGGTAGTGAGAGAGAGAGAGAGAGCAACACAGGGTGAAGGCAGAAAGAACTAATGGAAAAGGATTAAATACTTCCATAGATTTATGTTGTATTCAAGAATTTAATAAAGTATTTTGATTTATGAACTTCTTCCCCCTACCTTACTATCTAGAGATATAATGTCAAAAGATTCACCAAATTTGATCTTAAATATAAGATTCAAAATGGTTTTTGTGTCCTTAAATGTATTGGTTGACTTTCCTTTTAAAGTTGAATTGTTTTGACATTGGCAGAACACTGGGGTCCTCGACAAGAAGCAATGTATCCTTCTGTTTGAGGAACTTAACAAATACAGGTAAAATTCATTCTCCACATGACCTTCCAATGCATTTCTGACACAGAGAGGTTCTGCAGCTATGCTCCAGTTGTTTTCACTAATTGTCTTCTTTTTGTGGTGTGGATCTTACTGCCTTCCTTGAAACTGAAATTGACCTAGCAGTCACAACTTGAACTGGATAAAGCTGTTTCACAAAATCCAGATCAACATGCTGTCTGTAAAGTTTTTTTTTTTTTGAAACTGGTAACGTTTGTATTCAAGTCTACTTAGGTAGTACTGAAAAAACTATATTTACAAATAAGTAGAATGGAAGTAAAATCTACCCCAAAGCTGAACCAAAATCTATATGGACCCTAATACTTCTATGATTGACTCAGTCTCTTTGGAATAGACATTTGTACACCAAAGTACACTTGAGCTTGACTTTCTGCAGGTTGTTGTTCCTATTCTCAAAACATCTATCATTTCTCTGTTGGTATTGACTTATGTTATATAATTAAAGTTCTGTCTCTTCCTGTTTTCAGATACTGCTTTGTTTGTATTGACTTATGTTATCTTCTCCTTGGATACATAAATATGTCCTGCTCTTTTTCTTTCACGTATATCTATCAAGTTCCACGTCACAGTAGACACTGATACATTATCGTTAAATGTCTTCAGGACATTGCCAAAGATATCAGGAGATGATTTTGAGTCAATATTCAATGAGCTGGATGATACTGGTGACTTTAAGGTACTTATGAATCCTATCAATACTTGGTGTCTTATTGAAATTGGTGATGAAGTTGAATGACTTAGCACCAGAGTTTGATTTTAAACAATAAGCACATCTATCTTGTACCTTACCATTTCAAGTTCGTTAGATCTCTCGAGTCTAAAAACTTCAAGTTTCTCATATTTATTCATGGAACCAGATGGGTTGTCTGAATTATAGGAATCTGATCCTTTTCATGAATGAAATCTTCTCAGTCACTAAAAATTCCATCTTCATTTTTGTTTTCAGTCTTCTCATGAATTCTCTCTGTGTCAAATGCAGATCAATTTGGAAGAATTTGCCGATCTGTGCACTGCAATCGGACTAAGATTTCAGAAGGAAGATTCAGTGAGTCCATTTACCCTTTCAATTACAGTTTGAAGGTTATACCAGAGAATCCTTCATCTTCTGTTTTCTATTGCAGCTGCCAATCTTTGAAGCATGTCCAAATTTCTATCATTCAGCAGCATCTGAGAAGTTGAGAGACTTCGTCCGTGGCGATACGTTTGAGTACATAATAGTGTCTGTTCTCCTGGTCAATCTTGTTGCTGTTATTATTGAAACCACGGTATGAATCAAACTCTGTACAATTTCTAATTGGATTTAGGATGCAAATGGATCATATTTCTATGCTTAAGGTAGCCCCAGTATATAGGTCTGTTAGTGGTTGTCTAATTTGAACTTATGAAGTGATACTAACTCCTTTTGGTATCTGATCTGTTAATTGTTGAAAAATCATGTCTATGAAGTAAAATGAAATGGAGAATATACGTTGTGATTAAATTACCAACCACTGATCCCACGACCAAGTCATAACTAGCAACTACCCTGTGGTTAAAACTGTGATCTTGAATCAAGCTTGGTGTGGCATGACTGGCATCCTTCCCTTTGTTATAAGGATGAGTACCTCCTGAATCCCACGCAAACATGAGCTGAACATTGAACCTGAACGACCAAGGAACTTTTATCCTTTCTGCTTTGTTTTCTGTCTGGGCTTTTGGGTACTGTGTGGATGCAACATCAAGGATGTGGGGTTGTTCTTCTATGTCTGATTAGAATAACATAGTGCCACCATACAATTTTCTGCCTAAGTACCTCAGAGAAACCTCCTCTTCCAAATCATTTATATTTGAAAGGACTGGCACATCTTACTGACCACCTGAGTTTTGAGGAAAGAATCAACATTCTCACCCAAAAATAAATAAATCAAGATCCTCATATGCTGTGATGTTTCACTTATTTCTTACTTTCATGGATGTTAATGAGGAAATCTTTTGTTTGGATGGTGATTTTTGAGCTTTTATGTATAATAAAATACCTGAGATGAGGACTAACAACTGAAGAAATATCCCCCACTTTTCACATTGTTTTTGCTTGCATCTTTTCTAAGTTCAGTATGACCCTCACTGACTTGTTCTGTTGTTGGTGAATTCTAGCTCGATATACAGAACAACTCAGGTCAAACCTTTTGGCAGAAGGTGGAGTTCACATTTGGTAAGTCGCATGACGAATTTCAGGGCTTGGCACCAATATTTCTAGAAATTTGATATGTGCTGTTTTATTCATCTGATTTTGGTTATAGGTTTGCCCAATAGGTAGAAAGTTATCCAGATGGTTTTATGTTAGTGGTATCAGCTTTGGTTGCCGTTTACATTAAATATATCAACCATACCTAGCAGAGGGTTAATTAGTTTAAGATAGAGATATAAATATATGGCTTCTGGATTTTGCTGGTTGTATTTTGCATTTTTATTTGATATTTCAAATATTAAAACTTTACCTTTGTCCTAGCAATTATCACGGTTGAATTGGATTTCTTATTTAAGTTCTTGCGATTTGACTTAAATATTGTTAAATCAGTTCTTAACCACCACCACCTTTTTTCTTGCGCCAAGTATAATTCTCTTGATGATGGGGAAGTTTTTGTATACAATAGGTACACCAAAAAATAGAGAATCTACAGAAAGATATGGTTCTCTACTAGACACACACAATATTTTATACAAATAGTAACCTCATGGTTGCGTCAAAAAGACATTAAAGTAGGACGATATTCCTCAGATGTACAAACTCATCTTCTTTCCCTTCAAAAGTTCTCCTATTCCTTTACCTGCATATGATCTACATAAGTTCCTATAGAGCAAAATCCCATGTCTGATGTCTGATCTTCTGTCCTCTAAAGACCCGACTGAATAAAGCATCCTTCACAGTACCCAACTGATTCGTTGTACTGATGAGCCGTCTATTTAGTTCTCACCACAGATGTGACGTTACCTATCAATGTAGTAAGAGATGATCCACGTCCTCCTTTGAGTGCTTACACTTGAAGCACCAACTAGTTGATAGGTACAGGAAAAACCTGTAAGGTCCTAGGTTCAAATTCCCATTACAATACTTGAGATTTTTGTTCAGCCCCTTTAAATGGTCTCATAGCTCTCTCCAAAGAACCCACATTATGGCTCATGGATGTTCACTAAGAGAGGAATTCAACTATGCTCCAAATGTTACCTATGTGGTGAATAGGCAGAGACAATTAGCCTTTTTTTGTACATTGTAAATAAATGGGCAGATCAGTTATGGAATTTATTTTATCAACCTAAGGAAAATCAAGTAGGTAATGCTCGGAGGCAGGAAGCATTAAGGAGGTGTTAAAATGATATAACAAGAAAAAGGAGGGTTAAGTGGAAGATTGTCCCAGCATCTATTTGGTGGTTTGTTTGGGGAGAAAGGAATCATAGATGTTTTAAGGACAAGCAATGCAACATCCAGAAGTTCATTCTTAAGCCTTTTTTTTAATGTAAACAGGAAAAGTTAATACAAACTGAAGATATTTTTGGTGTTTTAGATAGTTTGTAAGTAGCAAAGTAGATTGGATCCCTTGTTGTAATTAAGCCTTACTTTTGAGGGGCTGTACAGTTTTGTGTAGTATACCTGTTGATATTTATATAACTATGACCATTATCAAAAAAAGGCTTATGGATGTTCCTTTTTTTTATCGTCTCAGATAAGATGCCTGAAAAATGTTTAACCCAACTGAAAATACCAAGTTAGATTGATTAGCAACAATATGCACTTATTATGCAGTCTCTTGTTGCTTCTGAACCTCTTTAGATTCATGTTGCCCAAAAGCAGTTTCACTCTTTTGACCATCAAATAATCCTACTGATAACTAGCAAAGGTTAAGCCGTTCTCGTCCTGCTTAGAGCTTGGGAAAAAAATGAAATTTCTCTTTAAGGCAGTTGTCTTCTACAGTCATTTATGTGTAATGACCTTGTATACTTCAAGTAATTTATATGGATATTTAAATTTCTTATCCTATCATTATGGTGGTGCCTCTTTTGACATCAAGCATTGTTCTTCACAACTCTCATCTTAAAATTGTGGTGTTGTGCTTACTCTTTGGGTTGAGCATACTTGGGATTTTACCATTTTCTATTTTGTTGCACAGGTTGGCTGTATGTTATCGAGATGGCACTAAAAGTGTACACTTACGGTTTTGAGAACTATTGGAGGGATGGTCAAAATCAATTTGATTTTATCGTCACTTGGGTCATTGGTAGGTTTTAGAAGTTTTGAAGCCTGAATTCTCTTAATGAAATTTTATATCAAGCACTGTGTTGGCACTTGGATTCATATTTCAAATTGTTTGGCTCATAATTGTATTTCAGATCTCTCTCTTTATATTAAATATATTCACGCTTGTAGTTTTTTTAAGTCCCACATTGGTTTAGGGAATGGACTGTACTTATGGTCCCGGACAATCCTCAATTCACGGGTTAGTTTTTGAGGGCTGAGTTACGCCCAGGGTCCATTTTCTTCTCATGGTATCAGAGCCAGACACATTGGTCCCTATTGTTGTGTTACACAATTTTGGACCCCATAACCCACCCTCCAGTTGAGTCCTGAGCATTTGGGAGTGTTAAGTCCCACATTGGTTGAGGGAACGGGTTGTGGTTTTGGTCTTGGGTAACCCTCACCGCATGAGTTCGTTTTTGCGGTTGAGTTAGGCCCAAAGGTCATATCTTCAGAGATATTAACAGAAAGGATAGAGGTCAAGAAATAAGGAATCCTCTGAAGATACGTCCAATTCCATGATTTCACTTCATTTATTAGAGGTGGTTGTTTGTCTTTTGTCTAAAATATGATGCATGACTGCCAATATTTTTTCTTGGTGTTTAAGAGTGATCTTTTTTTCTAATAATAATGCGAACCTAGTCAACAGTACTACTGCTTGTCAAGTTCTTTGCATTAATTGACACTTCTCACTTTTCTGCACAGAGTGAGATAGCTATTTTTCTGCACTTACTGGATTTAACGGATTAATTCGATTTTCACAGTTATTGGAGAAACAGCTACTTTTGTAGCCCCTGATGATCTGACCTTTTTGTCCAATGGAGAATGGTAAAGGCCTCTAAATTATTTTGCTCTTGCAATTCTGCCAAATTGTCTGCTCTTGTTTCTGGCATTTCTTGAGTACTTTAATTATTTTGCTGAATATATTACCATGTACAAGTAAAAGAATTTTTGGAGGCAAGAAAAAGATGCTTGTCTCCATGATCTGATTTCTGTTTTTCTTCCTCAATAGGATGGATTTATGATTATTTTTTCTATGTGCTGTGTTCTAACTTCTGGATGCTATTCTTGAAGTGAGGCGTTAATAAGATTTAGATGTTATAGCTAGAAAATGATTTGAAAAATTCTTGTTTATCTTTTTGTAGCTTGTATAACCTTTGCTTATAATGATGATGAACCTGGATTGACCATAATACATTTATCTGCTTTTTATGGTCTGCAAAAGGATGATAAGTGGGTCAAGATATCAAGTGAATATCACATATAATATTCCAAAAGATAATTTAGGATGGTCTATATATATATTTATAAAATGATGTTGTATTATAAAATGTTGCTTGCCTTATTTTTAGAGTATAATTTTTCACTTAGAATGCATCTGTAAGAGAATGAGGAAGCCCTTATTGGGAGTATGATTTCTTACTTAGAATGCGTCTGTAAATGAATGAGAAACCCATTATTGGGTGCTTAGAGTTTTCTCGGTGTCTTCTCTTTCTGATGCTTTACAATTTAGCGCTCCTGTCTTATGGATAGACTAAATGCTTCTGTGTCTATGGTGCTTACAGGATTCGTTATCTTCTTATCGCAAGAATGTTACGATTAATGAGACTCTTGCTGCACGTAGAGCGATATCGTGCTTTTGTTGCCACATTTTTGACCCTGATACCAAGTCTGATGCCGTACTTGGGGACCATATTCTGCATCTTGTGCTTTTATTGCTCTCTTGGTTTACAGGTATATTTGACCTTTGTTGTTGCTATTAGCCTATTACTATGCTGATTACTCTACTAAGATTTTATTCCTCTCGTCTGAACTCTGTTATTAATCTTTGTGAAGTTCTCTTTTTCATTAAATTTATTGTACTCTTTGTTAGATTGCCTTTGGCTGTAGGTCTTAGTCAATATGGCATCATACAAGAAACAGAAATAGCTTTTCCTCATCATTTTCTTTATCGATGTTGAAGTATTGTCTGTCTACTCTTTTCCTATCCTTTTTCTTCCTTTTCACCCTTAGTTACTTTTTTTAACTTGTGCAGATCTTTGGGGGGATTGTCAACGCTGGAAACCCCAATTTAGCCCAAACGGAACTTTCTGATAATGAGTATCCTTTTATCAATGGTGAAATTAGAGCATTCTACAGGACAATAAAGGACAATCTTTTCGTCATTTCATGATAATCTTCTTGGGAGAAACAATTTTATCATTTAATATCAAGATCCATTTTTATTGTTGCTTATTCTTGTAGTGTTCCCACTTGGAAGTCAATCAACTTTGTTTTCTTGACCATCCAAGCTATTTGCTTTTTAACTTCAATGACTATCCAAGTGGCATGGTCACAGTTTTCAACATATTGGTGATGGGAAATTGGCAAGTGTGGATGCAGGTATCGTGATTTTAGGATTTTCTCAATTACCATTATATCTGCTTTGAGGAACTATCTTTTATGATGCATATTCTTCATAGATCTGTCATGTATTTTTCTTACCTTTAAAGGAAAACTTAAATGAACCAATAGGCCACCTTCAAAATAGGTTCGATGGATGATGACTTTGGTGACTGGAGCCTAGCCTAATCCTTAAGTGGCTGCACTATTTCTAATTTTGTTGTGTTTCCTCAGTTCTTTGATACTTGTCTTTACAGAGTGTAAAATGAATTCCTTTGAGGAAAGATTCACCTAGAAAATTGAGATGAAATTGTGGTTTTATGAAATGAGAATCCTAGAGACGAAAAACTAACACCCATGTGTATTCACTTATAGAGAGAAAACATATTTGTAAGAGGTTTACACTGCGAACATCATTTGGATTAGGATTTTCTATGGTTCTGGAGTACTGGACAATAACAACAGTATAATCCCACAAGTGGGGTCTGGGGAGGGTGGTGTGCATGCAGCCTTACCCCTATTTGTTGAAGGTACAGAGATTGTTTTGATAGACCCTTGGCTCAAGTAAAGCCTATCAAAAATTAAGTATTTATAGCAACTATAGTTGTGAATAACCCATGCTGGAAACAATTACGAAGAGAACAAATAGCAATAACAAATAATCAAGTATTTTAGCATGTATCTGACCCTATTCTTGGTAGACCTTTATAGACACTTTAAAGTCTGGTTCATGAACTCTATAATCAGGTTACGTATGCGGGGAGATATTGTAGATATACAATATCCTGGACGACTATGTAATGGTTTTCAGAAGTTGTACGCTAATCTAAGACTATTCAACAATTAGGATGATGCTCAGATTCTTTCATAATGTTTATATGCACTAGAACATATACTGGAGATATTTCTGTTATTCAGGAACATTTCATCAGCTTTGAGACGGTAATAATTATGTATGAGGTAATTAACAATTTTGAGAGAGGAGAGTATTTCTTTTTGTCTGCTTAATATGAGTACACCAAACAGATGGAAAGTCGAAGACACTTGGCTAATTTCTGATGTTTGAGTGGTTTGTGCCATGCAAATACTATTGATTATCCTTCTGTATGTGGTTTAAATATCAATGTTCTATCAGTATCACAAATCTTGTTTCTTATATTGTTTGTATTCTGTAAGTCATTTGTTTGGTTTCTCTCAAGTGCTTTTTTGAGTGTTAACCCGTACGTGCACAAACTGGACTTTCTTTACAAGTATAAATTATGTATTTGAGGATTCAATGAATGTTGAGAACTTATTAACTTTGAGTAACATGTAGTAAGATCTTAGTTGTTACAAGTTGTTGCATCCTTCATGCATTCTGCTTTAATGTGCTAATGTAAAGAGTATGGAGATGATTAATGCCATTTTGACAGTTTCGACCTACCTGCTTTCCTAACATGGGTGGTCCGAATAGCTGATAATAATTGCCTAACATTTCAGAGCTACAAGGAACTAACGGGGACTGCCTGGACTTATGTCTACTTCGTCAGCTTCTATCTTATATCAGTTTTGTGGCTGTTAAATTTGGTAAGTATCCATGTCTACTCTTTGCAAAATCTGGGCTCTAGAAGTGGAAGGGATTTAGTTCCTTTAGAGTATGTTACATCTGAGAAGATATCATTTAAATATGTTTACACTTTACCGAGCCATGTCAGACATCTCAGCGAAGCAATTTAGAGTTGATCTACCCCTCGTTTTAAAAAAGTAGCCCAGAAATGCCCTTTTCGTCTAACGGAAGTGAAAAATAGTTCTAAATATTTTATTTTTTTTTAAAAAAAAATAAAATAATTCATGTAGGGGTATATTTTAGAAACTTTAAATTACAGGAGTTGTAATACTGCATCTTTTTAATTGATCTTATCATTATTTTTCTTTTGTGTTCGGACACTTTCTTCTTTACTATGTGTTTATACTCAGTGTAGCCCTATAGCAAAGACCAGTGCTGAAACGACAAACAAACTTCAACAATAAATGATAATTGATAAACGAATACTTAACCTTTGCTTGACTCTTTTCAGATTGTAGCATTTGTCTTGGAAGCTTTCCAAGCAGAAATGGATCTAGAGGCTGCAGCAAACTGTGCGGATGGTGATGACAAGGTAAGTTTATGAGCCTGCATCAGCTGGTTCTCATGAAGCGAATCTAATATTACTAGCGTATTCATTTGCAGACAGGAACATCTTGACAGACTCTAGCGAGTTGTTGGAGTTCTTGGTTTCATCATAGAAATGCTATCTATTATTTACACTCATCAAAACTATACCAGTGAAGTTTAGAAGAGACCGATTCCTTCATGATCCACCAGCCTTTTGTCACTCTTCAAAAGAGAAAAAACAGAACATTTTATTCAAATCATTGACAAAAACATCACTGCTAACTATTGCAGCACATGGAAAAGACACCAACGAATGTCTGGGCACGAACCTAACCTTTAGCTCTATCTTATTTCTGGTTTTTTGTCTACCGTAAACCCTGTTTTTGTACTCTTTCCTTACTTCCTCCTATTTTTAAATCCCTCGGCATTTAAATCTACATTTACACAAAACAGCACTTATCAGAACATACTAAATTGTATTCTAACCTTTTTCATCACTCTATAACCCTCAAAACAGTTCTAAATTTTTCGTCTTTCTACTAGTCTACCCTCTGTTTGATCCTTTAGTCTTGAACCAGGTCCGCATTAAACGAATCAATTGGTACTAATCTTGGAGATCTACATCTCTTTATTCCGTTACTTAACAGCTAACAGTGTCGTCTTTGTTAATAATATGCACTCATGTGAACCTGAATTCTTGTTGTTTAATTCAGGAATCAAGAAGTGAGCGGAGACGTAATGTTGGGTAAGTTTGATTGATTAATGTTGAGATATGGGAAAACTCTGTAAACCATTTTTCTGACTGGCAACTTCTTTCATTGCACAGCACTAAGACTCGGAGCCAGCGAGTAGATTTCCTCCTCCATCACATGTTGAGTTCTGAACTAACAGAATGCTCCCATGACAATTCATAAGTTTGCTCCTCCTTTCTTCGTGCTGGTAACTTCATCAACATTTCTGATTGTGAATTTGAAAGAAACGATTAATCAGTCAACTCTGTAACTGTTATTTTTTCCTTTAATCTCAGCTTTATGCAGTCCTGTGAACATCAGAAGTTAAGTTATTTTGGTGCTGAAGCCAAATTGCAATGTACATTTCCAACTAATTATGTGTATGTATCGCGAATTGTTATGTGTTGTGTATAAATTCCATCGAGCCTACGACAAACATTGTAGCTGTTCCACTCCATCCATAGATGTTATTTATCAGCTTCACACACTGCTGTATTACTCAGATATTGTACGATGATTTGTTTGTAGTTTTTTCACTCTGCTTCCAAACATTTAAATGAATATGAGGAACGTATTTAAACAATTTTTCATTTACAGTTATATGTTTATTCTTTCCAGGGGACAGTCTGGTGTACTAAACTAAACTTTCGCTATACATGGGGTTCGAGAACGGAGATTTTGAATTAATTTAGGCCCCAAATATAATGTTAGCGAGATTGATATTTGATCAAATATATTACTATCAAACAGAAATATACATTGCCAAATTGTTACCAACAAGGTTAATTTTTATTTTATTTCTAATAATTCAGTTTTCTATTGAGCATATATTTTCAATATCTCAAATATGTAATATGTATTTACTTTATACAACTAGTTTTAAAATATTACATTTCGTAGCTATAGATAAAGTTTTATAACAAATATCTCTCTTTCCTTTTTCACTCGTCTTTCTCCTTTCTCATTATATCTTCAACAAATACAAACACATGATAATATACGTAAATATAAAAATACAAAGGTAACAAGTGAATATAAATACACACTAATACAAATACAATTTGTTTCCCATAAATTACAATATTGACACAATGACTATAACATATATACAATCTCTCTCCTAAGTTTGCTCCTCTCATCGAATCTCGCTCACCTCTTCTAAGCAAATTATAGTCATTTTAAAGTGTATATATACTTCCTTCGTCCACAAATAATTGTCATACTTTTCATTTTTAGAGTTAAACTATAAAAAATTTGACTAACATTTTACGATATATTTTTAAAAAAATTGCAATGTATAGTACTTTTTGTAAATATCTAAATTTTTTGTTTAAAATATCAAATTAATATAATCTAATTTAACTTTGAAAATCAATTAAATTAACTTTCAAAAAGCGTAACATGACAAGTAAAAGTGAACGGAGAGAGTATATAAATTTCTAATGAAATCATATATTTCATACAAGGCGGGAAGAAATAGGCGCGTGGGGAATAGTGACAAGTCTACTACTGTGAATGCAGGCACTTTATTCAGCAAAAAACAGAGGAAAATTATTATGGCAGATGGTAAAATGGCTATGTGCAATTGCTCCTACTAGGGTTTTTGTTTCATGTTCTGTTTTCTCTAGTTTATTGCAGCTTCCAATCTTTGAAACATATCCAAATTTCTATCACAGACTTGGTCATTGGAGCTACATTTTACTATATTATAGTGTCTTCATTCTCCTTTGTCAACAGTATGCATCAAATTCTTTAGCTGTGTTTCTTTCACATTTCTTCCATTTGGAAGAAGTTGGAGTTCATTTTTTGTAAGTCATGGCAATGGGAGAAACTCATGTGAAAGTTAATTTACATTGGAGAGGTAAAGTTATTTATGAAGCAGGTTCGGGGTTGGTGAGATACAGCCGCGAACCTCAAGTGATGCAAAGTTTCCCAATTTCCCTCAAATATGATCGTTTGCAACGAATTTTTAAGAGTAAAATGGCTGTAAGTGATCCCAAACTTACTGTGGTCATAACTGGAAAATATCCACATATAATTTTGGCTAATGGGCTTCCAATTTTTGGTGAGACTCCGATTTATAGTGATGGATCGTTGTTGTCATTTCTACAAAGTCCTGAGACTTTTAGTAATCATATCACTATAATTGTGCTTGAAATGTATGCAACAGTTGAATGTTTCCTAACAATCTACCGACTCTGAGTTTGATTTACACGTAGGAAATACCCATACTACTACATATCCTAGTTTGAATCCTGGTTTTCCAATGGGTACAGTTCAGCAACAAGCAATGGCAGGAGTGGCTAAACAGTCACGATATGATCGTGTGGCTTCAATGCACTATTGTAACATTGATCGGAGTATGCACAACCGTGAGATAGGGGGGAAGAGTATGCGGTTTCAGAATTCAGACCGAAGTGTTAGACACCCTGAAAATCGAGGTACAAGTGCATTAGTGGGGGGAAGAAGCAATCAACACCACCCTGCTCAATTGGAGTCAATTGATAGGTATATATAATGATATTTTGTTCACCTTATTTAGGGGACTTCTAATTGTGTTTAAGATTTGAATGGCTTGAAATGTTCTTATGTTTGTAGGCTTAATGATGTTGAACACAACCCCACATTGACTCAGCCCACAAAACTTGTCAAAAACAACAATGTTGCTAATGATGAAGTTAATGAGTTGGGCAATAGTGTCCCATTAGATTATGAAGGGATGGATGACAATTTTTCATCTGGTGGTGATGACGATTCTGATAAAGACGCTGCAATCCCCGGTGAAGGTCTGAAAGATTGTGCCAGCGTTAGAGTTACTGATCATCTTCGGGATGCTTTTTGGAATCAGAAAAAACCTGGATTTATCCGTTCAGGTTAGTTTGGTTCCAAAGAGTTCTAATAAATATATCATGTTGTATGTTATACTTAAATTTGATGATATTTTTTTGGTACATGCAATTAGGTATGCTATTTCAGAACAAGCTGAAAATGAAAGATGCAGTGAGACTATATAGTCTGCATCATCGGAAAGAGTTCATTTCTGATCAGTTCAGAGCTAAATTTTGTAAGGTTATTTGCAAGTGTAATAAACAGGGTTGCCTGTGGATGATCCATTTTACGGAGATTCCAGGTGGTATGTGGAAGGCAGAAAAAATGATTGCAGAACACAGTTGTAACGATGCATCTGAGGAGGAGGATCATTCCAATTTAAGAAGTAACATGATTGCTATTGCGTTGATACCATCTATTACTATCAATCCATACATCAGTATTAAGGATATTCAGGTTAATATTAAAAGGTTGTTCAAGTTTACGCCTAGTGAAAGAAAAGCATCTAGAGGGCTTAAACGAGCTCTTGAAATGGTATATGGATATTTTGGAAGTTCCTTTCAAGGCGTTGCCTTGATACATGGCTGCTCTACAGTGTTTTAATCGGGGGACCATTGTTGAGTGGGAGCACCAGTCAACAACAATGCAAGGTGACCACATCTTCAAGTATCTCTTCTGGGCTTTTAAACCAAGTGTCGATGGATTTAAAAGTTGCAGGCCAGTTATCTCAATAGATAGCACGGATCTCTATGGTACGCATGAGATGAAACTGTTGATTGCTATGGGAATTGATGCGAACAACAATAATCTTCCACTTGCATATGCTTTGGTTGCACGTGAGAGCTATGATTCGTGGTCATGGTTCCTTCGATTGTTGTGGAGATATGTTGTTTGTGATAGACAACAAATTGGGCTTATTTCTGAGCATCATCAAGATATCTTGCAGTGTGTCCAAACATATGTGTGGTTACAACCACCCGTCACATACCACAGGTTCTGTATTCGACATTTGAAAAGTAACTTTAGTAAAAAGTTTCTCAACAGTGACCTTGAGAACCTAATGTGGTTAGCGGCTACAGAGAATCAACTGAAGAAGTTCAGACAGAGGATGGAACAAATCAAAACGTTGTCACATGCAGCACATCTGTGGTTAGCCAATCTTCCGTTAGAAAAATGGACAATGCATAAGGACGATGGTTATAGATGGGGGACTCTAACAACCAATATCCATCTGTCTTACTACGGTTTACTGATGAAAGCTCATGGATTGCCTGTTACTGCCATTGTCCGTCTTACATTTAAAAGTATTATTGATCGTTTTGATGAAAGATGCAGACTTGCTGTTGCGTTGATCCAGGGGAAACATCCATGGCCTCTCGCTATTGGAAAGAAGTTTAAAGAATATACAGCGAAAGCACAAAAGCACACTGATTGCATGATTTACAATACTGAGAATGCAGTCTTTGAGATTCGGACATTTGCAGATGCAGGTAAAGGAGGAAATGTGCATTCACTGGTCGAGAAGAGAAATGTACATGTGGGAAATGGAGAAATTATCATATGCCATGCTCACATGCCATTAAATCTTGTCATTTCCATGGCATTGAGCCAAGGGACTACATTAGCGAGTACTACAGTTGCAGGCTTTACAAACAACGTACAGTGGGAAATTTTTTCCCCTAGGTGAAGAGGCACATTGGCCACCTTCCCCCTTCAATTTACTTGCAAATACTAAATATACGCGAACCTCAGAAGTGCAGCATATTGCTCCTTCTCGCGTGGGTAGGAGGTGTGGTAACTGCAAGCAAATAGGTCATAACAGGACTCGTTGCCCCCAGAACCCTTAATTGTTGATGTTCCTCGTTTGTTTGTTGTAAGTAGTTTTATCCTTTATGTTATCGTCTACAAACAAATATATACTATGTATTGTGTTCTTATTTATTAAATGAAGATACCATAGATGTGCATTGTGGTGTCCTTCAGAGACATTATGAAGTTTAAGTACAAATCACAAAAATGTATGATGTAAAATTATTTGAATAAACTCAAGAGCACTATTGGAAAGAAATAGACACAGTTATGTTCTCTGGAATATTAGGATATTATGATCAATTCTATATAAAAGTATATGTCCAGAAAAAGCTCTAGATCCCTGCTGCGATTTAATTTCCACTTACAATAAGCCAACTTCCTACTACAGCAGCACAAAGACATACGGTTTCATCTTAGATTTAAAAAATTAGAGCTATTATGTACACGAAATTGTGAGTGGAGGGGGGGAATCAAGCAGTCCAAAATGGACCATTCTGCAAGCGCAACATGTGATTTTCATATGAAAAGATGTAATGGTTGATCAATCCTTGTAGGCTTAAGCACGAAACCGGTCACAATCATTGGCACCATTCTTAGTGAAAAGGGATATAAGACCATTCTTCATTCTGGATACTGATTCTCTGAATGTTACTGAGCTCTTCTCTGCAGTTGCACTAAGATCCTGAACTATTCCGTTGACCACTGAACCAACTGGAGCTCCTTCAATATATGCCTTGCATGCAGAGAGAATGTCTACAGCATGGCAACGGAAATGACCTTTAACAAGGTCTTCAAAATGCTGCATGCAAAATAAACAATTAGTTAAAAAGTATCAATTTATCATAATAAAGAATACTACTTCACAAGTAGCCTAAAGATAAAGATGCATACTTAAAAAGAGTTCTGAAGATTAGTTATTTGCACCATTTACATCTGCAAACATCCATTATCACTCCAACTGCAAGACTAGTTGAAGAAATTGCTCAACTATATAGTTAAATGTTTTGATATCCATTTGTTTTAAAATATGCTTGCTTGGATACACATGAACAAGAGTAGTTTTGTTTTCAACTCTAGCTCTTGCGTTGGAATATAGCTATTTAAGTAGTCGAAAGAAATTATGCCACTTGGTTCCCAATGTCAAGGAACCTAAGCAGAAAAAATTCAACTTACAATAACAAATTGAAACATCACTTATTAAGAGGCAGCCACAGAGCTAATTTTACCAACTTCTTTTCACCCGTATATACCTAACACTGAGAACCTTCCCTTACCTTCTTCCAATATTACTTTACTGACTATATGCAAGCAGAAAAATTACAGAACAACAAAGCAACATAAGATGCAAACTGATATTAAGGATGAAGTAGGTTATAGATCGCTTTTTCCCAGATAAACCTATGTTACCAGTATTGCAGACAGATTACATGTGACACCAATTAACAAAAAGAATGAAAAGGACGGCATTAATTTACAATAAACAACTAGTCATTAAGAAGTCGGCAAAATCTCAGGAGATCCAGAAATTCAACGGAAAAGACATTCTTGGACAACAGTGGGAGTACAATTGGATGTTACTTTTCAACAGAATAATTGAATGAAGTAGAAGTTAAGAAAATGATCCAACATCATACCTTTGGTGGCCTCCTCAACGTATATGTCATTGTTTTCAAAGATAGAACAAAAGCATCTTCATTGTAAGAGTTAGATCTCCTCTGTCCCTCAGGTCCAGCATATGAAGCTTCATATCCAGGCTCATTAAAGAAAGGCTTTGAATTCAAAATTAGAGCTTGTATGGAAACCAAGACTTGCAGCATGGTCGATGAATTGGGCATCCACCTCTCGTTACCTTTACCAGTCCAAGTGTTCAGAAGACTGAGACAGACTTTTCCACAATCATACAAGTTGGGATTCAGTCTCAAACCGCCAGAATAGTAGTAAACCATCTAATGAAAAGGGAAAATATGTAAATAAATATATTTATAATTCCATGCTACAAAATAAAGAAAAAAAACAAGAACACTCCAATACATACTGGTGGCACATCAGGGTAATTTTGAGGGAACAGGACATCAAAGACAAAGAGACCATCATGGTATGGAGTGCCTTGTGGCCCAATGATGACAGCCCTAAGGAGATCCATCCTTGCTTCGTAGACCCTTACATATATTGTATCTGAAGGTGAGAGAGAGTGTGAGTTCAACATAAATCCTCAAACGGATCAGATAGATTTACAGCAGTCTACGAATGAGAGGACATCCCACAGAATCAAATCCACACAAAGTTCTCTATTATTCCAGATAAATGTGCAACATGTCACAAAGAGGATAGAGTCCTAAATTTGCAGCGGATAAGGGAGTTGAGGTGGGGAAAAAACAGATAGGAAAGCAAGAATCGCTGTTCTGTCATTTACTTGTGACAAAACAATGTGTCAAAATATGAATTGCAATGGATATCATCAGAAACAAAACATCTTTTCATGAATCACACATATCACATGAGTCAATTGCTGCATTTACCATTATAGCCAGCACAAGAAGGTTAAGAAGGTTAGACTGAGAAAACCACGTTCACAAGACTCTAAAGCAGGAAAACATTGATACGTTAACAAAGATATGAAATACGAAACCAACAAAATAACTAATGGAGTCACTAACAGCATCTGACTCACCAGGTAAATCATTTTCCAATATTTTCCACTCATCCTGAACTTTCTTACTCCATGCCTTAGGTGGCTATTAAAAAAGTAACAGCACAGGTTAGTACAGTCACATTCATGATTTAACAAAAAAATAAAATAGCAGAAAATGACCTGCAAAGCACAAGAAATTCCCTTACAAGTTACCTGTTGTCCCTTGACGCCCAAGTTACTGTAATGATGATCTGAGAAGTCCTCTACCACATCAAAATGCTTAAAACTTTGATACTTTTTCATGAGTTCATCTTCAGTTACCTCTTCCTTCCCACAGGAATTTGACCCTCCAGACACCAGAGAACTGCTTGAAGCAGGGACCTGAGCAAAGCTACTACTTGCATGCTCAGAAACTGTAGGATTCAATGTCTGAGCACCTGCTAGATGACTCGAAGAGCTAGCTTGGGAAGACACTTTTGAACTAGGAGCAGGTTCATTTAACCAAGAAACTGTTGCCTCAACACCAGCGGGCAAATCAACATTATCAAATTGTGCTTGCATATTCAAGTAATCACATTCATCTTCCTCATCATCATAATACATATAGTCCTCGTCATCATCATAGTTTGACATATCATCACAATCATCCAACCCATCATCTCCGTCATTCTCATCCTCGTGAAATGTAATGTCTGAATTGGAACTGTTCTTATTGCCAGATTCGGTAGATACAGGTGTGGAACCAGCTACAGTATCTGGATTATCCTCAGTCATAACCTCCTGTAAGTTAAAACAAACCAAATATGTAAAGCAAATGAAAATGGCCTTCGGATATTCAAATCGTAAACATTCTGAAGCATAGAAATCATCAATTACTGAATGCACAATTTCAAAATCACTTTCTATAACCCTAATCCCCTTCCCATGCCCAGGAGTATGATCTAACGAGGATAGAATGTTCGCAAACCTTACCCCATTCTTATAGACAACAATTTCCAAAATTCATTTCTTCAATAAAAAATGATTCACAATCACAATTCTTCGATGATCATACTTCAATACTAACAACAACATTTATAGAAACAACACTAAAAATGCAACTCTTACTAAAGTTCGCGATCAATTATACACAACGATTAATCCAACCAAAATCCTATCATAAAGCAATCGCGATCAACCATCAATCAAAAAAAAAACGAAAAAAAACACAAAAAATGAGGAATTCAAAATACCTTTTTGTCTTTAACCTTCACAGAACCATCATGAGCAGAAATTTCTTCGATTTCAACGTCCATTGCAGAGCAGCGATTTCAATTTTTTCACAAAAAAAATTCTCAGTGATGTCAAAAACCCTAACAAACACACTATCACTATGAACTATTCGGGTTTTAGAGAGAGCGATATTTTTGTTGCCTTATGAAATACGTTTCTAATCGTACGCTAGAAGGAACACGCTTTGTATAATACGCTAATATATCATGACACGTGTTAGGTTTTCATTGGGTAATAGAATTTTATTTACAATAGGAACATTAACTTACGGTGGTCTGCTGCTGCACTAGATAATTATTAGAGTTGACTTGTAGACTAAACCAAATAGTATTATTCTACGGAGATACTTTCGGTCTTATTATCATATCTTTTCAGCGAGAGCGTTTATTTATTTTTTATAAAACTTTGTAAATATTTTTGATGTTTTGGTGTGTTTGAAATATAAAATTGAGATTATTACATTGTAATATAAAAAAATTAAAATTTATGATTATACTTTAATTCAAATTGAGACGAAAAAATATAGATAAAACAAAAAAAATGAAGTTTCGTGTCTAGGGAAGTAAGTGTAGGGTCGTTTGGAGGGGTCTACAACTCAAATGTGATTATGACTTTTTGAAGGAAAAAAAACGTCTTTCCTTTTATTAAAATTAATTGAAATATTATGGAAATTTCTTTACTTGCATTGCATTTGAACATGGAGTCGTTAGGTCACAAGTTCTTCAATAGTTATTGGAGTATTATTTACACTTATTTTTTAATAAAAACGATTTTATATTTTTAAAAAAATAAATTTTAGACTTGTGATTAAAAATAAATAAGTACTTATTGTTTCTGAACAATATTTACTGGTTATAAGTATGAAAATTTACAACTACATCAACGAAATTAGAGATTTTTTCACAAATAGCCAATTGAATTAATCGTTTATTTTTTATAGTCATATACATAAATTATACACAAACAATACATAATTATATGTATGTTTTATGTATGAATCATATACATTATATATTGTTTATTGATTATTTTAAGTTTAAGTAGTCAGTTTACCAGCTATGTTGTTTAGTTCTTCATTATTATTTTTTCGAGAATCATGGTTTAGGTTGCACAAGCTAGATATCTCATTGGCCATGAATATCGTGGGGAATAAAAGAGTATTATTTCTTTTATTCAATTTATATAATATCCTTTTTTGTTTTGTTTGTTCATACTAAAAACTTTAAATTATTACTTTTTATTTTTAATAAAATAATTTATAATTAGACAATTATATATGCGTTATTTTAAATCATAAATGTAAAAAAAAATATCATTTTTGTTCTTAAATATTATATCAAACCAAATAATACCACATAAATTGAATATGTATTTCACCATTAATATAAATCAAGGATTTTTTTATCAATCTTTTTCGTTTAATAGATTTAAGTGGGGGAAAATTAAAAATATTTCTAGAACTCCAAAATTGAATTTTATAGTCAATAGTCAAAACTCAAACATAATTTCCATCGTCCAATATCTATAAAAAGTTAAAAAACATTTAATAAAAAAATAATTAGCGCGGTAAATATTTGGCGCCAAGTTTCCCTCCAAAATTATTTCCCTCCATTTTAATTACTATACTTTGCTATAAATTGAGAAGAAAATTAACAATAAAATTCATCAAAATCTCAATTCAAAGCTCCTACTTCATTTGATAAATTAGGTTTAACAGCATGGTGGTAGCCCTAGAACCTGGAAGATTCTACGGCAGCAGCCTCCCTAGACCTAGATTTTACAAGCCCAACGAACAACGAGTAGATCCACCACGTTCCGTCCTCGATCCATTAATGTCCTGGGCGGAGGAAGCTCACTGGTCCATGGGTGGTGTTAGCTTGACGCGTCACCGTCTTCAGGGCCGAATTGAAGGAAACATCGAGAAGCTACGTGAAGAGCGTGAGAAAACACCGGAAAAGGATTCTCCGGTGGCTCCGTGTACGGAGAGTAGTCCACCTATGCCGCCTGCTCCGTATGTGTTGAAGAGGAAAAGGAGGTTGGTTGATGAATCTGAGGATGATTTGGTGAGAAAGCTTGAGTTTGAGGAGAGGGATGTGGAAGAAGGCATCGCTGGGAGGACGAGGAGCCGGAGGAATGAAGATGTTGTTGAGGTCAATCAGGTGAAGTCAAAGAGTGAAAAATTGAAGAAGAAGAAGAGTTCGAAGAAAGTTGAATCAGTGAAGAGAACTTCGCCTAGATTGTTGAAGCGCCGATCGCCTTGAAGGTGTTTGATCATTTGTCTCAATGAGTGAGATGTTGTTTGTTTAGAGTACAGTGATATAGTTTGCTTTCAGTTTTACATTATGCTGTCAGTGAAATCTAGTTGAAATTTAGATCCTTTAGATAAATGATAAGAAATCTATGTGTTTTTATCTTCTTGAATGATCTGTATACTATATGGTTGCATTTATCGTAGCTAAATGTTGCATTGTTGAGATTTGGCTGTCTCTGATCAATCATAGTGCTGCATTTACTGGTTATGGGTCATTTGCTTTTCACAATTGCTCGATATCTATATTGAAGTTTAGACTATTTTGAATTTGTGCTGCGTAGAGGTCCATTCGGGAAAAGTGCTATGTATTAAGTAACAACAACAAATAATATGATAGTCGAAAAAGTAAAATAAAATTGAAATGCTATGTAAGCAAATTCCAAAATGCACACTTACCAATAACATATCTCCAGCTGTCATCTACCTTCCTTCTCCCGTGAATCTAGGGTTTCAATCCTCACTACTCTGCCATTCCCAAATCTCAGATCTCAAAATTTTCCTCGATACTCTCAATTCATCTATACAAATACAAATGATCTCTGTTATTTTGCTCAATTTCACATCTAATTAGCTAAAACATATCCTTTTCTGATATCAGTTTTTGTGAATGGGATCATCTGGGTTCTTCATAATCTGCATTCTTCATTCGCTAATAGCGACTTCTTGTGGTGTTTTGATAATGTTTTATCTGAACGAAGTCTCTGTTCTCGGGCATGGAATTGAAACAGCGAGAAAGCTACTGGGATCAACACCACATGATCAATTGTTGATAAAAACTTCTGATTCATTCGTTGGATTGCTGTTATGTGTAATTGGGTTATTGTTATTCATGGTATCGTTTGTTAAGGACAGGGAGTTTCAGAGCTTTTTCGCTAAAGGTTGTATCTTTCTTCATATATCAATGGCGTTATGGAGAGTTTATTTTGAAAGGAAAGTTGAGGATTTAGCTTATGATTGGCCTAGACAACTTGTTGGTGATTTTGTTCTTGCACTTTCTTGGGTGTTTTTTCTTGCTAGTTCATGGAGGGACAAGTATGATTAGTTGAAATTTTGATATTAAGAAGGATGATTCGAAAGGGCCAGACCATAAGGGTTCGTAAAAGGGCAGAAAGAGCAATGATCCTACATTTCTGCAAGAGGTTATTTTTAACGCTCAAATCCTAGATATTTATGTCATATGACAATAGTTTTACCCGTTACGACTTCCTTAAAGGGAAGTTTAAAAACTTTACTACTTTGATGCTTTCAAGTTTCAAGTCACTTTTTCTGTAAATCTTAATGGAATGGTACATTTGCAGCTTTTGTTCATTGTTTTCTTTTCTAAACTTTTGTTAGTTTAAGATGTTATCAAAAAGTAATGTTTTGATGGGAAAGATATTTATAACCTTTGCATAACACAATGCACTATCCAACAGTAGAATGATAAATATTCATTCATTCTTAATCGGAGATTCAAATTTGAATCATCGGGTCACAGAATTATCTTTATTAGAGAATGTTTCACCTCCAATGTGAAATTTCCCGATATAAGTTTGAATTCAGTCAAACTTTAATATACAGGTATGTGACTATTATCTCATTGATATAATATGTTCAACAAATTTTTAATACAAATATAAAATTTGGACCAAGATTAATGAGTTCTTCCCACCCATAAACATATAAAAATTTGGACCAAGATCAATGTACATAAAACATTGTGTTGAAAGATGGCTTGTGAAATGCAGCAGCAAAGAATCTTGGACCACACACAGACTGTGAGTTTCAAAATAGTATTGCTCTTGTCTTATTTTATATGACACTTTTTCTATTTTAAGAGTCAAATAGTTTAATTTTGAGCGGATATTTGCGTATGAAATTTTCAAATTTTTTAAAATAAAATTTATATATTTGTAAACTACGTAAAGAGTATATATAAGTCACAATAATTGATAATTCAAAATGTTAAAAGGATCTATGAAATACTTACGAATAAAAATAGATTTATTTAAATTTCAAAATGCGAAAAGTGTCATGGACAGAAAAAGAGTAATAAATGTTACCCATTTTTTGGACCCCTACCCCCACAAGAAAAACATTAAAAAAATTACTATATGTTTGTGTCCATTCCTGCCATTATTTTATCTCTGCACTATCCGTAGGTGATTTATGCCTTTCATAGTGACTCACCCTAGCATGCATTAATACATTTTACTAATACAAAAATCGTATTCCATCTCCAAAAAGTATTTCACATCATTATCGAATCGATTGACATCAAACTCATCCCAATTTTTAGAGGAAGAAATCGATAAATACAACTTCTTTTGTATTATTAAAAAAAATTATCAAACGACTCAAAAAAATTGAGAATGATCTTAATTTTGTCATGTTCAGAAAAAAATCGTAATAACTCATTAATTCTAGTTTCATGACAAAAAGGTGTATTGAGATTCAATTTAATTTATTGAAGTGATAAACTCTCTAATCTTAATTCGTGAAATTAACAATAACACTAATAACGAATTTTGTGAATTTTCACAAGTATAATTTAAAGAGGATATATATATACTGCAAATCTAACCAGCAGAGAAACTGTTTAATTTAGAAGAAGATAGATATTATTATTATAATTGTTATTATTTTAAGTCATATGTTACTAATCGGATTTGAGTAAGAGGAACATTTCAATAAACTATAGTTAATAAGATCGGATAATTTTATTTTGAATAACGGTAAATTCAAATGTTGGTTCTTGTGATATTTCTCCAAGTTGATTAAATGTAGTTTTTGTCCCTTTACATATAAAATATATTATATTAAATTATTTTTAAAAATATATTATCTTTAAATATGAAATATGTAATAATAATATAAATGAATGCAACATGTACACAAGTAATTAAATAATTCAATAGAAAGTAACTCGTTGAACTCGAAAAATTCACAAGCACGATGATTAAAATACTAAGTGTTTTAATCAACTAAACATTAAATATACTTAAGTAGATATCGTATAACAACATCAAATTTTATCACTAATTTATGGGATATCTTTTAATTAATTAAATATTAAATATACCTAATCATTAATCAAATATCACATACCAACATCAAATTTTATCACTAATTTATGCACTAAATCTACTAATCTCAAAAAAAGAATTTCATTTTTAACGCATCGCTAGAAGGTAAAAATTATTTCCTTTAATATTAGAAGTGGAATAGCTCAGAAAAATGATAAGTTATTTTTGTGTAATTAACTTATAAATCACAAGTTGAACAACAACGATAATTCTTAAAAGAAGAAAAAAAAACGATAATATATTCAGTAAAGTTTCACTAAGTTGGGTTTGAAGACAATAAATTATACACAAACCTTATCTTTATTTTTTTGGTTTTCTATCCCGTGTCTGATACCCACATTGGAGCACGCTTAAATCGGTATTAATATCGTAAAGTCTCACATTGAGGGTAATGTGCTCTTTAACAAAAACAACTACGTACTAAGAGGACTCAAATCTATACCTCTAATTGAAGATGAAGAAGTACTTATTGATATATGCAAACCTTATAAATACCTAGAAAAGATAAAATATTGTTTCCAAGAGACATTCAGCTCAAGTGCATCAAAACTCAAGTAAAAAAAAGAGAAAATAAGGACAAATCAAAACTTCAAAATATGAAAAATAATCATTAATATTCGTATTAAAATAAGTTGACTACATCAAAATGTATTATATCATGCGTGAATACAAAAAAAAATAAACGCGAAATACTTTCTGCATCGAGCTTTGAGTAACACCACGCAGTATAACAAGCGCGTTTGTATGTTGTTAGGGTAAAATAAAAGCATTCTAATATTATCCCTTTGTTTTACCAGGAAAAAAAACAGAGCAGGAAAAAAAGTGAAGAAAAATAGAAACCCATTGAGGAAAAATCAAAGTCCAAAAAAGCCATCAAATCAATGGCACAAATCGAAGAAAGTGAATCAATAATCTCATCTGTATTCTTCATCAAAATCATGAGCAAAAGAAGAACCTGGGTTTTCTTATTCATCTCTGTTTACGCAATTTTGCTATCGATTTCATGGAATTTTCTCAAATCAGTACTTTCCTGGTACGAATCGACTATTTCAGCTAATTCCTCAATTTCTTATTCTGGGTGGCCTGTTTTGTATGCATCTGTGTTATTAGGTGTTGCTTTTGGGCTTCTTTCAATGGTAGCAGCTTTAGCTGTAGCTTTACCAGCTACTTTAGTAACTTGGATTACAATTTTGGTTTTGTTAACTTTTGCTGGAAAACCCAGAAGGGATTTGGTGTTAGAAGGCAAGAAATTAACTCTTGATATTACTCGATTTGTTATTAAGATTTTGATTAAAGAAGGGAATGTTGTTGCTGCTCTTTGTGCTGTTCTTGCTTATTTTTTTTCTTGTTATTTCAAAGAATAAACAACTACAAAATGGTCTTGATGATCCTTGATCGTGGTGTTCGAGTTAGTTTTTGTACGAGAGTACAGATAACTCTATCCATCAAGTTAGAATAGACAGATGGTACCATCTAGTGGTTGGGCAAATAGGAAATTGTAATTGTAATTTCTTTTTAAATTAGTCTGTGTATAATGAGATTTTATTTATTTTTGGTTAGTTTAGATTTAGGGTTTGAAAAGCTCAATTAGAAGATGTTTATCTAACAATATGTATGATATAATGTTAAATGGGATTATATTTTGTAGCTATAGCAATTTTGTTATTTTTGTGTTAAATTAATAAATTCTTTTTGTTTAGATTTATGATATAAAACAAATTATATCAAGGAGTTTATGTAATTATGGTTTATCACATTGAGGTTGAGTAAAATATCACACACATATATATACACACACTTGCCAAACAACTTCATATTATAAAAAAATATTTGTCTCGAGGGGTGGTTCGACAATGTTAAAAAAAAAGACATGTATTTAATGCTATCAAATTTAAAGGGTCTTATTTTTAATAATAATAGGTTATTAGTTATTATTTTTTAACAAATATTGAATATTATTTGTAGAAAAAGTCGACATTTCATGGAAATAAAGGAATTATTAGAAAAATTTTAACATATTTGAAGTATTATATCTCATGAAAAATAATTTAAAATAATTAAAAATTAGAAAAAATCAATTATACAAAAGTTATTAACAATTCAAATTTTAAATTTCATTTAATTATTATTTTAGGTCACTAATCATGTCGCCTCTTAAACACAAAAAAGAGAAAGTACTTGTAATGTGGAGGAAGTACACTCGAGCACAAAATAAGAAAGTCCTGTGAGAAGTTGTGGAATAGAGGAGAGGATAGGTGTAACAAACATGCATAGTACAACTCGTTCGATCTGATATTAGTTGTTCATTTTTACTTTTCTATATTTTAAAATTTCGTTTGAAAATTTATAAATTTATTTAGATTTTCAAAAAGAGTTTCATAAACAATTAATATAAAACGAAGAAAGTAATATTAGGTTATGACCGACCATTCAAAAAAAAAATTCAAACTTTTATCTTTCTTGGATTTTGGAGTGTGTTTTAGTAGGGATTTGTGTGAATGAACAAGGAATGCATGTGTTTAAAAAGATGCAAAATCTTAGTAATACAGAAATTAATTAACAATAATATATGAATAAAGTGTCTTCTTTTTCATTTTTTTGTTCCCAATAAATGAGTAAGTGTTCGAAGAATAGGTCAGTTTATTTTACTAATAAATATTGAATGCGGGCTCCCCAAACAATGTGTATTTGATTTGGACCACCTGCAAATTGAACATTATTCAAGGATGCATATATTTCTTTTCGATTTTGAAGTTGTTATTTAACTTAGAAAAAGCTCAAATATGTCATTAAACTTTTAGAAAAGGCTCATTTATGCCATCAGTTAAAAGTTTGGCTCATTTATGTCATTATCGTTAAAGAAAAAGCTCATTTGTCACGACCCAAAAATGGACGTGATGGCACTCGTCTTATCCCACCAAGACAAGTCAGCCTAAAACTCAACCATTACAATAAAGTGCGGAAATAAAATATAATTAACTTAATAAAACTCCCAAAACCTGGTAGTCACGTGTACAAGCCTCTAAAGTATTACAATTGATTCAGAAGAAAAACTCAAGTCTCAAATGAACTTGTTTCTAGAATAGAACAAGATCATAATTAAGGAGAAAGAAAGTCTGCTGAGATGAAAACAGCTACCTCACAAATCTCCAAGAAGCCTCGGAAAAGAAGAGAATGACAAGTACAACAAAAATCCAGGCTCATAACCTACAAAAATTTGTAGAAGCAAGGGGTGAGTACCAAACCACACGGTACTCAAAAAGTAAATCTCTAAACACAAGGTAAGGGGATGAAATACGGTACTCCTACCACCCCAACCGAACCTCCACAACTACAACCTGCATAAACATCAGCCCAACCTAACAGCTCACAGTTTACATAGCACGTAACTCAACAACAACACTTAGACAAATTACATATCCTCCACAACAACACTTTAACAAATTACATATTCTCAATAACAACACTTCAACAAATTACATATCCTCAACAACAATAATTCAACAAATTACATATCCTCAACAACAATACTTCAACAAATTACATATCTTCAATAACAACACTTCACAAATTACATATCCTCAACAACAACACTTCAACCAATTACATATCCTCAATAACAAGCTCAGTATTCATCAATCACAAGTTCCGCAGAAAGACAATCACAAGATCAACAAAACACAATATCAAGTTCACTAATGATAAGTATGTGTAATGCAATGGAATGCAATGTCAAGTATAATGATGCATGTCTGACCTAGTGACACACACCCGCTGTCTCTCAGTCCGGGACCCATGGGGGACATATCTGTCCATGCATCTGTCGCGGCGCACGACACGACCCTCGATAATAGTAACCATCGCGGCGCGCGATACGTCCCTCGAAATATAGTATCCATCGCGGCGCGCGATACGTCCCTCGAAATGGTACATCCTCTTTAAGTTCTCATTCTTTCTCAATGCACATAACACTTGTCACAACCATGTCTCAGAATAATGCAAATGACATGTTCACACAAATAATGAGGAGATGACCATTTTCATAACAGTGCACAATTCAGAGTAACACAAACATGATATCACCTCAACAATGATTCAACAAGTCTTCAAACATTTCTCAACACATCAAACATAAACAATTAGTCACGTTGCCTTTTGTTACCCTTTTTCATCATTAGAATTAGTCAATGTAGACAGTCAACCATCACCAAGTCTCCTTACTCCCAAACATATACCACAAGGAAAATACACGCATTTCATACACTTAACAAGAGTTTAGAAATTCACTTGCCTCAATCAATCAAGAATTCACTCCAAAACTTGAGTCTTCCTCTTTCGTTAAACTTCCAACTCAAAACAATCTATCAAATAAATGACCACAATAAGATTTCAAGACTAATTAACAAACACCCAAATCCATAACCAAGTTCCTAATCTTGATGTCAATTAACATTTCAATTCTCATATTTCCAAATTTCAAGTCTAGAGTTAAGTTCCAACTTCTCCAATATCATAAATATAACAATATTCATATAATACAATATAATTAATATTTAATTACCTATATCTATATGTTAAAACTTCAATTGTAAAGTAACAACTATAAGGTAAATTTCAAAATTTAGTCAAAGTTACGCCACCTGTAATCTCCACCACGAAGCAGCAACCCAATTCCAACAATTTGTAGCCAATTATTAATTCATTATTATTTTCTTATAAGCCCACAATAAATAACCTTAAATTTCCAATTTAAATCTAACTTTGCAGCCATTAATGCACTATACACAGGTTATGGTGTTACCATATTATTATAATAATAAAATAATATAACTCCATTCATACAAACAATTGAAAATATTGAGGCGTAGTAATTCAAACCTGACAAAAGTGATCGTCTCCCTAGTTGTTGTGTCGATTGTCACGTTCTCGGAGGGACGGGAGGTTTTATTTTGAAGAAGAATTATGATATAAAGTGACAAACCCTAATATTTATTTTAATATATATGGGTCAAATAGTATAGGGTCTTAAGAAAAAATTCAAACTTAACCCGTTATTTTCAAATAAATAAATTAATTATTTAATAAATATCTATCAATTAAGTAATCGTAATTATCGAATAGTTTAAAGTTCTCAAACCAACTTCAACAACTAATCAAAAATAATCTGGGCAACTATCGAGAGGGGTAAAAATAGTAGTTTTACAAAAATTTATAAAAATGACCTTTCGGGTCATTACATTATCCACCACTAAAAATCATGTTCGTCCTCGAACATATACAAGAAGAAAGAAGATTAACCAACGTTACCAAAAGCTTAAGGTATAATCTCTAGAGTCGATGTTTACCTCTCCAAGTGGGCTCATCTTAAAGACCATTCCATCTAGAGTAATTATTAAGAATTGAACTTTGGAATCAAAATTTGAAAGATCTACAAATCAGGAGGGATTATCAAGCCACAAGATTACCCATAAACTCAACTAAAGTAAAATCCACTAGACCTTAACACAACCATCATAACAAATCTTTTCTCACATAACCAAGATGAAATTATGAATCAATACTTGGCTACAATCAGAAGTGGACTTTAACCAACCACCACACACTCGTAATGCACAAACCATCACAAATCTTATCAAGATTTCCTTTTCATAACACAATCTCATCATAAGCTTAAGTTTTAAAAATATTATTTTTAGACATCGATTACTCATCAAGGGAGGATCAACTTATCTAACCCAAAGAAGAAGAATATCAAGTAAACAACAACAAGGGATACACTTGAAAATGTAGAACCTCTAGCAATACTCTTAGACAATTGTAACTCTTCATAGTACGTAGCTCTTATATAAGTTCTCATAAGCAAGGTTGTGTGTATAGAACTACTGACATTTTTCAACTATCCCAAACAACACCAAATCTATCATAACTGAAATGACCAAGACTCAGGGATCCTATCATATCAAGAGGACATAAGAGGATTGGTACATCCGATCCACCACTAGGAATTCACCCTAGATGTGGAAACATGTGTGGACATAGATAGCGAATCACACTCCAAATGATATCCAAAATAAAGTAGATAGTCATATAAGAATATTCAGAATCAAAGTCGCATAACACTAGATACTTCCTTCATAATGCCTATATAAATAAATTTTCATTCATCTGACTCTATCTCACGATTTTTTTTTTAAATTTATTTATTTATTTTTTTTCCACTCACAATCAACTTGTCTGGTCTCATTAACAATATTATAATTGCTTGATTTGTAAAACCCAATAACTTATCTCACATTACTCCATTAGATCCAATACTCTTAATATCAATAAAAACCGTCACTAGTTTAAACTTCTTCTTAGCAAGCACATTATAGTCTCCAAAAAAATTTTAAACTATGGCTTCCTCTCTTTTCATTTAAGCATTTCATGACAAATATAGGTCACACCCAAGGCTCATAACACTAATTTCAAATCTAAAAGTACTTTACCATCGAGATAAAACAATTAAATCACACTCAATGTCAACTCCACATAACATTTTAGAATAAAATTTCAACTAATATTGAAAACCATCATATACCTCATACCAATACTTAAAAATATTCTGGGTCACCCAAATAATTTGGTACACTATAAACTCATAACCTTTATTCACCATCAAATACATATGTAACACATCATAACAATTTATATCGTCCCACAACAAAGTAGTTTCAATCCCTTCAAATCCTCATTAATCAGGTAAAATTGTAGGTCCACACCGTTGAACATCAATAAGTTACCTATCACAATTTAAACAATCTAACTCGACATAACCACATAAAATCTTGCACACATAGTCGCTTGTCACCCAACAAGAACTCAATCTTTAGAAAAATTGATGATAACTTCGTGGTAAGTCTGTACAGAACTAGTTCATCTCACAGTCATATCCAACATACATAGGCGAAAATCAATAAATCCTTCAACTACCAACCGAGGGCTTATACGATATGTATTATTCCTTCACTTTTCTTAAATTCTTCTAAGGACACAAACTTCTGAATATCTTGAACTTTTCAATACACCACAATCTTTTTCCTTGTCTAACCACCTTACTAATCTTATTCTTTGGCCAACATCCCATACATTGTAAATCAATTCCTTAAGAGAAATACTTTCTTAGGTCCTTTAACACTCAAAAGTAACAAACTGTACAATCCTAACCTTGAACATGTTATTTTAAATTCTCAATACCTGATGCAATCGATCAATTCTTACTTTACTTATTCATACCTCGATAAAACACATTACCACAAACCTAAACTCAGAATGAAAAACGTGAGTTTTGAATCCAACTGTGTAATTCAATCCCTTTATCTATCAACATTAGCTCACACCTTGAAGATTTTTTTTTATGAACTCACGTATCTTAGCTTTTCATTGATTGTCTCTCCATTAACCTTAGCATATATTTCGCTAAAAATTCCGCCATACTCATTATCAAACTCACAACCACAAAGAACTTATCATACTCAAGTTGAACGTCCGTACACTCATTTCTCAAGTCTTATCCAATAGATTTTTTTTTTCAATCTGATGGTCCTGTGACACTATATATTACCATAAGTAGAACAAAATAGATGAAATCACGTGTCTCTAAACTCATTTTTTCTACTATCTGAAGGTACAACTTTTGTCCTTGCAGTCAAAGTAATTATTTTTATTCTCAGTCGCCTCTTTCCAAAGACTAAACTATATTACACAATTATGTTTTTATTTATGACACTAGCTATTTCCGATTCTATTTGAGTGATGTCTCAACATATTCCATAAATAATAATTTTTTTATGACTACACTACTCACCAAATGGTATTAAACCATAACTTTAAATATCTTCAGGTCATATTACCATACATAAGTCGTTTAACCAAAAAATCCCAATTATATAATTGCATCTCACTCACAATCCATCACGAACTTTTATTACCATCATGCTTAGTTAGCTCTTTTCATCACCACGATGTCAACTATTTCACCAATATGACACCTCAAATCCAGTTATACCAACCAAAATTCAACAGATTAACTTAACTTTATACGCATTTTCTTACTAAAATTTTCAATTTCCTTCACCCAAGTATACTCGTTGATAATTTCTTTACATATAAATTTGTCATTCCAATATTACTCCACTCAATTGGAGCTTATGATAAAATCACCACTGCTCATTTAGAATTCTAAGGATACAGTTCATAGCCTACACACATTAATATCATACTAAAGATCCACCACTAAAAGTTTCCTTATAAATAATGCTTACTCATTCGTGTGTATTAACAAGCTAGCTGATTTCTTAAAGGTGAATTCAACATCAAATCTCATTATACGAGCATCCGATATAAGTGGTGACTCTTTAAGTAGTTAGTATTTACACTTGACAATCGACATATCCATTTTCATATACTCATAGTACTACACCGTGAAAGTCTATTAAATCCACCACTAGAATACATCATACCCTCGCTAAGATTGTACTCAAAATAATTATTATTATTTTTTATGAAGTGACTACAATAAGCTATCGATTTTATTTTTTTAGTCTCATCCAATGAGATATTCAATCTTTCGTAGATTAGGTCGACAACACAAGTAACACACTCCATAACTTTAACCAAGTAGGTATCAATACCATTGTATAGTTTTGTATGACCTTCTTTAATATACACACAATCTATAAAGTCGTAGTAGAGATTTTTCATCGGTTAATATAATATCATTCTCATGATATACTAAACAACACATACATATAAAACTTTATTCCTATAATCTCAAAGTCACATGTCCATTATCTAGCAATCCTTGTAATTGTTCCACTTCCAGTTGTTAAACCACTCAAAATATCGTATATACCATAGAAGTACTATAACCTCACACCACTCCTTCAAACTACTAAAAATTTTGGATCTAATAACACTGTTTTTTTCATGAGTTTATTACTTTCACATTAGTATTAGGTCTAACATTCAAGCCATACACGACACACCAACTACTCAAATAAGGAATTACGCACAAAACATCACTATAAGTGAGAGAATAGATAGAGTAAAGCGACAAGAATCAAATTGGACAAATGTCGCACGATAGAGATTCAAGAAGTGAAGATTTTTCCTAAAAGTCACAATAGCCTCTCGAAGATAAGTACAGACGTCTCCGAACCGATCTTCGAGACTCTACTTAGACTCGACTTGTACACACGTGAGACCTATGAACCTGGGGCTCTGATACCATTTTTGTCACGACCCAAAAATGGACGTGATGGCACTCGTCTTATCCCACCAAGACAAGTCAGCCTAAAACTCAACCATTACAATAAAGTGCGGAAATAAAATATAATTAACTTAATAAAACTCCCAAAACCTGATAGTCACGTGTACAAGCCTCTAAAGTATTACAATTGATTCAGAAGAAAAACTCAAGTCTCAAATGAACTTGTTTCTAGAATAGAACAAGATCATAATTAAGGAGAAAGAAAGTCTGCTGAGATGAAAACAGCTACCTCACAAATCTCCAAGAAGCCTCGGAAAAGAAGAGAATGACAAGTACAACAAAAATCCAGGCTCATAACCTACAAAAATTTGTAGAAGCAAGGGGTGAGTACCAAACCACACGGTACTCAAAAAGTAAATCTCTAAACACAAGGTAAGGGGATGAAATACGGTACTCCTACCACCCCAACCGAACCTCCACAACTACAACCTGCATAAACATCAGCCCAACCTAACAGCTCACAGTTTACATAGCACGTAACTCAACAACAACACTTAGACAAATTACATATCCTCCACAACAACACTTTAACAAATTACATATTCTCAATAACAACACTTCAACAAATTACATATCCTCAACAACAATAATTCAACAAATTACATATCCTCAACAACAATACTTCAACAAATTACATATCTTCAATAACAACACTTCACAAATTACATATCCTCAACAACAACACTTCAACCAATTACATATCCTCAATAACAAGCTCAGTATTCATCAATCACAAGTTCCGCAGAAAGGCAATCACAAGATCAACAAAACACAATATCAAGTTCACTAATGATAAGTATGTGTAATGCAATGGAATGCAATGTCAAGTATAATGATGCATGTCTGACCTAGTGACACACACCCGCTGTCTCTCAGTCCGGGACCCATGGGGGACATATCTGTCCATGCATCTGTCGCGGCGCACGACACGACCCTCGATAATAGTAACCATCGCGGCGCGCGATACGTCCCTCGAAATATAGTATCCATCGCGGCGCGCGATACGTCCCTCGAAATGGTACATCCTCTTTAAGTTCTCATTCTTTCTCAAAGCACATAACACTTGTCACAACCATATCTCAGAATAATGCAAATGACATGTTCACACAAATAATGAGGAGATGACCATTTTCATAACAGTGCACAATTCAGAGTAACACAAACATGATATCACCTCAACAATGATTCAACAAGTCTTCAAACATTTCTCAACACATCAAACATAAACAATTAGTCACGTTGCCTTTTGTTACCCTTTTTCATCATTAGAATTAGTCAATGTAGACAGTCAACCATCACCAAGTCTCCTTACTCCCAAACATATACCACAAGGAAAATACACGCATTTCATACACTTAACAAGAGTTTAGAAATTCACTTGCCTCAATCAATCAAGAATTCACTCCAAAACTTGAGTCTTCCTCTTTCGTTAAACTTCCAACTCAAAACAATCTATCAAATAAATGACCACAATAAGATTTCAAGACTAATTAACAAACACCCAAATCCATAACCAAGTTCCTAATCTTGATGTCAATTAACATTTCAATTCTCATATTTCCAAATTTCAAGTCTAGAGTTAAGTTCCAACTTCTCCAATATCATAAATATAAC
Source organism: Solanum sitiens (assembly GCA_016801875.1). Classification (NCBI taxonomy): domain Eukaryota; kingdom Viridiplantae; phylum Streptophyta; class Magnoliopsida; order Solanales; family Solanaceae; genus Solanum; species Solanum sitiens. The sequence continues at coordinate 2,014,203 of JABWTJ010000047.1, read as the reverse complement.
AATATTCATGTAATACAATATAATTAATATTTAATTACCTATATCTATATGTTAAAACTTCAATTGTAAAGTAACAACTATAAGGTAAATTTCAAAATTTAGTCAAAGTTACGCCACCTGTAATCTCCACCACGAAGCAGCAACCCAATTCCAACAATTTGTAGCCAATTATTAATTCATTATTATTTTCTTATAAGCCCACAATAAATAACCTTAAATTTCCAATTTAAATCTAACTTTGCAGCCATTAATGCACTATACACAGGTTATGGTGTTACCATATTATTATAATAATAAAATAATATAACTCCATTCATACAAACAATTGAAAATATTGAGGCGTAGTAATTCAAACCTGACAAAAGTGATCGTCTCCCTAGTTGTTGTGTCGATTGTCACGTTCTCGGAGGGACGGGAGGTTTTATTTTGAAGAAGAATTATGATATAAAGTGACAAACCCTAATATTTATTTTAATATATATGGGTCAAATAGTATAGGGTCTTAAGAAAAAATTCAAACTTAACCCGTTATTTTCAAATAAATAAATTAATTATTTAATAAATATCTATCAATTAAGTAATCGTAATTATCGAATAGTTTAAAGTTCTCAAACCAACTTCAACAACTGATCAAAAATAATCTGGGCAACTATCGAGAGGGGTAAAAATAGTAGTTTTACAAAAATTTATAAAAATGACCTTTCGGGTCATTACATCATTCATGCCATTATTTTTTAACGATAATTTTGCAAAACTATTTTTGACACGTGGCCTATTATAATTCAGCCACGTCATTAATTTTTTTAATAAAAAAATCATAATTCTAAAAAACAATTGAATTAATTTTTTTGATTTTTTTATAAAATAATTGGCCACGTCATCAATTTGTTTAATAAAAAATTAAAATTCTGAATAAAAATTGATATTTTTTTTTGTCATTTTCTTATTAAAAATATTGAATTGATGACGTTGCCGAATTATAATTGACCACGTGTCAAAAATGGTTTTGCAAAATCACCGTTAAAAAATAATGGCATGAATAAGCCTTTTTTTAACGGTAATAACATAAATGAATCAAATTTTTAACTGATTATATAAATGAGTCTTTTCTGTAAGTTTCATGACATATTTGAATCTTTTCTCTTTAACCTATGCCTATTATTTATTTATTTGTATGTGTAATTTATTTTGAATATTTTCAGATACGTTTGGAAAAATTTAACTTTAAATATAATGTCTAATTTCATGTGTCTAAAGTTCAATTATCTTCGTTTTCTTTATCCATTTATACTAACTTAACATCTGAAAGTAGATAACTGATGCATTTAAGGAAACTAAATCATAGTAATAATTATGTAACTGGTCATACCACCTGGTGTATACACCTGGTGCGTTTACCTATTGACAACGAAAATATACAAACGTAGTTCAGAAAAAATTTTAAATGTATAAATATAAATTTGTATATACTTACCATATTTGTATATTCGCAAATAAAATATACAAACAGACAGAAACATACAAACCCCAACCTTCATCGCAAATGAAACTATAGTTATAGAGCGCAATTATCAAAATTGTAGCTATAGGGCATTATTATGCCTATTATGTTTGCTATTTCTGAAATTTAATTTCTCTATATTAAATGAACTTCAATTATATATGATTGAAGTTTTGAAAAATTGTATATAATGGCAAATTAATAAATCAAATTAAATGTTATAATCACATTTTAATTTAATTGTACAATGTCGTAAATTATTTGTCAGTCGCTTCTCTCCCTCAAACTCTCGTTCGCCACTCTCCCTCTCTCGCTACATCTCTCACTCGCTCCCTCTCGCTTTTATACAAACACAAATGTGTAACATGTGTTTCTATTTGTATAAAGCGAGAAAAAGTGTATATATACATAAATTTTCATTTCCCTCTCTCCCCTCTTCCAGATTTCACTCGTCACACTCACCTCTATAAATTATACAAACAGAAATGAATGTATAAATTGTGTTTTTGTTTATATAAAGTGAGAGAAAATTGTATATATACTTGCAAATACATATATCTTCGTCCTATGCACTTATAATTAAAAATACAAATATTCCCCTGCTCAAATTTCTTTTGTCTTTTTCTCTTTCTCGTTTTATACATACACAAATTATATAATTAATTTGTATACAACTGCTTTCTTTTGTATATGTATAGCGAATTATACAATTGATTTCTTTGTATATGTATAGCGAATTATACATATTTATGTTTGATATGGAGCGTAATTATGCAAACTTAAAGACATAAATTCCCCTTAAATTTGTACCGAAAAGTCAGTTACACGCTTAAACTATCATGGCGACCTATTACACACCTCTGATATTCAAAAGTGAATTTATTTATCCCCTAAAGCTGACATGGAAAAAGAATAATAATAAAAAACATGAGCGTCAGATGAGACAGAAAGTAAAAAAAAAAATTAAAAATCAAAATATTTATTATATCCCACCCCACATCTTTTCTTCTTCACACTCCACAATTCTCATCTTCTTCACACCCCATTAAACTTAAAATAAATCAATAACAAGAAGCAACCAAAAAAACAAGTTACTTAAAATAGGAGTAAAATTTTGAGAGGTTTCAATTGTTGGAGCTTCGACGAACATTTTGAGGGAATTGGGTGATCGATTGAAAATGGGAAGAAAATTAATTTTCTACTATCCTGATTTTTTAAGAAACCTCCATGAAAAAACATAAAAAAAGAACAAAGAATGTTTGTCCAGATCGAAAAAATATTTATAACTACAAATCGCAATAAATAACAATGGAAGCTGAATTTCCATGACTAACCAATGGAAGAAATTGAAGCAACCTTTTGTGGGTACATTTTGAAATGGAAGAACTCTTCAACTCCATGACTAAACTTCAGATTTCGAAATTTTTTTTATGGTCATCGCTAAAAGTTTTTTCTTTACCATTTTGCTATGAAGAAGACATAATTATTAGAGAACTTTAATAATTGATTAAAAAGTAATTAGTATAAAGTACAATTATTTAAAAAATAAAACATAAGTAATAAAAAAATAAAGTAAAAAAGATTTAAAAAATACAATTTCTGACATGGTGCTGATGTAGCACTGATGTGGCAGCGAGTGTAATACACTGGATACTCTGAGAGTGGTGTTGCACATATTAGGGTGGTATTAAACTCACTTTGAAGTAGTTAAGTTGTGTAATATGTCGTTATGATAGTTAAAGTGTGTAAGTGATTTTTCGGTACAAGTTTAGAGAGGAATTCATGTCTTTTTCCCATACAAATATGAATTTTGTGTTTGCTATATGTGAAAGTTGGCTCTTGAAGTTTAGATAAAAATAACTAGGGGTGTGCATCGGTCGGTTCGGTGCGGTTTTATGTATTATCGGTTCGGTTTATCGGTTTTTGATTTTTAAATATGCTAATTCAATAATAAACCTATAAGATATTCTTTATCGGCTTTCGGTTTGTCGATTTTTTATCATTATCAGTTCGGTTTTCGGTTTATCCAATAAGAAAATGTCCGTAAAATATTATATGTTTTCTGACTTCTCTAAATGCTTTGATATAATGAGACATGAAAGATAATGAGAAATTACATCAATAAGAGAAAATATAGTACGAAAGTTATAATTACATGTTATCACGAAAACAAAGTATGGTGAACTAAATTAAACTAGTCCAACAAGACTTAAACGAAAAATAAAATCAAAATAGCTACAATTGTGAACCTCTTACTTTAATCTCTAGGTATATAGTAAAAACTAATAAAGTGTCCTAGTGTGAAGTTGTTAAAGAACTAATAATTTGATATAGTTATAGTGTCTAATTATATATTAAATTATTAATATTTAATAATTAAGAAGGGTAAAATAATAAATTATAACGTCTTATTGGGTTATCGATTTACTCAATAACCCAATAGTAAAAACCGACCGAACCAATAACCCACTAAATTTTTTTTATAAACCCATTAAAATCCAATAACCCAATACCCAATAACAATAACCCAATAACATTTTTTCGGTTCTGTTTATCGGTCGGTTCGATTTATCGGTCGATTCGGTTTTTGCACACCCCTAAAATAACTACTATCCAAATGACACAACTATCATTGGGTCATTTCTAAACTTAACTCGAGTTAGACATTCAGTCCAAAGAGGATGGGCTGAATCTTGGGCTTGAATGTTGGGCCTATCTATACTTTAATGGGCTTCATTGACATGCTGGCCCAGGTAACTACTCCACAAAATAGAATCAAGAACAATATTTCAGCTAATAATGTGGGGATAAATTACAAGATTATTATATCCATCGTTAGATTATGTGTATTAATTAGTCCCGGAATTATGTATCACATCATTATACATATACAAATGATGGAATACCTTATTTCATGAGATATCATAATTTATTGAATATTTTTATTTATCTCATTCTCATATCAAACAACCTCTAAGGATTTGTTTCATAGGAAAATATGTTATCTCCAAATTAATAATGAATGGATTATAATTTAAGCCTATTTCTTATTAGACTTTATTATATATATAAAAAAATATTTGGAAGATACTAACTAGAAGACTACAAATAGTTAAGACCCTACTAGAGACAATACCAGTCTGGCATAGTCCCTGCCTCCCTGGAAAGATTATTTAATAAAATAATATTATTTTAAATCATGAATAGTTGAAATCTTAAATCAAGACAATATTAGATGAATTATATGAACCATGGTGTGTCCTAATCGATTAATAAAATCATAATTCGTTCAATCCTTCTATATTTGTAAGTGATAAACGCTTAGTTTATAGTCATAGTATAGGAGTAAAAAAAAATTATTAGGTACTCAAACAAGCTTTGAATTTATAATAAAGTAAAAGTTGATCAGATCAGATTATGACATGTTTTTAAACTTATTGCAGTGCAAATAACGTTTTAACAGATTAATAACTCACTCATTTATTAACTTAATCGGTTTTGATATTTTCAAATTCAATTCAATCCACTCATTTGATGCTCCTTACGAACTAACTGAATAAAAATTGGTTATGAAAAGGAGGAAATTTCTTCTTGATTATGACATTGTAGAATGATCATTAACATCTTTTTTCAGCTAAGATTGGATTAAAGCCAATGGACCCTTTATTTTATTTTCTATTTGGACTTGTTATATATGGAATATATAAACAGATTATTAAAGACATCAAATCATAATAAAAACATTTATAATATATATTCAGATTTAATTAGAACATGCAAGTCATAATTCAAATGGTTAAGTTAAATATATGAAATAATTCAAAAAGTTATCGATATATTTAACTTTTTATTTAAAAATATCATTATTTTTTTCTTGAAGAGGACCATATGATCCCTCGTGAGCAATACCTTACAATTTACTGTCGGTGGCTTTTGCATTATTGTTCATTAATACTATTCTATTATTATATGTTATACAATTATATAAATCATTATATCTTAATTATATGTATGATCATCTTCATATAAAATAATAAGCTATTATTAAATAAAATGGATAAAATATTAAATGTAAGATTTTTCTTCTATTCAAATAATAATTGACGGATTCAAATTTCATTATGAATTTGAGTTTGTACTTCTATCACACTCATTTGATTTACTAGATTTGAAATCAATCATTTGTATTTAATTAGTAAATTTTCAACATTTTAAAAAAATTGAACCAAAATTATATGTTGATCAATCCATAGTTGAAGTTGTACAAGATTTTCACTAAGAGGAATAAGACAAATAATGCTTGCATTTTATATTTGAAACGTCAAAGCGAATTTTAAACTTTATTTTTGTGTTTAAGAGATTCAAAATCTAATATATACACGTAATGTTTTGATGAAAGGATTTCGATAAACATGACCTTTACGAGATCCTAGATTTGAACTTGACTTTTGTTGTTAAATTTATTCTTTGTTTATTGGGTTGTGAAAATTATAAGCAAGCGCTTTTTTTCCCCTTTTTTAAAGACCATATGGAATGAGGCTGATATAACACATTTAAAAGAGTAAATAAAGTCTATATGATTTCGCTGTAATTAATAGATGATAAGTGTTAAGTCGTAAAAATAATCAATAATATGTATATTAGATAAATTATCTATATTATATTTCTTACGTTGTAATTTTTTCTCCAAAACTCTTCTAACGGAAAAATAAAAATATTTTGTTCATTAACTAGACAGACTTTTAAAAAGAATGACAAATGTGGTCTTTATGGTCAAAATTCCATATTTTAAAGCATGGTGTATAAAAGAACAGCGTGATTGACTCCTTAAATCTAAATTATCACAATTATTGACCACAACAACAAAAAAAAAAAAGAAGAGGAATTGTCTATATTAGTAAAAAAAAATACATTAAAATAGAAAGGTAAATTCTACTTGTTTTACCAACATTTATAACCTAAATTTTAATTTAACAATATCATAATATTTTTTGTTATCATAGGATCTAGACAATTTATTTTTAATGTCAACAAGGGGACATTAATCATAAATTAAGTGGATTTGTTTATTCCCGTGAATAAATAGCTTTTATGATGAAATAATTATTGTCGGACAATAATATAATAATAATAAGGGAAAATTACGCGGATAAGCAAACTTATACTATTTAATTACTCATCATAGCTATAGTTTGCTATAATTACCACTCGCGACTAACATTATACATTAATTACATGGGTTGACTTCGAGTTTGTATAATTAGTCATGTTTGTATATGTATCATTTGCCAAAATATACAAATAAATATGTATAATATACAATTTTTTAGCCTATATACATATACAATTTACCTCTCTCCCACTCTCTGCCCTCTCTCGCTCGCCTCTCTCCTCCCTCTCTCAATCTCGCTCACCTCTCTCCTCCCTCCCAATCTCGCTGCCATTTATACAAATATATATGTATAATATATAGTTATATACAATTATATACATATACAATTCACCTCTCTCCCACTCTCTGCCCTCTCTCGCTCTCCTCTCTCCTCCCTCTCTCGATCTCGCTCGCCTCTCTCCTCTCTCTCTCAGTCTCGCTCGCCTCTCTCCTCCCTCTCCCAATCTCTCTTGCCATATATACAATTACATATGTATAATATATAATTATCTAACCAATATACATATACAATTCACCTTTCTCCCACTCTTTTCCCCCTCTCTCTCCTCTCTCTCCCAGTCTCGCTCGCCTCTCTCCTTTATATAACTTGTAGCTACAAATTGTAATTATCAAACTATAGCTATGGAGAGTAATTAATTATCTTTAAGTGGCTATATGTAAAAGTTTCCCTAATAAGAATAATAATGATACTTTAGATAGTAAGTTGGACAATATTTAATTTTTGGGTTGGTAATTTTATGACCTTTTGTAGAAAGAATCAATATGTACTTTTTTTTTATTGAGTGTCTATGAAGTGGAAACTAGATCCTAACTATATAAATTAGATACTTTCATTTGTATCGAACATATTCTTAATTTAAAATAAATAATATTGAATTATATCATATTAAGGATATATATTTTAAAATTATTTAGCTTTATGATTAATATTAGAGTTAATAGTTTGATATGACGACTATGGAATTTGAAGCTCAAACATATTAAATTACTTAGCAAAATTGTAGTAAGTTAGTATCGATAATCAAGTTGTAAATATGTAGTCAATATGTTAGAGTGTTTTTTTTCGTTTTGGAGAAAAATTGTTGAGTAATAAGGGTGATTATGTAATTTTTATGTTGGTATAAATAAAATTATTTAATTATCTAAAAAATATATAATTGACCAAAAAGGCTAATAGGTTATGCATTCACGAAATGTTTAAATATTTATAGGCAATTATTACTTTTAAACTTTGAATTAAAACAATATATTATGATAATCAAACTATATATGATATATCCATTTGAACCATATAGACAATGATTGACTATAATTTTACACTTAAAGTCACTTGGGAACCTATTAATTAAGGATTTATCAATAGTCATTTGCTGTTTTTGCTTTTGTATTTTTGCATCGTAATATTTTTTTATAAATTATTGATCGTATTCTTAAAGAATTTATACTTGGATAGGTGTTAAAATCTGTAAACTTGATATTGAATCAATATACAGAGAAAGAAGATTCTGGAGAGAAAGTAGAAAACTCTTAGTATTAATCTGAGTTATCTCCCATATACAATCTGATCATCTATTTATATAGGTACAACTAACCGACTTAAAACTTGAAAAAGAATCTACCACTAACTAACTTTCTAATAGCTAATTAGTAACTTACTGAACTAACTAATCCCTAAGTTAGTTACTAACAACTTTATAATCTCAATACTCCCCCTCAAGTTGAGGGTTGAAATACATCTATTAACCCCAACTTGTCTAATATGTAATTGTGTTGTTGACCTCCCAAAGCCTTAGTTAAAATGTCAGCTTCTTGATCATTTCCAGGAATATGCATTGTCTTGATCAACCCCTTTTGTATTTTTTCTCTAACAAAGTGACAATCTATTTCTATGTGTTTAGTCCTTTCATGAAATATGGGATTCCCAGCAATCTGAATAGCAGCTTTGTTGTCACAAAATAACTCTACTGGAACTTTCACTTTCATGTTCATTTCATCCAATAGTCCCACAAGCCAAATGATTTCAGCTACTGCTGATGCCATGCTTCTGTATTCTGCTTTAGCAGTTACTGATTTTCTTGTCACTGCACATGATGCCCAATCAGAGTCACAAAAACCTCTAAGTATATGATCCTTTTCACTCCTTAATAAAATCCCCAAACCTGGTCTTCCCTTCAGATATCTCACTACATGAAGTGCTCCTTCTAGATGTGATTGTTTCGGATCATGCATGAACTGACTTAGAGTCTGCACTGCATATGAAATATCTAGTCTTGTGACTGCCACATAAAGAAGCTTTCCCACTAATCTCTGATAAACATTTTTGTCCACCAGTTGTGGATCATTTGAATCATTATCATCCTGTTTCCTGATATGCTTGTCATAATCAGATGTAGTGAACTTCAGGTGCTGTTCCAAGGGTGTGATTGCAGGCTTTACTCCTGCTAGACCCCATTCTGAAATCAACTCTAATATGTACTTCCTTTGTGTCATCAATATTCCTTTGCTGGACCTCAAGAATTCTATGCCTAGAAAATATCTCGGCTCCCCTAAATCTTTGATCTTGAAATTTTGTTGCAAAATATTATGTGACTCCTTGATAAGTTGCAGATCATTTCCAGTAATGAGCAAATCATCTACATAAACGAGTATCATTACAAATTTCTGTTCTACTCTTTTTGTGAACAAGGAATAGTCATGCTTGCTTTGTTGAAATCCAGATTCGACTAATGCAGTAGTGAGTTTTATATTCCACTGCCTAGATGCTTGCTTAAGGCCATATAATGATTTCTTCAATCTGCAAACTTTAGATATCTCCCCCTTACTGCCAAGACCTTGAGGCAGTACCATAAAGACTTCTTCATGAAGATCACCTTGTAAAAAAGCATTGAATACATCCATTTGAAAAACAGGCCAATTATGCATGGCAGCCAAAGAAAGAGCACATCGAACAGTGACCATTTTTGCGACAGGGGAAAAAGTGTCATGAAAATCAATACCTTCCTGTTGAGTAAAACCTTTAGCGACTAAACGAGCTTTGAACCTTTCAATGGAACCATCAGCATTATATTTGATCTTATAGAACCATTTACAGCCAATGGGTTTTTTACCAGCTGGTAAATCAACCACCTCCCAGGTTTTGTTAAGTACAAGAGCATCAATCTCCTGTTTCATTGCCTGAACCCATCTGTCATCTAGTATAGCTTCACCATAAGAGGTAGGTTCAATAGAATTAGAAAATTTTGAGAGAAAAACTTGGTAAGCAGGGCTAAGATGAGAGTATTGAATAACATGATGAATAGAATGAGGAGATGGTTTTGTAGAAGGTAATCAGATAGCCAAATTGGAGGTTTAGTGGCTCTGGATGGTCTCTTCGAAGGAAGTGAAGTGAGGGGAGAATTAGCTGGAGTAAGAGCTTGAGAAGCTGGAAGAGACGGTGATAAAGGAAATGGTTGTGGTGGTTCTGATGATAATGGAACAGGTGGTTGTTGAGAAACTAGTGGAGGTGTAGAGTCTGAATCAAAAAGATATGATGGGAGATGAAAATTGGACAATGAAGAATCAGAAGAAGAAACTGGAGTTTGTTTGAATGGGAAAATATGTTCCCTAAAATGAACATCCCTACTGACAAAAAAAATGTGAGATTGAAGATCATAAAGTCTATATCCCTTTTGAAAAGAAGAATAACCCATGAAGACAGCAGGTATAGCTCGTGGTGAAAATTTTTCATGAGGATTTGGATCAGTGGCATAGCATAAGCATCCTAAAGTTCTCATGTGAACTAGGGAAGGGGGTGTATTGTGAAGCTTTTCATAGGGTGAAATACCATGAAGAACACTAGAGGGTAGCCTATTTATAATGTAAGTTGCTGTAAGTATGCAATCACCCCAAAATTTGAGAGGAATATAACCTTGGAATCGTAGAGCTCGTGCTACCTCTAGTAAGTGCCTATGTTTTCTCTCAGCCACCCCATTTTGTTGTGGGGTGTATACACATGTTCGTTGATGGATAATACCAAGAGATTGAAAGAAAGAGGTACTTTGAGAATTAAGAAATTCAAGACCATTATTTGAACGCATGATCTTAATGGTGGTGTTAAATTGATTCTGTATCAAATGAACAAATACTTTCAAATGAAGCAAACAATCACTTTTGTATTTCAACAAGAAAACCCAAGTCATGCGACTGAAATCATCAACAAGAGTAAGAAAATATTTATTGCCATTGTAAGTGTCATGTTTATAGGGACCCCATACATCCATATGCACTAATTGAAAAGGCTGATTGGTAACAGTTTGATGTACAGGAAAAGAAAGTCTAGTTTGCTTAGAAATACGACAAATTGGACAATTACAAATTTGAGTTTTATCTAATGTATGCTTGATGGTAGAAATCTGACTGAGTACTGGGATTGGAGCATGACCAAGTCTTTGATGCCATATAGAACTTTTGACATCACTAGAATTAACAGAATGACAAGAAAAAACATTTTTCAAGCCAGAATTAGTGGTTGGTGATGGTGATTTGGTGGAAAGAATATATAGACCATCCTTGACTTTACCAATCCCCTTCACCTTGCCAGTGTAAAGATCCTGAAAAAGAAAGAAATCAGGGTAAAAGGAAGCAAAACAGTGTAGGTCTTTAGTAAGTTGGGATACTGATAGCAAATTGTATTTGAACAGAGGTATATGCAGAACATCTTTGAGGAGTTGGTCCTTGTCTAGTTGACAAGTCCCTTTATGAGTGATTTGAGCTATATCACCATTAGGTAAATGAACTTGATTATGAGGAGAAGGTGAAAGAGCAGTTCTAGATGACATTAAGTCTATAGAAGAAACCATATGATGTGACGCTCCTGTATCAACAATCCAGAAGTTAGTTTTAAAACCAGCTAGAAAACAATTTATAGTACCTGCCATGTTAGCTATATTTTCAGGTGACTCTTGTTTGTCAATCAATGTGAGGAGCTTCTGAAACTGCTCAGCAGTGAAACCTTGTTCTTTGAATTGTGGTGCATGATTCTGACGACTAGCATTGTGAGCACTATAACCATCAACATTTGAAGCATTATAACCACCAGTCCTGTATCCGTTATATCCATTGTGTTCTCTATTGAAATTTCCTCCTCTGAAACCATTATTCTCTCTATCCTTATTCCTGGTAAATTTGAAATCAGATGGATACCCAATCAATTTATAACACTACTCTTTAGTATGACCTTTAAGATGACAGAAATCACATTAAAGATTGAAATTCCTCTTCACTCTCATATTAGTGTTAGTCCTTGAATGTACATCATTTGCACCAGCAGAATTTGAGGATTCACCTTCCTCATATCGAGAAGTCACAACAGATTTTTGTTTTTGTTTAGAATTAGGGCCGCCATATCGTGACATAGCAGCTGCAGCAAGTGCAGAGGATTCACCTTCCTCGTAGTGTGGTCGAGAATGAGAGCTCTGTGCAACTACATTCAAATGTGCACGCTGACTCTCCTCATGAATGATCAGAGAATATGCTTGATTTACTGAAGGGATGGATGGCATCATCAAAATTTGGCTTCTCGATTGACTGTAATTTTCATTCAATCCTCCTAAAAATTGCATGAGTTTTTGTTGCTCCAGATTGTTGATAAACTCACGAGACTTAGCACATGAGCATGAAGGAGGTGGAACTAGAGATTCATACTCCTCCCAAAGCTCACTCAATCGAGAAAAATAGACAGAAATAGTCGATGTACCTTGAGTCAGTGTTGCAATTCCTCTGTGAATGTGATAGATCTTCGTGGCGTTCACCTTATCAAACCGCTCTTTGAGATCTGCCCAGACCTTATGAGCATTTGAAGAATACACAATTCCATTCACCAAATCTTTCGACACAGCACTCATAATCCAAGATAACACAATTGCATTTACTCGTTCCCATTGATGTGCCATCTGACCTTCATACATGTCCTTCCTGCAAGTACCATCAACAAAACCAATTTTGTTCTTTCCTAGCAACGCAATACGCATCGATTTACTCCAGAGTGTGTAGTTTTCCATTCCAGTGAGAACACAGTGAGCTAGATTCACTCCTGGAATATCAGAATTCTGCAGAAAAAGTGGATCAAAAGAATCAAAACTCGAGATGGATCGTGGAGTATTGAGATTTCCAGATCCATTGATGTTATCTCTATTAGCTTCTGAAGATGAACTTTCAATCGCCATTGATGAATGTAAAACGAGATTTAACCAGAAAAAAAATCAACAGAGAGAATTTCAACAAATGAACAAAAAAAAACAGAGGATGAAACTGATATCAGTGAACAACAATTAACGGAGCTTTGATAGCCATTAATGGCTTTGATACCATGTTAAAATCTGTAAACTTGATATTGAATCAACATACAGAGAAAGAAGATTCTGGAGAGAAAGAAGATTCTGGAGAGAAAGTAGAAAACTCTTATTATTAATCTGAGTTATCTCCCATATACAATCTGATCATCTATTTATATAGGTACAACTAACCGACTTAAAACTTGAAAAAGAATCTACCACTAACTAACTTTCTAATAGCTAATTAGTAACTTACTGAACTAACTAATCCCTAAGTTAGTTACTAACAACTTTATAATCTCAATAATAGGCATAAAATTAATTTTGTAAAGAGCAAAAAAAAAAAAAAAAGTAAAAATGAGTCTATTTGAAAGATTAGGCGTGCGATTAAACGTTAATCAATTACTTCATTGGGTGGATTAATGAGTACTAACCTTTTACCAAATTGTTGTTCAACATCGTTAATTTCTAATTTATTAGTTAAACACATTATTTGATTATTTTAAGTCCGACAACATCTTAAACAAAGTTGGTAAATATCCATAATTTGGATTAATTAGGTTAGTGTTTTGACGTGTTTAATTAACTTGTGATTCTATTGTATTCTCTATCCCATTTTAAGGTCAAATTTCTTTTTCTAGTGAAAATAATATCTTTCCCAAGTTTATTTCATCTTTTTTTTTATCGTGTAGTTTTTTAGTAGTGGTCGAGTCAACATTTTTATTGAGAAGTTCAAAATATAAAAAAAATAAAACGCATGAAGAAGTCGAATGGAGTTCAACATGTGCTACATATATATAATATATAAAAAGATAATTTTAACCACATATAAATAATATAAATTTTTTTTTACCGAAGTAAATTCACGTGAACTCCTTGAACCCTTATTAATTGTGCCCCTATTTCAATCATTCAATGTGCATTACTTTACATTACTATTTTCTTATAATTCAAACATATATACTTTTGAGTCGTGGACTTATCGGAAATTAACTTTTATATTCAATAAAAATAGTGGTGTAAATCTTGTTTTTCTTAAATCCTACTTATAGAATCACACTAGATATATTATCGTGCAAAACGAAAATATTATTATTTTTGAAATTAGTTAATAGATTGTGAATTTTTTTTTAGAAGAATATATTGGAGTATAAAAGTAGGGTTTCAATAAATGTCTCCTTTATTTGTGGACCATTTCCATTTTTTAATTCAAAGTAATTAATCCAAATATGTAAAAGCTCCAGAAAAATCGGCAAGAAAATGGGCTTGATTGGTGTTGTTAATTAATTAAAATGGACGTAACCTTCCCATATTAATTAATTTTCTCTAATTATTTGACTACTAATAGTGAACATTTTCCTAAGTATTGTATTTCTGAACAAACCACACTAATTAGTCATATGGTTAGGTAAAGTATTGTATTTCTGAACAAACCACACTAATTAGTCATATGGTTAGGTAATAGATTAAGGTAAAAATATATTAATTTATTATTATTATTTTGTTCATTTTAGTGTTTTCTAAAATGTACGAGTTGAGTTTCAACGAGAGTTCTGAAGGTAAACCGTATCAAAACGTTTTGCTGGGCAAATAAAAGATGTGGATCGATAGGTTGTATGTCCTAAATTTTGAGGCGTAATTTATAAGTGTAAATACTATAGCCCTCGAACATAAAAGTGTAAGCCTTAGATGTTGAATTTCTTTTATTTTTTTATTTTTAAGTTGTATTTTGCTTTATTGGTTTAATCATAATTGTTCTTTATGCTATAATGTTTGTTTGCAATATCAATTTTTTTAATAAAATAGAGATTTCATAATACTATAATCCTGAAGCAAGTTAAACTTTTTTTTTTTTTGTCATTGCTCTTACACTTATCATCATGTTAATTTGAAATATGTAAATAATAATCTATTCAAATATTAGGTAAGGATGAGACAGATTAGTAGAAGTGAAGATCAATGATGAAATGGATGAAGATTTCATTTTAAAAATCATCTTCATTATTATTATTATTATTATTATTATTATTATTATTATTATTATTTATGTTGTTACTTTTCTAAAATAGGAGTAATAATTATAATATCATTCTTTACATTATTGGTGATTTATTAGTAGAATTATTGCAAACATTATTTTTGCTTGTTTTCATAAGTTAAGATTATTAATCGAAGATATATAAGATATACACCTCGTAGATCCATGAAACTGACAGTCTTATTATTTGTGTTGTACTTTTCTAAAATAGGAGTAATAACTATAATATCGTTCTTTACATTATTGGTGATTTATTAGTAGAATTATTGAAAACTTTATTTTTACTTGTTTTCATAGGTTAAGATTATAAATCAAAGATATATAAGATATACATCTAGTAGATCTATGAAACTAGAGTGTTATGTTTTGAGACTTCTTTCTTGCCTCATTTGATCCCGCCCCCACCCCCACCTTTTCAATATTTGTTCGTTCACATTACATGATATTTTTTTTATTTTTATATTTAATTCAAAAACAAAATAATATTTTTTAAATAATAGTGTTTTGACTCGATTAAGTTTACGAGATACATATTATATCTCATTTAAGTTCAAAAAATCAATATCAAATAACTTTATGCATTAAAATAAAATAAATAAAAAGAAATCACCTAATATTTTATTTTGCTATTCAATATTATGAAACCACCAGCAATGATGTGGATTAAAAATGAAGAAACTATAAAAAGGTTGGTCAGTTCTCACATGGGTAATGAAATTTTAGAAATCTTAGAAGCCATTTTTGTCAGTTAATTTATGAACATTTAATCAAATAATATGCTAAAGATAAAAACTTTAATTACAGTACTATACTATCTTTGGTACTGGTGAAATTAACAACCACTCACAATTTGAGTAGCCACATGACCAAAGAATATAAAATGACAAAAAATAATAATAAATAATTTTATAATATATAGTATAGATAAAAAGCTTAAATCAACAATGGCCTAAAGTATGAAACTATTGATTCTTGAAAATAAAAATAAAAATAGTAGAGAAGCTAGCAAAATCAAGATTTCAGATCTAATTAAAGCATTATTGAAAACCAACATTCCACCTCACTGGTCATCTTCTTCTTGTTCTTGAATTCATTCATCTTATTTTCTCAAATTATGATGATGTTGTTGGCAGGTTACATGTTAGGTGTACCATTTTTTTTTTTGTTAAATATATAAATGCCACCATATAGAAGCCCATTAGAAGACAAACCCCAGTTAAAATTTTCAATTCTTGATTTTTTTGGCTCCACTTTGAAGTAAATTTCCTAAAGTGGATCTGATTCTTGTTGATTTTCCCATGTGGGGTTTCTAATATTGGTGTGAAAAAGAGATCTAAGGTGTAAAAAAAACCCATATTTTCATCAAAATCTTAGATTTAGAGGTTAAAAAGTTAGTATTTTTATGGTTGTTGAACTTCAAAGGGATTCTTGAATACTAGTGGGGTGGTTGTTTTTCTTGTTTTAGTGGTGATGGTTAAATCATCTATGAACAGAATGTTAGCAGGAAATGGTTTGTTTTATCCAATTATTGGGTTTGCATCCTTTATTGCTTTTCTGTATTTGTCATTTGGGGATTTATGGGTTAATTACAGTAAAGAAATAAACCTTAGTTTTGTTGAGAGAAATGGAACTCAGTTCTTTGTTGATGGTAAAGTTTTTTACATTAATGGATGGAATTCTTACTGGTTAATGGACCATGCTGCTGATTATAATACTCGACCGCGAATTCGAACAATGCTTCAAGCTGGTGCTAAGATGGGACTTACTGTATGTAGAACTTGGGCTTTCAATGATGCTGGTTATAATGCTTTACAGATTTCACCTGGAAAATTTGATGAGAAAGTGTTCAGGGTAAGAAATTTTTTAGTGTTGTTTGGATTAGTTATGTCATCTACTTTATTAGTACTAAACTCCTTTTAGAGTAATTATTCCATAATTGTTGTGTTAGTTAGTAATGATCTCTTGTATGTAAAGTATGTGCTCTAATTATGACTCATTTAAGTTAGATATGGAATTGATTTAGTTACTTAATCTGGGGTATGATTGCTTTAATCTTTACACAAAAGCTATATCCAATCAGATATATGATTGCTTAGGAAATGAGTGTTGTCCGGTTTTGAGATTTTATCTTCGAATATCTATTTGGACATGAAATTTGATTTTCAATTTTTTTAAGTTTTAACTTCAAAATCTATAGCTAAACGGGAACTTGATTTCATAATTGTACATCTATCGAGTTGTTTTTTCTGGTTCATAGGTTCTTGTTGCTTTCTAGATCTACTCCCTATCAAGTAGTTTACTTCTAGCTCTTGTTGTGAAAAATTATCTATATAGTTGATATTCTCTGCCTCTGGCTTCTTTTGTTTAATGTAGAAATCTCGTTGATGTAGGCGTTAGATCATGTTATAGCAGAAGCCAGAAGAAATGGAATCAGGCTGATACTCAGTTTGGTTAATAATTTGCAAGCATATGGTGGGAAGACTCAGTATGTAAAGTGGGCTTGGGAAGAAGGTGTTGCTTTAAGTGCTTCCAACGATTCGTTCTTCTACGATCCATCCATCCGTCGTTATTTCAAAAGTTATGTCAAGGTAATTTTCCTTTGAAATGGCATGTATAACCTTGTGATCCGCAAGTGTATGTTCCCAAATGCAGCAATTTTTATTTGGAGGATGGTAACAAGATACATTACATCCATCCATCCGCCGTTATTTCAAAAATATCTTTTATCTCTGTTCAAGAAGTTATTCGATCCACGAGTTTGCATACTGTTTTCCATTCAAGACATTTCTATACAGGCGTTGGGAAAATTTATTTATTCCACGAATGTGAACTTCTGTTTTCTATTAGAGAAACTATTATCGAGGCAAGTCATTTGTTCGCCTTTGTTTTAAGCTGTGGGGATCCTCAGTTGTCATTTCCTAGGCGGAATGAGTATCCACAAATGTTGCAGAAACGTTTGTCTTCTGAATGAAATGAATTATGTCGATATTCCTAAAACTTATAATCTTCTTTCTTTGTCCACAAAAAGATGCATTTGTTTTCTCATCTTTGTTTGTCTACAAAGAGATGCATTTATTATGAGGATTACGACATACTTAAATATTAGACCATACCACGAGCCAAGCTTTCGTTGGCTCTTTTGTCTGCACTCACAGACGACATCCTGGAGTTGATATCAAAGCTACTTTCTTCGCTAAGGTACTGACCTAAGTCATCATTCTGTTTCTTCTTTCCAGACAGTTCTTACCAGGAGGAACATATACACCGGTATAGAATACAGGGATGATCCAACCATCTTTGCATGGGAGCTAATTAATGAACCTCGTTGCATGACCGATCCTTCTGGTGATACACTCCAGGTAACTTCTAAACTTGACTATTTGAGCAGCAGAGCAGTCCATCGTTTAGTGAGACTGTTATGCAGTTCATTTCCTCGACCTAATCTCTGCAGTTCGATTGGATTTTACTTGAGAACAAATCATCCAATTATGTCATGAGTAGTATTTGTCCTGAGCTTATGAGGCCTCACTTAGACGTCCATAATTAGTTACTTCTCCGTGCAAAACAGATTGACACCTTTCTGTATTGGAAATTATTTAATCAGTTGTAACACTTGTCAGAAGAATTCGTATTCATTCCCTAATCCCTCTTAGACATACCAACATTTGCCATACAAATTTCTGAGGGTGTGGTCTTTTTCTTCTTTTTAATAAGTTTTCAGGAAATCATTTCTGGAAGAGCAGATTCTGCTTACTTGAACGTTTACGTGGATATGCATTAATAGCATTATGTCAATTTTCAGGACTGGATAGAGGAGATGTCAACGTTCGTGAAGTCAATTGACAGGAAACATCTGCTAACAGTGGGTCTTGAAGGATTCTATGGTCCTAAAAGTCCCAAAAAAACAACTGCCAATCCAGAAATTTGGGCTGCTGATCTTGGATCCGATTTTGTCCGCAACTCTATACTTTCTACTGTTGATTTTGCCTCCGTACATGTGTACCCAGATCATTGGTAAGTAACTTCGGAGTAGTGCTACTAATAAACCAGATAGTGCCACTTATCAACTCATCAAGGTTTAACTACGAGCATGTCGTAGGACTTCTCTTGGAATTTTGGCTGATCATGCAAAATGTTTCTTGGAATTCACTCAACTAATAGTTATTATCTCAGAAAGTCACTTTCTTTGTTGAAAAGGAAAGAAGGGTGACGACTTTCTGAGATAATAACTCAACTATTAGTTGAGTGACCACCGTTCTGCAGCTGTTGTTTCCTTTTCTGTATCTGTCACTTCAAAACAGATTTGATGTATATGATACTCTTTTTTCTTTCCGTAGGTTTCACCACAAGAATTTTGAAGAAATGTTGAAATTTGCGGCCAAATGGATGCTTTCACACATTGAAGACGGTGACAAGGAACTTAAAAAGCCTGTATTATTCACTGAATTTGGTTTATCAAATGATAACGATGATTTTGAACAAGCTCAACGTGACAGATTCCTCAAAATGGTTCTTGATGTGTTATACAAGTCTGCAAAAAGGAACAAGTCAGGGGCAGGATCATTCTTCTGGCAGTTCCTTGTTGAAAAAATGGAACGTTTCAATGACGAATATGGAGTTGTTCCATGGGAGAGTCCATCAACATATCGATTAATTACAGAACAGTCGTGCAGACTGGCCAAAGTTCAAGGATTACATTCCACACAAATTGAAAACGTAAACAATTTTTGTGCCTCGAGGAAGAACTAATATACGTAAAGTTTACATATTTCTATCATATTTCTCAAATTCATTGGAAGTGAAGAACTGTAGGATATAGGTTTACTCCCTTGTATTATTTGTCAAAGTTATAGATATGTACAATTTTTCATCAAATGAAACATATATGCAAATTATTCCTCCACTGCTTCTCACTTTCTCTGTATAATGGTAGTGTTTCGAGCCAGATTATGCACTCTTCTACTATTTCATTAGTACTCACTAGTTGTATTGTTATAAGTGTTTTCTTATAGGAACATCGGTGAATTTGATCAATTATTCTTCGTCCTTGAGGCTTATGCAGACAGAAAGAAATAATCTAATAAGTATATTTTTTTGGTTTTTGGTAAGATTTGAACTGGTTTATTAACTTTTTGATCACACCACAATGACCATTAGATTCCCTCAAATTTTAGGGGCATTTGAAAATAAAAAATGTGAAAGTTTAAAAAGAAATATTTTTTGGAAAGAGTTGAAAAATTGTACTCGTTGAAACTAGATTTGTGTTTGGAAATAAATATAACTTGGAAAATATTAAATTATCGCAAGTTGAATTTCAAAAATTATAACAATGTTATGTCCAAATAATTTTCAGTAATAATGAGAAGAATCGTAACCTCCTCTATGAACTTTTGACATTTTGATAGAATTTGGAACAAAAAAAGTAAAAATTATTGGGAAACTTACATAAATACAATATAATAAAATATATTTATCAATTATAGCAATAACATTTTTTTTTCACTTGATCACTTTTAATTTATTTATAATACATATTATAAAAAACAATTTATTATTTACATATAATACAAGTTTTATTGATAGATAATACATTTATAATACATTTTAATACACTTATAATACAATATGTCAATATCTTACCAAACAAGTATAAAATAATTTTTTCAGAACACTTATAATACATATATATTGCATATATAATTCATTTTTAATACATATTACAAATTTAACATAGTGTTACTATAAATGATAATAAATGAAAACTATCGCTAAAATCAATAGTTATTTATTAAAATATATCAATCCACATAATTTTTTTGTGGTAGATGGTGGCAGATATTCATAGTATAAGTCAAGGTATGGAAAAGCTGGCCCGAACATCTATATTTGAGAATGAATGTATTAATGAATCAAGTTTTAGGTCAAGTTAGAGTTTAAATGGATAAAGCCCAACTATCAAGTTTTGGGTTAAATGGGTAAAGCCCAATTTTAAGGGTAATTTAGTAAAAATATACCATTGTTAAAACCCTAATTTGTCTGCTATATAAAGATGCTTCACCCTCTCCATTTTTAATCACACAGTGAGTTCGCCTCTCTAAAATCAGCAATAAATTCATCTTCAATTTCTGGGATCTGATTTTTCATTCTTTGTTTTATAGTATTATATGAACAATCTAATCTTTATTTTAGTTTTTATTTGTAAAAATAAGCAGTGATTGTGTGTATCGGCTTAGTGCAATTATTAATGCGCTTTGCACGAAAGTGTTCTCTGCAAAATTAATATTTTTTGGGGAAGATGGGCAGTTGTGTTTCATCTCTTTCACTGGAAATTTTCAACAATCATTTTCCCCACATTTTTGTTTTCTGAAATTATTGATCTTCATATCTCTATTCATTTTATTTAAATCTGATAATTTTTACATCGGAATTTGTAATTTTGGGTTTTGCCTTCGAAGAATTCATGTTTTACTCAATTGCTAAAACATAATTCAATTAAGTAATGAAGGTTAGAAGCTTCATGTTTTTGAGTTTGTTTTCGAAAATTTATTTGGTTATAAAGTTTACATCAAACTTTAGAATTGAATATGCATCCAAATTATTAATAAAATACATACTCAAAAAACACAATTTCAAATTGTTTTTATCACATCATCTAAAGTAATATGACTATAATATTTGTTAATTTTATTGAATTTAATGTTTTGAAAAATATGCTTAAATGTCAAATGCTATTTAATATTATTGAATAATTATATTTATAATAGTGAATATTTTTTGTTGGATATGTACTATTGAATAATTGTATTTATACTTTTTTTCCCCAAGTTTTTAGGTACATATTTAACTTTAAAACTAAAACATAGATAAACATTGTGTAAAGCTAAAATAAATTTGCATTAATATTTTTGATATAAAAATGAATTTATTTTATTAGTAGTTTTAAATTTTTGTATTATTTCCTTTAATTATACTGGAAGTATTGCAAAAATTTAAAACTATTGAAACAAATTCAATTTTATATGAGCCGTAATGTTTATATACAAATAATATTTTAATGGTTTTTGAACCAACAATTAGTAATCAATCCCCTTAAAAATAATAAAAATAATTCAATTCCATATTAAAATAAAAAACATAGGTAATAAGAATTATTTCTTTTCTGATAAAAATTATAGCGTTTTCCACTTCATACATAGATTCCCTATAAGTAATCACCTTAGAACCTAAATAAAAAGAATTTGTGCTTTTTCTATCTTCGATCATTCTTTGAGAGCTTAGAAAAGAATCGTCAATATGAACTGTAAAAAACTATTAAATGTCAATAATTAAAAATGTAAATAAGAGTAATTTAAGTCAAATTTTTATATGATTTCATATTATTATAAAATACATAGAAATTGTATTTTTTCTATGTATGTTATGTGTCTATTAACTTTTAATGCTCTCAACAAAATTAAATGCCTAAAATGACTTTAGGTTACACTATAATAAATACAAATATGGAGTTTGTTGATTGTGGTACGACTTTACTTTGTGTCGACCAAATATTTTTGACACTAAAATATGAAATTTAATTTTATGAATTTAATTTTTTTGATAATAAATGACTTTTTGCTGGCCTGTTTTATGGCCATAAGATTTTTTTAAAAAAATTCGATATTCAAATGAATTTGTAGATAAATATTGTGGGAGGTGGAGTTTGAGTGCTTATGGGGTGGAGGGGATGGAAGTTATAGTTACGGATGTGTGTTTGGATACTGAGAAAGACATCGTTAATGTAGTATGATACGTGTATAATTTTTTTAGTTATTAGGTAAATTATTTCTTATTTTTTGAAAAAAAATATTTTAATCCATCAAACATGAAAAATTTTAAAAATATTTTTTAACATATAAATACACACTTCCATTTTTGGCATTACAAATCCTTAAACCAGAACTCCTCATCATCTCACGATTCTTTGTTTTTGTCTGCATTATTGGTGAAATTCTCTAACGTAATCTTTGTACTTAGAATGATATAAATCGTAATTAAAAAAATTTAAATATAAAATTATGATAACTTTAAACGTGTCTATCGATAATGATGAATTCCGTCCTAATTCTTTTTGTATACTCATAATTGTCCATTTTCATCTTATATGATTATTTTGTCATTAAACTTATTATTTAAATTCATTCACATTACCTCATTCCTTTTTTGCATTAATATGACATTAGAAATGACCCGATAGAATATATACCTTAAAGTCAAATCATAATAAGAGACTTTAACCTTAATTTATACGTTCTTAATCATTTGAATTTTATCATCAATCAAATTGAGATGCAATAATAATTTTTAACCAATAATATAGCTAATTATTTATTTATTTTTTCTTGGGACATTGTTCATTTTAAGTAGATTTTACTATTTTTTCACACTTAAGGCAATTTACGTCTAGTAATATAGACTTTTGAAAAACAATTAAGTCTTTTAATATCTTAGGAAGAATACATCAATTAAAACACTATATTATTAATTTGCTACGTGAATTATTCACATTTTATTTCATGCATATATTATATTTTGAATACTCTTAACAAAATTTATGGCTTCGACACTATTTTTATGGATTAAATATTTTCTTATATTTTGAATTTCTTTAACGAAAATTCTGTCTTTAATCCATTGCGTACTCATTTAAAACGTATTATCTTACCTAATCCGTTATAAGAAAAGTCAATTTAAAGATACATTATGTAGTGTTTTGAAAGGAGAGCAATACCTAATATACCTAATTAAGCATACTAATACAGCAAGAAATGTTGCTCTAATTGAACAAATTAATTAAGAAATCAAGTTTCTATCCATAATTATGTGCAATGAAAGTGATATTTGCTATTATAAATATTTATCTAGCAAATATACAAAGACCAAGTCATTCACTCATATGATGTAACCTTTTATTTAATTATACTTTTCCCCTTACAAAAGATATCCTTTAATAAACCTAAATCAATAGTCAAACTCCGGTGAGCATATTGATGACTCGAAAAAGTGAGCATATTGATGACTCGAAAAATCAAATTCTCTTAATATCTTTTGAATTGATTATGTCTGTGCGGTTTGTATATTCTATGTGATTGCATGCTATTATATTACGGGGTGAAAATTTTATCTAGTACAGATAAAATTCTCACCACAAAATACTTATCTAAAAGGATAGATGCTATAACAGAAATTATATATGGCCAACTAGTTTTAATCTAAAAGCTAAATAAACAGTCGTTATATATATATATATATATGATTAGTTTAAATTCTAAGTGGTAGTTTCACAAATCTGCCGGCATTTTTTTCTCCAAATTATTATATTTACCAAAATTAGATATAAATATTGTGTTTTTTGTCCAAAGTCCATCCACTTGACTATATTTTGGAAATTATCTCCTTCAATATTCTTTGTTCTTATCGATTTTATTGTTGTATTAATTTAAATATAATAAAAATAGTAAAATTGAATGTGACACCTTTGTCTTATTTTCATTAGTCAACCAATAATTATTCAATCTTCTTCTACTACAAGAAGAATAATCAATCAAAGTTTTCTTTTTTTCTTAAAGAAAATTTAATTTAGCGTTTAATATCAGTATTATTAACTTTGAAGTTTGAGGATTGACTAAATCACTAATGGTAATTAAAATTTTCTTTATTTCATTTTGCGTTTAATATTAGTATTGATTTTGAATTAATCCAAATTTATATTGAAAAAGTCACATTTCAATGATAATAAAAAAAATCATTTTTCATTTAGCGTATAATACTAGTATTGATTTTGAATTACTTCAAATTTATACCGAAAAAAATCACATTTTAGTGGTAATATTTTTTTTCTTTTTTTATTTATCTTTAAATACTATATTGTTTTAGAAGGTTGGTCAATCAAAAAGTGATTCCGATCGTAAAATTCTATAAAATTCATTTGTTTAAGGGTGTGTCTGGTATTATAAAAAATAAATAATTTTCCTACTTATTTCTATTTATAAATTATTTGTTCAAATTCTATAAATTATTTATCTAAAAATCATATATAAAATTATTTCTCTAATGACTTAATCATATACTTTTAAAAAATTAATTAATCACTTTCGACTGAGGATTAGTATAATAATTACTAGCTAAAAGATTTTAATTCGGCCTCAATCAATATATACTAATTTTTTAATTCAACAAGCTGCTGTTCATGCATAAATATGATTAGTCGATATTCTCCATCTTATATTAATTAATTTATTTAAAATAGTCCATCTAATAAATAAATAAATTAGAATTTTCCCAATAAAACACAAAAGTCAAAGAATCTTGTTAGGAGTTGGAATCCTTAATTAAAATCAATAAGATCAGATCGACTTAATTAATTATGTACTTAGTATTGTTATTAAACTGATTTTGTACAAGGTGCCCGATTTTAAACAACTCAATATTTAATTAATAATTTAAATGATCATTGGACTATTATTTATTCTATTAATTATTGGCTAAGAGAATGAATGTGATCAAACAACCATATTAGACTGTTATTTATTTTTTAATCAAACAAGCTATGTTCACGTATGAATATTAATTATTAAATATTCTCTAATTATGCTATTGTTTTAAAATTAATATTTCGCGTTAAAAGGAAACATCCTAATAATTTTTTAAAGATATTTATCTTTTTTTTTGAAAAAATTCTAAAAATAACCTAAATAGTCGTCCAATCAATCTCTTAACAAAAATAACCATCAGATATATAATATATACAATTTACAAGGAGAAAATGGAAAAAGAAACTGCCAAAAAGAATTGTGATAAAGCGATAAATATTTTTTTTAAAACTAAAATTATTTAGAAATATCAAATTCAAATATGATTGAAGCGATATATATCAGACATTTCTACTACTCCAATTTAAGTCACTTAGCCATTTTTGCATGGACAACCTATTTTTTTAAAATTTGATTATAGAAAATACACGTCTCAAACATTAGCTATTATTCAATTATTCATAAATAAATATCATTTAATCATTTTATATTCTTTTATAAGTGGCCCATTCTAAAAAGAAAAAATAAATCTCATATATCAAAAGTCAAAGAAGCTTCTTTCTAATCACTACCTAATTAATTGTCTATAGAATGTCATCAAGAAAACCCTACAAGAGTGAGACCAAGTCTTTAATACAATTTTAACCAAAACAAAAATAATGAACAAAGTCTTCCATACAAAGAATGATATCAATAAAACCAACTAAATATTTTTGAGGTCTTAAAACTATCATATTTCAAAACGATCTACGAACAGAGTATATAAGAATAGTAATAAATAAAATATTTTAATTATAATAAAATTAGTTTTTATTTATTACTTAATTTGGTATATTAATATAAGGATAATTTTTTCTAACTATACTTATTCATGTATTAATAGCTATTATATTGCTAATATCATAATTTACACATTCTAATACAAATTGGATGCATACCATGTATTACAATTATTATTACACGTAGGGTATGTTTGGTATGGAGGAAATTGTATTAGATCGATGATTTTATTAAGCAACAGATTTAAATAATATCATGACTAATTCATGTATTAGATTTTCCAATTCATTCTACCAAACAACCTTCAGTAAAAAATGATATTTACATATATAGTCAAGTTGTATCAGTGAAAGTTTTATATACAACATTTAAGTATGAGCTCGATTCTATTGTTCAATTTTATTTTTCCTCCTTCTTTACTCCATATTTTTTAAGGAAAAAATATTCAATTCTTTATTTCCTTCTCCATTTTGGACCATTTAACTATTTTTCCACTTTAATCAAATTTAATGTTATTTACCTTTTTTCTCAAGGTACAAGGCTCCAATTGCAAATGTATTACTCTATAGTAAGTATTACTTTTTCTGTTACAATTTATGTAACATTTTTAAAATATTAAATAATTTTTTTTATATTTTTAAATATATTTTAAATTATCAATTATTATAATAATATTTTTATATAACTTTTAGATAAAAAAGCCAAAATTTATTTCGAAAAATTAAAATTCAAACAATATCACTAGATTAAAAAAGTGGACTAATGTTTTTAGTTAAGCCTTCAAATACTAGAAAAAGAAAAGGGAAAAATGAGTTTTGACCCAAAAAAAAAAGAAAAGAAAAAAGTGTAACAGTTACAGACTTACAGTAAGAGAAAAGTTCTGTGCTTTTGCCGGCCCCTTCTTCTCTACTTATCTGTTTCTTTGATTATTTTTTTTTTCTCTTTCATTTTATATAGTTCAAAATTCTGTTGTTTTTATTCTTATCTTCTGCTTATTTTCTCCCATTATAAGCGTGTTGAACAGTCAACTTGCAGCCTAGCAGCTTTTTTAATTTCTTTTTATAATGCAATGACCATGTTTTTTGGTTTTCTCAGCACCTGCACACAGAATTTATAGAGATCAAGACGTTTAAATTTGCTGTTGAGGGGTTTTGGGGTTTGTTAGGTATTGTGGAATCTTGATTTGTTGTAACTCATAACTGAATTGTGGTGAAAATTGGGGTTTATTGATTGAATTGTGTGTAAAGTTGGAGTCTTTTTTTGGTTTTGTTTGTTGATGTATCAAGGGTTTGTAGTGGGGTTTGGATTCTTGGTGTTTGATTGTTGTTTTTATGGTAAAAAGGTGGAGTCTTTTGGTGGTGTAGTTGGTGAATCAAAGGGTTTATAGAAATTGGATTCATAGTTCTTTTTCTGGCATAAAGTTGGAATCTTTATAGAAATTGGATTCTTGATAGTTGTTCTTTTTCTGAAGCTGTAGTTTGTGCAAAAAGTTGGGAGTCTTTTGGAGTTGTAGTTACTGCATCAAGTGTTCATATGGGTTGTTGGTTGTTCTTTGTGTAGTTGAATTTTGGAATGGAAATTTGGAATTGTATTTGAGTGGCTGTTATACTGAATTGGGTTGTTTTGACTTTGGGGTTCCATGGTTATGGGGAAAAGATTGATTTTTGCAAAGGCTGATCTTTGGGGTTTGTAGTTTTGCAACAGCAGGGGAAGGTTTTCGGTTGGATTTTCGTTGATTGACTATGGGTGGTGTTTGTGGAAAACCTTCCTCGCCTGTTCAGAATAGGCGGGATAGACAAACGAGGAGTGAATTTACTAAAGGGGCAACTGTGGCATCACGCCCACTACGAGCTGTTTCTTCGAAGAGAGAGGAAAGTTTCAGGGTGAAAGACAAGTTGGTAACTGGTGATGTGAAGCTTGGTTTGGTAGATAGGAAGTCTAATGGATCAAGAAAGGTCAGGGATGATCATTATGAGCAGATAAAGGAAAAGCTTGGACTCATTGTGAATGGTTGTCCTGGAAACGGAGTCGTCCCAAAAGCATTGGAAGGGGAGCTGATTGCTGCTGGATGGCCTTCTTGGCTTGCTTCAGTGGCTGGTGAAGCTATTAATGGATGGCTTCCTCGCAAGGGCGATACGTTCGAGAAATTAGACAAGGTAAACTTCTGTAGGCATTCTTTATGGGTGATTAATTTGTCAATTTTGATTGGACAGCAATCAAAATTGTATTTGATTAGCCAAAATTATAATGCTCATAATCATAGTAATTAATTCTACCTCCCTTCCATTTTATATGGTGGTGTTTGATTTTTTAAAAAAAATTGGGGGTAGGAGAAGGGGAAATGGAGAAGGGGAATACAAGGTAGAGAATGAAACCCCTCACTGACAAGGTGAAGGTTCGAGTAGTCAACATCAATCAACTGAGCTAATAATATTCCCCCGTGGTGTTTGATTGGGCCGCAGTTTAAAAGTTTAAATTGACTTATGTATTATACTAGTGACGTTGGAAAAATGTTCAAGTAATTTAGTTTGATTGAGAAAACATTTAATTGAAAGTTTAAAATTTGATCTATTAAAGAAGGTTATACCGAATGAAATATGTAGTTCATCTTTCCTCTGTACTTCAACTCAGACACACAAAAGTACTATATGCGCTTACGAATTTTTGAAAGTTGCAAAAGTTATATGCAACAACAACAACAGCAATAAATCCAGTATAATCCCACACGTGGGGTCTGGGTGAGGGTAGTGTGTGCACTGACCTTACCCCTAACTATAATGTTTTGATTTAGAAATTAGTGTAAAATATATCATATTTATTTGTGATTCCCGTGGCAATATTTTCCTCCCTTTTCTATTTCCTGTAAGGGGTGTTAATTTTCTTTCCAAATGTTCAGAAGTTGTTAGTTAAGTTGGTTTTTTTTGCCAATATGTTCAGAAGTTGTGAGTTAAGTTTTTTTGGTTATTGTCTGATAGATTCTTGTTTCTGCAGATTGGCCAAGGGACTTATAGTAGTGTATACAAGGCTCGTGACCTAACTAACAATAAACTTGTTGCGCTCAAAAGAGTGCGGTTTGATAATATGGATATTGAAAGTGTCAAATTTATGGCAAGGGAGATAGTCATTTTGCGTAAGCTTGATCATCCGAATATTATCAAATTGGAAGGCTTGGTTGCATCACGATCATCTTGCAGTTTGTACCTTGTTTTTGAGTACATGGAACATGATCTCACTGGACTGGCATCTCTTCCTGATAACAAATTTACCGAACCACAGGTGCTTTTGTTGGCATCCTTCATTATGCTTTATTTTGTAGTTTTATACTAATGAATTAGCCATCTCAGCTTTCTAATTAATTAAGGAGCTTATTTCTGACTTTTTTATTTTGTCTTTTATAGATGAAATGCTATATGCATCAACTTCTTAGTGGACTTGATCATTGCCATAGTCGTGGTGTTTTGCATCGGGACATTAAAGGTTCAAATCTTCTGATCGACAATAACGGTATCTTGAAGATTGCAGATTTTGGCTTAGCAACCTTTTTTGATCCGCACCAAAGTGTTCCTTTGACAAGCCGTGTTGTGACTCTTTGGTATCGACCACCCGAGCTCTTACTTGGAGCAAGTCACTACGGAGTCGCTGTAGATTTGTGGAGTACTGGCTGCATACTTGGAGAATTATATGCTGGCAAGCCCATTATGCCTGGAAGAACAGAGGTATAAAACAGATTATCAATATACTTTTTTTTAATAACTTGTCCATGATACTCATTGCTAATATTATTTCCCCCTCCATTTTGGAGATGTTACTACAATTTGAGAAGTAAATAAGCATCTAGGATTTAAAAATGAAGAAGGTGGATTCACAATCAGGAGTCGATCTCAGAACTAAATTTTGGGGTACACTCGGTTTGTTTAACATGACTGGTGGACTTGTGATTTTCCAATTAGATTAAAGGTTTATATTGACCTTTGTTGAGTCGCCAACTTGTTCCTACGCTCTAATAATAGCTGTTTCTTGTTTTAATGTCAAATACTGGAGCCAAAGATAACAAATTGTTCGATTTACGAAATAAATCCGTTTTAGTGGTCAATGAAGTGGGTTGAGAACCATGAAGTCTCACTTTCAAATCCCAACAGAGACAAAAACACAAGGTGATTTCTTACCATCTATCCTAACTTTGGTGGACAGAGTTACCTGGTACATGGTATTGGTGGGAGGTGGTAGGTACCCCGTGAAATTAGTCGAGGTGTGCGAAAGCTAGTCCGAACAGGAAGGTTATAAAAAAGAACAAAACAAAGTAAAAAAACTTGTTAAGGTTGTAATTATGAACCGGGCACCACTTTTTAAAGTAATACTGTACTAAACAACTCAAAACCTACTATTACATTGGCCAATATGATTGGATTGCATCTTACAGTCAAATATCACCACATCCATTGACTGCCTCCATGACCTTATCATCTTCATTATTTCCTATTTCATTTTATATTCTCTTCTCTGTTTTTATGTTGATTTTGCCAAAAAGGTGCTGTTAGTTTATTATTGTGTTCGCCTCCTTTAAGGTTGTCCTTCATTGTTAAGATGTACGGGGTATTAGTTTTCATGTGTTTTGGCGACTGATGGTGAGGCTTGGAGAGAGCTTTTGAAGCTGCAACTTAGACATTTAACCATTTGTGCATTAACCTTAATTTCATGGCGTACTTTTTACTTTTTGGTGCTCAAATCCTCGTATTCATCAGCTGAAAATTTCTCTCTATTCTTTTTAAGTGACATTATACCTAATAAGTTTACCTGTGTTTCTCCTGTGTTGGGACTTTCAATTTTTACATCTTAGATAAATGAAACTTTTTTCTCCTTGTAGGTGGAGCAGCTGCATAAGATTTTTAAGCTTTGTGGTTCACCATCTGAGAATTATTGGAAAAAAGAAAAGTTACATCATTCAACAGCATTTAAACCGTTACATCCTTACAGACGGCGTCTTGGGGAAACATTTAAGGATTTTCCTCCATCTGCTGTGAGGTTGATGGACACATTACTTTCTATAGATCCTGAACTTAGGGGAACAGCAGTCAGTGCTCTGGAGAGTGAGGTAAGTTTGGCATTTCTTTGTCCGTCTGTTTCTGCCATCAATCTTAGTTTGATGCTTTGTAGTTTAGTTCGTAAAAAATGGTCAAACAAAACTGAAGGCTGAATCCTGCATGCCTATGGTCGAACGACATGCAGGTTTGAGTCCTAATAGTTATTATATTGTTGCTTCTGAAATTGTATCTGATAAGTCTGCACTAGGTGATATCTCGAACAGATCTGTTTGTATATATGAACAAGTACTGATGCTATCATTGAATTATTTCGGGAACAGAAAATATTAGATCTTTTTGGGACAGACTAAAAAGAAAAGTGTGACAGTAAATGGGATGCATGGTACTTCATGATCTTTTATGTCGAAATTTTGAAATTTGAATAAGTAGTAGTAACATAGTTCAGGACAGTTGGAGGTATATTATTTCATTCCAAGTGATATTCTTTAAGAATTGTCTCATTTTGTCCATCCGACTCATTCAGTGTCATGTCATTATTTTAAGGTGAATCTCATTAATATTTGCATAATAAAGTTTCACAACCATTTTTCTGATTAACAAAGTTGTAACCATACAGTTCTTCACCACAAAACCATTGCCTTGTGATCCTTCAAGTTTGCCAAGGTACCCTCCCAGCAAGGAAATTGATGCAAAACTGCGGGATGAAGAAGCTCGAAGGTAAATAATTTCTAGATATCCATATTTCCTGTGAGGAATTAGAACTTTGTTAGTCTTGCTTAACTTTAGTCTTTCTCGTAATGTGAGCTAATGTTTTTCAGTTATATATCAAGAAGCTTCTTCGTCGTTTTTAAAAATGTGTAGAAGTGTGCAACAGTTGTATTTTCCAGTGGCACTTTGTTGCTTTTCTAGCTTGCTTGCACCGAGGAACTAGAACTTTCTTTGTTTTTGCATAACTTTGGTTTTTCTCGTAATGTGAGCTTATGTTTTTCAATTATATTGTGAAGCTTCTTTGTCGTTTTAAAAATGTGTAGAAGTGTGCAATAGTTGTATTTTGTTTCATTTGCGTGAAACAAGATTTCCCATATTAGGTGCTGGAGGATATGAGATAATAGTTGCCTGAATTGTTTCTGCAGACAAGGAGCTGCAGGAGTGAAGAACCAATTTGATGAAGGGCATATGAGAGGATCAAAAGAACCTCGAGCAGTTCCAGCACCTGATGCTAATGCCGAGTTGGCGAGGTCAATGCAGGTACTTATGTGGGGCCTGAATGTTTTAGTATCCATATTTAGCATGCTAACATGAAGTCAGATCCTAAAGACCAAATGAAACCAGATAATCCCGATTCTTCAATTTTTCCTGTTCTAATTCAAGGGGTTAGTTAGATGGTTAGGATTCTGCCATGAATT
The DNA here is from genome assembly GCA_016801875.1 of Solanum sitiens. Lineage (NCBI taxonomy): Eukaryota > Viridiplantae > Streptophyta > Magnoliopsida > Solanales > Solanaceae > Solanum > Solanum sitiens. Next base: position 1,981,384 of record JABWTJ010000047.1, on the reverse strand, counting down.
GGGAAGTTCTTCCACCTTCAAGCTGAACTTACAGTTCCCCGAAAAATGTATTGTGGAGAAAATGGATATTGAGAATTTATATAGTCGATACCTATTACGGTAGATTTGAGACATAGTAATTGATGATGTGGAAAATGAAATGTGTGAAGATCCACTTTGTTGACGTAAAACTTAGCCTTTTCTTGATGAAGATGCACCGATAGGCATATTTGTCTGCAAATGCTTTTTCTCGTACTCAAGTTATCAATTATATGATCCAGACACTGTTTGGTTCGTTTCCATTAATACTCGTACCTTGTAACAGAGCAGGCAGAGCAGTTCAAATCCTAAGAGCCGATCCGAGCACTTCTATCCCTCTAAAGAAGCTCCTTGCGGTTTTCCAATTGATCAACATAAACCATTACAACCAAGCAAAGAAAAAGGCGGAGATCACTTGGAGAATCATTCAGAGAGATTTTCTCATTCAGGACCTCTAGCTCCAGGATTTGGGTGGGCAAAATCCGGGAAGAAATATGATCATGATATTTCTGTCGGTTCCAATAGAGCCGACTTATCCAAGTTTTCTACTTTAGTAGCATCTAGGTCAGTTGTCACTGGTGATGCTCGAGATCGATTTGTTGCTTCACAGCTAGAATCTGGCCGTCAAGTAGAAAGACCAGTACGCTTGCTTGACGAACATCCAAGGAAGCAGGATTGGAAACATCAGATGCAAAACCATGCTAGTTCTCGTCAACTTGACAATGGAAGGGCTAGTATTAAAGAACAAAATCTGGTAAGTATTTATAAACATCATAACTCGTCAAATTATAAGTGTGTATAGATTATTGAGACAATTCGTTTTTGCCATATTTCACTTACAAGATGATTTAGAACAAGCTACTGAAACTCACGCCTCAAGTATAGATAAACTTACTCGCTATGGTACCAAAAATGTTTGCTTACATAGCTGACCCTTGATTGTTTCCTATTTGGTTTAACCATCTAGTATTCGGAACTAACTGGCATGACTAAGTTCAGATGTGCACTGCGTAAGATGCATTTAAGGGGAAAAAACACTCTTTCTCAGGAATATCTACATTCCTGGGCTTGAACACGGAACCTTTTGTTAAAGGGTTAAGGGATCATATACACCCCGCGATGGTCCCCTACGTATATATACATTCAGTAATAACATTTTGGTTCCACATTTGCTTTCTTGGTATGGAATTCTGGGATTCTTATATTGTTCTTTTTTTTTTTTTGGTCTATGTAGCATGGCCATGGCCATGGTCACAAGGGAAACACAATCCATTTCTCAGGTCCACTACTTGTTCAACCAAATAAAGTGGATCAAATGCTTAAAGAGCACGATCGTCGTATCCAGGAAGCTGCACGACGAGCAAGGCTCGAGAAGGCAAGAGCAGGCAAAGGCCAAGCTCAAGGGATGCCAAGAACAACCAATTCTTTTTACGTTACTAGTCTGGGATCGCGGTAGTTTGAGAATTATATATACAGTTCTATGTACAGTTCTTGAAGTAATTGTTATTGTTATTTATAGGAAATTCAGTTAAGATGAATATAGCCAAAATAATTATGTGATCTGTTATAAGAAATAGGTAAAACTTGTTTATGCAACATTTTTTCTTCTTTTAGTCATTTGCTCCAATTAAATTGACAGCCTTTTATTCTAATGGAACAAAATTGATAAAAATGATATTATTGACAATAACGTATTGAATGAAATTTGCAGAGTATAAGCAGGCCATGCCTTGAGGAGTTAAGAGTACCCAAAAAGAATAAAAAAAAATAAAGAGCCTCGAAGCAATTAATTGAGATAAAGAACATTGACAATACATCGTGTAGCTATAAAATAAAATAAAACAACTATAACTTTAATTGAATAAAACAACTTATATTTATTGATTATCTCTGTCAAAGTTATATTTACGGAAAAGGGTCAAAAACACTCTTAAACTATCTGAAATAGCTCATATATACCCTTAAACTATATTTTGGCTCAAAACTACCCTTTTCGTCAAACTATTGGGTCAAAAATGCCCTTCTAATTAACGGAAATTGTTAAATGCCATGTGGATGCCACATGAATGCCACATGGCACGCCAATAGGATTCCACTGCCACATATACTAAAAGAAAAGGGGTCAAAAGTACCCTTAAACTATCCGAAATAGCTCATATATACCCTTAAACTATATTTCGACTCAAAATTACCCTTCCCGTCAAACTATTGGGTCAAAAGTGACCTTCTTATGAGCGGAAGTTGTTAAATGCCACATGGATGCCACATTGCACGCCAATAGGGTTCCACTGCCACATTGACTAAATCCCTAAATCTTAATTACTCATGTTCCCCTCATTTCATTATTTTCCAGAAACGATTTCACCCTTTCTCCCTCATTTCGCGGCTAGGCTTTCACAGTTCTCTTCATCGCTGGGTTTCAAAGTGGATATTCTTGGTTGTAGGTTAGTAAAACTTTTTTCTTATTTTATTGTGTTTACAACCACTAAAATCAACTTTGAAACTTAGCTCCGAAGAAAGTTAAGAAACCTTGGCCGCGAAATGACGGAAAAGTTGTGAAATTCTAGCTATCATACTTATAAATCATAAACATAATAAAATAAGAAAAAATATTTACTAACCTACAAGCATGAATATTCACTTTGAAACACAGCCCCGAAGAAAGCTACGAAGCCTTAGCTGATAGGGGAAAGTTGTGAAATCCTAACTATATGCTTTGAAATCATAAACATTATGAAATAAGAAAAAAATATTTACTAACTTACAAGCATTAATATCCACTTTGAAACCCAGTCACGAAGAAAAGTATGAAACTCTAGCCGCTAAATGAGGGAGAACGGGTGAATATATCGTTTCTGGATGAAATGAGGGGTGGGGGGGTGGGAGTAATTAGGATTTAGGGATTTAGTCTATGTGGCAGTGGAACCTTATTGTTATGCAATATGGCATTCACATGACATTTAACATCTTCTGTTAATAAGAAGGGTATTTTTGACCCAATAGTTTAACGTGAAGGGTAGTTTTGAGCCGAAATATAGTTTAAGGGTAAATATGAGCTATTTCGGATAGTTTAAGGGTATTTTTGACCCTTTTTATTTAGTCTACGTGGCAGTGGAATCCTATTGGCATGCCATGTGGCATCCACATGGCATTTAACAATTTCCGTTAATTAGAAGGGCATTTTTGACCCAATAGTTTGACGAAAAGGGTAGTTTTGAGCCAAAATATAGTTTAAGGGTATATATGAGCTATTTCAGATAGTTTAAGGGTATTTTTGAGCCTTTTCCGTTATATTTATTTAGAGAACCGGAAAAGAAAAAATTATATTTATTGATTATCGCTACCATTTAGAACCCAAATATTAAAGATACATCATGTAGATACAAAATAAATAAAACAGCTATAACTTAAAATTTAAATTAAATAAACAGTTATATTTATTGATCATCCTGTTCGAAAAGATAAAAAAGTAAAAAGAAAAAATTGTATTTATTAATTAGCTAGAGAACCAAAAAAGAAAAGAAATAAAAAAGACATATTAGTATGTAAAATTATTTAATATCAGCACTAATAGTGTTGTGGTAGAAAACTCTTTGAAGATATGATTCTAAGCTTTATGCCAGTTTGAGGTATAGCTCCTTTGGGAGAGTCTTACACCAAAACATGAGGATCTTGTGTTTGATCCACGCTCACACCATTTATTTTTCGTTAGATTCCTTTTGCTTTTTTTGGTTTAATTTTCAGTGTGAGTTCAATATATGTTATTTTTCATTCTTAATTTATATGATATAAAAGGAATATGGAGAGTCAACTAATTTTTAATACACATTAAAAAAAATATATTTTAATTATCAATTTATTGTGATTCATATTTTTTAAAACGTCATTTTTGAATAGTATATGTTATTTCTCGGTTCAAATTTATGTGATATATGAAATCAGAAGAGTCAATCAAATATCTTATATGATTTTTAAGTATTTCAATTGTTAATTATTGTGATTTATAGTATAGTTTACCTAACTTTGAATAATATATGTTGTTCCATCTGTTCAAATTCACGTTGCACCGATATAATTGCAAGAAATATTTTAAGTTATTATTGTGATTTGTAGTACTACTAATGTCATTCTAAATATATAATAAAATATTTTCAGTTGTTAAATGTATGTTTAATAGTTATGTGTTTGTGACCTATTATTATACGGCAAAAATATTTTGAGTTATTAATTATTGTGACTTATAGGTATTTAACATAATTTTACAATTTATAATAAAAAAATTTAACTTGTTAATCACTTGATTGTAAAGATTTATAATATCTCAAACGTAATCTTTGAGTATACGATAAATTAAATGGATAATCGTCTGAAAAATACTCCAATTTTGGTCGAATTTGTTGTTGCGATACTAAACTTTCATTAGGATGTATTACCTCCCTGAACTATTTAATAGTATATTTTTTATCTCTGAACTATTTAATAATGTATTTTAAAGGTATATATGTGCCCACGTGGACACATTACTATTTATAATTTTGCATTATTTTTTATGTCCACGTGGACAAATATATATATATGTTTCAAATACGATATTAAATAGTCTGAAGAGGAGAGGTAAATAGATCCTCATAAAAATTTAGTATCTCAACAATAATTTCGACTAAAATTAAGATATTTTTTGGACCCTTATCCCTAAATTAAAATAGAAAGGACAATAACAAAATTTGAACAAAATTAAGAACTTATCGTTTTTCTGATAGCACATAAAGTCAACAAGGTCAGTTACCATTAAAAAACAAGTTCAATTTTATTTAGATCAAATAAATTTCAAATTTCTTTTTTCTTTCCAAAGACGAAAGCTTTTCATCTCTAATATATTTGATTGAATACAATATTATGAATGAAACAATTAACATTTTCAAAAGTTAATTTGCTACAAAATAAAAGTGAAAATAAAAGTGAAAGAAAAAGTTGTGAGACACAAATGAGGGGTGTGTAAAAATCGAATCGATTAATATATTGAATTGAAAATAGTATTATTGGTTTATGGTTATTAGGTTAACTGTTTTTAAACGAGTTTGTCAAGAAAAATTATCGGTTATTAGTTCGATTTTTTGAGTTTAGAATCTTGATTTATTTTTTAAATCGATAACCTATTAAGACGGTAGTAATTTGCTACTTTTTTCATACATAAATATTAAATATTAATGTCAACATACTAGTTACTGTCTATACCCTTTAACCTTTAATTTACACTTCACAATAAGTTTGAACTCACAACTTCACTTTATACAAAACATCAGAACCTAATGTAAAAACCATATTATCTTAATCTTTTTTTACACTTGTATAGTCTTTTTAATGTTAGTTATTTCTATTTTTTTATGAGTATTTATAAAGTTATATTACTGTCTTGTCAAATTGTTGCAGAAGTCGTTTTTCTTTTGATTTTATAAGTATCTTTTTATTGATCAAATCGAATTATCTGAATCGTTAAATACCAAATTCAAAAAATCAACAAAAGATCTTATTAATTACGTATTTCAAAATCGAAAATCGTTAAATCAAATTGATGGGAAGGGGAATCTGACCCACATGCGAAAATCAACTAACTTTTCGGCTGAGGCAACGTAAAAATCATATATAGACAGACTTTTATGTCAAATAATGGAAATGTACAATTGTAAAATAGTCGTATTATAATGGCATAATACATAAATTGAACCCTTAATTTAGTTTTAAATTATAACTTTGATTTTTAACTTTGTTAGTGCACAAATAGACATTTTAAGTATCCAAAACTTAAACAAAAAAATACTCGGATCCTATTTAGCAAAATGCGTAAAACACATCCAAATTAGGCGCGTCAAATGTAAAAATCGAGGGGCCCAACAGTAAAAAACACTGAAATGACAATCAAACTCTCTTTCTAACATTTCAAGAATTTTCCCCTTTTTTTTGCATTATTTGTTGTTCATTGCAAAATGCAAGTGACATTTAATTACTTTTTTGTTATTATTAAAAAAAATATATAATGAAGTTTTTTTTGGCAAGATGGAGTGAGTATACAATTATACAAGTTGAATGCTGTCACGACCCAACCCGATGGGTCGTGACTAGTGCCTATTTTGGACACTCATAAACAAACCTGCTAAGTATAACCAACTGAAACTAAGACAATATGGAATTTAATCAAATCAAACCTACCCCAACGCCAATATATATAAAGTGGATCTGTCTCATAAGGAGTCATAACCATTTAACCGTAACAACATACGCGAGCCGACAAGGCCGCACTATCCAAAGCATAATAGCATACACAAGCCGACAAGGCTGCCCCTGTACACGCGGACATCACAAACAAACCATGTCCAGACCATTATCCAAAACATACATACAACCCACATAATGTCTGCAGACCTCTAAGAGTATAGTAGTGAAACTCGACGGGACAGGGTATTGTCGTACCCATAGATAAGCAAAAGATTACATAGGAAGTTATGTACCCAAACGACTGGGCTCCGGAATAGTGGAGCTCCCCAATCGGCAGAGTAGATATCCTAGGCGGGAGGATCACCGAACTGTGCGTCTACACCTGCGGGCATGAAACGCAGCCCCCCCGAGGAAAGGGGGTCAGTACGGATAATGTACTGAGTATGTAAAGCATAAGGTAAAGATGACAGGATACCAACATGATAAGTCGAAACAAGATATCGCTAACCTTATAAGTGAAAATCATACATATCTTTAACATATAAGGTGCCCAGCTTCCTTAGTAAGGGACTCGGCAAAATAATCATCATATATATACATCATACGTACCCGGCCCTCTAGTGAGGGACTCGGTGAAATAGTCATCACATAATCTCCGTCATCATCATCATTATAACCATCCTCATCACCAATCATATATATAATATACATACCCGGCCCTCTAGTGAGGGACTCGGTGACATATGCAAGAAACTCCGCACGAATATTACTCGGCCCGAGACTCGGTGAAATGATAAATGACTCTATGCACGAGCAGAACATTATGAGCAACCATATGCAATTAAAATCATTTCTTATAACTCAATAGAACAATCAACGTGAACCAGCAAGGAGTATTACCAAAGATTAACGTTTTATCAAGATTATGAACCTTTAACACGATATGAAAACGTAAAATCTCAATGACTCTAAGAAGCACTACCATAGATATGAGAAATCACCATAGCCTTAGATATAGCCGATATATAGAGGAATAGTTTGTGTAGGCAAGAATATACGTCACCTAGACGCTCTAGAAGTAAGTATCAAACCTGTCCGTCATTCGCTCATTTTTAAGAGTCATGCCAAACAAAGAAAGAAAGGATAGCGTTACATACCGTATAGTCGAGCCGCACGTCCAATATTTACTGCCCAATCTATTAATCTATAACAAGCAACAATCGTGCCGCAATTAGATAGACGTCGCGCTTTACTACTTATTGTAAGCTAGCTAATAATCTAACGAAAATCCGGCAGCACTTCTCCTATTTTCCTTACTTCGTCCCAATCCGACAACAACTCAAATTATCCACAGCAATACCAATAACACATATAATCCAACGAATCATATTAAATAGCCCCCTCCCCAAAACAGTTCCATCTCGGCAACCGTATTAACGAAACAACGACACACCGAGCGATAACTCGTTTTATAATTTCGCAACACATCTACCTTATCGTATTCATCCCTTGGAGTATATACCCATAATCACATTAACATATGCATAATGCCAAAACAGAATTTCCCGCATGTTGCTTTAATCAAAACAGTCCAATCCCTAACACGACACCACTAATAATTCGATTATGGTTTCCGTTCGTACTTAGCACATTTAATAACTAAATCAAATTTCCTAAGCTACTGGTCACGCCCCCTTCTTAACATTAATGGTTAATTAACAATAACATTCTAAGAAATTAACACACCAAGCAAAGAGATTACTAACCAAATTCTTTTGTAGTTGCTGGCCGAGAGCTTCAAGTCTCGTTTCAAGACTGCGCTGTCTTCTACAATTAATCTATACCACAAGGGAATTGCTAGACTCCTAGAGCATTTCATCTACCAAGTGTTTGCAAATTTGTTTTTGCTTAAAACATGGGCTGGCCGAGAGTGCATTTGCCTTGAGTGGTGGGGTCCACTTGATTAATTTAATCCTAATCATCCACTAATTACTCCCCCACTAATGTTCCCCACTAAGGCCACTAATTAATTCCCCACTAATGCTAATGACACTACATCAGCCACTATCATGCATTTGCCTTGAGTGGTGGGGTCCACTTGATTAATTTAATCCTAATCATTCACTAATTACTCCCCCACTAATGTTCCCCACTAAGGCCACTAATTAATTCCCCACTAATGCTAATGACACTACATCAGCCACTATCATACTTAATATCACATTTGGAATTAACATCCTTGCCTAATATTTCTTTAATCACTTGGAACTTAAAATAAAATCTCATTCCCCGGACTTACATCGACTAGCTCATGACGCGCACTACGTATAAAAAAATACGAGGCGTAACATCCTTCCCCCCTTAGGAACATTCGTCCTCGAATGTTAAGTTAGCGTTTTACAAAAAAAAATTCCCGCGAGGTCTCCCTAACAGTTATACCTATCAACCTGTATTCTGTAACTTACAGATACCTCACAGAGTCACAACTTACTACATAATCTCGTTTATCAATCAATATAGTCAAGCTAGGAATTGAATTACCTGCATGTACGGGGAACAAGTAAGGATACTTATTCTTCATTTCGTCTTCTGCTTCCCAAGTCATCTCCTCCATATTATCATTTCGCCACAACACTTTGACGGAAGCCACATCCTTAGTACGTAACCTTCTAACCTGGCGATCAAGTATAGCTACGGGTTTCTCCTCATATGACAACTCCTCTGTTACCTGAACATCATCTACAGGGCATACTCTAGAAGGATCACCAATACATTTACGTAGCATCGATACATGAAAGACTGGATGTACCGCCTCCAAATCAGATGGTAGATCCAACTCATAGGCAACGTTGCCTATCCTACGAACAATCTGATAAGGCCCAATGTATCTCGGACTGAGCTTACCTTTCCTGCCGAATCTCATCACACCCTTCATGGGTGATACCTTCAGGAATACCCAGTCACCAATCTGAAACTCCAAATCTCGATGCCGATTATCTGTATATGACTTCTGTTGACTCTGGGCTGCTAATAATCTTTCCTGAATAAGCTTCACCTTGTCAACAGCTTGCTGAATCATATTCGGGCCTATTAACTTATTCTCGCCAACATCAAACCAACCAATAGGTGACCTGCCTTCCTCCCATATAAGGCCTCGTACGATGCCATCTGGATACTAGAATGGTAGCTATTATTATAGGCAAACTCAATGAGCGGCAAGTGGTCATCCCAGCTACCTTTGAAGTCAATAATACAGGCCCGCAACATATCTTCTAATGTCTGAATAGTACGCTCAGCCTGCCCATCAGTCTGAGGGTGAAATGCTGTGCTAAGGTTCACCTGTGTCCCCAATCCCTTCTGAAACGATCTCCAAAAGTTGGCTGTAAAATTGAGCTCCTCTGTCTGATATAATGGACGTGGGAACCCCATGAAGTCTCACTATCTCCCTGACATATAACCTCGCATAATCTTCAGCCGCATAAGTAGTCCTGACTGGAAGAAAATGGGCCGATTTTGTCAGCCTATCTACAATAACCCATATAGAGTCATACTTCCGTTGAGTGCGAGGTAAGCCTGTAATGAAGTTCATATTAATCATCTCCCATTTCCAAGTCGGGATCTCTATCTCCTGTAATAATCCACCAGGCTTTTGATGTTCGATCTTGACTTGTTGACAATTCGAGCACTGAGCAACAAATTCAGCTATGTACTTTTTCATGTCATCCCACCAGTATAAGCATCTGAGGTCATGATACATTTTCGTTGACCCTGGGTGAATAGAATAACGGGCAGAGTGTGCCTCTCCTATAACCTGCCGTCGTAGCCCCGCAATATCAGGTACACACAATCTGCCTTCATATCGTAACACTCCGTCAGGTGTAACCTTAAATGGGGTCTTTTTCTTTTGAAGCGTTGCATCTCTATACTGTGCCAGAATAGGGTCCTCGTACTGGTGTCTCTTTACCTCATCTATGATTGAGGACTCAGCAACCTCTCGAATAGAAACTCCACTATCTTCTGAATTAGCCAGACGAATTCCAAGGCTGGATAGCCGCTGAATCTCCCGAACCATATCCCTCCTTTCTGGTTGTACATCTGTCAAGCTACCCATGGACTTATGGCTGAGAGCATCTGCTACAATATTTGCTTTCCCTGGATGATATAAAATATCAACATCATAATCCTTTAGCAACTCTAACCACCGCCTCTGTCGTAAGTTCAGCTCCTTCTATTTAAAGATATATTGGAGACTCTTATGATCTGTATAGATGTCCACATGGACACCATATAAATAATGCCTCCATATCTTCAAGGCATGAACCACGACTGCTAACTCCAGATCGTGAGTAGGATAATTCTTTTCATGCTTCCTAAGCTGTCGGGAGGCATAGGCTATAACTTTGCCATGCTGCATCAATACACATCCTAGACCAACACCCGAAGCATCACAATAAATAACATAGCCGTCTGGTCCCTCCGAAAGAGTTACGACTGGAGCTGTAGTCAATTTGTCTTTCAATAGCTGGAAGCTTCGCTCACAAGCATCAGTCCACTGGAACTTGGCTGCCTTTTGAGTTAGCCTTGTCAAAGGCGCTGAAATTGAGGCAAACTTTTCTACGAATCTCCTGTAATATCCTGCTAACCCCAGAAAGCTGCGTACCTCAGTAGGTGTCGTAGGTCTGGGCCAAGTCTTTACCGCCTCAATCTTCTGCGTGTCTACCCGAATACCATAAGCTCCAATAATATGCCCCAAGAATGCCACTGAAGTCAACCAGAACTCGCACTTGGAGAACTTAGCATACAACTTCTGGTGCTGAAGCACCCTAAGTACCGTCCTTAAATGGTCTGCATGCTCCTCTTCTGAACGTGAATAGACCAGAATATCGTCAATAAATACAATAACAAACATATCAAGGAATGGTTTAAACACCCGGTTCATTAAATCTATAAACACCGCTGGAGCATTAGTCAGCCCAAAAGACAGCACTCTAAACTTATAATGCCCGTATCGGGTCCGGAATGCCGTCTTTGGAGTATCTGCCTCCCTTACCCGTACCTGATGATAACCTGACCGCAAGTCTATCTTTGAAAAACACTTAGCACCCTGCAACTGATCAAATAGATCGTCAATCCTTGGGAGGGGATACCTGTTCTTTACGGTTACTTTGTTCAGCTGCCTATAATCAATACACATCCGCAGCGACCCATCCTTCTTCCTCACAAACAGTACCGGTGCTCCCCAAGGTGACGTACTAGGCCTGATGAAGCCCTTTTTTAGCAAATCTCTCAATTGCTCTTTCAACTCAGGAGGTGCCATTCTATAAGGAGGTATAGATATAGGTTGGGTATCTGGCAGTACATCTATAGTAAACTCTATCTCTCGTTCTGGAGGAAGGCCTAGAAGTTCCTCTGGGAATACATCGGAAAATTCCTTAACTACCGGGACTGATTGAAGAGTCGGTGCCTCTGCCTTTATGTCATGCACCCGAACCAGATGATAAATATAGCATTTTCTAACCATCTTCCTGGCCTTAAGGTATGAAATAAAATTACCTTTCGGCGATACTGTACTCCCCTTCCACTCTATAATCGGTTCCCCTGGATATTGAAATCGAACTATCTTTCCTCTGCAATCAATATTAGTATAACAAGCAGCCAACTAATCCATGCCCATGATAATATCAAACTCAATCATATATAACTCTATTAGATCTGCTATGGTACGACAACTATATATAACCACTGAACAATTCTTATATACTCGGGTAGCTATGACAGAATCTCCTACAGGTGTAGCTACCTCAAATGGTTCTATCAACTCAGACTTTATTCTGATCCTACTAGCAACGAAGGGGGATATAAATGATAAGGTGGAACCTGGGTCTATCAATGCATACACACTTCGGGAGAGTGATAATATACCTGTGATCACATTAGGTGACGCCTCCTGATCCTGCCTACTAGTCAAAGCATATATGCGGTTTGAGGAACCGCTAGAATTGGGAGCTCCACCACGACCTCTACCACGGTCTGCTGGCGCCTGAATACCCTGCCCTGTAGGGCGCATAGCCACAGAAGAAGATGAACCAGCAACGGACCCAGTAGGCTGTGCCATACCACCGGCACTACCTCTAAAGGGACACTCCCTCATAGTATGACCCTGACGGCCGCAAGAAAAACACGCACATGTAGTCCAATGACATTCCCCAGGATAGGACCTACCACAGCGAGAACACCGAGGCAAAGGTGGCCTCGACTGGCTCAAACCCCTGCCCATCTGTGACCCTGCCGCCCTAGAGCTCTGACCAGTTTCCGAATATCCCGTACGATCGAACCCCCTACCCATAGAACGTGGGGGTGCACTCTGTGCTGGCTGGGAAGAAAATCTAACATGCTGTTGAGACTGCCCGCCTGGAAACTCGTCAGGAGAACCTGCTGATCTAGCCCTCTTATGCTGGCCTCTATTATAATCTCTATCTGGCTGACATCCCTGGTGCCGATCCTCTACCCCTGTGCATATGCCTGCACCCGAGCAATGTCCATACCGGGCTGAAGAGTCACTGCCATACAACCGTCAATTAGATAACGATCCAATCCCATCACATAACGATGTACCCTGTCTGCCATATCAGCCACAATAGTAGGCGCATGCCTATCCAATGAATCAAACTCGAGGCTATACTCTCGAACACTCCTGCCATTCTGCCTCAAACGCAAGAATCTATCGACTCTAGCTCGCTTCATCTCTGGAGGCAGGAAATGGCCCTGGAAAGCCTCCAAAAAATTCATCCCATACCGCTGGAGGAGCACCCTCACCCCTAGATAACTCCCAAGACTCATACCAATTAATAGCTACATCCCGCAAACGATACGTAGCCAACTTAACTGACTCGGTCTCCGAAGCCTTGATTATCCTCAATGTACGCTGCATCTGACGAATAAACTCTTGCGGCTCATCCTGGGGCCTTGACCCAAAGAATTCTGGAGTATTACAACTTAAGAAGTCACGAGCCCTTAAGCTATGAGATCTGTCCGCATGATCAACTCCTACTCCATGCCTGCGAGCCTGACCTGCCACTAATCTAGTCAGCAACTGAACCGCATCTCTCATGGCCCTATCCTCCGCCCCTGGCTGAGGAGCTGGAGGTTCAGGTGCTGGGGCCTCGGGGGATGGTGGCGGTGTAGCAAAGCTCTCCGACTGGAGTACAATACCAGGCATAGACTGGGCACGGGCCCTAGTAACTCTTTGGGTCTACCGATTTGCCCTTCTGGGCAGCTGTCGCTTTCTTTGGAGGCATAGCTGAAAACACAGGGATTCATTAGAGAGGGATTATGCTGTTAATATAGCTCTATCGCACGATCTAGAATATGAAGAAAGGATGACATCCTAAATGTCCTGTAGCTTCCTGTTTATAGATGTGGTGCACTACACACCGATAAACAAGACTCTACTAGACACGCTCTGTAGACACTTCCGAGGAAGAACCGCTCTGATATCACTTTTGTCACGACCCAACCCGATGGGCCGTGACTAGTGCCCGTTTTGGACACTCATAAACAAACCTGCTAAGTATAACCAACTGAAACTAAGACAATATGGAATTTAATCAAATCAAACCTACCCCAACGCCAATATATATAAAGTGGATCTGTCTCATAAGGAGTCATAACCATTTAACCGTAACAACATACGCGAGCTGACAAGGTCGCACTATCCAAAGCATAATAGCATACACAAGCCGACAAGGCTGCCCCTGTACACGCGGACATCACAAACAAACCATGTCCAGACCATTATCCAAAACATACATACAACCCACATAATGTCTGCAGACCTCTAAGAGTATAGTAGTGAAACTCGACGGGACAGGGTATTGTCGTACCCATAGATAAGCAAAAGATTACATAGGAAGTTATGTACCCAAACGACTGGGCTCCGGAATAGTGGAGCTCCCCAATCGGCAGAGTAGATATCCTAGGCGGGAGGATCACCGAACTGTGCGTCTACACCTGCGGGCATGAAACGCAGCCCCCCCGAGGAAAGGGGGTCAGTACGGATAATGTACTGAGTATGTAAAGCATAAGGTAAAGATGACAGGATACCAACATGATAAGTCGAAACAAGATATCGCTAACCTTATAAGTGAAAATCATACATATCTTTAACATATAAGGTGCCCAGCTTCCTTAGTAAGGGACTCGGCAAAATAATCATCATATATATACATCATACGTACCCGGCCCTCTAGTGAGGGACTCGGTGAAATAGTCATCACATCATCTCCGTCATCATCATCATTATAACCATCCTCATCAACTATCATATATATAATATACATACCCGGCCCTCTAGTGAGGGACTCGGTGACATATGCAAGAAACTCCGCACGAACATTACTCGGCCCGGGACTCGGTGAAATGATAAATGACTCTATGCACGAGCAGAACATTATGAGCAACCATATGCAATTAAAATCATTTCTTATAACTCAATAGAACAATCAACGTGAACCAGCAAGGAGTATTACCAAAGATTAACGTTTTATCAAGATTAAAATCATATGCAATTAAAATCATTTCTTATAACTCGTTTCAAGACTGCGCTGTCTTCTACAATTAATCTATACCACAAGGGAATTGCTAGACTCCTAGAGCATTTCATCTACCAAGTGTTTGCAAATTTGTTTTTGCTTAAAACATGGGCTGGCCGAGAGTGCATTTGCCTTGAGTGGTGGGGTCCACTTGATTAATTTAATCCTAATCATCCACTAATTACTCCCCCACTAATGTTCCCCACTAAGGCCACTAATTAATTCCCCACTAATGCTAATGACACTACATCAGCCACTATCATGTATTTGCCTTGAGTGGTGGGGTCCACTTGATTAATTTAATCCTAATCAGTCACTAATTACTCCCCCACTAATGTTCCCCACTAAGGCCACTAATTAATTCCCCACTAATGCTAATGACACTACATCAGCCACTATCATACTTAATATCACATTTGGAATTAACATCCTTGCCTAATATTTCTTTAATCACTTGGAACTTAAAATAAAATCTCATTCCCCGAACTTACATCGACTAGCTCATGACGCGCACTACGTATAAAAAAATACGAAGCGTAACAAATGCTATTTGAGTTTGAAGGCATTTTAATTAGATATCAGACTGCTACTCAAACTTGACAAAAATCTCTAAAAAATTCTATCAGACAATTTATCAAACACTTTAAGTGCACCATTTCACTTAATAATTTTTAGCACTGTAAGTTCATTTTTAGCCTCCAAAAGTTCATAATTGCAGTTCTCTTCACTATGACAATCACAATACACTAAGCACCCTGTTTTTTCCATTAAGTATTTGACAACTTAAAGCACAAATATACTTCAAACTAAAAAAAAGAAGGAGAAGTTCATTGATTCTCATGTCTTTCCATATTTATGGGCTGCTCTGAAATAATTTTACAATAAAAACATTAGTTTCCTCTAGAGATTCTCATATTAGTTTGAACATTTGACCAACAATATGCAGATTCTTGTTTGTAAAATGTTGAATCTTGGTATCTTGACTAAATTGAGGAAGAAGAATGAATAACCCGTAAATGAAATTTCACCAAATATCTTGAACAATTTTTTCTTTGATTTGAATATAAGGGGCATGGATTTCAGATAAGGAATTTTTAAGAGAGAGAAGAGAAGAGGTACTAATTTTTTTTTTCCTAAAAATGAATTTGTTTTCACTTTCACCTTATTCTATATTATAATTTATTTTTATAATTTTAAAAATCTAGGTGTATTTATTTTAGTTAGTTGGCAGCAACTGAGTGGTTTACTTTTCCACATCAGAGCATGTGTGTAACACGCGTTTTGCTTGAAATATTCGCGTGTTTTTTTGTTTAAATTTCGGATAGTTAAAGTGTTTCTTTGTGCACTATCAAAGTTAAAGGTCAAAGTTATAATTTGAAGCTAAGTTAAAGGTCCAATTTATGTATTATGCCTATTATAATACTCTCTTCCTTTCGAAATAAGTGAATTGTTAAGTGGCACTGCACATTTATGAATAAATATCATTTTTCACTTTTATTCTTTTAGTTTTTCTCAAATTATTCTTAAAAATATAATTGAGTAAATAACTCTCTATAAATTATCACTTTAAAGATATAATTGAGGGGCAAAAATGGAAAAAAAAATTCAACAACTCTCATTAACTTTGAACAATTCACTTATTTTGAACTTTGAAAAAGGGTTCAACAATTCATTTACACTAAAAACCTATAAATTAATATAAGCGGGATCATGAAATATTATTATTTTACAGAGATATTATTTAATCGATAAATTAATATTTATTAATTTAAAGAATGGTTTGAGATTTGATGAAGGGTAATTTTAATTATATCAAATCATTGTATCTTACTAATTTATGTATTATATTTATAAATTTCACTAAAAAATATTATACATAAAGTATAACGAATACATCAAAATCATTGTATTTTACTAATTTCAACCTTGTGACGTTGTGATAATAAGATCTTTCAAGATGTATTATCGAACAAATTTTATCGTAGGATATAGAAGGCTATGAAGTGGAACAAACTGATCCAGCAACGATCAATATTTTGGATGCTATCAACTTGCAATCCCTGCTTGGACAACAAACGTTCAGCAAAAGACAATAGCAAATTAATTTCGACACTATAAAATTCGTTCAGGAGAATCTTAGAGAATCTGAATGAACCTACCTGTGAAAACGTCATTCATGAATTTGAGGTCATGATTAATGATCTCGGTTACCACAATAAATAGATGTCAATAACCTGTTGGATTATCCGGGCGAAAGTGATACATGTTCACAGGTCCGGAGCTTAGAAGAAATTGTGGATACCATCGAAAAAAACAATGTTGATGATGAAGTTGAAAATGATACTATACGTTTGGATCCAGTTACGCGTAAGGAACACTAATCGCATCTAGAACTCTTTACAATTTTATGGTGAAGTTCGAAAAGACAACACCAGAGCTCTTGGATGCAATAAGAAAAGTTAGAGATGAGCTTAAACTAAATTTAAATTTTAAGAAAAATAGAACACAATAGAATCATATTTCACTAAATTGTCTCAGATATATTTGTACTTTTAAAGAATTATTAATTTATGATATTAGTGGGACCATATATTTATATAGGGGTCTTTTGAAAATATATTATCTTATTATCTTATCAAAATTGATGATTTTTCATTGGCCCAAATCGAGACCGGAGGAAAATATTATTTTAGAGAGACAATTAATTTATAGAGATTTTACTATATTTTGAAATGAATGGAGTAGTGTTTAAGCATAACAATGAAAAAATAATACACATATTATCCCTGGCTAGAGAAACAAGCATATCGTCCAACACATGCTTCCAAGCTGCTTATATATAGTAGAATATATATTGTTCAAGGATAATGTTTTTCGAGAAGTTAATTTAAGAAAAACTTTTTCTTTAGCCATTACTACAGTAGTAGTAGAGTTGAGGTGCCTGTTTGTAGTGCCCGTCAATTTTGTTTGCCACCAAATTTGTCTCAACGACTATAGCAACAATCACTTCATTACTCTCAACAAGATTGGCTTGGACATCACTTTGCCCTTCCTGCTTTGAGTCCTGCTCTTTTCTTTGATAGCACTTGGCTACTCTGTGACCAACTTTTACACAAACAAAACAAGAGCCCTTAAATTTTTGAATTTGAATCTCCGGCTTGTGGAATTGATTTTTCTTCTTCATAAGTTCCTTTTTTGAGACTTTCTTATGTTTGCCTTTGAACCTGTCTTTTCACAACAATACCAGAAGATTCAACAAGATTAGTTTTAGAAAAATTAAGAGAAAGTTCTTACATTTTATCTTTGAGACGGTTCGCCTCTTCAGTCCTCATGTGACTAGTAAGTTCTCCGAGGATTAAATTCTTTTTCTTATGTTTTAATTGATTTCTATAATCACTCCAAGATGGTGGAAATTTTTCAAGAAGAACATTAGCCTGAAATATCTCACACATCTTCATGTCCTTGTTGAGATCATCAGCAGTCAAGTTCTCATATTCATGAACTTTTTTCATTATTGACGAATTATTAACCATTTGGAATTTAATCCATTGTCCAACAATATATTTGTTCTTTCCTGCATCATCAGCACCATATTCCTTTTCCAAAGTATCCCATATTTATTTAACAGATTTATAGGTTACAAATAAATCAAATAAAGGATTAGTCATGTGATTTAGCAAATGCCCTCTCTCAGTTTTGTTATCCTTTTCAAACTTCTTTTTAACAACATCATCAACATTTATAACATTTCTAGAATCAGTAATGGTGTTAGAACCATTCATAGAAGGTTCTTTAAATAAAATATAATCAACTTCTAATTGTTCAAACAAAATTGTAAGTTTTTGTGACCATCGTTTAAAATTTTTTCCATCCAAAGGCTAAAGTTTTGACAAATCATTAAAATTTTTGTTCAAAAAAATAGTCATTTATCAATATTGTATGTTAGAAAATCGCTTTCAAATTGTTGGGTAAAATATTATAATATTGATATTAGATTGGAATTATAAAGTAGTAAAGAACTTATCACAAATACTATGTCGTGGCAAGCCACTGCCTTGAAAGTAATTTTGGCTAGACTCCAGTGCAATTCGTTGTAGCGGGTCGCTCCCCAAGGTTCCACAATTACTCTCAAACACGTGCACTCGTGGCTAAGAGTTTGGAGGTTGCCAAAAACCAATTGCCCAAAAATATTCAAAGAATAAGATGAAAGGAGAGAAATATTTTTCTTTTCCTTTTGGTTGATGTAATGTAACTTATGCTCACAAAATGTCATGATTATATAGATATTTCAAGAGGAGGAGTTTCAAATAGAAGAGTTAATTTTTTTTTCCATTTAATTTGAGAAACGGTTTGTCAAGATTAATGGCATTAAAGGCCATTATTTCACTTTTACAGAAATCCTTTGTTTGTCTATTGGAACAGATATGTTTTCTTTTTTAAACGTATTGTTGTTATATCTTTGCATTAGACTTAATTAACATAGTTAGAATTAACTCAACTATAGTATTAACTCAACAGATAGTAGAGTGATAGGTCTCATTTGGATCTGAATCTGAATGCACATTTGAATATCAAGATTAACATTAAGATTAAGATGTTAGGATCTGAATGATTGTCTGAATATTTAGATGTAGTTTCTAGGTCTGAACATTAAATCATTACATAATATTTTTTTTAAAAAAAAATTAGGAATTAGACACTATATCAAGAAAAGTTATAATCCAAACCAAGAATACTTCTTTTAAAAAGTTGTTTCAAAATTAAGATTATAACCTACCCCTAAAAAAGATGATTTATTAGTTTTCTCAAGAAACAAAGATAGCTTTTTCCAAAGAAGTTTTGACAACAAACGAATTGTGACAAGAAGAGTTCTTCATAAATATCAATTCACTCAAGAATATTTTATATATTAAAAACATTATATAAATACTTGTAAAACGTTATGAAAACTTACTTATTCAAAAGAAAAATATCATAGTTGGTTGAAAAATGAGAGAAAGAAACTTGAAACTTGTCCAAAAGAGAAGCAAGGAAGAAGACACTCTGATTATGAAAGAACTCTTATTACTTTGGTAGAGTTTGAATGGTATTAAGACTCTATTATTGATCTGATTCATTCAGACTAATTAAGACCATTAAGAGGTTTTTTTAAAAGAAACAAATAGACTTAATGGAATGAATCTTAATGATTAAGATTCAGACCTAAAAATTAAACGCATTTAATGTGCTGAATCTAAATAATTAAGATTCAGATCCCAATTAAGTGCAAACAAATGAGGCCTTAGCATGCTAACCCTTACCTCGAGGAGGTAGATCAAAACCCAAAACGAGGTAGAACATTAATTATACATAGTGTAGATTAAAGAACTCGAAATAATTAATTGTGAACTCGATCTCAAAATAGGATTAGAGAACTCGGAGTAATCAATTGTGAAAAAGAACATTTTAATAACATTGATGTGAAATCAACAAAATAAAATAAAAGAAATAGAACTTTAATTAAATAATAAAAATTATACTTATTAAATATGTAGCACCAATGGTCCAGCAGTAGAGTACTACCATGACACATTAGAGACCCATGTTTAGTTGCGCTCAATTCTCGACTAATATAATTTGCAGAACTATCGTTAGACTAAAGATCTGAAAATCACGTGTTCTATCCATATTCAACGTACTTATTTTCAGTTATCTTTCTTTTGCTTTTCTTGATTTAGTTTATTTGTTTCCTCATTTTTTGAATATTAGGAATTTTACGTTTGTGTATCATTATAATACAAAATACTCAATCAACTATATACTTATATATATAGTATAAATATAAGTGTTCGCACGGATTCAATATATGTTACTTGTCAATATCAATTTATGTGATACAAATGAATTTGAAGTGTTAACTTAGTTATTTATACGTGTTTTTTAAAAATAATTTAAGTTGTTAATTTGTTGTGATTTTATATCATTTTAAAAAAATATATATGTTATTTCTCCAGTTCAAATTCATGTGACACATATGAAATTAGGAAATTCAACCAAATTTCTTATATGATTTTTAAGTATTTTCAATTGTTAAATATTGTGATTTATAGTATTGTTTATCTAACTTTCAATAGTGTATGTTGTTTCCATTTGTTCAAATTCAATTGGCATGGATATAATTGCAGAAATATTTTAAGTTGTTATTTTGATTTATAGTACTTTTAATATCATTCTAAATATATAATACAATATTTTAAGTTGTTAAACGTATGTTTAATAGTTCTGTCTTTGTGGCTTCTTATTAGATGGTAAAATATTTTAAGTTATTAATTATTGAGATTTATAGTGTATTTTATATAGTTGTCAAATTTATAATAACAATATTTTAATTTGTTAATTAAAATGATTTATAGTATCCTAATTGTTATCTTCGAGTAGACGATTTAAAAACAAAAGTAAGAAGAATAAATTTAAATAGAAAGGACAATAACAAATTTGAAAAATATTTAATTACGTCACATTTTTGTGATAGCACATAAATCCAACAAGTTTACTTACCATTGAAAACAATTTCAATATTCAAATTTCTCTCTCACTCTAAAGACAAAAGCTTTCATTTCTAATATATTTTATTGAATACAATATTTTTATAAATGAAGTGATTAACATTTTTCAAAAGTTTATTTGCCACAAAATGAAAGTGAAAGAAGAAGTTGTGATACAAAAATTAGCTATAGGGTCGTGTAAAAGTTGAATTAATTAATTAATTAAATTCAAAAAAATGTTATTGATTTTATAGTTATTGGGTTAACGATTTTTTAATAATTTTATTAAGAAAAGTTATTGGGTTATCAGTTTAATTTTGATTTTTTGTGTAAATCGATAACCTATTAAGACGATAGTAATTTGTTGCTTTACCTGTACATAAATATTAAATGTTAATTTCAATATTTTACTAGTTACTTTCTTTGCCTTTAGCTTTCAATTTTTACTTTACGGTGACTTCGAGCTCACGGCTCAAAATCTGAAGTAAGAACCCTATTATTCTTAATTTTTCTTTACACTGGTATGATTATTTTTTTTCATGTTAGTTAATACTATTTCTATTTTATGATTATTTATAATGTTACATAATTGTCTTGCCCTATCAAATTATTGAAGAAGTCATTTTTTTTATTTTGTATGCATTTTCTTATTGGTGAAATCAAAAAAATTGAATCGCTAAGAATCAAAATCGATAAATCGAAAGTCAATAAAAAAATATCTTAATAATTTAATTATTGACTAGCATATTTCAACCAAAAATTAATAATATATAATATCAAACTGAATCATCGATGCGCAATCTTAACCCATAACAATAATAATACACATATTATTTGGCTAGAAAAGCAGACATGTCATAAACACCTGCTTTCCTAGCCGCTTATATATAGTAGAAAAAATAAATATATACTCGTCTAGTTTCAGTTCATGTGAGAATTTTCACTTTTTAATCTGTTGCAAAACAAATAAATGACAACTTCCTAAATTTTAGAATAATTTGACACAATTTTCTTTTTATTCTTGTTGGAAAGTTTTTATAGAAACACATATATCATGGCAATGGAATATTTGCGTACGATCATAAGTTTCAAAAATCTTTATTTATTTATGGAAAAAAGTTTGATATACTCCTCGTTATGAAAGTGACTCATATATACCTTTATTATTATACAGACGACTCACATATACCCCTATTGTTACAAAATGAGCTCATATACCCTTCATTTAACGGAAGTGAAAAAATTAGTTTTAGATTTATATTTTTAACTTTTAATTTTCTTAAAAATTATTTAGGGGTGTATCTGATTCTTCTAGCAAAGTTCAAGGTATATTTTAATCTTTTTCATACATAAATCATTTTTTGACTTCTTTTATAATTATTTGAGTTTCTTATCCTTATTTTTTTCTTTCTTTCTTTAGTGTAAAGAAAAAAATTCAAAACTATTTTTTGTGGCTCTATTATAATTTAAAACTATATTTTTTGTCTATATTATAATTTAATTTTTGTATTTGAAGAAAAAAATTTAGTCATCTATAATAAGTTTTACAAGAATATTAGTGAAAACATAAATAAATTTGACCATCAAAATAATAAATCTAAATTAGTCATTGAAACAAAAAAAAAGACAAAAAAATATGTTTGAGGGGGATTAAATATAGCCAAATGGGATTATATTTTTTTAAAAATAAAAAATTAAAAATTAAACCAAAGTTAGTTTTTTTTATTTCCGAGAGAAAAAGGTATATGTGAGTCATTTGTATATCAGGTCTAAATGACAAATTTGAGGAGTATACCAAAACTCTTTTCACTTTATTTATTTATTGAAATTATATTTACTCAAACTTGGCTGCATAAACTAAAACGACGAGAGTACCTGAAGTCAAAAATATAAATCCGAATAATCCTAAGGGCAACAACTTAAAGGTTGCAAGGTGCAACAAAGAGGGTTACGTTTCTCATATTATAAGTACCCTCCACCTCCAACTCTAAAGTTATTAAGTTCAAGTCACCAAGATATCAAATTTCTCAAAAAACAAAAAGATTGTGGCACTACTAAAACCATATGTTTTTTCCATCATGAATCAATGAAAAATTTGTGTTATAGAACACTATTTCCTGTTATTTCTATCGAACCAACTCATTTAAAGAAATGAATTCTTACTTAAATACTAACTTTTTAAAAAAAAAATCATGTGAAAATGTTGCTATTAATTTTTCGTTCCTTATTGATTCAATTAAAATATTTATAAAAATAACTATCTAGCATTTTTTAGGTAATAAAATTCAATAATACTATTTTTTTAGTTGTGAATTCGAATCACCAAGATTTATATTTATAAGGTGGACAGAATCTTAAGGAATCTCTGTAAAGGAAAAGAATAATAATGTTTTCTAAGCTTGATTATAACTTTTATTTATATATAAATAATTAAGAAGATAAGATCCAAGTGTTTCCCACTCATCATTATTTACTTAATCCTAATTAACATGCTTATAGTTATCCAAATTAGTACTTAAACCACTTAGCAAACTCATGAGTGACTAAGTCTGTCATTATGCTACTGGCCTTTCAGGTGGAAAGAGTTAAAAAAAGAATTAGTAAAAATCTTTTACTGTTACTTTCAGTTCTGGAAGTAATGATTTGCAATTATTTTTTTTTTGGGTTTTCAACACTTTTCACTATGTTCAACACTTTTTACTATTAATTTTTATTTTTAATAAAGTACAAAAGATGTTAAAGTGGATAACTAATATAATTATAAAAATTTATATTTTTTATCATAGGTAAATTTTTCTATAGAAATTTTAACACATAATTTATTCTTGATAGAAATTGAGCCCCCGAAATTTGGGGCCTAAGGCAAAAGCCTTATTTCCCAAAGCGCGTATAGAGTCAGTCCTGGTGAAATTACACGAAATATGTTATTGAAGATGTTTGTTGTAATTCGACACTCATAGTAAAGTTCAACTAGACTTGAACTCGCTTAAACAAAAATGAATTCATGCACACGAAAATGAATTTACCCTCACCCCATAACTTTCACTCCCAATACATTATGATATAATCTATAGTATTATTAAATTCATTTTAATTCGTTTAAATTTAGTCTAAATCGTTCATTTGCGATTCCAAAAAAAACCTTATCTACCTTTTTTTTTCTTCTAATTTTTAATGTTGCTTTCATAAATGTTGGCATAATAAGGCAACACGTAGGATTAAGAGCGACAAATATAATTAATTAAATTTGTTTGATTGCTTCTTATCATCATAACCCACTTAATTAATTGTTTTTCATCATCTAAAGTCAATAAGTTTCCTTATTGGTTTAAAATCTTGCAACTTGTTTCTTCACATTTTTTGTTTTTTTCCACTTATCCAAAAAAATAATGTTATTTATTTATTTTCATTAACAATTAATAATTTTTGAAAAGTGATATTGCTTAAATAATAACTTTAGATGGAAAGTGCAAGTTAATTGTCTTATAATTTTAACTCTTTTTGACTACTGCTCACATCGTTTTATTCTAATTATTTTTTCTAACTTTAGGTTTGTATTAACACTTAATCCAAATAAATAAATAAGCATAATTTACATAGGTTATCTAATTAATGAACAATAATATTAGCATACAAAACTATAACTAGTGTGCTATGTTGAAATGAATAACTCTTGAATGAGTTTTAGTATACCTAGTAAGCATAGGGAATATTTATATTTTAGGGTTTCCCTAATAATATCTAGGGCAACTTTCACATATAGCAAATAAAAAATTCATATTTTTATGCTATAGCAAAGTTTGCATAATTGCGCTCCATAGCAAACATAGAAATTGTATAATTCGCTATACATATACAATTGAAGCGAATTGTATAAAACGAAGTGTATAAAACGAGAAAGAGAAAGACACTTGGGCAGAGAATTGTATAAAAACAAAGTGTATAAAACGAATTGTATGATTATAAGTGTATAGAACGATTATATACAATTTGAATTTGTATAAAATGAGAAAGAGAGAAAGACAAAAGAGACTTGGGCAGGGAATATACAATACAATCAAATTGTATAAAACGAGAAAGAGAGAAATTAAATACAATTTGAATTTGTATAAAACGAGAAAGAGAGAAAGGCAAAAGAAACTGGGCAGGGGAGTATTTTTATTGTATAATTATAAGTGTATAGGACGAAAATATATGTACTTGCATGTGTATATACAATTTTCTCACGCTTTATACAAACAGAAACGCAATTTATACATTTCGCTTCTGTTTGTATAAGTGAGAAAGGCGAGGGTGGCGAGCGAGATCTGAAAGAGGGAAGAGAGGGGAACAAAATATATGTATTTATACCATTTCCTCTGCTTTATACAAATAGAAACAATTTTTATACACTTGTGTTTGTATGAAAAGTGAGAAAGCGAGCGAGAGATTGGAGCGAGAATGGGAGAGTGGCGAGCGAGATTTTTGGGAGAGAGGCGACTGGCAAATTTTGGCAAACGTTTGCTATGGAGCACAACTAAATCAAGCCCTAGCTACTCCATTTATTTTAAATTATTAGTTTGCTATTATATATAATTATCCCTAATATCTAAGCCTCCTTACCCTGTGAAATTTATAATTTTAAAAATCAAAAACAAGTTACGTGAATAAAACTGATATTAGTGTAGCAATTTCTCACATTTAAATAACAACTAATCAACTAGATTTTCTCTAGTTTGACTTTTTAAAGTTATATATAGTTGTATCAGCTATGAGTGTTAAATATGGCCCAAAATTTGATCGTTCACTCAATTCACCTAAAATTTTATGGATTAGACATAAGATAATTTTATATTGGTTCATGTTAGGGTTGGTCAGGTCCCTAGGTCAAGATCGAGGGTCAAGTCTTAGGTCTCGAGTCCAGAGTCAGGCTTGGATCCCGACTATCGTGTTGAGTCCCAAGTAAGGGGTTGGAGATCGAGTCTCGAGTCTTCGCTTTTGGGTCGAATTCGGGGTTTATGTTTTGAGTTAGGCTCGGGGATTCAGGGGCGGATCAACGTGTAAAGGTGGGGTGCACGTACATCCGTTAACTAGAAAAAAAAACGTGTATAAATATATATATATATATATATATATATATATATATATATATATATATCTTGAGAAATTGATAGAATAATGAACATAATAAATAGTGCACTCTTTAAAAACATTGATCTGCTCTGGATCTGCTGGTAGAAATGAGGAAATACCTCCCTGCAGACTCAAGTTTGATCCTGGTCAACAACTCTTTTTATTACAAAGTCAAGCGTCCATTAAACACTTCGCTTATGCTGGTGCACCCATACTCTTTAAATCTTGGGCTCTGTTCTGCGAAAATTAGGTCCCAAATCATGACTAAGGTCGGGACAAATCTAGAGAATTGGGTCAGACTCGGTTCTCGAGTCTCATGTTCCAAATGTCGGGTCGACGCTTGATTCAAGGGTCTCAAGTTAGAATAAGTGAAATATTCAAAAAATTGGGTAGATCATGACCCAACTAATAAAATTTAATCTATTTTAGCTCAAGCTAAGTAGGTTTTGAGCTGATTTTGTCTCGATCTATTTATTAACTCAATTCATTTAACTTGCTAAATTCAATTCAATCCGTTCATTTAATACCTATTCGATCAATATTACTTTGATAAGAATATGCTAAAGCATTTTATGGAACCCAGCTAGGAAAAAAAATAGAAACCACTCACATGATAGTTGATGCTTCTAAGATACCAGTATCATAGTATACTAATTAAATACACAAATAGTAACAAGTAGTACTATGTATTATTATAGCATATTGAGTAGGTGAAATGAAAATTAGCTGGAAAAGTCATCACTCATTAAACTAAACAGAATATGCTAAAAGCATTTTTAATTAATTTATGGAATTAACAACCTAGGGTCCAATTAGACAAAAAAAGAGAAAAATAGAAGCCGCTCATTACACACTAGTGTTATATAGTTTAATCTTTAATGATGTATTAATTAATGAATTACTACAATTGATTGTACAATTGTGCACGATAGTTCTGTTTTTGACGTGACATATTAATTTAAATGATTATATTATAAATGTTTTTCTCATTTATTTGGATGAATGTATGAAAAAAATAATGCATGCATAAACAGTATTTGATAATTTTTTTCGACCTATGTATACCAAATGCGATCATTAGTTATAGTATATTTTATTGTGTATTACTAATATCATAGATTTCTAAGTATTAGTAATGCAAACGATTTTATTGCATGTATTAACATTGCTAAAGATCTAACTATCCCTCAAACCCCTTTTTACATCTTTCCATCATTATTTTGGAGGTGTCTTTGTAAATAATTTTTTTATGCAATGCATGTTATTTTTAATGCACCAAATCAAACAATGCATAAACATAATATGTATATAATTAATACAAGTATAAGTAATACAAGTATTACTAATACATTGTATTTAGCATTATTATTGTTCTTAATTTTTTCTATTAGATTATACATAAAAATTTATTAAAAGCAATTCACTATAGCAAAAATAACTTTTAGCAACAATAATATGCACATTAACAAAGAGTGTTATAATCATTTTTAACGTTAGTTAATTATCATTGGATTCAATTTCACTATAAATTTTAAATATAAATATCACTAATAATTGTCATTAATTAATTATCGTAATATAATGAGGTAACAGTAGTAAAATATTAATAAATATCAGAAGCTACTATTTCCTATATTCTCCACATTGTCCGAATCTCTTAAGAATAAACTCTATTATCACAAATTTCAAGTCAAAAACTTTATGGAAACTAAATCTATAGTTGTAGGCCAAATATTACACACTTACCATATATATCATACTATATAATAATAAGTTAATTAATCACATCCCATAATGATAATTAACATACCAAATAAATATGGAGATGTGAAAATTGATACCCAATATGTGCGTAGGATTATTCGTCCACGTGGATCAAGTGGGTCCCAATGTTGAGCTTTATAAGAACACAGCAACTTACCACAAAAAAAATATCATAGGACTAATAGAATCGAACAAATAATTAAATTACTAGTATAGTTAAGATGGCCGCAAAGAATTCAGATGAACCTGAAGGCCTTTATGAGTTAACTTTTGGGTTCACACACGAAGGGATTGAGTTTCAATCATGTGAAAAGTCGTTAAAATCAAATATTAGTTATAGTAGCGAAGAGATATCGATGGACGAAGAGGATGAAAATGTTAACGATAGTGAAGAAAATAAAGCGTTTTGGGCATCACAAGAAGAGCTTCTTAAGGTAAATTAAATCAAGTACTACACTTTTTTGTGTTTTTGAATTACTATTTAATTAATTTTGTTTTTGTTGTTTAATTACCAAATTTTATTTCGTTTTTAGACAACATTGTGTAGGACAAGTTCTTTTGAGTCAAAAGTTAGAAAAGCAACAAAAGAGGCTTTAAAAGAGTTGAAATTCACAAGTTTCAAATGTAGCTGCCGGAAAATGGTATCCGATGGTTGCCGGAAATGTATGCAAAGAGAAATCTCCGATCGACTTACAAACCAAGGTTATAATTGCTTCATTTGTAAGTCAAAGTGGAAAAGAACATCCAAAATACCTTCAGGTATATTATTAAGTAGCAGAATAACCTTGTTGTCACAATCCATTGAGATTCAATTCATTAGTATTATTCTGTTCGGGCCATAGGCCCAAGAGGACAAAAAGTGCTCTAATTTTGATATGTTTTTTTTTTTTCTTTTTAAAGGTGAATATACATACATGGAAGTGGTGGCAAACGCAAATTCAGAAAAAGGAGAAATAAAGGTGATTATAGAATTAAATTTTCGAGGAGAATTCGAAATGGCACGTGCAAACGAAGGGTATAATCGTCTAGTGGAAAAGTTGCCGGAAGTATACGTCGGAAAAATCGAAAGGCTTCAAAATTTAATAAAAATATTATGTTGTGCTTCTAAAAGATGCATGAAGGAAAAAAAAATGCATATGGCTCCATGGAGGAAGCACAAGTACATGCAAGCTAAATACCTCGGCTCGCCGGAAATTAAGTCGGAGACAATTATTCCGGTGAATAATTTCCGGCGATTGCCAAGGCCAAGTGGTTCAATGCTCACTTTTGATTTGCTTGATAGCTTGACCCCGGCGATCAAAGTTATTTGACCACGGGGATCAGATTTCTTTTAGTTAATGTAGTAAGTGTGAGAATATTCCTATTTTGCCCTTGGAATTCGGAGTTATTAATTTTTGTTTGTAAACTAGTGAGATATATAGATATATATTACTATAGAATATTCCTTTGTATAGTTATGGTTTTTTTGAATTTAATTTTGTAACAATTTTACTGAAGAAGTATAAATAATAATTTTCAATAAATTAAATAAATTATTGTAGAATTTTGAACTCGAATCGTTAAGCCATCATATCAAACAGGCGAAAAGTTGAAGGACTTATTTTATTGAGCTAATTAAAAGAGGTAAAAGTGATAAAAAAAAAAAAAAAGAAGAAAAAAGTGAAAGGGAATTGATAATGATAAAACTAAAGTTAGGAAGTGTTAGGTTATTCATTGATTAAATTTGTTAATTAATAGCGAAGTCAGAATTTTTGAATATTTTAAATATAAAAATATATATATATGAAGAAACTAAAGAGATTCAATGATTTGGAAAATTTGACCTTATTTTATGGAAACAATCGTGTCATCCAAAAAAATAATCTCACAAATTTGTTTATTTTTATGAATTTTTATTTGAAGATTTTTTTAGCATTTCAAATTTGTAAGGTTCATTTTAATTTGTATTTGAACATCTTTTACGTTGTTGTTTTCTTTTCTAATATCTCCACTTTGTAGGATTACTTTCGATTAAGTTATTACTTCCTTCGTATTTTTCATTTCAAATATCGGTTTAGCTCAAAAAAATTATCTCAAATAATTGTTATTTAAGAAATTTAAGATTAAAATTGGTAATTATTTTTAATTATGCCCTTAATATTAAAGAATATACTATGTACAATTTTTAAGAGAAAAAATCAGTCTACATCTATTAAATAAAAATAACTTAGTAAACTATATCTTATATTTATTATCTTTCTTTATAATTGTGATCAGAGCTAAATACCGTTAAAATATAACGAAAGGAGTACTATTTCTATGTCACTTCATCAATTGAAGGGTATTAATTAGTACTACTTCAAAGTTAGTTTGGGTTCACCTGAATTTTTCTTTAAAAAAAATTATATGATTTATATCTAATTAAAATTATTTTTTTATATATATATAATAGATATTAAACCATCTTTCATTAATTCATGTTTACTTTTAACTCTGACACTATCGCAAGTTTAAATATGTAAATGACTCTATATACTAAACAAAGTTCAAAGTACAATATTGTAGAAGTTTCTTCTTTTTTTTTTGATTAAAAAATAAAGACACACTATCAAACGTCACAAGGATAACGAGAGAATAAATTAATGTTGACAGAGAAATATCATTTATCTAAAGTCATCATACAAAACAGGTGAAAAGTTGAAAAAAGAAAAATAAAATATTGAAAGCTTGTTCAATTAAGCTTATAGAAAGATGTAAAAGTGATCAAAAAAGTGATTAAAAAAAATTAATACAGATATTATCAATTAATATAGAAGTGGTAGGTTATTAATTGATGTTTATCCATGTGATCTATAATTTTTTTTTTTGAAATAATCTGGAAAATGACAATACAAAAAGTTACAATAATTAAGGATGCTGCATGTCATCGTATTAAATTGTAAACATCAACAAAAGAAATATATTGATTTTTTCTATGAACCATAACACTTTAGCTGGTTTGACAAAACTACGAAAACTATGCATTTACTTTTAATCGGAATATAATAATAATATATTCGATAAAATTTTGTATAAGTAAGAGTCTGAGAAATATAGAGTGTATGTTAGAGAGCTCAAGTGCAACACGTCAGAGTTATGAAAAAAAAAAATGATAGTAAAGAAAACATAATTATCTACCAGTCGAGTCATCAGATCTAAAGTGTAAATACTCGACGTGGACATTTAAAAAAAAAATTGGAATAATTATGCAAATTAAACATGAGGATTGGAGTATATCCAAAAAGAAAAATCAGCGGAAGAGATCATTGGCTAGGCTGAGCTGGCACCAAGTCTCTGATGTCAGCACATATAATCACTCGACACGTGGAAAATTAAATTGAAAAAAGAAGTGAAAATGTGAAAATTTCTAAGTTACTAAGTTTGTAATCGCAAATATTTACTTTATAAAAAGAAAACACAAAGATATAGGTTAGGATATTTCGATGTCTTGTTTATTAACTATGATTTACTCATTTGGTAAGATTGTATAAGAATCAAAAAAATTCAGATAGTTTCCAGAAATCTTGTGTTTGTGGAAAAAAATACAACTTAAGATATTCAAATTACATGTACAAATGAAACTTCAATTTCAAGTTAATTTGATTTCAAATCATGTCCAAACTAGGCCCTCCGACCTAGTAACACATGACGACGGCGAAAAAGGCCATTCTTGCGTAAATTAGGAAATTCATAATTTTTAACATTTTATTTCTACTTACCCATAACCAGAGTTAAGATTTTAACAACTATGAATTTTAGAATGATGATTTCAAGTGTTAATAAGTAGGTTTCAAATTTAATATTTATACATATTAAATAAAATCTTCTAAAACACAAATACATTATTTAAATAAAAACTTTTGAGTTTAATCAAATTCGTATTCAGGCTTCCAGCTCCGACCCTGATTTTAAGTGAAACCAAGGGAAGGGGAAAGCTAGAAAATGAATTGTGTTTTCAAGAAATTGAACTACTTGTCAAGTATCTTATTTGTAGTAGCCCATTAGTTAGGCCCAATTACATTGTTAACAATTAGATAAAGTGTATACATTCCTTTGTGAATACACCATAATAACAACATACTCACTGTAATCTCGCAATAGTCGGGTTTTGAAAGGATAGAATATACACAGAATCTGTTCCCGATAGACCTTTTTTTTCTGTGAATTTTGTCCTACTTTTCCACTTTAGAAGAGTTGATTGCAGCCTTGAAAATGGATTCATATGCATACTCAATACAAGATTTCAACTTATTTGGATCAATAAAATCTTTCTCCACAACTATTGCAATTCTTAGCTTATCCACATAACTCACTATTGTCACTGAGCAACTCTG
The DNA here is from genome assembly GCA_016801875.1 of Solanum sitiens. Taxonomy (NCBI): domain Eukaryota; kingdom Viridiplantae; phylum Streptophyta; class Magnoliopsida; order Solanales; family Solanaceae; genus Solanum; species Solanum sitiens. The sequence continues at coordinate 1,948,810 of JABWTJ010000047.1, read as the reverse complement.
CAAAATAAACACACAATACATATGTTCAATTTTCGACCATCTAGTTTACAAAATAGTCAAATGTATAAATTATGTATATTTATGTATAATGTGTATATCGCGCACACACCTGTGGAGCACCAGTGACAACAAAATATAATCCTTTAACAGGATGATTAGCCAAAGCCATCTCTTCCACTGGCCCTATCATATTTGTTAATGCCATGCTTGTGTTCTTCAATGTCCCATGAATAAATCGAGCAGTCGCCTGAAATTTTCAATTTATATGATATACATTTCTATTGAATTAGCTCGTTTGAAAAGGTATGATATACCTAAGTTCAGAAATAATTATTATACTTCCCATTTACGCTTAATAAAAATCTTTTATAACGACACAAATGTTATAACATGTTTAGTCAGTGGCGGATTCAGGATTTTAACGTTATGAGTGCTCATGTAGTTACCACTTACAAAATATAAGTGTACAAATTTAACATTAATCATAAAAAAGACAATCATATTTAAATATAATATCGACAAAAATCAATAAAAAACTACATTAAAAATTATTTTGGATTAAAAAATAAGAAAGATGACAGTTTTTTCTATAAAAGTTTGTTTATGAAAATTCAAGAGACAGTTTTTGAAAGGAAAAAAAAAACAATCCAGCATAGGAAGAAAAATAAATAAAATAAAAAACAAGCAAAATAAATAAGTAAAAAGAGAAGAGTTGGATTTTAAACAAAAATTAATGTCCTTTGGGGAAATCGAACCATGACATTTGACCGAGTAACGACCTTCCGCACTCACTTATAACCATCAGACCAACCAAAGCTTTTGTTTCATGGATGCTCGCCTTCAAGTTTTTATACGTTTCTTCTGAATTTCTACATAAATATATATAGTTCGATACGAAATCGATGGGTGCTCGAGCACCCGTAAAGTACCATGTGGGTCCGCCCCTGTGTTTAGTACTGAGAATTTCAAAAGTTTTAGAACTTGGGCCTGAATTTTTTTCCTTTCTTTAAAAAATAAATATTTTCAATATAATGTTTGGTTACACATTAGATTGAGTTTTATTAGTTTTTGACTCATAAAACTTTTAACTTTTTTTCAAATTAAATGTCTGTCTAAATAAAGCTTCAACTTTGCCTTTCCGTACTAATTTTTTTTTTCCAAATAATCATTCAATCCATGTCTTAAACCTATTCAGAATTTTGAGATGATGGGTGTATTATTACGAAAAAGGTAAATCTAAGATATAAATTTATCCGATTTAATCTCATTTTGTCAAGTAAACGATTCAAATTTTCAACTTCTCTTAGAAAGTTGCACCCAATCATCATCGCACGACATTATACGATACTTCAAGTGTGGTTCACACATCTATATTTATATACTTTTTTAAAAAATATAACACTACTATAAATGATTACAGGAGGGGAGCATAGTTTCACGTGAACCCGGTAACCCCCTCCTGGATACGCTTCTGGTCTGAACGTCTACATAATGATATATACCAATCATGTTATGATATAGACATAGACATATTTTAAATTCAAACTACGTCACATAAACTGAAACAGAGGAAGTAGATAATGCATTTACGTGCAATATAAAATTAAAGAACATACCTCAGTACCTCTTAGCTTCCTCAATAAATCAAGCAATTTACCAGTAAGCCAAATAGATGCAGAATTCCTTTTCCTATCTATAATTCTGTGAGCTTTTTGAACAAAATAAAGAGGATTATTACTTTTATTATTAGTTAATTTTGGCAATGAGATAGGCAAAAATGTGAAATGATTTCCCCATGGCATATCAGAATTAGGTCTTATCATATCACTAACTGATTTATAACTTCCACCAAGTGCCCTTGTGTTGAATAAAACCAAAGCACTACATTTTCCATTGCATGTTTCTTTATTTACTTCTTCCATGTATAATCTTGTTCCATATATCACTATCCCTGTTATTACATCATTTATCGTCTGAAAAAAATAATCTATCGTTACATAATGTCACAGGTACATCAATAGTTTGATAGGATAAACCCTAGGGTACGAGACAGAGCTATATATGCATCTACTATAAGAAGGTAGAGTAAATGATAAAACATGATGTAACAATCACACTAAATCGGTCGTGATATAGATTGAGAAATTTCATTGTTAGATAACGATAGATTTAAGATACATCATAAAATTTAAGTAACAGTCAAAAACAAACTATTTAATTTTACAGCATAGTACAACAAATAGGCTAACCATCTAAACAAGATGCTACTAGTAGTTTGTCACTTGAGGTAATTAAAAATAATCTTACTTAATGGAGTAACATTGGTTGATAACCTAAAATAAATACCATATACTCCCTCCGTCCACAATTGTTTGACAGGTAAACTATAAAATAGATGTCCAAGATTAATTGTCAATTTAAATAATTAGTTTTTTTTTCCAATTCTGCCCTTAATAATTACTCTATTTTGTTTGATTGAAAAGTTGTGTAAACTTTTGATATTCTTGATATAGTAGGATTATATTAGTCAAATTATACTTTGTATCAAAAATTTTCTTAATGGGAATGCATGACATTACCCTGACAAACAATTGTGGACGGAGAGAATAATAAGTAAACCACAAATACAATAAATTAAAGTATATTAATTTCATTTCACTTTCATGTACCTACTTATAAGACATCTATGTGTATGTGGTTCATTTGAAGATCAGTACCTACAAAATCAATAATTTAAACTCCCTTTATTCCGAATATGTCCTCAAGCCTTTTGAGGTGGATTCAGAATTTAAAATTTTAATTTATTTTAAGTTATTAAAATTTAGACTAAAGTTACTGAATTTAATCGCACCTATAAGCTCTTCTTATTAATAAATGTATATAAGAATGTAATAAATACTTACCACGTTCAAATCGGCCTTAATTTGCTTGAGGCTATCGAGCGAAAATGTCTTGGTAACCAAAACAGGCGATAGAAACTCAACTCCGTCATCACCGGAATGAATCGCCGTCCGATCATCTTCAATCAAAGTGCTCTTCAATGTACTCCATCCAAAATCATACAATGTATTCACAATCCCTTTGAAAAATCGAGGTACGATTTTAAAATTACTGATATACCCTTTGTTTTTATTTGAATTATTTAAATTCGATTTTTGGCGGGAAGGAAATGTTAGAGGAAGTGAAGGATTATCGACTCGTTGTAAACATGAAAGAAGTGCACCCATTAATGAATAACCATCTCCTAGTGAATGATGAAGTTTGAAAATTATATTTCCCGCCGCATCGCTCGTTGGATATTTGAATACGTGAATTTCCCATAGTGGTCGATTTTGCGGGAATTTTTCTGTTGCTAAGTTTGATATATAAGTGGAGAAGCATTCCTCGTAGAACTCGATTGGTTTTTGAGTTGGAAATATTGGGGTTTTAATATGGTCTTGATAATTCACTTCAACTCGCTTCCATTTTTTTGTTCCTTTTTTGCCCTTTACCTATTTAGAGACAATATAACTATATGATCAATAAAGTAAAAAAATGAAATTTTTAATTTTTTACTTAGAAGATTCAAAATGATTTTTGATCTTCTTTGCCACTCATACTAGAATGTTCGCCAAATTCAACAATTTATGTATAATAACGAAAAATTATATATATTTGTTTTACTTATATACAAGAAAATTTAATTGGATGTTGCATTTGTTATTGTTACATATGAGTTATTCTAGAATAATTAGTTATTAAATTATATGGAGAGTCTAATATTAATTTTAAGTATGACACTATTATTCAAATTTTTAATTGTAACAAATATTTAAAATTTTAGTTCTCTCAAGATCTAAAGCAAACATTAAAGCTATCTATGTCATTCGGAAAAAAAATCATGTCAAGTGAATTTAGTAATTTATATCTAATATATAATTTTTTATTATAACTTTTTGATGGATCGTATCGCAGAGAAAAGAGTTTTTGCCTTTAAATCATTCTTTACATATGAATTATCTAAAAAACGATTTTTATCAGCTATAGCAAATTCAAAAAATCTCTTAGAAGTCAAAATGGAGGTGGAGTGAGAGAGGGTATATACAACTCGGTTAGATCATGAGCTGACACAAAAATAAGAAAACGACTTTACAATATAAAAGGAGAAGAGAGAGCTTACCATAATTGAGGAAAATCTTGGATTTATAGGTACAAATACATCTTTAAGTAAATTTATGGGAAGTGAATCTTCATATTCAATTGGAATTTTTGATTCCAATACAGCAATTACTGAGAGTGATAAATTGGAGCTATTTAAATATTGTGAACTTGGACTTGCTGGCTCAAATATTTCTTCTTCCATAGCTAACTCCATTTTCTTGATTAATAATATAAAATATAATAAAGTATTTTGTAACACTTTATTTTAATTAGCATTTGATATGTAAAGTGTGTATATATATAGACAAAGGCTAATCAAGAAAATCAATCCTCTTGTGTGAAATAATTAATAATGTTTGAGTTGAAAAAGTCTTTCTTGATTTGCTTAAAATTTAATTTGTGATGGAGATATTTATTTGCTTTGATTGGACAAACATATATAAATATTTTAGTATTTTTCATATTGTTCCCTCAAATAGACGTGAGTAATGTAATAAATAGATAAATGATAATCTGTATAAATGGTTATTTTCTTTTTGAAAGCATGAACACATAGTCGTGATTTCTCCCCATCAGCAACAAAAAGAAAAAACGACAAAAAAAATTCAAAGGTTCTACTAATTTTTTAGAAATAAATATACTTCAATATCTTTGAGTGATTTAATCAATGTATTGATTTTCGATATTTGAGTCATAATGATAAATAAGTTTGCTCGAACGGTACATATTGACAAATTTCCCTTCTTTTTAAGTGTAGAACATATATTCTTTAAAGGATTGTGTGGTTGAAAATCTATTTATCCTCATATTATAGTCAAGATTAAGCCCCCCACCCTTGGAAATGAGATAGATAATTTTATAATTGTGGTATAATAATATTTACCATGATATTAGCTAAAGTAATATTCTTAACCAAATAGATATTTAATCCCAAGTTTTATACTGTAATACCTAACTTAATCCCTCCAACCAAACGGTTCCTAAAACTATATTTTTCAAGTGAAGGTTCATGTTTAAACGGAATTAATATATTTACATCAGGGGCGGACCCATGTTGGGTTCAGGGTGTTCACCCGAATACCCTCGGCAAAAAAATACACGATATATATAAGGTAATTTTTTTTGTATTTATGTACATGTATATATTTTGAACCCCTTTAATAACAAATAAAATTAGATGGCTCAGTGGTAAGACTCCTGAATATTAAATTGCACGCCCACGATTCGAATCCCTGGGACAACATTTATTTATTTTCCTTTATAGTTTCAGTTTATTTTTGCTTTAAAAAAATCAGTTCTGTTTTTCAAGCATTTTTAGCTTTATTTTTTATTTTAAAAACGTGATAAAAGTGTGGTTTTAAACCCAAAAAAATTCAAGGGACCCATTTCGAAAGACTTATTTACACGTTTATATTTTTATTTTTCGAACCTCCTGAACGAAAATTCTGGGTCCGTCACTGATTTACACAACTAATAACTTTCTAAGTACACTTTAAATTTCATTCAAATATTCCTATCATTTGCACATAACTTAATATGTGTATGTATATTTCATGAACTTCTAAATATAATCCATAGATTGAACGAAGTTATATGGATTGAGTTAGATCGAATTCGTATATGTCCTCAACTTTTGCCTCGTGTCTGAATATTGATATACAATCAATCATTTTAATCATAGCTAACAAAAATAAAAATATGTATCACTTAATAATAGTTAAATATAAAGTTTGATGGAGTTAAAATACTTTATATCTAGAGACTATGGCTGTCTAAAGTAAAATTGCGATATTAAAAAATCAATAATATAGATCTTTCCCACCTCTCACCAACATTTTACCCACTAAAACGACCATATATAAATATTTACGTGTTCAACTAAACTTAATATTTTGAATTGAGACACTTCATCTTCCCAAAGTAATTAAATGCAATAAGGACACTAGAATACTCTCGTGGTCTAAACATAGCTGAAATATTGGACAAGTATGACTTTTTCATAATCCTATTTAATTTGGGCTGCAAAAATTCTTTGAAATTTGGGGTACAATTTTATGAGATACTCGTTCTGTCTCATTTTATATATTATCTTTTTCTATGATAGTTGAATTGTTATTTTATAAAATTTATGCACAAATTATCATATTTTGTCTATTATATCCTTGATAGTATAATTTATTAATCTTGAAAATATATTCATCATTTATTATAAAATTGACTTAAAAAAATATTAAATAAGGGTATAAGAATAAAGTTACATTTTTAAAAATATAAATATAACGTAAAAATGTGACATATAAAATGGACGGACAGAATAATTGAGTAGTATAGTTAGGTGGGTGATGTTGATTGATAACCAAAATGTCTCCACAATTGTTATTTAAAATATACGTGGTTACTAATTATTCCCATATTTCTTATGGCAATACTTATGGTATAACCTTTATAGTGAGTGCCCCATGAAAATGAAAGCTTGAGAACTAATTATTATGGAAAAATTGAAGTTAGAATATTAAATTTGGAGTTGATTTGATTTGAAGTAATTTTTGGATTAAAAAACATATTATTGAAAGTAATATATAATAAGTTATAAATAATTTTTCAGAAATTCATTTACAATTATCGAAAAGATTCTAGAAAATTATCCAGACTTGTGACCCCAATATCGATTATAAGACAAATTATTGCAACTCCAAGTATTGTCACAATATCAAAAAAGAAATCCTCATAGGAATTTACCAAATTAATAATAAAATGGATTTCCAAACATGTTCTAAAAGATTACTAAAAAAGTAGATCACTTGATCCTTGTTGACCTGACACACTCCTTAAGAAAATTACTATTTTATATAGTTATTTAATAGTTTGTTAATACAAAAAGTAATTTAAGTCTGATTTGTTCAAATGAATAAATAAAATGAAACATTAACTTTTTTTACGAGGGCCAAAATAAAATAAAATGGAGTGAGTAAAAGGGTGTTTCAAAGTGGAAACGTGCACCACTAAATGTAAATAAATCAACTTCTTAATTTCGTTACGCAATCACCTTAATTTATAATTCAACCTTACAATTAACACTCATATCGACATCTATCTACTCTTTAAGATAGTCCTTAATATATTGTTACAAAATGAGTCAAAATTTACTTTCTACCATCCGTAGTGAAGCCAGAATTTTAATAAGAAGTTCAAAATCTAAAGAAGACACACACGAACTAGTTGAAAAGAGTTCGGCGTCGACCATGTCATAAAAGTAATTTTAACTATGTATAAATATTAATATTTTTCTCCGAAGAAGATTCAGTTGATCCCCTAACAATATGTTGGCTTCGCCCCTATCCACAATATATAGAGAGTTGATTTTGGAATTATAAAATACATACGAATATGCTACTGTATGTATATTGTGTATATATTTATATACAATGTGTATGTTATTGTATATTCATTGACTTGGGAAAGAGTGAGAGAGATTGGGCCGAGAGAGAAGGGAGACGGATGAGATTCGGGAGAGAGGATACATTATTGTTGATATAAATTATATTTTCGTTGATATAACTAAAATACAATCTGATATATACAAATTGATATTGGTTGTATTTGATACTTACAGGATCAACAAGTTGATACATAGATAAAAGATGAGAGATGCTAGAGAGCGGATGAATACATGTTTATATATGTTGTATTCAATAAAATACAAATTATATCAACAAATATGTATCACTTGTATTCATTTACTTTTGTAACGCTAGGATACGGAATAGGACAATTATAAAAGGTTAAATGAAAGATCAAATAGATTTATTATATAATAAGTAAAGATAAAATGAGAAAATAAAAGTAATGGTTGATCACACCAAATTAGTGATTACATAAAATGAGACTTTTTGTCATTCTGAAACGATATGATAAAATTTAGGTAACAATCAAAACAAATAATATATTTAAACTAACAACACAATAATATAGATTGTACTCAAATTACTAGATATGCTAGGAGCAACTCTAGACTCTCATTTTTTTACTCCACGGTCATCATAAATATTACTGATTATTCAATTTAATTTTAGTTTTAGTTTAAGTAACTAGCTCTTCCTTCTTTTTTTTCCCTCTGAATTAATATATTTGATGCGTAATAATTGTTGTTGGTGTCATGGTTAGTATGTACTATGAGTGTATCAAAAATTTTGTTTGCTTGAAATGGGAAGATATTGTAATTAAATTTGTCGAACCATATAATAATCGTCATTTATGGGCAATTTACATATTTATGAGTGAATACTCAATATAGACATCAAGAATTTCGTAACATTTTTGTACTCGTAGAATACATCCTTATTACTTCAAAAATTTTATCCGCTAATCAGGATAGAGGTATTCATTTCTTACGTACTTAGACTCTCAAATTTGAAGTGTCTCATTTTTAATAATATTAAAATTATTATAAATTTTATTTTTAAAAAATGTATGGGGTAGTCAACTTTTAAATTTTAATATTCTACTATGCTTACGATGACAAGATTAAAAAACATTTTGATATATTATTTGGAATTTTATCCTCCTAAATTTAATATCAAGTCAAAAAATCTGACAAACGATTGAAATAAATAAAAATATTATTTATAGCAAAAATTAATCTTTTTCACTAAAAAAAAATAAAATAATACTTAAAAATTAATTTATTCTGCATGTTAAAAAGTAAAAAAAGAAATCCATTTTGAACAAATCATTTAAAAAATTATAAAATTTAATATCTCCTATTCACTTTGAACTTTGGACCATTAACCCACGTTTCTTTCACAAGTATTTCATTTTAGACACTAACATCTCATAAAATAAAAATAAATATAAAAAATAAATATAAAACATGTTTAACCATCAATTTTAAAAAAAATCAACGATAAAGCTACGAAAAATTAGATCTAAATGAAAGTAATTATCATAACACAACAACTAACAATTAACAAAACCAAAATTAACCCAAATTAATCAAATCAAATTAACGCAAATTAATCAAAATCAAATTACAGAAAAGCAGCTACCGCAATCAAACTGATAAAAAACCCAAACAGAACACTTGATGAGCTCACATCCACTGCAGTCGCCGCCGATGCAGCCGGCGCCGGAGCTGGTGAGTCAGATTCCGGCGGAGGAGTCGGGATTGTCACCGGAGAACTCGCCGGAGATGAATATTTGTGGTGATTCGGCGACATGACAACTACTAGAAGCTTCTGACCTTTCTCACAGTTATCGTCTTTTCCACCGATGAAATAAAATCGGCCATTTCTTGTAAATGTCAATTTAGAATGGCCATCTTTTAAATGATGGATTGGGCTTGTTTTGTTACATTTTAAATAGTCATCATTGTCATGGACCACATAAACTGAATCATACCCTTTCTTGTACTTGAATACTGCACCCAAAAATAAAAACGAAACTTATATACACTGATAACGTAAAAATATACAACGTACTTACCTTAGTAAGTAATTTGGTTATATAATTATCTGTATTACTAAATTAACACATTTAAGAAATTGACGAGTAGTTACCTTAGTAAACATTTTGGTAATATAATTAAGTTTTTACCAAATTATCACTATCAAAGAGATATTTGATAGATAATTATTTAGTAAGCTATTTTTTACATCGTCATTGCATAAAATTTAAACTAAAAAAATATATATTTGTTATTTTTTTTGGGGATGGGATAAAAAATATTATGATGGCTTCGTTGCTTTATATGTGTGTTTTTTGTTTTCGTCTGTGACTTCATAATCTAAAAGATTTTTTTTCAATCCGATTAAATAAAGAGAACATTTTTTCCCGTACTTCTCGAATAATAAATATTGTTAAGAACTCTCCAACATAAAAAAAATAATAATAAATTGTGACGTTGAATTAAACTCTCGATAAATAAAAGAAAATTGGAGAGACCCTTTGTCTCGTACTCGATCTCTCGATACAAAATTTAATGTTTTTGATAAAATTATAAAACAAAATGTCACATATCAATTTGAAGTGTTACGTATAGGGTGATCTAGAATTTATAATCTATGATGTTTTTAGGACATAAAAAGTATAATGTTAATTTTGATGAATCACTTATATACGTATATATTAGCTTAAGTGATATATGATTTTACTCTGGATTCACAGATCTAAATTTTAAGTCCAGCGATGAAAAAAGAAATGGAAAAAAGCTTACCAATAGTGTCATTGACTTGAAAGCGGTTCCTTCTGGCCCAATGGTCATAAGATTCAGACGGGTTTAAAACCCAACCTTCTTTACCACCAGCATAAAACGTATAGCCTTGAGACAAACATATAAAACTCAAAAAGAACGCAAAGCCAACAAATGAAAGAGAATCCATATGTGTATTAGATCCAAACTAAGAACAAAGAGAGAAATGAGAAAATTCAAATTCAGAAGAAAATTATTTAAATTGCAAAATGTGTTTGAGATGAAGAAAATAGATAATTATGTGGGGTTTAAAAAGAGGAAAAAATAATTAACTTGCATTAATTATTATTAGGAAGGTAAATGATATTACCGTTGGATTTATATGTAAGTATATGGAAAGTCTTAGCTGGGAATTTGTGTCTATTTTTATTTATCATGAATTACCTTAATTAATCAATCAATTGTTTGTTATTTTCCCATAAGAAAAAAAAACGTTTTCACACACCTGGCCTTTTAATATTTGAGATTTAAAATAAATTTTGATGACAAATATTTTCCTTGTTACCAAATGGATTGTTTGACTAAGTTATTCTGAAATTATATTTCTAAAATTATAATCTTGAACAATAATTTATCTCACCTGAAATGTGAGATAATATAAACTTAAGTTAGATGAAATATTTACGATTTATAAATTCATATTTTATTTTGTTGACAGTATAAAATTTATCATATACTAAACTGATATAAAATTATTTAAAGTATAAATTTAATCTTGAGACATCCTATTAACCAAGCAACTGCTTAATATTATTAATTATAAATACGTAATTATGGTTATTTTTTTCTCTCTAAAACGTATTATACTCACAAAAAAGTAAAATCGAAAAAACTATATTAGTAGAAATATTATTATTCATATAGTAAAAACTTTAATGCATTAGCTGTCCATTATTTATATTATTACTACTAGTGGTAATATTAGAAGTTACTTGTGGACTTGTGCATGCATTAGCACCCAGCAGGAGGAAAGGGGAGCGTTAAATTTCCGAGTTCGATCTAATTCAATAATTTTGATTTAAAATTTATATTAATCTAAAATTAATTGAATATATATATACAAATTAATATTAATTTAAAATATAGTAACTTCTCATCATGATTTTGCCTTTTACCCTTATAAATATTGTTGATATTTCACTTACTGAAATATTCAAGAAATTAAATAGGTTTGTAACAATAGTCTAATTAACTGTGATAAGAACACATACTATTAGCTATAATTAAATGATAAATTATATTCTCCTCATTCATTTTACTTGCCATGTTATTTTTAGAGTTAACTTGACTAATTTGAATTAATATAATATTTATAAAAATAGATATTCAAAATAGTACTAGTTATAATTCTTTTCATATTAATATAATTTAATAAAAATATATTTTATTAAAGTGATGATCAAAATCTACCTAATTTGACTGTAAAAAAATAAAATATGATAAGTAAAAGTCAATGGAAAAAAAATACTAAAATGCACATGTAATGTATTAAATTGGATTGAAACTTAAATCTGCACCAAATGCAGTAAAATATTTTCCAATTGTCAACACTTGGGATTTTATTTTGATATGAAATTTATGGAAATAAATTAATGAACTTCCTATTAAAATCTATGTATATGTAGAAATAAAAGCTTACTAAGCTGATTAATGTTGAAAAATCTTCCAAGGTAAAAAGGGTTGACCAATGACCATAATATTTCCACATATATGACTTATTTGACCTTTAATTTATATTTATAATATAATTTAATATATAAATAAATATATATGAATTTTATTCATATTCAAATTTTACATCGGCTATAAATAATATTAATTATTTTTAAAAGATACTACAGAAGAAAAGATATAATTTGAATAACACTTCACATATATTTTTCTACTTTTTGTGATTCAATTTATTCATCTTATATTTCTTTTTAGTATGTTTTTTCTTAATAAAGATCTCTTCTATTTTTATAACTTTAATTTTATTTTATTTGTCATCACATGTTTAAGATTACACATTACATGGTATTTTGATATTTTCTACATATATTTAATTTAATATCAATCTTTATAATAACAATAACATATCTGTGTAATGCCACCAAATGAGTGTATAGTATATGCAAACCTTACTCATACCTAGGAGGTCGATATCGGGAGGCTCAGTACTTCAACTGAGATAATGAAAAATTATTTCACCCTTTTAGTTCTTTTTAGTTGGAACTGTAGGCGGTTCTCGAAAAAAGATAGCGAAAAAAATTATCCCTAGAGTCGAGACTAAGAGGAATGTATAAACCAATGCTTCCATAGATTCGATCGTGGTTTACAATTATAGCTTTCATACCTGTTTGTTTCTTTTTATTTCCTTTTTTTTATCATCTTCCAGATAAAAAACGAACAAGAGTAAAAACGTGTATGTTATTATTTTAGATTTAACCAATTTGATGAATTACTCCTAAAGGTTGACATCAAACTAGTGCTAGTTCACCTCAAACTAGTGCTAGTTGATGAGAGTTACTTCGGAAACAAAAAAGTAAAGTCAAATTTCTCTGGGGTATTATCTCAATTCCAATAAAATGCAATCGAGTAAAGTATGACTTGGCGATCAGACGATATATGGATAGACTTATAACGGGGTCTCGAAAAATAAGTAATTTCTGCTGGGCCTAATTGTTTTCGATAGATCCGCAACTCAAGAAAAAAGATAATCCAAAGTACTCCCTCCGTTTCAAAAAAAAATGTCCCTATTTTCTTTTTAGTTTGTTTCAAAAAGAATGACCCCTTTCCTTTTTTGGCAACAATTACTTTAACTTTCCACGTGGCATGTTTAAGACCACAAGATTAAAGAGCATTTTGGTACATTTGACATCACTTTAATTTAGAACCACAAAATTAAAAAGTCTTCATTCTTTTCTTAAACTCTTTCCAAGTCAAACTAGGTCATCTTTTTTAAAACGGAGAGAGTAAAAATTTAGAAGTCATGATAAGCTACTATAGTCTATAGGTAACCTGATAAATAATCATGAACAATATTCATAACAAGTTAATACGATAATCAAAATACGAAAAATAATAATAGCAATTGAACTCAAAGGATAAGAAACTGTAATATCAATATGATATGATGACTAATAGTACAAGAGGATTAATGAAACACCGTTTAACTATATCTAACTAACCATTTATCCAAATGTGCGTCCTCTATAACCCACTCATCGTACTTGTATCTAATAACGTTTCTCAAAATTTCTTCGATCTTACTCTACCTTCTCAAATCATCTATAGCCAATATCTTACACTTCTATCGTGGAATATTCATACATTTCATCTGCACATATTCGAATCGTACAAAGAAATTTCATATTAAAATATAATCAGATAAATAAATTAAGACGGAACGGTAGTAGTGTGTAGTGGTATCTCTCTTCTTGGTGGAAAGTGGAAACAATAAAAGCCCTTCAATTTGAAAAGAAAAAAAAAAGTTCGTCACAAAATTTCAAGATTTTCAATTTCCCATGTCTTTGAACATCTTCAAGGAGACGCTCAAGCCTTGTACTAATCAATCATTTTCACAATCTTCATCAACTTCTTACAATTTTGAGACTAAATCTGTAAACCCTAGAAAACCCCCAAAATCCTCTTTGTCTCAGCAGCTTTTACGACTCGAAGATCACACTTCTCTGATTCAAAACAAACCCCAAACCCCCAAAAAGCAGAATCATTTTGATTTGAAGAGAAAATATGAAAAATCAGAGGAGGAAGAAGTGGAAGAAGAAGAAGAAGAAGAAAAGGGAATTGGGTTTGGGAGACCCAAGTTGGATCCTTTATTGCTAGATCAAGCAGGACCGTATGAGCCGTTGGTTCTGTCTACATTGGAAGGAAAACCTCTTGTCCAGGTGATTTTTCGCAGTCAAGATTCAATTTTTATAATAATTTTTTGAACTATTTGTTCTATTTCATTTACTTAAAGGCATAATGAAGCAGTATTGATCATACATATCTAGGGAAGTTACTATTTTGATTCTTATTGGATAACTTATAAGAGGATGTGATGTTTGCTGATTGGTTGTATGTGAGCATTCTGATGGTTTGATTCATCGTAGGCGTTGATCGAGACATTAGGATAGCGATAGCTCCCTGATTGGAATGTGATTGATAAGTTTCCGTAAATAGAATAAAGGGAAAATGTTACACTCCGTTATAGTATCGGTACATATATGCCCTTACCGTCACAAAAGTGGTTGAAATTTGCCTGTCCTCCGTTAACCTCATCCATTTTAGCGAAACTGCCATACGACATGCCAACTCACCACACCAATGAGCTCACATCAAATCTTCTATTTTCGTCACCACCCAAAGTCAGTAACAACTTCATCCTATATACCATCACCACCGACATAGATTATTTACCCAAACAACAACAACATACACAGTGTGATTCCACAAGTGGAGTCTGGAGAGGGTAGAGAGGGTAGAGTGTACCCAGACCTTAACCCTACCTTGTGTGAGGTAGAGAGATTGTTTCTGGTAGACCCTAGGCTCAACAATATGAATCATCTACCCATTTTATCTTTATAACTTCAATTATGAAGTTGAATCTAATATATATTTGTTTTTTGTTTTTTGTGTTGGTCTACGAGTAGCAGAAACTTTTCTAAATATCAATATATTGTGTCCTTTGAGACTAATTGATGTTGTCTGAATCTGTTAATGAATAAGTGGATGATAATTTTGCAAGAAATTTCAGTCAATTTAGTATAATTTCTACCTCTATTTGACAGGAAGAGTATATTGAATATTTTCACATTGATCCATCTTTTTTTTAAAAGAAGAGATATTAGAATAGAATATTTTGAAACTCATCTAATAACTATAGAAATATATAACTTTAGACAGCGGATTTAGAGGGTAAAATCTGCAATTGATCGACGAAAGGGCATCAGCTGCAAGAGTAATCATAAATTAAACAAATAAAATGAAGAACACAAAAAATGAAAGGAGAGAAAGAGCGGTGGGAGATTTCATTGATAGTTCAAGTCCATGATCTGTTAATTTTCATTTCTAAGGAAATGAAAGACGGGTAGATCATTTATGCTGACAGTGATGGAATATAGGATGAAGGTGTAGGTGTCTTTGGGTGGTGGTGGAAGAAGAAGGGTCGGTGTGGTGGGTTGGGATGCCATGTGGTATGGATGGGGTTAACAGAGGAAGGTATAATGACAAAAGCACTCTTAAAATTTTAGTAGAATTACAAATTCGGAAGTATCTTTCCAAAGAAAAGGAGAAATGATGAATATAGAATGAAAAGAAATTTAGGGTTTCTATTTTGGAAAAGATATTTTGAGAATTAAAAAATTATATTAAGGATAATATAGTAATAGTCTAGGTCAAACTAAAAATGCTTATAAGTTGAAAAACTGTAAGTTGGGGGCAACCAACTTGGCCTTTGACTGATTTTGGCTTATAAGCATTTTAAATGTTTATCAAACGCGTAGATAAGCCAAATGATGCTCATAAGTCAATTTAACCAGCTTATAAGCTTATCTAAACACCCTTGTAGTTGTAGTCACGTTTGTTACCTGGTGAAATAAAACCAAACTTGCTTCTTTGTCCAGTTTATGATGTGTAATAATGATTGACTACTTATGTAGCAATTTCCTTTGTTTCTTTTTCAGGTTCCAGCATCTATAAACTGTAGGCTTTTGGAGCATCAACGAGAAGGAGTGAAATTTTTGTATAGCTTGTATCAGAATAATCACGGAGGAGTTCTTGGAGATGATATGTGAGTTTTATTTGTGCGTTTCTTCTTGGTTGTTATGGTGGAGATGATATACAATCTTTAATGTTAATATAATGTGTCGTCTTTTAAATTTTAATTGTGTGATTATAAGGTCTCTTATTCTACCCCCCACCTTTTTCTTATTTTTTATGTGTGCATGAATTTGGAGCAGGGGACTTGGTAAGACCATCCAAAGCATCGCATTCTTAGCTGCTGTATATGGCAAGGATGGGGATTTACCTGAATCATCAGTTTCGAAGGAACGCCGAAGAACAATGGGACCTGTACTAATAGTTTGTCCCTCTTCTTTGATCAACAACTGGGAAAATGAGTTTTCCAAGTGGGCAACATTTAGTGTTAGTATTTATCACGGGCCAAACCGTGATCTAATGATTGACAAACTAGAAGCACGTGGAGTGGAGATACTTATAACCAGTTTTGATACATACAGAATCCATGGAAGAATTTTATCAGATATTGAATGGGAGATTGTGATTGTTGATGAGGCACATCGACTTAAGAATGAGAAATCAAAACTGTACGAGGCATGTTTAGCAATAAAGACCCCAAAACGTTATGGTCTTACAGGAACAATAATGCAGAATAGATTAATGGAATTGTTCAATCTGTTTGACTGGGTGATACCTGGTTGCTTGGGGACACGTGACCACTTCCGAGAGTTTTACGAGGAGCCCCTTAAACATGGACAGAGATCAAGTGCTCCAGATAGATTTGTTCGAGTTGCTGGTGAGCGGAAACAACACTTAGTATCAGTTCTGCGCAAATATTTGTTAAGAAGGACAAAAGAGGAAACTATTGGACATCTCATGTTAGGGAAGGAAGATAATGTTGTTTTTTGTGCGATGAGCGAACTGCAAAAACGGGTTTATCAGAGAATGCTACTATTGCCTGATGTACAATGCCTTATCAACAAGGATGTGCCTTGCAGCTGCGGAAGCCCTCTCAAGCAAGTCGAATGTTGCAGGCGGACTGCTTCAGATGGTGTCATCTGGCCTTATCTTCACAGGGACAATCCAGATGGTTGTGATCACTGCCCTTTTTGCCTCGTTCTTCCATGTCTTGTCAAGCTCCAGCAGGTTATCCCTAAAGAATTTCTCTTGTTTATCTGTTGATCACTCGTACAATGATTCCGTGATGGTTAATGATGTAGGAAAGGTAATCTCAATGTAATTCTGTAGTTTCTATTAAGGAAAATTATTGCACTAGAGATAAGCATCTATATTGAAAGAAAATGAGATAGGTTACTGGATGCAATATGAGTCATCCGATATAGAGAAGGAAAAAACTGAATATCTAGAAACTCTCAGTTTTAGGTGATGCATAAATGAAGTAATTAACCAATGTTGTTTCAACTTACCAACTTGAATGTTGAATGTGTGATCCTTCTTTTTTGGTCTCTGAATTCAGATTTTTAATCTCACTATATTCTTGTCAAAAGAAAAATTATTAAAACAAGAGAAAAGAAGACTCGAGGAAAATGGGTGCAAACGTTGGAGACCAGAGTTCAATCCCAGCAGAGACAAAAAACATTAGGTGATTTTTTCTTATTCCCCTAAGCATTTGTGGACAGAGTTACCCAGTGCTTGTGATGGTAGGAGATAAGAGGGTACTCGGTGGAATAGTTGAGGTGCTCGTAAGCTCACTTGGACACCGTTATCATCAGGAAAGGATAAAAGGATGAAGAAGGCTAAGGAAGAATTTTTGAAACTTAAAGAGAAAGAGGACCTCTTACCACCTTAGAGCTGCCCTTAGTATGTAGCTCACTGGCATATCATGTTTCTATTAGTCTGGCAATTTTATTAGACCACCTTAGACCTCTTACTCCTATGCTCGCACTTTTAGCCTTTCAAGCGCATTGAGACTTCTCTTACAGTACTTTTCACTTACCATGTGACGTGACTGACACACGAATAATGTATCACATGTTACCTTTAAACATAATGATTTTTGGTAGTCTGATGGAGTATGGAGTGGGCGTCACTTGTTTATTTCATTTAACTTTCTAGTTATTTGCAGAACTGTTACCCCTTCAATCCTACATCTTAGTTTCTTTTGAAATTATTTTTCATCCCTCTCTTGCATAATTTTGTATCTCACATTTTGGAGCTCTCCAAGCAGATAAGCAACCATTTGGAGCTTATCAAGCCTAATCCAAGGGATGATCCAGATAAACAAAGAAGAGATGCAGAATTTGCTGCTGCTGTATTTGGTGAGGATGTTGATTTGGTTGGAGGGAATACTCAAAATAAGAGCTTCTTGGGCTTAAGTAATGTTGAACATTGCGGGAAAATGAGAGCATTGGAGAAACTAATGTCCTCTTGGGTTTCACAAAGTGACAAGATTCTTCTTTTCAGCTATTCTGTAAGGTGCGACGTCAGTATTCAGTTCTTTTAACCTTTTGAACTTCTAATATATGTGAATGTTGCAGAAAGCTAGGTGCTTGGCTAATAATATGATTTTTCCTTTCTTTTGTGATGGAGATTTAAGTCGTCCAATTATTTTGTAGTTTAACACATTGAATCCATTCTTTTTGTTGTTGTCCTCAACTTTTATGGTGATATTTTAACTACTCTATTGATTCCTCTTCTCTATTATTGTCTGTCACATGTTATTGATTCAAAAAACTGCATGAGTGACATATTTTTTCTGCTTTATTCTGATATTAGACCAAGGGTGGTTTTGTTCTTTGGGATATGTCAAATTAATCCAATTATGGGCTAACTGAGTCCAAGAATTTTTTCGTGATAGTCTAATGGCTATCTCCTTGAAGATTGAAAGATGAAACCTCTCTAGTTGAAGTTTTTAGCCTTACAATTTCATTTGATATTTCTTAATATAGGGATTACTTTATTTTCCTCCTTTTTTTTTTTTTGATAATGCTGGTGTCTGGACCAGTTTGTGCGCACCTTGACTATTTTACTAAGTACAGGCTACTCCCACCAACATAGGTATCAGGTAACTCTACCCACCAAAACTTAGGCAGATGGGAAGAAAGCACGTCGTCTTTTTGGTCTCCGTTGGCTTTGAACCCTAATCTCCAAGATTTCAGTCCACTTCATGGACCACTAGATGACACCCTTGGGTGCACTTCCTTTTCCTTTTCTTTCAAGATTATTAAGCTGTGTTTATTTCTATATCCTTAAAATTGAGGAACGGTCCGGTTTTCATTGTCTTATTATTTAAAAGTTGCTGTTTGATTTTTCTATTCCTAACCCCATCTTGGATTAAAAGTACTCTAACATCACAAAACTATTTCCTATCAGATCTCTGGTAGTCGTGCACTCTCGTCGTGCACTCTCATGACAACCTGAGGGCTGTAAATGATTTTAATGAGGATCCCCATCCTTCTTTTCGGATAACTAAGATCTCATCCTCGGCTTAATAGATATATTTCTCTTGTTTTCGTAATTCAGTTCCAATGGAATCTGGAAAACAGCAAGAGTCAGCCAAGGAGATGCTTTGTGCTTATTAAATATATCTGTTGCATTTATTGTAAAGCTTTTCAGAAATACAATTTTTTCCTTACTCCTAATTCTCCCTTTTTTTAACATAATAATTTGTGCTGAGCAGGATGCTGGATATACTTGAGAAATTTATAATACGCAAAGGCTATGGTTTTTCAAGACTTGATGGTTCCACCCCAACTGGCCTGCGCCAGTCTCTAGTTGATGACTTCAACTCCAGTCCAAGCAAACAGGTAGATATTAGTAAAATAAACAATCAATCATCTCTCGACCCAAAGTTAGTTGGGTTAGGCTATATTATCCATTTTTGTGTCCAATTTTGCTCTATTTAGGCCGAGTTCTCTTTATTAATGTGGAATAGGAAATTAAAATTCAATTTTAGAACATATCGAACTCTACCCCTCTTTATCATTTCTAAATTTTGATGTCCTTCTCATCTTAGGTATTCTTATTATCAACAAAAGCTGGCGGCCTTGGCCTCAACCTTGTTAGCGCGAATCGTGTAGTGATATTTGATCCAAACTGGAATCCTGCCCACGATTTGCAGGCCCAGGACAGGTCATTTCGATTTGGACAGAAGCGGCATGTTATTGTTTTCCGCCTACTTGCTGCTGGTTCTCTTGAAGAACTTGTCTACACTCGTCAGGTCTACAAACAGCAGTTATCAAACATTGCTGTCTCTGGAAATATGGAAAAACGCTATTTCGAGGGAGTTCAGGTTGAAAGTCACTTTTCTTTGTTTGTTTTCTAGGATCTAAGTTTCAAGTTTGTGTCATTCTTCCAGCTGGAAATGGTTACTTATTCATTCTGCAACTTTCAGGATAGCAAGGAGTTTCAAGGGGAGCTATTTGGAATATGCAATCTTTTCAGAGATTTATCTGACAAGCTCTTCACAAGTGAGATCATTGAATTGCACGAAAAGAACAGAAAAAAAGATGATGGAACTCACTCAAAGGAGGACTTGAATGTACGTGGGATGTATTTTGTTCCTGAGAAAGAAATAACTACAGCATCTTTTGTGGGAACTGAAAGCAGTAAACGTAAAGAAGAGGAGTGCACAACAGTTGCTCCAGCACTTGAAGACCTTGGTGAGTCCATTTCTTATTGGTTTCTGATAAATGATAATTGCTTTGAAGATCCTTTACTGGAAGCAATGGGAAAGAAAAGAACGGTGACTTCTGACTATGTAGGCACCCAAAGTAAAATTTCTCTCCAAAAGAATTGCGTGTCAACATTGTTTTAACTTAAATATTGATCACCCTGAAAGGAAAGAACTAAAATACAGCTTCCTCTGTCCTTAATCATACAACAAACTTTCTTGATATCATTCCTTTTCTATACAAGAAGTTTCTTAGATTATTTAACTTTAAAATTTGGTATGGCATGTCTCTTTTTCAATTTAACTTTTCAACCTTCACTTTTTGTTAAACCATTACTGATATATAATACAAGTCAGATGAACATTTTAAGCTTCGTGCCTAGTCAAACTCTGCTGCTAAATACACGAAGGAGGTAGTACATAACTGGAAGATGGAAATAGTAGATCATCCCTCCTGATCCCGTGCTACACTCTTTCCTGTCCATCGATCTCCTTCCTCTTAGTTAAAGCTAAGTGATTCCTTCACAAATTTGATATTTTTAGTTCTTTTTGGGATTGTATAAGATACAGGGAAAGGGAAAGGTATACCTGAAAGGTTGAACCCTGCATTTCTAGAACGCAGAGTAGGAGTTCTATCGCTTCATTACTACTCACCTTAAAATTGGTTATTTGATAAGATGGAATAGAGGATGGATATAGTTCTCTTAAAAAACCGCTTTACTTTTGTACCTTAAAATTTCACTGATCTGTTGAAGTAGTTGACAATCTGTTATCTTTTTTTTGTAACTTTTCTTTTTTTGGCAGCAATACTGAAGTTGTAGTATACAGAAATACAATGATGTTTTATTTTATTGCTCAATTTCATTTGATCCTTTTGATGTTTAGGTATTGTATATGCTCATCGATATGAAGACATTGTTAACCTTGGACCGGCAAAGATCAAAGAGAAGAAAGAACAGACCATAAATTTAGATTACCCTCCGCGTCAGCCAAAGGCTTCAACTGCTGGGAAGAAGAAACTAGACAACATAACTGGGAAGGAGAATGTAGGAACTGTCAATCCTATAACGATCCGCAAAAAGAACCAGTACAGCCTCCTTGCTCGTTCCATGGGTATGGAAGAAGTAAAGTTTAGCAAATGGCTCCTATCTGCAACAGAAGCAGAGCGCGAAAAATTACTGAAAGACTATCGTAAGAGAAAGGAGAAGATTCCTAATGGTTGAAACTTTCTTTTCCTTTCTCATTGACTTTGTAACTTTGTAACATTTGGTCTGTACAGGTGCCTCTTTTTCATATATTTTTTTTCAAAAATGTGTACAGGAAAGCTGAATTGTCTGTATCTTCATTCATTCTAGCCAAATAGCCAGCACTAGATCAATGGTGACAAGTATAAATTGTATTTGTGAACAAACAATTAGCACTCTCAATAGAGTAGATTGTTTTGGAATATATATAAGCAGTTCCCTTTCCAATTCTACTTTCTCTACATCTTGAAGCTAAGCTGA
This sequence comes from Solanum sitiens, assembly GCA_016801875.1. Classification (NCBI taxonomy): domain Eukaryota; kingdom Viridiplantae; phylum Streptophyta; class Magnoliopsida; order Solanales; family Solanaceae; genus Solanum; species Solanum sitiens. The sequence continues at coordinate 1,926,564 of JABWTJ010000047.1, read as the reverse complement.
CAATCTACTAATTGCAGCTACTTTCTCTGCATCTTGAACCTTGATACAGGCTTCGAGCTGCGACCGACAGATTGCACCTTTGAATTAACATCACTATTGTGCTCTACGATACTACCAGTAAAAGCCTGCAGAGCATATTGTCGGACATATATCCCCTTCTTAATAGATCAAATAATATTATAATCATGCTTGGAACGTACCTTACTGCTGTCGAATTGTGGTTCAGAGGGACGAGCCTCAGCCTGTAATAAAGCAGTTAGATATATTTCTTTAGTTCTGAACTCTGGAATGATGCAATGCAGCAAAACATGCATGGAACCGTGTTATTATGATGTAGATAATAGAACAGCAAGACATGTATGGAACAAAATAGGTAAGAACAAAGAATCGTACTTTGGTCTCCGCTATAACAGGAGCCTCAACATCCTCTTTCGCTTGAGGTTCCACGGGAGCATTCTCAGTCAAATTGAATTTTCCATAAGCTAGATTCTCAGGTAAGCAGTTTTCTGGTACAATGCAATCTTTTAAGAGAAACAGAAGTTAAAGAAAAAAGGAACTTGCAAATTGAATAATCCTCAGGAAAAGCAAAATTGAGAAAGAACTGGTAAAGTTTATCAACCATGACAGAAAACAAAGAAAGCTGCAAGCGTCCTCTGAATGATTTGATATTCCATGAAAACAACATACTTTGATAACTATAGATAGGAAGTGAAAAAGGAAAGGTCGATGCTGCCTCTAATTCTATCTTCCTCAAAGCTGAACTTTTAAAAAAAAATACTGAACAAAGCACCAGAAACCGTCTTCAGTAAGTAAATACTACCAGAAATTCAGAAGAGTAGACCCCACACACAAGTTTGACAAAAAGTAGAAAGTTCTACACAGAAGAACTACGTCAAAGATAAAGCACCAGCATTGGGTACCTTATCAGCACAAAGTAGTTGAGAGACTAACTAAAATTCCAAGCGGATAGTTGTTTTGGGTTGATCAGTTATTTATAGTTCATGCACAAGCAACTCCAAGAAGGTTCTGACTTACCCTATATTGAATCTCTCCGTCTGGGCAGTAGCTTTGGGATGATGAAATCGATTAACATATGACTATACAAGTAATTTCAGAAATTCAATAGGCAAGTGGCAGATGGAGTGTATATAGTTCACAATTCTTTCTTCTGGGGACAAGGCTTACCTTTAGATGTTGCTTTTGAACCTTCAACCTGCACATAAAATTTCAAATAGATTAGTCATAAAATAACAAACAAATTCATAGATTGTCGGGAAAATTAATTGAGAACCAAGCAAATCCCTTCACAGTATATGGTAGAATGAGAAAAGATGCAAGCCAAGAATACGCATCTTAGGTAGAAGGGAAGGGTTACTCACATGCCAGTGATCAGGAAACTTTTCAGTGGACTGAAATCTTGAAGATTTACCTCTTTCCTTGAGCTTAGTTATGCATCAAGCCACATGTCAAATGCAATTTAGAAAAAATTACAGAAGCATAAATTTTGTGTATTCCAAGAGTCAAACTTTCTATTTAAGTTCAACAACATGCAACTGACCTCTAAACTTTTCATTTCTTCTTCTAAGATAACATGACCTGGGCTGACATCCGAGTCATCACTACCTAGCTCTTCTTGATTGGCATTTTCAGCTTCTTCTTCTTCCTTTTCGAGTTCAGCAAGTCGGGAAAATATGCGATCATATTCCTCATCTTTAACATGAGATACATCTTCAGCTTGAGAAGAAACAGGACGCTCGGGTTCCACAATACCTGAGTTTCAAGCAGTTTAGATAGTTCAGTGAATGAAATAAGCTGCAATTCAGAGCAATTAAGTGATGCTTGGTTACAAGTAGAACCACAAATCAAAAGGATCAAAAAAAGAAAAAAATACAATTACAAATCAAAGAACCACCAAAGACTAGTGAATGTTGCTGAAGGTAAGAACTCTCATCACAGCACTGGAAGATTACTTCAGAAAGCCATCTTCACAAAACAAGGAGTAGAAATGCTCTCTCGTCCCTCCATCCATGTGCGCAGTATATATGAAAAAAGCATCCCCTTGGTTACATTTAAGATATTGGTCCATGAAAAGACAGTAGAAAGCCTGATGCCTTAGTTGCTTTTCACATGTGGAAAGAAACTATAAAAGCTACCTCTAACACACCAATAGTCGATATAAAATCAGTCAGACGCATAAGAAACTCTGCTTCTGTCTCTAACAATATCTAGAAGGATGGAAATGATTAAACTAAGTGGATGATGATTAACGTGTCAATGTTCAATGAACTCAATAAAGATAGTCCACATAACAAATGGTGGTTTTTTCAAGTTTCTACAGGCCTTAGGAACTTATATTATGTTTGACAATATGGGTCTTGTATCAAAAACACGTTTTCAATATTTTTACAGTTCTATCATTACTCCCACTTGTGCACAATAAAAATTCTAAAACATGCCAAACATTTTGCTCGCTTTCAAGACTGAGATTTGAACAATGTTTTCCCCATTAAAATTTAGGATCCATCAAAAAAACAACCTAATATAAGTTAGCAGTGTAACAACTAACAATCAAAAAGCATGCGTCAACTTACAACTAACAATCAAAAAGCATGCGTCAACTTCTTCGGAGAGGTTCTTTTCCATAGCAACATAAAAACAGAAAATTATCCAATACAATAGCATACATAATACCTCTCATAGATGAACCTATAACTTCAATTAGATGTGTTACAAAATTTATAGCAATAACATTCTGATAAGAGGCAAAGACAGAATTTGAAACTTTTTTTTTCTGATAAGATAAGTGGTATTAATAACAGCATCAAGAAGATGCAAGATTTACAAGATTGGCATTTGAGCTTACAAAAAAAAATCTCTGGCTAACTATATCTGAGCCAGAATTTGAGTCTTTTTGAGCTACTTGGTTCTAAATCATTAATTTGTAGATAAATTTCATAAGAAAAATACAGGGTTTCATCAAAAACGATTGGGTTCTGCCGAATCCGCTTCCTACACTCTAGTTCCGCCCCTGATTCTGATAGCGGAAAATTTAAAGATGCTTTCTACTAATCAAGAAAAAAATTGAATACTAGCAGAGTGATAACATCAACATTAATTCAACTATTATATGTACGACATAAACCAGTAACAGGTGGAACATGCCTATCATAGATGCCTCTTTAGAAGAAGTTTCCTCAACATAGTCTTCTCTTATCTCCACAAGACCCTCCTGTCAAAGATTGATTGGAATCATCAAATTGATATAACTATCTGAACTACAGAAACTAAAAACGAATATGCACAAACAAAAAGAAAAATTACTCCCTCTATCCCAATTTTAGTGTCTTAGTTTGACTAAGCACGGAGTTTAAGAAATAAAGGGAGACTTTTGAATCTTGTGATCTTAAATTAAAGATGTATGTAGTACTTTAAAGCTTGTGATCTTAAACTTGCCATGTAGAATGTTGGAATTGGAAAACTTACTAAATTTAGAAAGGACATTCTTTTTTGGACAGATAAAATAGGAAGTAAGACATTTAAATTGGGATGAAGGGAGTAATACAATAAATAAAAACTGTGAACATCCCAATTCCCAACTATCAACTAATGCTTACGGTGCACACATACATTCATATGAAAAGCAAACCAGTGAGAAGTATCTAAAAATTAACACCAAATAGGCAAGTCAATATCAAGTCATCTCAAACTAACTCAAGTTTTTGCATTTCTCAAATTTAAGTCCCAACACACTCTCATGCCATATCACCAAATAAGTTTCTGTATCACTTGAAACACTGTAGTTCTATTATCATTACCTGATGCATCCAGATAAGCTTTCTAGCACTTCTAAACACGGCAGTTCTATTATAACATATCAGTAACTCAAACACTTAGGAAAGTAATAACATGACAAAATGCTCAAGAACCATATGATAGAACCAACAAGCATACCGCTGCCTCAGAAGCTGTAGCATCAAAAAATGAGGCCTCAGCCTTAAGGTCTTGCATTAAAGCCTTTACAGACTCCACTTGGACCTCCAATGCCTTCCCTCTTCTGTTCAGTATCTCAACTGTTTGCTTCGCTGTCCTCTCAGCATAATGACCCTCTCCTAAAAGAACCTGCATACATGACAGAGAAGTAGAAAATTATATTCAAAAAGTTGTTACTAGCAAAGGAATCTAAGAGCAAAATTTCAGGTATTTGTCAGTAAAAAAAGGATGAAGCATATTTTCATAATTAACCAAAGATCACTTGCTAATTAGCCAGACAAAATATCAAGTTAAATATTAGGTTTTAAACTTAGAAATGATTGTCTAAACAGCAGAGACTTAGACTTATCAAACAGATGCAAAAAACTAATGTAGAATTCAGGAAAGAGGAAATGAAGCATATTCCATGATTTGGAAAAGAAGATCCTACCACTATCAGATGCCTCGTTGGAGAACAATAACCTTTCCAGTTTTACTGATATACTAATCAATAAATCATCCGATTGGACTGTTTTGAGAAATGGTTCATTTTGATCAAGGAAGAGAACCAGCAATAGATCAACGACAGCTCAATCCCAAACTAGTTGGGTTGACTATACCAATTCCGCTCTACTCATTCTGCTCTACTTAGGTGATTAAGAGGATTCATCATAGTGATACTATTGTCATAACAGTCATCAACTTATCACAGTCCTCCTCCCTTATTTGGGCTTGCAACAACAAATACATTGCACATAACGGGAGTTTGATCAAGGAAGAGCTTCTGACAGAGAAAAAAAAAGTTTCCATTTAATCCAGAAAGAAAGACAAACTTTAAGCAGGAAGGCCAAAATTTTGTGCATTTAGCATCATGTATGATCAACAGATAAGTCTTGCACCCAGTGGCAAAGCCACATACAATGGCGGGGATTCATCGGTTTTGTACTGCCTAAATAAGGTAAAAAAGATTTTTAAACATATATAAAATTTTGAATCCCCTCAACAGGTTCAACTCCCAAGTGTGACATTTTTGAATCCCCTCGTCAGAACTCTGATTCCGCCACTTTTATTGCACCTCAAGTATCGCTTGTTAGTATTGTCTTTAGTATTCTCATATTACCTCATTCTTCTATTTTATTATTACCTTCGGTTAGTGTACTATTTGTTGTTACTACTGTTCTTTTCTCCACTATTTTCTATATATATGGTTTCTTCACTAATGTACTTCGCTTTCTTACTTTGATACTTTTTACTTGATCCGAGATCTATCGGAAACAATGTCTCTACCTTAACAACCTTTCCAAGATAGGGGCAAGGCTCCATACACATCCAGACTCCACTTATGGGATTACACACTGGGTATATGTTGTTTTTGTTTGCTGAAACGACACAAGGAAAAAGGCTCATACTATTGAAATTGCTTACAACAACAGACCTAATATAATCCCACAAAGTGGATTCAGGGGAGGGCAGAGCATACGCGAACCTTATCCCTACCTCAAAGGTAGAGACATTATTTGTGATAGACCCTCGGCTCAACGGAAAAATAGTGACAGTCCAGAAAAAAAAAGTAATAGAAGTACAAGAAATAGTGAATAGTAACAACAAACAGCAGACAGTAACTATAACAAAATAATATGATTATCATAGTACAAAAAACAACAAGTAATAACAGAAATCGAAACTGACAATACTACAACTACTACTACTGAAATAGCTTAGCGAATAAATTACCAGAAATTCATTGGTGTGAATCAATCGACCAGGAAAAAATGCAGCTTTACCAAACGGAACCTGAAAAGTTGCAAAAACGCGAACACATTAATTGCTTAGACATACAACAAGCGTATAACACTCTACTATCCATTCAAAGGGAAAAAAAGTACAGTAAACAAAACTTCACCATGATATCATGATGGAGCTCATCAGGAAGTCGCTGAACAAGCCTAATAAGAGTATTATTGTCGGCGGCAAAATCTCGGAGCTGGTCCAGCTGCTTCTGCCGCTCTGATATAGTTTCCTCCACACGCTTCGCTGCTTTCTGTGCTTCTTCCACCGGAAACAGTGAAGATAGTGACGTCACCGTTCCCTTCACTGATTCTGTCATGACTTCACTTGCCGGCAAACACCGGCGGCAACAAAATCCTTTTTCCGGACTGTGTTTCGCGCGGAGAAAGAAAATTAGGGTGACTTTCAAATTTCTTTTTTGGAAAATTAGTTTACATAAAATAATTTTTGGGAAATATGTAAAAAAAAAAAAAAAAAAAGTTTTGCTGATGAGATACTATATTTTAGGCGAAAAGTATAATATACCTATCAATTTTTTTCTTTTATAGTTAGAATACTCTATATTTTAAAATAATTCATATATGCTCCTAGCGTTATACAAGTAACTCACATATATCCTTATCGTTACAAAAAAAGAATTTATATATATCCTTTATCTAACAAAAGTAAAAAAATAAGTTTTGAATTAATTTTTTATTTTCAATTTTAAAAAATTCATGTAACGGTGATATATATATATATATATATATATATATATATATATATATATATATATATATATATATATATATATATATATATATATATATATATATATCCTTTTAACAAATATTTTATTTTTTTCATACATACATTATATTTTGACTTCTTTGATTATCATTATTTGAGTTTTTTTTCCTAGCATTCTTTGTTTAAAAAAAAAAGAGAAAATACATAAATAAATAAATAAATTAGACTTGGTTTAGTTTTAATTGGTTTAGACGATTAAGATATATAATTTAATTTTAATTTTCCTTAAATATTTAGGCCTCATTTGTTTGCACTTAACGGAGGTATGAATCTTAATCATTCAGATCAACCCATTAAGTACGTTTGGTTTTTAGGTCTGAACCATTTAGTTCATTTGTTTTATTCTTTTGAGAAACCTCTTAATGGGTCTGAAGAGATGTGAACGAATCAGATCTGTAGGAGACTCTTAAAAAGCATTCAGATTCATTTGATAAGTTATTAAATAATAAATCATCGTTTCTCTGCTTTGGGCGTGCCTTTTTATCTCATAAATAAAAACTTTCTATCTCTCTTTTTTCAATCAAACACCATTTTTTCCCTCTTGAACTGGTAAGTTTTCATATCCTTTCAAGTATTTTTTTTATATTAATAATTTTCTTGTATTAACATGTGTCAAGAATACTGGTTGCAATAATATATTTGGTGTATTGTTGTTTATTAAGGTTTTGAATGAAAAATAGTACTCCAAATCATAATTATTAAAAATTTAAAACTTCTTTTTTTTCAAAAGTGATATATTTTGTTGAAATGAAAATTTTATAATATTCTATTAATATAATGTTCTATTTCACTTGCACATTCAGATATTGAAAACAAATAATATTAATTATTTAGTGTTCAGATTTAGAGACAATATCTTAATATTCAGATGTGTATTCAAATCAAAACACTCATATCTTAATGCAAATCTTAATATTCATATGTGTATTTAGATTCACATATGAATCTTAATGGAAATAAATGATGCCTTAGTAATGTAACTAATACTTAGGCCTCATTTGTTTGCACTTAATGAGGGTCTGAATCTTAATCAATTAGATTCGTCTCATTCAATGTGTTGTTTTTTAGGACTGAATCTTAATTATTCAGATTCGGTTCATTAAGTTTGTTTGTTTTATTTCCTTATAAGCCTCTTAGGTCTCATTTGTTTCCATTAAAATTAAGAGGTATGAATCTGAATACACATCTGAATATTAAGATTCAGGTATTTTGATCTTTTGATCTGAATACACATCTGAATATTAAGATGTGGTTTCTAAATCTGAACACTAAATAATTAATGTTATTGTTTTCAATAACTGAATGTGCATGTGAAATTAACATTAAATTAATAAAATATCATAAAATTTTATTTCAAAAAAATATATCACTTTTGATGAGAAAAAAAAGTTTTAGAAATTTTAATAATCATGATTTGGAGTACAATATTTTTCATTCAAAAACCTTGATAAACACCAATACACCAACAGTGTTCTTGACACAGTCAATAAAATTATTAATATAAAAAAAACTTGAAAGGATTTATGAAAATTTACCAATTCAAGAAGGAAAAATGGTGTTTGATTGAGAAAAGAGAGAGAGAAAGTTTTTAGTTATGAGATAAAAAAGCACGCTTAAAGCAGAGAAGCGATGTTATTATTTGATAACTTATTAAATGAGTCTGAATATTGTTAAGAGTCTCCTACAGATCTGATTAAGAAGTTTTTTAAAAATAAAAACAAATGAACTTAATGGGCCGAATCTGAATGATTCAGATTCAGACCTAAAAATCAAACGTACTTAATATGCTGAATCTGAATGATTAGGATTCAGACCTCCATTAAGTGCAAACAAATGAGGCCTTAATGAGTCTGAATACATCTGAATGAATCAAATCTCTAACCCACTCTTAATTCAACTAAATCACAACAACTCATAAAAAAAATATCTTATTTAATTAATGTTAATTACATGTTTACCGTCATAATTTTCTATATTCTTACTAATTTAATATACGTCTTTTACTTTCATAAATTAATCAATATATTTGAATTGACAATCACTTCATGATATAATATTTAGCACGATTTTAAAAAATAAGAAAGTATTAATTATTTGATCCATAACAACAACAAATGTCCATTATAAAATAAAATATTTTCATAAACACTATATTACTACTCTATATAAATTATTTTACATTGTATTATATTAGATTCTCAAAACTTTTGAGTGCAAAGAATAGTCATATTAATGATATAACTTAATGTTAAATTCTTAATAGATAAATCATATTACTTTGTTACGATAAAAATGTTCAAAATACTATTTTCTATTAAAAAAAATAGTTATTAAGACGAGGTTTTTATAAAATTTTATTGATATAGTGTTTAATTGCATATGTATATTCAGATATTGTAAAGAAACAGTCTCAATTATCTAGTGTTCAGATTCAGATACAACATCTTAATATTCAGATGTTTATTCAGATTTACACATCTTGATCTTAATACATATCTTAATATTCAGATGTATATTCAGATTCAGACGTCTTAATCTTAATGGAAACAAATGAGGCCTTAGTGTTGAATTTTTTTATTTTTTTTTTGCATTAGTATTAATTTGATTTTGATTTAAGTTTTATTATAATTATCAATATCTATAAACTATAATCTTTTGTTGATCATTCTGAATTCTAAGTTTTAAACTTGAAATAATACATTAAAAAATAAAAACTATGAAATAGTATAAGAAATATTTTAGAGTGATATCAAAGTAAATATTTTCATGTATACATTAAAAATTTAAAATTACATATATAATGTCGGGTTGGTTTGGTCTCGGGTTACATTTTTTAATTAAAACCAAATCAACCCAAATATAGTCGATTTTTTCTCAATACCAAAACAAGTCAAACCAAACCACTAGTCGATTTTTTTTAGGTTTAACTCGATTTGTGATCTGATTCGATTTTTAATTCGGTTTTGTACACCCTATTAACCATATAAGCACCATGTCATTATTTTTATTTTATTTTTGCTTATTCACCTTTTTTTCTTAAGATTTATTACTCTAATGAATTAATTAAAAATGCATTTAAAATCAAAACTGCTCCAACTTCTTCACCCCTTCTCTTCTACGCCCCCCTTCCCTTTCGTCTTTCTTGATTTTCACCATTTTCAACCTTCACCAACTTCTTCTTTTTTTTTCAAATTTTCAGCCCTCAATAGTTATTTTCTTCTTCAACATTCATTAAAAAAAATAAAAAATAGCCTACTTCCTTTTTCTTCTTCGAATCCTCTTCTCTCCCACAAATTGCCCCTTGGAAGATAATGTTTTTTGAAAGTTATTTTTTTTCTCAACAACTCAAATAAAAAATGAAGATTGAGTAAGAAAGTTGATAGACTCACATTTTTTGCATCACAACTAAGAGAATTCAAAATGGGTTACTTAAAATTCAAGAAAATTTACATTCAATAATATGAATTAGGTGTTGAGTTTTGTGATTAGTAAAGGAGGTGAAGTGAGGGATGAAGATGACGAGAAATTTAAATATGAAAAAAGAAAGATATAAGGAGTGCTTCAATGAGGAAAAAGACATTTGGAAAGACATCAAAATAAATAGAGAATAAAAAGATTAAATAATTTTTTTATTATTTCACGCATTTTGAGGAGAGTGAATACACTCACTTTGCCACGTTAGCTCTTAGTGTGATATTTAATCTCTTCAGAATTGTTAAGGGGTATTTAAACGCCCGTATAATTAAAGTACTAAAGTAAGTTTTGCTGTCAAGTTTAGGAGAGGTTTTATGTATTTTCTCTACAAAAACTTAACTAATTTTTTTCGGGCTATATTGTAGTTCAGTTCTTGTATTTGTAAAAATAAAATTAAAAAAATGGGTATTTATAATATATTTTACAAAAACAATAGTGAAATATAAATGAATTTGACCATCAAAATAATAAATTTAAATAAGTCGTTGAAACAAAAAAATCAAAAAAACATGTATGAGGAGGATGAAATATGCCCCCCCCCCCACCCCCACATATGGATTATACTGTTTCAAACAAAATAACTGAAAAGTTAAATTTGAATTAATTCTTTCACTTCCTTAGAGAAAAAAGGTATATGTGACTCATTTGTATAATAGTAGGGGTATGTGTGAGTCAGTTTCATAATGACGGGTATATCAACTCTAAATGGCAAAATTGAGCGTTATATTAACCCCCTTTCTCTATATTTTTATTTACATATAATATATGTAAAATGAAAGGAGTGTTAGAAAAAATGGTGGATGTATGAATTTGATATATTATTGGTATTTTGTTTGGTATACTTTTTTAATATATGTATAAATAATGTTTAACTTTGTTTGGTATTGTGTTATGTATAACATGGTATTAGCAGTGCAATAAGTTTTATTGCATGTTGTCACGACCCAAATTCACAAGTCGTGATGGCACCTATGTTCCCAGCCAATAGGTAAGCCAACCCAACATATTAACCAAATTTAACCAACAAATGAGTAAAAAGACAAACACTTAGCAAGAATCTCCAACATTGAGTTCCTTATAATTACGAAATGCGGAAGCTAAAAAAAAATATACCACCCCAAGAATTGGTGTCTTAAGTACAAGAGCTTCTAAAATACGATGCAAGTCTGAACTAAAATGACAAATCTAACATAAGGGATATCCTGTTTGAATACTAAATAATAGAATAAATAAAAGATAGAGGGAGGTGTGGTCCACGGAACAGCCAAGCAGCTCACCACAACTCCAAGACACTCCAAGCTCGGACTCAATTTTCTCCACGAGATGTGCTCCTACTCGGAATCGAATCTGCACCACAAAGAGTGCAACAAGTGTAGTATGAGTACGAAATCACGTGTACCCAGTATATCTCATTGACCGACAACGAAGAAGTAGTGACGGGAGTTTATATAAGAAAAATTAATTCTTTAATTATACAAGTCTAGGAAATACATAGAGAGTTCATGACCCATGGGGGACTCACGAGGTCCATATACTGACACGGACGATCTCCACGTGTCTGTGCGGACGATCTCAACGCACTATCATAAAATCAAATAATTTCCGCACGGACGGTCTCCACGTGCCCAAATTACAATCTTAATATCTCACCATCCCCAGCACGGACGATCTCCACGTGCCCAACTTATACTCAAATCTCATGTCAATGCATGTACACAATATTATTTCAAATAAGGGGATGATGATGCACCTCAATCAATCAAGTATCAACATAATGCATAACCACCTCAATCTATCACAACTATACGGGTGTAAATAAGAAAACACAATCACACAAGGATTTCAAATCAATAATATGTCAGCTAATGCCCATATGCTTTGGCATTCTCAAATTACAATCCACATTCCATAGTAGTAACTTTCCCTTTTATAACACTGGTACTCGTACCAATGCCCGTCACACCATTGATACGAGACCCCCATCTTTCGCCCTTACCCCTTTGTCTATTTCATTTTTTTTTAATCTTTAATTAGGAAAACGTCCTTCAACAAGTCTAAAAAGTCTTAACATACCTTAAATGCCGAACCTCGTGCCAAAAAAAATCTTCAAGATTTTTCCTTTCCTTTCCGCAAAGTTTTGGAACGTTCCCAATCTACGAATGATGTAACATTCGTAAGTAAGCGATTTTGTAGACATTCAAATTATTATATGTCTATCATAGACCCTAAAACCCACTCATATCTCTAATCAATCTCCAAATCTTGATATAATTTATATGCCAAAATTATCATACTTGCTAAATTTCAAGTCGAAAGTTGAACTTTCATCTCTCCAAATACCCTAAAATTCAATTTTAATCATATATTATACACCTAATAATTAATTATCTATCTCACTCTATCAAAAACTAGTATCTTAATGTGATAATAATAATAAAATAATACAACTTAAACCATTTACGAAGGACTGATTTGTTGCACCTCAAATTCCTATACGCCTGTATCTTTGCATACAATTTCTCAATCCAAAAAGAAAGAGAACTATCACTGGAAGCCATTTGAAAATCCTTGGAAACTAATTTAAACTAAAACCTTGCCAAAAATAATTAAGAAAATCCAAAATCTCAACCAAGTACTTGTAAGGACCCATAATATGGAACCATTATTTAATCGTCTATTTCTACCTATTCTGGCCATTGCATTCTTGAAACTCAAATCAAAATCTTAGAAAAAATAATTTTATCTATAAAAGAAAAATTGGAAAGTCACAAAATTTGTCCACTAACCTTGCAGGTATACAAAGCAAAAATTGGAAAATTGACATATAAATATGAAACAGAAATAATAAAAACTAAAATTCCTTCGCCCAATGACTAACTAACACCTAACCCACCACTTCTTAAAAATCAGAATAATATCTTTATTATGAACATTCAATAACACAATTTGATTAAAAACTCACCTGCAATACACGACTCACGAGTAACTATTATGCCCACGCCGCCGGTAATTTTTTTTTGAACCTTTTATTTTAATTAAGTATAACAACTAAACTAATCCCACTAACTTAAATAAATTAATGGGTCAAGTATAAGGTATTCAATGAATTATGGATATGACCCATTAACTATTAACTATATTAATTCTTCACTAAAATTTTTATCAACTAAATACTCTTAGTCTTCGAATAGTTTAAAAATACCTCCTTTAAATTTTCAAAAGGAGTCAAAATAGTCCTAGTTCTCAAAACGATCAGCGGGTCATTACACATGTATTAACATTGTTAAAAATACATTTGTCCATCATAGTCTTTTCTACAACTTTAACATTATGTATTTTGAAGGATAATTTTTACAAATAAATTATTAATACACTATATTCATCAATATTGTTATAAACCTTATCAGATGACCCTTTACGCTATATTTGGATCATTCTTACTCATTGTATTGTATTATATTGTTACTATAAATATAATGTTATTTTTGCCGTTTTGAATCCATTTTCGCTCAGTTGTGTACAACCTCTTCAAAAACACGTGTTGGTGTGTTCCATGTGCTTTCATACGGCAGGGTTCCATTTGAAACTGATCACTGAATACACATCGTTGAAGGTGAATATAGATGACAAAGAAAATTAAACATGAATTAAACAAGTAACTAATGACATGCAATTGAATTTAATCCTTCTAGCCTTTCAAACTCAACTATGTCCTCGAACTTGATTCATTTCAAAATTGATCACTTTATACACATCTCGAAAGATAGTATAGCCGTATTTGTGAATAAAATTGCAAGTGAGAAGTGGTGAAACAAAATCGCAACGGTGAGAGAAATTGTTAGTGACATGCAAACGAGAGAAATTTGGGAGGAAAAGATGGAAAAAAATTATATTTGAAGTGAATTTACTTAGCAAGTTGGTATGTATAGTTAAAAGAATAATGTTGAGAAATGTAGTAAATATTTTTTAAAAAAGTGTACACGAAGTGGTTTTTCCTTATTTAATTTCATTTAAATCTCCTACCCAATAATTACTACGTTGTTTTGTCTCCTCCTATGTTTGGTTGTTTGTTCTTTTTTTTTCTTTTTTTAATAATCATACGTTCTTCCCCTTTTTTTCATACTTTTGTCTCTTTCTATCTATCATTTTACAAGATTTTTAAAAAATATAATTAATGAATTTAGATACCAACGTGGTGATTATGTTTGATAATATAAACATGTTATATTTTCATATGACATAATAATATTGTTATTTTTTATTGTAATTATTGATAAATTTAGTATTTAATATAATTAAGGACATTTTAGTAAATTTATAATTACAATACAATACGATACAATCAAATCAAACAATAAAATTCTTAAATAGCAACAAAAAATACTAGACGTGTTGAATTATAATCTAAACGTGTTGAATACCAGACGACCAGCGGCAGCGAGCCGATCGACAACCAGCGACCACCCTTCAAGTATTTGATTATTTTAACAAAAAACCGAATAACAAAAATCAAATCGAACATTCAATTAAAGAAAAAAATAAACTGAATCAATAAAAATTGAATTGTTTCGATTCGGTATTCGGTACATCAATTGCAAGAATAGAAAATCAAAAAAAAAAAACCGAATTACCTAATGCCCAAAGCTAAAGAATAGTACTACATTACCAAAAATCCAAAATACTAAATCACGACTAATTCAAATTATTCTAATTTGAGAAATAATTACAGAGAAATCATAAGATTGAGAAGAATAAGGCTGAAGATTGAGAAGGATTATAAGAATGATAGAAAAGAAATCATGGATAAATTTCTAGATAGGAATAGTAACCATGTTATTTTATCATTAAAATATTGTTGTTTCTTAATATTTTATTTATGGTTGATATATTCTTTTTATATATTTAATCTATTCTCTCACAAATCAATCTATCTATCTATCTATCTATCTATCTATCTATCTATCTATCTATCTATATATATATATATATATATATCTATCTATCTATATATATATATATATATATATATATATATATATATATATAAATATGATAAATCTAAATCCAAAATCGCTGATGTAGCATGCCTCTAAGAGCTAGAAACATATTCATCTTTTTATATATTTTTTTATCATTTTTTAAATTTTAAAATACAAAAGAAGTCTCTTAAATATTGAAGATAATCACAATTAAAGTCATTGAATTATAATTACTCCAATAGATGTTATTTATCTTTTCATATTCATATGTTACTAATTATTTTACTAACTATAAATACTAGATCAAATGTCTAACACTACATAACATTTTGACTTTTTCATTCATAATTTCCTTTCAATTCTTCTTCTTTTCTTTTCATTTGAAACTCTTTTTCCAAGAAGTTTCTTTCTTTCTTTTTTCCTTTTTTTAATTGTTTTTTATTTTACAATTGTCAGTGTTGTCCACAATTTATTATCTTAGTATGTAATTTTCATGTCTGATTTTTATTTGTTTGAATATGGGAGAGAGCAACATATATATGACTTTATTTGTGAAAGGAACTCGTCGGGACCAAACTAGAAGAATATCAATCATTGGCGATATAACAAACTTTAATTGTATGTATTTTTCTGTTGCAAACTTGTATATAGTTATAGTATGAATTCAAATGTAACAAATTTTATTTTTTTGTGTAAATGCCCTGTTTTAAATTTGAGAAATAAAATATTAATTTAACATCAAATTATTATTATTATTATTATTATTATTATTATTATATTATTATTATTATTATTATTATTATTATCATTATTATTATTATATCTAATGCTCCCAAATAAGTAACATATTAAAAAATATATAATTATTTCTTTCATCCCAAAACAAATGATATATGAATAAAAATAAAATCTTAAAGGATATTCTTGAAACTCTTGACACTTCTATAAAAATTTTAGTTTTGACAAAGTTTTCTTCTCTTTGACAAAAGAGATTTCTTTAATAGAAGAACTCTTTGTATAGTTTGAATCGATTGATTTTCTTTATTTTCTTTGTTGAATTTATGGGACCTAATAGACTTATCATAATGATAGGAGAAATTAATTTTTGAAACATAATTTTAGGGATTTTGAATAAAACAATCACAAAGGAAAGGAGAATTGAATTAATTACCCAAAAAGGATATAATTAGTAAGACATATTTTATTTTAACTAGGATAGTCATTCTAACATAATATAATAAGAAAATAAGAAGAAAATGTTATTAGGTTTTATAGATTTTTTTTCACAAATATCCAAATTTATTTTAATATCGGAGTTATGAATGCATAATTTAATTAAGATAAAACAAATTATAAATCTTTTTGAAATTGAAAAAAACATTTGGATGAATTAAAATTTTAAAATAGTGTAACTAGGGTTACTTGAGTCACAACAAATAAATCAAAATTATACTTATTGAACAAGGAAGAGGATGATATTAATATTTGATGCTTTTAGTTTTTAAAATATGTAATCTATATCTATATATATAATACAAAGCTAAATGTAGACAAGGTGATGTGGCATCTCTCTATAACCATCATTCTTATTTATCTTTTTTCTCATAATTTTGATCTTTTCTACTTATTTTTATGCTTAACTAATTTTCATAAAAAATTCTAAAGTTATCTACCTTTATTTCATCTATGACAATAGAAAATGAATAGACATTCTTTTCAAGACATTCATTATCAAATGTGGAGTAATTGTTTTGGTAACGAAGCACAAAAGAAAGGGCAAAACTCCCTATTAAAGTGCCTGTTTGATTATCTTTAGCCAAGTAACAGAAAATTTAGTAGATGCATTAATACAAGTTTTAAGTGCTCGTGTGATTGATAATCTTTAGCCAAAGTAACAGAAAATTTATTAAATACAATACTAATTTATGTTAGTGTATTTAACATGGTAATTATGTATTTAGTTTTTAGTTTCTAAAACCTTTCATTTCTATTGCATTTTCATCTTTTTGTATAATATATTATATATATGTGTGTGAAGAATATGTTTCAATTTGTATATATATGTTGGTGATTGCAGAACAAATACAGAAGTTTCAAATCAATACTCCATAAGTACATTTTAAAAAGCAATCATAGATAGTATTACTCTGAGTTTTGAGGAACACAGAAATTCAAGTATCTCCGTGATGTTCTTATAATTTTCAGATTTTTGCTTTGATTTTATAATTTCAACCTTCGTAAAAAGCAAGTATATTGACGATACTCAAATGCGAGTATGGTACTTTTTTATTGTATGTGCTTAATGAAAATTTATTTTCTATCATATTTTTATTTTTATGCCTTTTCAGTGAAGTGGTCCCAGGAGTGGAATGTGAGTATGGTATAGATTTTTATTGTATGTTTCAATGTTAGCTACTACTAAAAATATAGATTTTTTTTCAAGTGTGAATCAATGATGATATTACAAAACATGATTTTTCTCTCTCATTTTTAATGAACCAGTTCATTAATGAAAAAGCATAAAAAACATGATGGAAAATAGATTTTCATTGAATAACGAAAAGTTTCTAATTTCTTGTGTAAAACTTGGAGATGCAATGGTAATTGAATTATTTCATGGAAGAGGAAAAAAAAGCTCTCTCTCTCTCACACACACACATCTCCGTTTGAAAGAATAATTCACGCAAAATAAATGAATTGTGAAGAGGAAAACAAAAGAATGGTACTTTAAGGAGGAACAATCAAAAGTTCTTGCTATTGATGTGTGTAAATTTTTTTAATCTTTGGCTAAGAATTCTATTTATTTCTTCTCAATTTTCTATTTTCTAATTGTAGAATTATAAATATATTAATTAATTGTTCTTTCATAATCTTTAATTCAAAATTTAACAGTCGGTATTTTATTTACTCTCCTAATTTTTAATGTCATAACATCTAATTAATATGCATAATCATGACATAATTTGTTATTCATATTATAGTCATATAGTAAAAGGCATTATAAGATTTTAGAGATATGATCACACAAGCCTTTTAAATTGTTATGTTTTCGGTACTTATTTTATTCATTCTTTAGTTTGACTTGAACAATAGAATGAAGGCTATTGAATGGTGATCGCTTGTGAGAATGGATTTTGACAAGAGCTCGAAAGATTGCATATTGACTTCGTATTATATTTTTTTATTTTTTTAATGATTAAGATTATAAGAATAATAATGTTGCCTTTTATTTTAGTCATCTTTAAGATTTTTCTCTGTTTTGTATTTTATATATAAAAAATTATTGTTGTAATTTTATTTTCTTTTGATTCAAAAGATCAAAAGAGTGAGTTATGACTTTTTTGAAAATCATCTAACTACTGACCAAATATATTGACATTTTATCATCTTTCATAATTGTACGAAGCGCGAATAAGTTCACTAGTTAAATATATAAAGTTGAAGCCACAAAATCGCAAGGGTGGAAGAATGAGTACTTCAAGCTTCATCTTTGAATTTCATCAAGTCTACACTCTGATATGTTGGGTTTTGGGCATTTTTGCCTTCCTATATAGATGAATAAAAGTCCAAGGTTTTGGGTCTTCCATCCTTTTCTTTGTGGATAAAATTAGTCCAAATTTGATAAGTCACTTTTGCCCATAAGCCCAATATTATGATGTATATGTAAGACTTTCTTTTAGGTCTTATTTAGACAAGAATCACAAGAGTTTGAGAGCATCCAATATAGAGAGAGAAGTGAGAAAGTGCAGATTTTCGCACAAGCCCTAGCAGCTATTTTCAAATCGCGATTCCCGCTTCGTTTCTTGTCCTTTCAACTTAATCTTTGATTGGGAACTGAGAGAGGGTGATTTGGAGACCTGTAGCTCCAGATTTTAGCTTGTGAACAGTAGCTGCGGTTTGGTAATTTTGCTTCTCTTATTTCTATAGTTTTTGGTGCTATTTGGCACTTTATTGGTGACCATTTTGGAGGACACTTTTATAACTCTTGTTAATTATAGTGGAGCTTTGGTCTTGTAGTTTTTACTCTTCACACCGAAGAGCTTTTCCACGTTAAATTTGGTGTCTCTTCTGTTGATTTATTTTTCTTGCTTCGTTGATTAGTTTGTTGCCCAAACTATTTTATTTTTTGCATTATTTTGCCTTCTCTTGATTCAAATAGAAATGGAAAGTTTTGACTTGAGTTTCTTCCATTATCGCCTTTGTCGTGCACATTTATTTTGTGTGTTGTCTTTCCCAACATGATAAGCCTTTATAAGACGTGTTCGATTCTAATTGAACACTATAAGACGTGTTCAATTCCCATTAGGTTCTTAGAGACTAGTCAACCCTAAGTCGTAGTTCATGCCTATATAAAGGGTAACATAAGAGACATCTCAAGCATTTTGCAAATCCATGAGTTCATAAAGTGATTAAAATGTGGCCTTCTAGTTCGAGAAATACGCCATTAACAACCCTTGAATCACGAAGAAATCTAGATCATCTTAGTGCAAGACTCGAATCACGAAAAAAGAGAAGCTAAGAGAGAAGAATCATAAAGGAAATTATTTTATTAATAACATTTTTGTTTCTTCAGATTTTATTTATAATTATTTTATTCTTGTATATATTTAAAATTTGTTGCAAACAAATACCTATTGAGGGACTTAATAATATATTAAAAGAACACACAAAATTTTAAAAGATGGAAAGTACTTGACCGTCTTGAGGGACTTAATAATAATTTGATTTTAAAATATCTATTTTATTTTAAGTAAAATAATTTATAATACATAGATATCTTATAATTTATTTTAGATCAAAACCTTGAAATTATAAATTCATATAAATTAAATTGATTATATAAATTGGAACCATTAAAGTATTTATTAAAGCAAGGCTGTCAACAAGTACAAAAGGAGATATGGAGACAAATTCAATGAGATTCCATTCATGACAGCTCAATCACAACAATCATCAATGAACTCATCCAAGTCAACATGATTTATTTTCAATGCAAATAATTTTACTTTGAATTTATATTTACACCAAAACTACATAAAACATACATTTCTTTGGATAATAAATAATGTAGTATTTGATTAACTTTGAAAATAATAATAATAAAAGAAGTATTTGAAAATATTTTTAAATTTTGTGTGAATTATTAGTTTCATTTCTAATTTATTGCGAGCTTTAAAATATTTTTTTTATTTGATTAGCTCTCAACTTAAATATACTCTCTATCTTGAAATATGAGTGGAATATACCTCAGAATTCTCACCAAATTTGGTGTTTTCAATATTTTTCTCGGTTTTTCATTAAAAGTGTCATACTCATACAAAAGTTTGAGACCACTTGCTATGTCATGTGACAAATTGAAGACATATTTAGGTTTAGTTAGTTAAATAAAAATGTGTTTTTAAGAGTATCAATAATTAATACACAAAACTAATAATTTATGCTAATAAAATAATATACGAGAAATAAATACTCAGCCTACTATGTCCGATAACAACGCTGAAAAATGTGTTCAAATACTTCTAACAAAAGTCAAACTAAAATATAGTACCTACTGTCTACTTGTACTCAAAAGTTTTAGAAAAATAATTTTGGAACTTAAAAAGTAGCATCTATGACACTACAAAATAAAAATAAAAATAAAATCATTACACCTTTTTTAGTTTTTTTTATAATCACAATTTTTGAATAAATTAATATTTTTTAATTAATTTTGTGAAGTATTATACTATCTTCTATTTATTTAAGTATTAAATAATCGAGTTTAAATCCTCGTGATTCTCAATCTAATTTGGCCTCACTGGTTAATAAGATCACACTTTAAAATGTATTTGAAAGAAAATATTTACCACAATACGCGTGTATTTGTTATTCGAAAAAAAAGAAAAAAAATTATTTTAATAATAATAATAATAACATATTTAATACGCCTTTACTTGTAATATTTGTGTTTATGCGTGAAGTTGCCAAATAAAAGTGCCATATTTTTCTTAACAATTAAATCAAAAATTAAAAATTAACAAGAAATGTCTTATTCATTAACTGTCAATTTAACATATTTATAAATAAAAAATCGATAAAATATAAAATCGAATTATCGATAAGAATCAGTCTACCAAATAGAGGGAAACATCCACCCCACTTCTTCATCACTAATCAATATTATATATGAATGAATACTAGTTGTTTATTTAGAACCTAATTAACAAACAGAATATTCTAATTTCTAATTATGTACCAATAATTTATGTTTTGTTAAATAAATATAATTAAGAAAGAAAAAAAAAACAGTACTAGTGGGATTCTATTTTCTTGTCCAAAATTGACCAGTGAAGGCCCTTTTTGTTAGAACCAAAAAAAATAATATTTTTCTTTTATCTATTTAGGTTGTAGATTAGCCGTTGAGCTCTCATTTTCTCAAAAATTTGCTGGTGTTTTGGTGCTTGTTGTTGGGTTGTTAGTTCTAAGATTTTTTTTTTTTTTTTTTTGACTTCACTTGAAGCAACCCCATTTGTTTGTATATCTTAAATATTTCTTATTTTAAACTGTAATGGACTTAATTTTTTCATCTGGGTTGATCTTAAATTGCTTGAAGGAGAAGAATTGGAGTTGATCTTGAAATGGGTGTGGCTAAAAATTTGATCTTTATAAGAAAGAATTCAGGGGTTTGGCTTAGAGTTCTGTTTTATTTATGGTTTTTCTTTGGAGGGTTTTGCCAAGTAAAGGGACTCAGACCTCTTAGAGAAAAGTATCGTTCGTGGGGCGATGAGGTTAGTAACTTGCTATTGTTTTTTATATTTGTTGTTGTTTTTAGGATTACTTCAATTTGATGTATGTTTTGTATTGATGTATTCTGGTCTCAATTGTCACGGTTTGACCTGAAGTTTGAGTTTTTGAAGTTGTGTTTGGACTGCATTTTACTTCGAAAAAGATTTGAACTTATGTGAGTGAAAGTGAAACATATATGTGAAGATAAATGTTCAAAATCTGATAAAAACGCTAACAAAGTATCTGATTGTGAAGATTCTACTTTTATTTTCAATCAAAATGGGAACTTTACTCAGTCAACTGCTTAAGTTATGAAGTCCAAAGCTTAGTGTTCGCTAGCTGGAATTTTTAACCCTCTGAACATCGTATGAAGTCTTAAGTTATACGAGTGATTGGTGCTTATATAAAATGAGCAGTTACTATATGATTTGTTGTTCTTCTTTGTTAACGTTATAAATTTTTCCTGACTGATACATTTAGATCAGATTCCTCCTTCAACTATGTATATAGCTATGGACATTGATGCTTAAATCTCTGTATGGGGAAAGAAAAAGAAATGGGATTTTAGCTTCCTGTGTGTTGCTGAAATGAGAGAACCCTTGTGGTGTTTGATGCATTTGACTTTTGCAATCTGGATATTTCAATTGAATTTGAGAAAAAGCTCTAACTTTTTTGGTGATAGAAGTGGGTTTGTGATAAATGTGATCTCATCACATGGTTAGAGCCTAGCTTAGCTCAAACTCAAAAGGGTTTCCGGGACTTGATTGATAGGAAAGAGAGAATAAGAGACTTTGGTGAGGTTTTACCTACATGTAGTGCTTATTTGTTAGTGCTTTATATCAGAATGGTCACCATATACCTGGGATGAAACTGATATGAGGTGATTGAATTTCAAAGTTTCCATTTATTGAGGTGATTAATTAAAGTTAAGTATATTTACAGTTGATCGACTTTGATCCAAGTTCAGCAGGCATCATGGCACTTATGCAGCAAAGATAGAGAAAGAAAATGATAGAAAAATTTAAAAAGGGAAAGACACGGTGCTGCTACATCTTGTCATCTTAATAGAAGGTCATTTCAGTGTATTTGAAGTGATAAATAATATCATCATGGTTATCTTTCTCTAGAATGATCATTTGGAGCTTCTTTTACTCTTTTTTCCCTGGTAAGTCTGAGTTTGTATCAGAGTTTTGCCTTATAGGGTGGCATCCATTCCGAGAAATCCTTGATCTACAAATGGAAAGTTGGACTCTTATTAGGAATAGGAATGGGGACTCAAACATGGCAAACCACATAGCAGTCGGAGGTTTGACCTTCTTTAAGCTTCAATGACTCGTGAACGATAGCAAAAGATCTACAGTGTAGTTATTTTTGTTTAGTTGAGAACTATCTTATAAGAGAACCAATGCTTGCATGTAATGGTTGTTGTTTTTCAAATAATATAACATTAGTCATTTCTTTAGTGCACATCACATATAGGAGCGAGGTATGGACCTAAGGATATAACATGTCTGGATGCACCCAAGGTGTTCCAAAACTTGGCTTGTCAGAGGAAGCCAATCTTGAGAACTTGGACCATTTGAGTCTTGCTAATATAAGCCTTATCCCTTAGGTATTAGTCTTAAGAAATTCACAAGTTAGGGATTTATTTTGAAGCCGTAGTGCTTTTCGAGCCCAAAATACCATGAATTAGTGCCAAAGGCTCTCTTTGAGGCCTTGGTGGAAAGGTTATTCAGTATTTGTGTCTTTGGGAGGTAGGAAGAACCCAGTGAAATAGTTAATGTATGAGCAAAGTGGCCCACACTTCCATCATAAGAATAAAGGTCTCTTTATAGCAAGAATCACTTGTTGGAGATTTTTCTAGCACTGTTGTGATTCGCTTATCAAAACTTTAAGAAGATGTTTACACTAAAGTTTTCACCTTCTAATCTTTCATAAATCCTATTCTGGGAGATGTTTGCCTTGAAATTGTATGTCCTCCAAGAAAGCCAAGTTTGTCCAACCTTTGTCGGAACCAAGAAATTGACATGATATCAATGATAAGATATAATAAAATTAAAGGAGACAACAATATGCTAGCTAAATGTTGAAACATTTGCTCTTAGTATATATTTTGCAAGGAAATAACTTGCCTCTACAGGAACTTGTCTAATAATTGGTGAAGATCCATAAGGAATGATTTGTTATGGAGATTATACAGTGTTCAATTCCCTCTTCTTCTACCCCAACCCTGTCCCTTCTAGATAGAAGAAAAGAAAAAGTTTTGACCCATCTCACTGAAGGATGGAATGACATGATTTATTTTTTCAAGGAGCTGTGAAGTTAGTTTAACTCCTTTACGTAAGATTGGATGTAAGAGTGAGCGCAGAAATACCATTGACATTTCAGTCTGGCTATATTTAGCTTCCTTTATGAGATAGGATCAATGTGAAAAATCCTATTTCAGTGTAATACTTTTGGAGCTTATTTGCAAATTAAGCATATTGAAGCCTGGATTCTACTCGTGCATGGTTAACATGAGGGCTATGTTGCTCGAACTCTTCAAAAATGTCAACGGGTGAGTGTCGGATTCTTCAAAATTAGTGTACTTTTGGAGAATCTGACACGGGTGCAACATCAAAAGTGAAGAGTCCGCGCAACTTAGCATGAGGGTCATGACATTATTACTTAACTGTCTACGGCTTACTGCTCCCAGGATTTCTGTTCTACGATAAAGATAGTACAACACGGGATTTGTACAGGTGCATGCATGAGTTTGAAACCTGAATTGAAAGGAATCTGTTTTTAGATGGAGAAGGGTAGAGGGAGGACCAATTGTCCATCGAGTTTTGAAGCTGCAAGAATGGATCTTTTTTGGGTCAATATTATGCTAGTGGAGCAACATCCCGTGTCTTCTCTTTCTTCTTCTATGGGTCCAACTAAACATTTCTTCTTTTGCGGTGACTTTCACCCACTAAAGTCCAAACCATCTTAGTATCCCCCCCCCCCCCCCACACAGAGTCTAGACTACAGACGCTATCTCACAGTCATCAAAATAAAAGAGAAAAGAAGAAGAAAAGAAAAAGTGATTCTGATTATAGTATGCCTGCTTGTTTTTCCTGCCTAATCGCTGATCACATTCTTCATGTTTTTGGTAGCAGTGGCTTTCTGCAAGGAAGGATGAGAATGAATTTGGGCCATTTTCTGCTTGGAATATAACAGGGACCTTCAGAGGTCCGTAAGCTAACTTGCTTTCTGGTGCTTATGTTGCATTTGAGTTTTGGGACAATTCTTTATGTTCTTTTACTTATCTGATGACTAATTTCTTGTGAAGATAATGATAGTACCTAATCTGTTTTGTTAAATACACTGGGCTAAGAAGATAAAACTGATGCTATTGATTGAGCAGAGCACATCTCAAAGAAAATATCATACTTCCTTAAATAAATAAACTTTCCATGCTACTACTGTCTTGAATCTAATAATATTTTCCTCTGCAATTTGAGCTGCAGGGTCTTGGAGGTTCCTAGATTCAAAGAATAACTCTTCCCTTTTTCCTGATTTCAAGAAATCCAATGGTAACTCTGTCTTGGAATTGATTAGTACTCCTACAAAAATAAGTGGTGTACACTATGTTCAGGTAGTTCTGTCATCACAATTATCACTCTTTATACAAATTTGTGTTTACTCGGGACCTTTTTTTTCAAGAACTTACTTGTCTCTCCGTATCAAAAGAAATGACAAAAAAGATGTTGTATCTCTGTAGTTTCTACAAAATGATGATTACTGGAATATAAGTTGCCACCAAAAAGGAAAGAAGTTACTTTACTGAAATTGGATGAAATGCAACACCTTCATTTGTCTTTTTTATTAATCTCGGAAAAAGGAAGTCTTGCACAACAAATTGTATGCCATGATTGATTGTGTTTCTTGTTTTCTCATCTGACAACGAATGGGGAGTCATAAACTGTTATTATTGCTGTAAGCCTGTAACTTTGAAGTCTCTATTCCATGTTAGTCTTGGTTTTGGAGATGACCAAAAGTTCCCTTTAGAAGATTGCTTATATCATGATTATTCTAGAGCCTATGTCATTTACCCAAATCCGAAGCTTGTACTTTGGTTGGATATAATATTTCAGCCAGAACAAATTTTTATTTAACATCCCTACTAGAATTACGAGCAGAGTATCATTCATTTATTGCTGTGATTGATAGTCTTTAATCATGGTGGTGTATGATGGTATTCCTGAAATCTATGTGGTTACCGTAGCAATTGCCATTTTAAGCTCGAAAATCTGAACCTGATAGGCAGAAGTCATATGTGCTTATGCCCTATTGCTAGGCTTTTGCGATGTATTATGCTCCTTTGATGAGCTTTCAAAAGCTGTGTTATAATGCTTGTGAATTCAAAATTTTCTTTTGCCTGCTATAATTAGTAGTAATGTCGAGTGGAGCACTTTATCTTCCTCAGTTGGATATACTTTCTATGATGGCATCACTTATTTCAATTACATTATTATCTTCATATAATTTACTGTTGCCAACAACAGGGAGTAATAATTTTCCATGATATTTTTGACAATGAACGTGGGGGTGCTCAAATCAGAGTAGAAGGTGTATATGTATGGCCATTCAGACAACTTCGGATGGTAGCTCACAGGTACTAATTTTTTCGCTTGGCTGAAAGGAAATTCTTTGCGTATATACGTCTAACCACCAATCTTGCTTTATAGTAGAAATTGATGTTGAAAGGTCCGTTTATAGTAGAACGAAAATAAAAGAGCTTTATAAATTAGAAGTACTCTCAACTAATATTTTATAATTCAAAGCTATATTCACTTTCTTATTGAGAGATTGCAATCTGAACATTGTCTTTATGAAGTTCATGACAGTAATATCACACATAAGAGTAGAGGCTTAGGACTTGGGTATTTTAGTGTTTAGTTTGGTTATATTGGGTTATGAATAGGCATAAAAGATATGGTGAAGGATTATGACCTCAGGTTAGCTTTGTGATGTGTTGTTGAGAAAGATAGTAGAAAGTGTATTTCTTAGGAAAATAGCTGTAAAGTTGTAAAGGAAAAGGAAAATAATTTCCTTCTAACTATTTCTTTAAGACTAGACCTTAATGTTATGGGTTTGGGCATAGTTAGTTGATTGGATTGATTAAATTGATCCAATGATTCTGTAGACTAAGGTTTGAATCTCAGAGAGGGAAAAATTGGGTGACTTCGTCTCTATTGCTCGAGTCTTGGTGGATAGAGTCATCCGGTACTAGTATTGGTAGGAGAATGCCGGAATATAATATAGCAGTGAGCCACGTGCATGTTGGTCCGGAGTCCGGACACCACTGTTATAAAAATACTTTCTTTTGGAAATGTTTCTAGTCACTTTTTCCATAATGGCCCGCAACTTTTTCCATAAATTCCCTGCATACAAATGCTGAGAAAATTTTAATTTTTGGTACTATTGTTTGCTTTTGTAGCAACCGAACTGTAACTCAGGTGTCAGGTATTGCATTGAGAAACAATGTAAGATAACAAAACAAACTATGTAAAAAACATCTTTATTTCGCTAGGGTTAGTTCTTATTGTTGAGACTCTTTCAAACAGAAGGAGCTCAATTTAGCATCTAACTTGTTAACTGAAATAACCAAATTGAGAGCAGAGACTTGTGGTTCATGTGTCCTTGGTCTTTTTTAACGTGACTCACCAAACCTCCATAGTGTGATGTGAATTGAAAGGCAAGCCTGCTCATCCATTAAGAAGCTTAGTCTAATTATCAAGTACCCCACCCCACCTCTCTCTCTCTCTCTCTCTCTCTCTCTGTTTTAGTCCAAGCTGGCATCGAGTTGCGTAGTAGGAGATTAGTCATGCTTAGGCTCTGATCTAAAAATCCATCCAAAAGCTCTTAGTCTACGACCTATGTAAATTTAAACTATTGTTTCAGTCACGTGCATTACAAGCCTGTAGATGGTATTATATTTGGAATGCTTCATCAACTGACATTTATGCTTCTTTTTCAGCAGCAAAGAGGGGGAATTTGGCCAGGAAGATGATTATCTGTTATCAAATCCTTATCATTTGGTATTAATCATGACCATGTTTTTATTTGCCTTTGACGTGACAATTTATGACATCTGTACTTGTGGGTTTTGCTAGCACTGAGCATGATTACTTTAAATTTCTCCATTGCTGTTATGTATTTCCCTTTATATTTTGAATTTGATAATGCTCTGTCACTGTCACTGACAAATTTAAAGTTTTCATCCATGAATGACATGATTTCTCTTGTATACAATATTGAGACACAATGCATACATAATAAAGCAAATTGTTGCTCATGTTTTTATACAAAAAAATAAAAGAAACTATCACTCATTTTCATGGAATTTTCCTTCTAGTGGTGATTTATAGAGGGAACTCTTTGTTCCATATGAAAAAACAAGAAATATTGGAGGCAACTTGTTGTATTGTTCACACACCACACTCCCCCTACCAATTTGTTCCTTCATAAATTTTATTTCCCAACTTAAAAGGGTCTGACATCCTTCTTAAGAAAAAGAACCTTAAAAGGGACTGACATGGTATGACAAAAGTTGACAATATCTTAACAAGCTCATTGTCTGCAAGTGGTCAACTTCTACTTCAATGCCCATGTCGTCACATTTAGCTTCTTTGTGATCAAAATGGACAGAAAATCAGGAAGCTCTTAATCTTTTTTATGTTTCATAATGGCAACTAAGAGACTGAGCCATTTAGTTAAATAGACTTCAATTAAAAAAGGAAATGTTTTTTTTAGCTCAGGAATTATCTCTATTCTAGATGATAAGTTATGATAATAAATTTTGATTTACATTCTATTCAAAGAATTCTAATCAAATATTGAATGTCAATTTTTATCAAATGATAATATCTTTCTTTATCTTACCTTTCCTGCACAGCTGGGAACTTTCTCATCTCAGGTCTTCCAAGAGTCGCCACGAGATAAGATTTGGAAACGGAAACACTGTAATAATGACACTCAACCTTGATCCAATTTAGCTTTTTACATCATGGCTTAAACTATGTATCTCTGTTCCTGCAGCGCCTATTTATGAGATGGAGAAACATTGTAATGTTGAAATTGCAGCACAAATTTCTCGAGTGTCATCTTCCACTAATGGTACTTGATTTTTCTTCTCTACCTTCTTCATGTCTTTGCCTGGTTTTCTCCCTTTTTATGTAAAACCATTTTGAACTAAACTCTGGATTCTGCATTCACGCTGCTCCTTTCTATCTTTTGATGATATCTGCTTATTAACTTCCTCTAATTATGTTTCTCTGGTTCATGTTTACATTGGGTATTATTAGTTTTTAACGTAGTTTTAACTTCCATATTGATGTTAGTTGAGAACTTTCTATCATATCCTTTTAGAAGCTCTAACTTTGCCTTTGTTGCATTTCCTTGGAGCATCGTGTATGCCCTGATAATGCAAAACAATAGATATTGATGCATTGTGCTTTTCTACCCATGATCTTTAAGTAGTATACAGCTGTACATGAGCCAAAATGTAGTTGGTCCGAACCCGTGGGAGATTTTACGAGTAGCATGTATCATTAGAGATTCAAACTTATCCTTTAGTTTGAGGAACTACTTGGGGAACATACTTTAAGTTACTCTTTTTCCAGATGGAGATCAAGACCATTATCATCTAGAAGGATTGATGGAGAGCCCTTCAGTGGATGATGATGGAGACTGTTTCTCTCCCATGCTATTGAATGCCACTTCTATCAATATAGAGGTTTACTACAACAAAGCAGTCAACTACACGTTGATGGTCACCTTTGTATCCTCCAAGAGTTGTTATTCATTGATGTTATTTTCTTCTATGAACTGCATTTGTGTGGATTCCTTAACTTCTTGAAACCTAGGTTTCTTTTCTTCAAGTGCTCCTTCTCATTCGGCAAATGGAACATAGCAATACCCAATCAGTAAGAATACGACATTCTGTTACATTAAATGACATAAGTCTTCCGATGTTACTATCTTGCTGTTGCAATGTGTCAAATCAAATGAATGGTGTCTGATAATTTGTTTACAGGGAGCTGCCAAAGTTTCAATTTTGATGATCGGGCAACAGGGAATAATTGATGCTTATCTTTGTCTTCTACATCTGACTGCAGGCATACTTGTTGGTAAGTTTGATGGTAGCTTTTCTCTAAGTCATTGTAGCCAGCACATTTAGCTGGTTTTATTATCTAAAAGTTGTATAGTTGTAACAATGAGGTAGCCCTCTAGGGATTAACATGGTATTGGTTAGTAACTTTTTATCAAGTCATTTCTATGTCATGCTTTGCCTCCCCGTAACCAACTCATAGAAGTTTGTATATTTTCCCTTAACAGACTCTCTATAAAATATTCTATTTTTGTTGTTTCTAGCGGCTCTGCGCTCTGTTAATAAAATCTCCTCCCCCCTCAATTCTTTACAGAATCGCTGTTCAATGCTTTTGCAACCGCTGCATTTTTCAAGTTTGTTGTCTTCTCAATATTTGAGATGAGATATCTACTCGCTATATGGAAGGCAAATAGACCTATGACTAGTGGAGAGGGTTGGCAAGCAATGAGACGCGAACTGTCAGTTCTGTACAGCCGCTTCTGTAAGTATCCCTTGCTGAAATGTGAACATGTGCATAGAATTAAACTGACTCATCAGCTATATGTGTCTGTACCTTGAACGTGTCTGGCTGCAGGGTATTGCTCTAGTGAAAGGGCATATTAGATGCAACAACATACCTAGTGTAATCCGATAGACCCATGGTTCAAGTAAAGGGAAAGGGGAAACTAGATGTTGAGGAGTAAATAATGCATTTGAGTTTTTCCAGTAGAAGTTCTCTTTGACATAATTGCACCTGCTTTGATATAAGTTATGTATTAACACATCCTGATTCTATTCCATTTCTGTACCTTGCATAAGAGGATGTAACCTCTGATTTTCAATAATTCATTCAGTGCTCAACTGGGCTTCAGAAAATTTGTAATTTCTGATCTGAGATAACGGTTTTAAGATAAATATCAGTATTTAGATTGCAAAACTTAGCAACAAATTAATATTTTCGTGTTCAACATACTACATAGTGCTTGGTTTGGTTCAGATGGGTGTCAAGCTTAGTTGCGCGGACTATTCACTTTTGATGCCGCACCCGTCTCGGATTCTTCAAAAATGCACTACTTTTGACATAGTGCTTGGTTTGGTTCAGATGGGTGTCAACTGTCAAGGGCCCAAGGATAAATAGATTTTATGACGTTCTCTTTGTCATTCTAACATCATTAGACATAGTGAGCCAAAGAACTATGAAGTAATATAAGAGATTGTAGTCATGCAAAGTTTGTAAGGAAACACAAAAGCTTTCATTAGTTCTTTTCTCTCCCTCTGTCTCGTGACAAACTTGATCTATGTCAGACATTAGTATCACTGTCATGGACAACCTGCTCATATCTCTTTGTTTTCCAACATTGTTTTGCAGATGGGATCCTTTTAGGTGGAATTTTAATCATGTATGAATTCCATAGGTTTCTGCGGCCACTCCTTTTCCTTTTACACTCTTTTTGGATACCTCAAATTGTAACTAACGTTATTCGTGACTCGAGAAAACCGTTGCATCCTCATTACATCTTGGGAATGACTGTTACTCGGCTAGCAATTCCACTATATGTCTTTGGTTGTCCTCATAATTTTATGCGCATAGAGCCCGACAAAAGTTGGTGCATTTGTTTGGGAATTTTCATGGCAGTGCAGGCATTAATTCTTCTTTTGCAGCACTATCTTGGATCTCGGTGGTTCATTCCACGACAGGTATTATTCTGCTCTTTTGTTTTTTGATGATATAGATTATTTTATTAGAAGTGAGAAATCAACTGCAAATATTAAGTTTTCCCTGACCTGTCTTTTCGGATTTTAGTATACAAGGTATATGGTTTAGACAAAAAAATACTCTTTATAAAGAAACACTTAATCATCTATGAGTTTTGTAGTGACTAGTGACCTATCTTATGTAAGTTTTGCTGATGTGTTGCAGATTTTACCTGAAAAATATAGTTATTACAGAAGATTTGATCAGAATGGAGATCATGCTACTGACTGTGTCATTTGCATGACTGCTATTGATCTCACTCAACGTTCAAATAATTGCATGGTAATGCTACATGTATTGGACTTTTCTCACTATAATGTGGAATTCCTAACAAATATGATTTGATTTTACTAATGGAAAGAAAAATTCTTATGGTTATAATGTGCCAACTGATGTTCAGGTGACGCCCTGTGATCATTTCTTTCATTCGGGGTGTTTGCAAAGATGGATGGACATAAAGATGGAGTGCCCAACATGCCGACGTTCTCTTCCTCCAGCCTGAACAGATGTTTTTTTTTTTTTTTTTAATTCCTGTTAATATACAGCAACTGACATCACCAACCTGTCAAATGAGGTAAATATCTGTTCATGAATTTATTTTAAGCACTTATAGGGTTTAAATCCCAGTAGAGACAAAAGATACTAGGTGATTTCTTCCATCTACCAAGCCTTGGTGGACAGAGTTACCCGGTACCCGTGTTGGTAAGAGCAGATACCTAGTGGAATAGTCGATGTATGTAACCTGGTCCGAAAACCACCATCATAAGAAAGATAAAAAAGGACACGCGCGCCGTACATAAGTTATGCAAAGAAGTTCAGTGTGTCCATGAGTTGTTGAAAAGTTAAAACAAGTTGTCTGACTAGTAGCCTGTTTAGTCAAAACTTCCAAAATTTGCTTATTTTTAAAAGTATATTTTCTCAGAAAAAGTACTTTTGGGTAGAGTAGCAATTTGTATTTAGCTAGTCAATTTGAAATCACTTTTACAATATTAGAGTAACAACTTATGCTTGACGAAGGTCCCAAAAGTGCTTCCGGAGAACAACTTTTTTTTGAGCTTCTTGAAAACTTCTGCTATTCAGAACTTCTTTTCCCTTTGGCCAAATGCCGTATTCTCTAAAATGGTCATTTTTGGCTTTCTTGAAGCTTGGCCAAATAGGCTATGAATGCATTTCGTTGTGATTATTCCCTCTATAGATATAAAGATTCCTTCTTCCCTTGGATCCAGAACGAAAAATGTGTGACTGAGCTTTTGTATTTTTCCTCAGGTTGGTGTCGGAGTGGATCAGAGCATTCTTGAGAAGTCTTAAGTAGGTTTTATGAAAATTTTAACGCAGAAATACCAGATTGCCGCGTGCAATTCTTGTGATGTACATTATGGTCATTCTAGTTTTTCATTCAAGATGATAACATTTTAGTTTTCTCTTGTATTTCATTACAATTTCTCTGAAATATTGGAGGGAAAGCAAGTTGTAAATTTCAAGTTGGGCATTGTAGCACCTTTGCATAGTTGAATTACAGGTAGATAGCAGTGATAATTTTTCACAGGAACAGTTGTGTGTACAGTTTTCTGATTTTGTTGTACTAAATACTATGGTTCCTCCTACAGAATTTGTTTTAATTTGTCCAATAAGTGATGAAATTGTAAACTAAATTCAACTTTTGGTAAAAAATGACCTGGAATTAGAATTATTATGTTATGTGTAATACTTTGGAATATTTAAGGCTTTTCATTTGCTTATTTACTCATGAAATCTCATTTGGAATATTGAGTGAAGGGATTTGTGTCACCAAAACTTCGCTCGGTTGGAGAACAAGTTATCCCAGAATTGTTATTCACCCTCAATATGAGCTAAATAACACTATAATATAATCCCATGATAACTAATCTCGGAGTAAGTTATTCCGCGATTTTGTCCTAAGCTAACATGGAATAAACTTCTACATGTTACAAATCCACAATTGCATTAAACCAAAATGAAAAATAAAGTACAAGAAAAATATGAATTTCAAGAATGAGAATCATTGTGTGGGACAACACATATAAACAGCATCAAAGTTAAATTACCAACATATATATATATATATTAAAAAAAAAAACTTCATCACACCATATTTACAGACTTACTATTGACTTTATTCCTTTTTCACATTGGCTACTAAATTTGAAAAAAGAAAAAAAAAAAGAAATCAAGGAAAACTCAAGCTAGTACTAATTTGTCATATTTTCAGTAGAACCAAGACATGAACAACAATATCAAGTGCCACAATGAAATGCTAAACAGTCAATGGGATGCTCATCCACAGCATCACATTCCTTCTTGCTTCTCTGAAGAGGCTTTTCTGGCAAACAGTTTCGACGATCATCGTAAACTATACCCTTTGATGTCAAGTTGCTGCAAATCCCTTGCTCCTCACAAAAATAGTTATAAGAGAATGTGAAGTTTGAGAGCTTAGGTAATACACATATTCCCTCTGGTACAGTTCCAGTAAACATGTTATGTGCTAAATTTAGTAGCTCCAAGTGAGCTAAACCAGATATAGTATAAGGTATTGTCCCTGCTAACTTATTGTTGCTCACATCAAGAACTTTTAACTTGTATAAAAATCCCACTTCAGGAGGCAAACAACCTGATAAGCTAGTATTAATAAGGAGCAACTCTTCTAAGGTGTTTGCAAAGTTGGCTATGCTAGGTGGTAAGCATCCTCCAAAGTAGTTATTAGCAAAAACCACTACAGAAGCAGAGCTTGATCCTAAATTTGAAGGGATCACATTAGATAAACGATTATTGTTAACGAAAATAGCATCGAGATCTTTGCTAAAGAGTGGAGGAGGCAATGGCCCTTCAAACTCATTGTAGCGAAGATCAAGATATTTCAAGGAAGGCAGAGAGAGGACAACGTTAGGAAAACGTCCTACGAATCTGTTGTTACTGAGATCAAGCTCATGCAAGAGAGTGAGGTTGGATAAAGAGAGTGGGAGGATTCCACAGAAGCGATTGCTGTTTAGGTGCAGCAACGCTAAGTCATTGAGAAGGCCGAGTTCCTCAGGTAGGAAACCAGCTATATCAGCATGGTTCAGATCAATGCCAGCAACAACTTGGACTTTGGTGTTATTAGGGAATGGCGCGCAATATATGCCAGTGTAGTTGCAGACTGAAGGGCCAACCCAAGTAGAGGTGAAGTTGTTAGGATCAGAGTAGATAACACGTTTCCAAGCTTGGAGAGCAATGTAGGCTTTTTGCAGCCTCGGGTTTTTTATGCCCTTAACGGAGGAGGAATGGCTGTGTTTGGCTGCTGAGTTGTTGAACACATTAGAGGTAAGACTTAGAAGCAAGATAACAAAGGCAGTAGTGGTAATGGGAAAGGAAAATGAAGCCATTTTTGTTGATGACTAGTAATAATGCAAGCATTACTCAACAGCCTCTACTTGGTTTTTATAAGGTGAGATATCCTTTCATTCTCAAATACTTTTTAAGGTCCTTTGGCTAATGATATAACTACTACATCCACAGTGCATTTTACACAACAACTGAAATAACAGCAACCTAACTACTCTAAGAAATAGCAGCCAACATAATGATGTCTTTTTTACAATGTTCTCACATCTTTATCAGATGGTTTGAATGAAATTTCTTGGATTCTAGATCCATCAACAAGATGTGCAAATTCAACGTTAACAATGATCATGATATTTGCAGATAAAGTTAGAGTTAAGGGGATGTGAATGACATAGACTTCCCTCCTTACAGGTAGCTTTCTCAGTTGTTTGAAGTGGGATTGAATAAGGACACAGTATAGGTAAGAACAGGATCTTAACTTGAAGTTAAAGCAAATGACTTTGTTTCAACAAAGTTTTAAGGTGATAAGAGCCCTTAGCTAGGGGAGTTTTCATTGAAGCATTAACTGGTACAACAACAACTATATTCTCTAGTTGAATGGTGGATTAAATCTATCCTAGGACAGCCAAGATCCTATGGTTAATCTCAGTATGCACTATCGTTCAGCCAGCATGTTATTACTTCTCTTAAATGTTTTAGATGATTTGAACACTTCAATCAAACCTGATTGTTTACTCTAGACTGATATGACTACTTACGACGAGTGTGTAGGTCTTGCTAAGAAGTAGCAGAAAGTAAAATTTTATAACAATTTCTGCATAAAAGGCAACTATAACTAGAAGCAGTTTCAGAGCTCCATAGAAACAAGAAAAACTTCAAGAAAATACTGTTCCAGAATAAACTTTCAAGAGAATGCCAACCAGTGTGACATAGTTTGGGAAAATTATTCAAAAGCACTGGACAATCAAGGAAATCTACACAACCAAAGGACAGTTTTCGTCATTATCATTCATCACCATATTAGATTAGCCACCGCCACCTGACCCATATTTCTTTCCAAACATAATGAGCTGCAGCTTATCGTACCCGGCTAGAACACCTGCACCAGCAACAGCACGTAGAATGTTTGCTCCAGCCCCTTTGAAGAGGGATTTAGTGCCTTCATTCTTAACAATCTGAGAAAATGCATCCATTGAACCCTTGTACTTGACTGCTTCTCCAGATGTCATCATCATTCTTCTACGCACTGTATCAATTGGGTAAGAAGCCAAACCAGCACCAATAGTGATACCCCATCCCAGCAAGAAACTCGCAAAAAAACTATCCTGTAAAAACAACAGAATATTGCAGTAGTGTTATACCAGCCACATTATGGACAGGGAAACTCAAGTTGATAGAAATAGAGATGGCAAATCATCCTTCAGTTCTAAATGTTGATGGTATGACCCAACAGATGAGGGACTGATCACACATAAGTCGAAGGCATGTAGTGAAATGGTTAATTCAAGAGTATAACCTGTAATAAATCGCCAAATTTTGAAAAACATGTAATCATATCTCCAATGAGAAATTTCTACATATGGATAATAAATCGTTGAC
The DNA here is from genome assembly GCA_016801875.1 of Solanum sitiens. NCBI lineage: Eukaryota > Viridiplantae > Streptophyta > Magnoliopsida > Solanales > Solanaceae > Solanum > Solanum sitiens. Next base: position 1,889,990 of record JABWTJ010000047.1, on the reverse strand, counting down.
GAAAGGGAGGAGAAGTAACAGAAAAATTTGGTGAAGTTGTCGGGGTGCAGCAAGTGTGTCAGAAGAAAAAAGAATCCAGCATATGTGATAAGAGTGCTTAAAGTATGAACTAACAAAATAATGAGAAAATTGAACCAGAATTAGGATTTCCGATACCTGCATGTCACCAACTAGAAGTACTGGTTTAAGTGAATCGTACATTCCAAAGTATAGACCACGGTAAACAATGATTCCCACACATGAGATGGTGAATCCGCGGTAAAGCCCACCAATACCATCTGATTTGAGAGTTTTCCTGTAAACGTCAACCAAACCATTAAACTGCCTCTCACCACCCTTTTTTGCAGCCTTATTGTCATTAGCAAGGCGTGTTCTTGCATAATCCAAAGAATACACAAACAAAAGGGATGAGGCACCAGCAGCACCACCAGATGCCAAGTTTCCTGCAAACCACTTCCAGTAGCCATCTCTGTCTTTCTTGAAATTAAACAGTCTTTTAAAGTAATCTTTAAAAGCAAAGTTCAAGGCCTGCAAAAAACAAATTCAGCAATTACTAAATCTGAAGGACAAAATGTTGCAATACTGACCACAAATTTTAATTACTCAAATGTACCTACACTACTTTCAAGTCCTCTTCTTTTTTCCTTATTTGGCAGTGCACATCACTAGAGAGATTTATAAAGTTTAACTATACTATAATAAATATTTAACAAATAAAAAAATGCCCGAATTAATGATCCCTAAGGACACAAGAGGATGTAGTATGACCACTAATTGTTTAAACTACTCAAATGTACCGATGATACTCTCAAGTCTTCCTCTTCTTAGCTTTTTTAACGATGTCCATCACTGGAGGGATGCATAAAGTTTCAGCATAACCATTATAACAAATCAATCAAAGCATTTTTAAAATGATGGCAAAATGTATTCAAATCCAGGGCTTATCCTTGGTAGACACAATAAGGTTTACCAGCAACCACAAAAATAGTTAACATACACAAACCAAGACAACAAACATCCTTAGAGAGATCATGAGGTCTCAAAGTCACAAAGTCATTACAACGATAAAAGTACAATGTTCGAACTAATGATGGCAAAACCAGTTCACATGTTCTATATGTTGTTGTAGTATTATATTAGCAGCCTTGTAGGTAAATAACAACCTTTGGACTAAAAAGCGACCAAAAGGCGGAGGAGTGCTTGCTAAGTGTGATGGAAAAGTTAACTAGCAAGCTAAATTGTAAACACTGAATAGGGGTCAACCAACAGAAAGTAAGGTCAGTCAACCTGAGTGGGGAAGTATCTGATGACATTTGCAGTATTGCCTCTCCAAAGAGCAAGGACGCCTTCATCCTTAATAGTTCTACCAAAGCAGTCTGAAATCCCTTTATAAGGTTCAGAAAGTCTACCAGCCTTTATCATCTCATCCTGATTCTGAATCAAAAGCTTGACTCTCTCAATTGGAGCTGCAGCTGTCTTAGACACTGCAGCAGAAACCCCTCCCATAAGAAAATCCACAACGAAACTGTTAGCTTTCTTCTCTTCAGATGGGGCCTGTATGAGAATAGGATTTCCCAATTGACAGAATTCCAGATTAGCGGCTTGGCAATTCGTCATACAAGCACCCCGTAGAATTTCATTGACATATCCACCAGTCATGTTGTATGAACCAGTATACTTAGAATGCGTGTGGGGAGATATTAGAGAAAAGAGGTGTGAATGCCCATGTATTTTCTGAAATGCAGTTGGAGGCGCTGAACAATCCCCCATGTTTGTAAATCAACACGGTGACCTGCAAAGAAGAAAAATAGTAACTGAAGTATTCCTAAAAATACAAACAGTGGAGTAGCGAAGCTTCCTATAAGCAAGGAACCAAATAATTAAGCTACACTGTGGAGCTTTCAGTTCAAAAACTGGAATACAGAAATTTAATCACTAAGCAGTCAAACCCCTACCTATAACTCACAGACATTGGGACAAAATAGGAATTCTAAGCAAATATTTACCAAACAATTCAACACGAACACACTTAGAAATAGCTACTTGACAATTACTGTGTATTGACAGAAATCAACAAAGGAATCAGGTATACTTTGGATCTGAGAAACAAGGGACTACAACAATAACAACATACCCAACGTAGTCCTACAAAATGGGATCTGGGGAGAATAGATTGCACGAAGACCTTACCTCTAACTTAGAGGTAGAGAGGTTGTTTCCGGTAGACCCTCAACTCAAGAAAGACAATCCAAAAAGAGAAGAACGGAAGTACAAGAAACACCAGATAGTAACAAACCCGAAACTACGACAAAACAATACAATGATCAACATACTAGAAACAACATATAGCAAAAAAAAATCGAAGGACAAGATACTACAGAGCAATACTACAACTACAACAACTACAACTACAACACACTGCTACCTACTAACCTTCTATCCTGATAGACATGTAGCAATTTAACACCAAAACGTCACCACAACATGCACAATAACGTAGCGTAGCCAGAAATTTCATGAAGGGTGCCCAAGAATTGTACACGAGTACATTTTTTCTTTTGGATGAATGAGTGCACTAGAAATTTTAATAAGAGGCTTAAAGCTGCTGCTAGTGAGATTTGAACTCACAAACACTTAAAAGGCTTGTTGGCTCTTTCAACGCACCTTAAACCACTAGGCTACAACACCTTGTTGTGTTAAGGATGTCTAGAATACGTTATTTCACCACTTTGTATATTATTTTACTAGTATAAACGGTATAATTTTTCCGACGAAATTCTACAGGATCAAACCTATGGGACTTAAGGAATGATATTAAAAAAAGAGAGGAAAATATTCATATTAAATAAATATGAAGTAGAAGAACCCAGATTCCAAATGAACAAATTCAAACTTGAAAAGGATCTTCCTTATTCTTGAAGAATGAGGGGCAAAGGGATTGATCAAGAAAGATCTTTTGTTCTTCTTATATATAAGATCGTGATTGGATCCGCATATGTTTGGTAAAGAGAATAATCTTATCCTTTGAGAATAATCAAAAATGGACAGTGTTCAATTGGAACATGAAAACGTGACTAAATTGGTCCTAGTTACTCTTCGGGGCGGAGTGGAAGAGGGGGGGATTCTCGAACGCGGGAAGGGTGTCCTAAAGACTATGTAGCTACATCCCTGAACATGCAGATTATACATAAACAACCAAGATATTTCCCAATACCATGGATAAAAACAAATATATTTTCATTTCAAAATCCAAACTCAAATCAGAAAGTATCAAACCTCAAAACTAGTCATAGAAAAAGGAAATGAGAAATGATCTCAGCTCTGCTGAACCAAACTACATAACTCACTCAATAAACAACCAATCGCCAACGGTATAACTATGATCCGTCAACCATACAACAACACAGCAAATCACAATTGCATAGTAAGACATCAGTAATCAACTTTTCCTAACAAAATTCATGAACTTGACGATCAAACTGATCTACTGATCCGATAAAGTTGACAAGTAAACAAAATTCATATTAGCAACATTTACACACAGTATAGGAGTTTCTACGTGTAGAGAGAGTGAAAAACCATACCTGAGAAAGAGCGAGAGGTTCGTTCCCAGCTCTGAGGAGAGCAGAAAGTAATATTTTTTCAATGAAGCTGAGTGAGTATTTTTAGCAAAATGGAGTTTCTAGAAGCCAGATAGGACTAGGGTTTCCAAATTATTGACTCATCTGACCCTCTTTCTCCGCCAATATTATACTAACTGCCATTTTCGCGCTTCATTCAACACTACTATTTTTATAGTCATCCATAGTCTATTATGGTGGCGCTGAGACTAAGGTTGTCTTTTTCTTTTTTCCCTATTTTATATAGCTATATTTTTTTCTTTCTTTTTAATCATCATATATCATATATATATATATATTTACTTATTTGATTTTGATTATGTATAAGAATTTCTCTAAGATTATCTAAGGGATCCTTATATGTATGGGTTAAAGATAGTCTTAAATCTAAAGTAAGAAGATGTCTTTCTAATGATTTTTTATATAATCTTACTGTCTTTAAATGTTGTCTATTATAAAATAAGGTTTTATGACAAGCAAAAGTCTTTTTTGAATAATAATTTTTTTTCATATAATATTGTTGGTCTATTCAAGATCACTGGCTCTGATACCAAATGAGAGGAGGGGGTATTTCAATAAATATTTCAATAAAATTTTCGTTTAAACTTGTAAATTGTAAAATCCTACTCAGTACTCCTTCACTCTTTTGCTGTAATATGTAAATATCAATTTAGTTTCTAGTTTTTCTTCCCTTATATAAGTATAAATTTTTTTTATTTTTTATTTTTTTTTTTTAACTATGGACTCTGTCCATTCATGAATCTATTCTTACTGTTCATCTCTTTCTCTTAGCTTTTGTTCTTAAAATTAATCTTCTTTAACCACACCCCGGATTTGGTCATTCATCGTTCTATCAAGAACTTTCAAACTGACCCAACAATGTCCTAGGAATTTACAGGTTAATCCATCAATACTTTTAAGAGGCTAAGAGACTAACCATATTACATTTCAATAAAATTTTCGTTTAAACTTGTAAATTGTAAAATCCTACTCAGTACTCCTTCACTCTTTTGCTGTAATATGTAAATATCAATTTAGTTTCTAGTTTTTCTTCCCTTATATAAGTATAAATTTTTATTTTTTTTTTTAATTTTTTTTAACTATGGACTCTGTCCATTCATGAATCTATTCTTACTGTTCATCTCTTTCTCTTAGCTTTTGTTCTTAAAATTAATCTTCTTTAACCACACCCCGGATTTGGTCATTCATCGTTCTATCAAGAACTTTCAAACTGACCCAACAATGTCCTAGGAATTTACAGGTTAATCCATCAATACTTTTAAGAGGCTAAGAGACTAACCATATTACATTTCAATAAAATTTTCGTTTAAACTTGTAAATTGTAAAATCCTACTCAGTACTCCTTCACTCTTTTGCTGTAATATGTAAATATCAATTTAGTTTCTAGTTTTTCTTCCCTTATATAAGTATAAATTTTTATTTTTTTTTTTAATTTTTTTTAACTATGGACTCTGTCCATTCATGAATCTATTCTTACTGTTCATCTCTTTCTCTTAGCTTTTGTTCTTAAAATTAATCTTCTTTAACCACACCCCGGATTTGGTCATTCATCGTTCTATCAAGAACTTTCAAACTGACCCAACAATGTCCTAGGAATTTACAGGTTAATCCATCAATACTTTTAAGAGGCTAAGAGACTAACCATATACTAAGTAATATAGATTCATGGTAACATTTATAAATTCATACACAAATATTTAACAACACAAATATTTAACATATATAATTTAAACACACATAATTTACATATATGGGAAGTTTTACTAGAAACATAAATATGAAAACTTACATTATTAAAACAGAGTGAAGTTTCCCTTTTGGGAAACCCGAACGACTTCCAATAGAACTTTACAAAAGTTGTAAAACAAGCTTAAAACAAAGAACTAAAAATATTTTTTTTTTTTTTTATGAGTATGAAGAGGAAGGATTTTTTGGAAAACTTTGGGATTTGCTGGTTGTTGATTTTTTCGCTCTACCTTCTTCTTCTGATAATGTCTTCTTTATATACAAGATTATGGACTTCAAACTCCGGACTTCAAAATGAAAAAGAATCTTATCTTTTCCGCCGGGTGCGCATTGGGCCCCATCGCACGTGAAATGATGCCTTCTTTTGCATTATTAGCTGTCCTTTGTCTGATATTATCACTTATCCTCTATCTTTATACAAAAAGTCTAACACTTATCTTTATCTTTTACTTAGTGCATAATAAAGTAAAGACGCGTCCCAACAGTTTTTCCACACGTGTGTGGTAGTGAGTAAAGTGGGACTCACATTGTTGACTAAAGAGGCATTCCTCTTTAAAAATAAGAAAGAAAACTATTACACAATATATATATATATATATCTATAAAAATTTTTTTTTTTTTATGTGTCTATGTTGTGTAAAGCAATTGAATCAAAACTCATACCCGAGTCATCATCATTTGGGTCTTGAGCAAATTGTAAAGAGTCTGAAAAACCATCTGAAGTATTTGGACTGGAAACTGAATTTTGTCTTGGGCTTTGTGTTGGGCTAGGATTTATATGTTTGTCTTTTTCTTGTTGGGCTTTAAATAATTTTTCTACAGTTTGGGCTATTATGGATTCTAAGTCTTTATTTTTTTGAACTTTTTTAGTTTTTTGTCTAAGAAGTTGATTGAAAGAAAGGGGTAAACGTCTTCTTGAGGATGTTCCTTCTTCGTTTTCACTTTTTGGCAAAGTGACAGCCATTAACGGATTTGATAAGTCTTTACCGGCTACCGTTTGAACCGGACTAGCTGTATCTTTATCCGATACAGTGGATTTATTTACATTCAGGGGGGAATGTACACCCGTCTCATCCATTTTTAGTGGGGATGGAGAACCCTGTATATTGATCTGATTATTTTTGATCTTCAAATCATTTTCCATCTTTGTAATCTTGTCTTTCAGCTGGAGATTTTCTTGTGCTAATACTTCATTCTTATAATTTAGTCTTTTGAAAGCTTCTGTCATTGAAGAACAATGATCGCAGAATATAATTTTATCTGTGTCTTTCTGAATATGATATTGAGGGATTTTGTCTGGATTTTGTTTAAGAGAGGGAGAGATATAGTAGTTTGGACCTAATACTCCCCTAGCATAGTCTAGTGCTTCAGTAAAATCATTAAAACCTTTAAAAAGAGGTTTAGAAAATCCTTTTATAGAATCTAAAACTTCTATCCAAGTCTGAAAAATTCCATTTATTCTACCATGAATAACAACATAATATTTAAATTTATTTTCTTTGTTTTTACTATTAAAATAGAATCCTAAGGCATTTAAAACTGCAATTATATATTTAGTGTCTTTCTTATTATGAGCTATCCATATATTATCTATTAAACATTTCTGTTGTTTATCTATCTGGTATATAGGTAGACTTCTAAAAGTTAAAATAGATGATTCGTATGCTATTAAATTATGTTGTCCAAATTGTAGTCTTTCTATTCTATTATCATCTATTTTATTTAGTGGTCTAAAATTTAAATTAGATAATATATAAGTCTGAAAAATCTGGGGTTGGAGGTTGAACTCCTTTGCCCTTGTCTTGGAAACATGGTCTCATTCTGAAAAATTTAAAATTTAAACTTTAATCAATAATCTACTCAATTGGTCTGCAATACTATTATCATTTCCTTTAATATGCTCAAAAATTATAGAATTATAAATTGATATAGTATCTAAAAAATTTAGCCATCTTCTTCTACTACTAGTTTTATCATTGATTTTCTGGTGAAATTTTACTATAGCTTCACAATCTGTTCTTATTAATATTTCTAGTTTATTTAAAATATAAATTCTAAAACTATTTAATCCATATATTATAGCTAAAATTTCGACATCTATACTAGCTATATTGCCTTTTTCTTTAAATTTTCCACTTTGATAAGCACATATTTTTTCTTCTTTTTTAGAACTATATTTATGTGGTTTTGATTTTAATACTGCACCCCATCCATCAAAACTTCCATCTGTTTCTATTATTAAATAATCTGATTCTAATGGCATATTAAGATCAGGTATATTTTTTATTTTTTCTTTTATTTGTTGTACTAATTTTATGTCTTCTATATTGAAATTTCTTTGCCCTTTAGAGCCTGTTTTAGAATATAATGGTCCTGCTATTTTACCTAAATCTTTAATAAATGATCTTGCATAATTAATTATTCCTAAGAATTTTTGTAACTCTTTTAAAGTATTTAATTTATCTGGCATATCTAATGCTTTTTTAGCTATATGGGGTTGTAGCTTAACTTTTCCTTCTCCTAAAGTAATTCCTAAAAAATTTATGTAATTTTTACATAATTCTATTTTCTTTTTACTAATTATTATTCCATTATTAACAAATAATCTAAAAACTGTTTGTAAATGTCCTAAATGTTCTTTTATATCTTTACTGAATACTAAAATATCATCTACATATACTAAAACAAATCTTTTATATTCTCCAAATATCTGATCCATTTTTCTTTGAAATATTGGAGGAGCTGTTTTTAATCCAAATGGCATAACTAACCATTCAAAATGTCCTTCAGGACAAGTAAATGCTGTCCATTCTATACTATCTGGATGCATTTTTATTTGCCAATATCCTGACTTACAATCGAATTTACTAAAAATTGTTTTACCTTGAATTCTATTTATTAACTCTGTTTTATCTGGTAGTTTATATCCATCTGTTCTAGTATTATCATTTAATCTTTTGTAATTTATAACCATTCTAGCTTTTCCTCTAACTATTTCACTATGATTTCTTACCATAAATGCTGCTGATCTATGTTTAGAAGTAGATCGTCTTATTACTCCTAATTCTAATAGTTCTTTAATTTGTATTCTAAAGTCTTCTAAATCTTGGTTTGTAGCTTCTATTGAGGCTGTTTTTATTATATATTCTGGATTTATTATATCTAACTTACATACTATTTTATTATTTTCCCAATGTTTTAAGGGTTTTTCTCCTATTATTTCTATTTGATCTAAAATTTTTACTATATTATCTAAATCTTGTTGATTTCTTATTTGTCCTATTGTTTTAATTCCTGTCTTAAAATTATATAATTCTGTTTCAGTTTCTATTAAAACATAGTTTTTATTAACTATATCTTCTTCATCTGATTCTAGTATTTCTTCATATAATATATTACATCCTGTTTTTGTACATTGTATATTATTTTCACAATTATCACAACATTTTTCTTTATGTCTTATGTGAGTATTAATTTTGTTAGTTAATACAGAAGTATAAGTAATATTTTTCATGAAAAGTATTCCATCACTTGTTATTATGGTTCCTCCTTTATTATATAGTATGAAGTCTAGTCCTAAAACAAAATCTACTCTTATATCTAAATCTCTTACCCATATTTTATCCATCTTATAGGTAGGTTTATAGAATTCTGAACAAGTATTTAAAAAACTAACTTGTACTTTATCTATGTAATATTTGTATATATTATGTGTTCCATCCATTTGCATGGCTGCAAGTGGTTTTTCTAAAGTCTTTATTAATTCTGGTGGTACTATTTTCTTATTTAAAATACTTTTCGTACATCCTGAATCTATTAGTGCTAAAGTCTCTAGTTCATATTTTCCTATTTGAAGTCTTGCTAATACTTTAACTGTATTTATATTTTTGTCTTGATTACATATTAGAGTATTAGATTCTTCATTCATTAATTCCTGATTATCTAATGGTAGTTCTTGTTCAATATTTTTTCCTTTTTCTAATCTTAATATTCTTTCTTCTAATTCTTTAACTTTTGCCTCTAATACTGATACTTTTAAATTTATTAAAGGTTCAGTTGTATTTATTTCTTTTCTTTTTTGAATTATTATTCCTAACTGTGTTTCTATGCAACTTATACATCCTTCTAAAAAACATTTGTTACATTTAGCTCTTTTATATTTACTTGGATACCATTTACACCAATTACATGGGTTACTATCTAGTCCTGTGTCTTTTTCAAAATTATGTTCACATTCTATTATATTCATAAAATTAATTTGTAAATCATCTATATTTAGATTTTCTATTCCTATTTCATTAATTAATTCTTCTCCTTCTGAATTAGAAGAGTCTTCTTCTTTATTATTTTCTTCTATATCAATACTTACTATAGAATAAATACTTTCATTATCTGACATATATTCATCTACATTTAATAATGCTTCGTTAAATTCTTCTACTAATTGAGCATTTCTAGTTTTTGCATTATATCTTTTAGGACAAGTATTTGCTAAATGTTCTATACTTCCACATGTAAAACATTCTAACTTATTCTTATAATTTCTATCTGTTCTATATTTTCTAACATGTCTATCCCTATTTAAATATGGTTTTCTGGCTGAGGATTTCCTAAGAAAATATCCTTTTTTATTATATTTCTTATTATATTGTGGATTATATTTTTTATATCTTTTCTTTTTGTATTGAGTTTTATCATAATTTTGAGTTGTATATATTATGTCTTTACAGAAATTCATTTCATTCTGTTTTAATTGTTTTTGTATTTGTAAATTAGTACATTTTTCTTGTAATATTTCCATTATATGTTGTATTCTATGTCCTATAGACCATTTTGCTAGAGGGTTTTGGGCTACTCCATCTCTTTTGGTCCATCTATCTTCTATTTCTCTTCCTAAAGCTCCAGGTAATTTATTAAATAATTTCTTACCTAAATCTTGATCAAATGTATTTCCACTAATTGTACAATAATAGAAATAATCATTTAAAAATTTCTTTATATAATACCAATTACTTATACTTAATTGTTCTAGTTTTATTACTGCATTTCTTTGTAAAGCTACTAATCCACTATTTGGATCTTCTCCTGTTATTAATGTATGTATTTTATTTGTAAAATTATATGGGTTTGGTCCTAATGATACTAAATACTGAAATTCTGATGGGAATTCTACTTTATAAGCTTCCCATAGAGCTTTAGTTGATTCTCCTAAGAATGTCTCTAAGTATTTATACATTGTTTCTGCATCAGTTTCTGTATAATTTTTTATAAAGTCTGCTACTACTATTCCTTTCCATAAGTCTATTACTGAATTCCATCTTTGTGGATCATGTGCGGCTATATTTAGAATTTTTCCTTTACTTCCTCCTTCTTGGAGTATTATTGGTTCTTCTATAGGCATTCTTTTTCCCATAGGTTTAACTTCTGTTATTGGAACATCTCCTTGTCTATATACTCTTCTACGTGGTATATTTCCTGTACTATTATCTGCAGTATAACCTTGTTCATTTGTTCTTTGAAATGGACTACTAGAACTTGCTGTTTCCATTAATTCTTTTTGACTAAATATAGATTCTAATTCTGATATCTCACTATCATTTTCTTGTATTTCAGTCATTATATTATCTATTTTTTCGGATTTTTCTTGTAAACTTTTTTCTAATCTATAACCCTTATTATCTGTTCTTTTTTCACATATTTTAAAATGAGATATTACTTGTTCTAGATTCAAATCTTTTAATTTACATCCTTTGCATGTAAATAATCTATTTTTATTATTTTTACATATTTCTTTTGCTTTTTCTATAGCTAAATCTACTTCATAATCTTCATCTAATATTATTTCTATATTCATACCTTCTAAAGGCATTTCTTCTACAACACTTTCTTCTTCAAAGTCTTTTTGAGCTTCATAATTATAGTCTGTAAATCTAATTGAAGGTTCTCCTTTAGAATTTGTATATATTAAATGATTGTCTGGATTTAAGGCTTCTTTTTCTTTAAAGTCACCTAATTTCCATTCTAAACCTGCATATTCTTCAGGATTTATTTTTATAGGTTTTATTAATTTTATTCCTTTATTTCCCATTACTTCTACTACGTCTTTTATTTGTAATTTAAATCTAGTATTACTACTATCTGTCATTTTTCCTAAAAATCCTACACATATTAATAAATTTTTTCCACTATGCATTTCTTCATATCCTTTAGTTTGTATTCCTATTCTAATGTGATTTCCAAATTCATTTAAATTCATCATAAAATCTGGGCTTATATAAAAAATTCCTCCATTATTAGTCATATCTACTTCTGTTAATCCTATTATTGCCTTTTTTATGTCTGACCATCTTTTATCATATATTGTAATTAATGTCTTTGTTCCTAAATTTTTTCTAGTTAATCCTTTAATTCCTATAACTATTAATCCCATATGCATTAAATCTTTTTTAACATATTTTATTTCTTTTACAGATTCTTCATTTATAAGGGGCAATGATACAGAAGTTTTTCCTAATACTGATAATTGTTCTTCTCTATAATGTCTATATAGTTGGGATTTTGAATTTGTATTATATAAAACTTTTGGATTTAATAAATTTAATTGATTTTGTTGGAATATTTGTATATCTTTATCTGTATCTATTATTTCATTTAATTGTTGATTATTATCTTCTTTTGTTTTTCTATTTAATATTCTTGATATAAAATTATTACTTATTTTATTCTGGGTGTAACTTGGTCCTGGTCTTTCTGGTCTTTTATCTCTTGATCTAGTTGGAAAAATGTCCATTTTTTCTGTTTTTTAATTATTTTTTCTGTTTGAGGAGTAATTTCTATTTTATTTAGCTTTTCTATTAATTCTTCTACTCCACTTGTAATATTTTTACCTTCTGATTTTTCTTTTTTATCTATCTTATTATGTAATTGTAGTAAAAGTGCAATTATTGTATTATTTTGTTTTATGATAATCTGATCTGATTTTGAAGGTATATTAAATTCTTTATAATCTAATGGGAGAGGTATTCTTTTTTCTATTAATGTTATTGCGTCTTTATATGTCTCTGTTTCTATTAAATCTATCATGAAAGAACTATTTCTTTTATTGATGCTAATTCTGTCTTTATCTCTTGTAATTTTATAATTAAATTATTATTTACTTCTTCTCTTAATCTATTATTTAATTTTTTAGTTAATTCTACTCCTTGTTCTTTTAAATAATCTAAATTTTCTTCTATCTTATTAAAATTTAGTTTTTGTCTATTTTGAGTTTCTTCTTGTTCACTTAATATTTTTATAATTTTGTTATTATTTTCTTTAATCTTTTCACTAAGGTTTATTATTAAATCTATTAAAGTATTATATTGAGGATCTTCTGTATGTAGGATATGATCTCCACTATCAAAATTACACTTAATTATATTTTCTTCTTTTCTCTTAAATCTTTTTTCTATAGTTATTTGTAAATCTAAATATTCTATACTTTTTAATGAAGCTATTTTTTCTATTATTATCCTAAAGTAGTTGGTTTATAATATTCACTAAAAAATTTTATTCTTTTAGTATACCTATCAATATCGTTAATAAGTCCTTGTAATTCCCACTCTAAAAAATTTATATATTCGTCTTTATTTATGTTATATTCGAAATAGAAATTTTTTGGTTTAAAGAATTCGTTTTTGTATATATATATATAAGCTTCTATTGCTTTTTGTGCTCTTTGTAAACGTTGTTTTTCCTTTATATCTCTATATAATATTTTATAATCAAATCTTATACTTTTAACAAAACGAAGATTTCTCATATATATTTTTTAATTACAATTTTTCTAGATATAAAATGTCTTACTAATTTCTTTTCTAATATTTTAGCTAAGAAAAATATATAATCTAATTTATTACTAATTTCTGTTTTAGAGGTTATTGAGCTTGTTATTTTTAGATCTTTTAATAATTTTTCTGATTCTAAATATAAATTTAATAATTCTCTTTTTACTTTTTTATATTCTTTAGTATTTTTATAGGGTCTTCTCATATATTATCCTACAGAATTATAATAATAAGGACTATTTTTAATAATTTTAATTATATTTATTACTTCTGTTTCTTCAAAATTTATTATATCTAATTCGTTACTTATTTGATTTTGATTATGTCTAAGAATTTCTCTAAGATTATCTAAGGGATCCTTATATGTATGGGTTAAAGATAGTCTTAAATCTAAAGTAAGAAGATGTCTTTCTAATGATTTTTTATATAATCTTACTGTCTTTAAATGTTGTCTATTATAAAATAAGGTTTTATGACAAGCAAAAGTCTTTTTTGAATAATAATCTTTTTTCATATAATATTGTTGGTCTATTCAAGATCACTAGCTCTGATACCAAATGAGAGGAGGGGGTATTTCAATAAATATTTCAATAAAATTTTCGTTTAAACTTGTAAATTGTAAAATCCTACTCAGTACTCCTTCACTCTTTTGCTGTAATATGTAAATATCAATTTAGTTTCTAGTTTTTAAATATATATATATATATATATATATATTATTATAAGTGAAAAGTTTCTGACTCAAAAGTTGAATTACTATTTTGTTTTTATTTTATCCCTAAATTAAATTAAAAGTTCCTAACTCAAAAGTTGAATTACCATTGTATCCTTATTTTATCTCTAAACTAAATTAAATATTAATATATAATTAATTTAATATTAAATAATCATATTTAAATACATGCATCTAGACACAATGGTTCAAATTCTAATTATTTAAATACTAAGTAATAATTATATTATATTATACTAAATACTAAAAATAAGAAGGTGTAAAGTCAAACTTTGAAAGACAAAAATATTTCATAGAAAATTGTTAGAAATTATTTCATATAAAATGGTTAGGAATTACTTTTTTTTAAAAATAAATATTCTCTATTCTTTTTCTATAATTAGTGTGGTTAAATGGATTAAATTTGTTATCCTTTCTCTATAATTAGTATAATTAAATGTATTGAATTATTAGTAAAAACAGTCAACATTTGCTCTCTTCCATATCTAAGATCTCTAACTTCTGAAAATTAACTTAAACAACTCTTGACCTTTTCATCTTATCCTATAAATCTTTAACTATATATATGTATAATGAAAAAGTATTTTTTTTCTTTACCACTTGTCTCCTGTTGATGTGAATGATTAGGCAATTTCATGTACTTTTTGTTTGTCTTAAATATTAATATTTGTTTGATTTAACTAGAATGATATTTTGTATCATAGTTTTGTCTTTACCATTTTAGATGATATTTTTTGTTACGGGAGAATGTATCATCAAGAACTCTACTTCTTATATATTTCTTTTTACTATATATATTGTTACAATTAAAGTCTTAAGAAGGATATGAATGTTGTATTTATTCTTACCTGTTTAATTTTTTTGTATTCTTTACCGATTTATATTTCTTTAATTTAATCTTCTATGAAATTTTGAATGTTATAAGTCTATTTTTATTAGTGCTGAAATTACTAAATTATGACTTTTATATTCGTTTTTAAATGTACTTTTATAATATATTTTTTCTTTTATCCTTTTTTTACTGATATAGTTTCTTTAAGTAGCTACATATTTGTGTACTTATTGATATGGAGCGTAATGAGAGATTATTAAGGATAAGTCATATAGATATGGCCTATTTTATGCTATAGTAATAATATTATTATTCCATATTTCTTGCTTGATAGTCAATGTACTATTCAATTATTATGAATTTTATTTAATGAATAAAACATAAATTGGTAAAACTAATATTTTTAATTTCAATATTTTTTATATAATAATTCAACTTTATAATAATTGTATGGGACAAACGTGCAACGCACGTTTCGAAAACTGGTATTATTATAAGTAGGAAGATTCAAAGCTCAAAGTTGAATTACCATTTTACCTTTATATTAAAATAATTAAAATAAATAATATAAAATATAATTAAATATTTAATATATAAGTCATTTAAATCAGTGCATGAATAAAACTCACATTAATAATTAATTTCTCTTTTGTTGTAAAAATCAAGAGTATTTGAAGAGTTTTTCCTTTAAATAAATTTGATATGGACTAAAATTATCGAACTAATTTAATGCAAATTAATTTTACATGCTCAAAAGTCATCCTACCTACTGCTATAAAATACCTAGCATGGTCTTCATGTAAGTGATAAGAGGAGGATGAGAGATTATCAAGCAAAAAAATTAATCTTGCTCATTATATTGTATTAATTTTCTTTTGTTTTTATCCACTCCTTCTTGTCAAGCTTACGTATTTTATACATCCTTTTTTAATATTTTGATCCATATACTTTCTTATTATTTTGTTTTTCTATTGGAATATCTTGTGTCCTATATGAAAATTAGTGATATACAATTCATGTTCTCCTATATCTTTTAATTATTGATGAAATTCATAATGAAAGATTAATCAGTTAATTTATATGTGACTATCGATAGAGTGCTTTACTTTAGTTTAAATATATGTTCGAGATTATTATTTATTACTATTGAGAGGAATAATTAAATGGAGAAAAATCACATATGATTTTTTTAAATGTATTTTTATTTGACTTTTCGTTTATATTGTATAATCTATTGATCTTATTAGCTTATTATTTATTTGTGGAAACATTCATTCTTCAAATTGATCATATATCTATAATAAGTCATTTTGAAAAGTTTGTGTTGCTCCATTTATATTAATTATTCAAAGAGAAATTTTATGAGAAAAAAAGTATTATTCTTTTCTCTTCATAAATCATATGTACAATATTTCTCTAAGGTTAAAAAGAAGATGCACATGTGATAGAATAAAAATAATTAACATAATAATTATGATGATGGTTGCGAGTGTTTTGTAATATATCAATTAGTGTTTATATCATTTGCATATGTACCAAATAGATGATGTCTTTTAGAACTTATATATTGTATGCATCAAACTTCTATTTATTGTGATGAGAAGCTATTTATTATTAATGTAAAATTTTAATTATGGCTGGAAAATTGTAAACTCCGATTTCCAGATTATTGGTTGGACCCATAAATAGTTAAGTAGTAATTGTCCAAATTAGAATGTCTACTTTTGTCTTAGATATTTTATTTTATTTAAGAGAATGTGATATTCTTCTGCGTAATTATTAAATGTTAATTATTACTCATATCCATAATTTTTTTAAATTGAAAGTTGAATATGAAGATTCTCTCCACTATTCTGTAAGAACACTTTCAGAATTAAAATTTCAATATGCTTTAAGAATCAATTTACAAAGATTTATGTTATGTGCATAATTCAACATGAGAAGAAAAGAGAATGCGAAACTGCAATGAAGGATAACAAAAAATGCTCAAGTATTCATAATATATTTTTTTTATTATTTAGTGAACAAAATATAAATGGTAAAAATACTATTGCTAATTTCATAATTTCCTATTTATAACTCAATTTTTTAGTATATAGAAATTTAACAATAAGGGACAAACGTGCAACCCTAAAGCTAGTATAGTATAAACATGTCATCGGGTCGCTTAACTAATTTCATGTGATACTATGACTAATTCACAAAAATCACCTCGCCCAATAATTTTTGTTTCTGTTGAAAATTGAACTTAAAACTTCATAATTCCCATTCACAAGAACATGTTATCTCTCATCGGCACATGTAATTTGATTCGTCAAGCTTGAACATATGAGGAAAAATTACCTAGTGTTTTTGTCTATAAAATTTGTATCTTTGAAATCTAACTTTATTGACAAATAGGTTACTTGTGGATGTTATAAACTCGTATCTGACTTGACACAATTTAAATTATATAATACAATTTTTCTATTTATGTATTATATTAAGGATATTGAAAGGAGATATTAACATACTACTTAAAAATTAATTAGATACATATAACAGCCCAAAACAGATGAAACCTTTTATAAATTGAAATGAAGAGAACACTTGAGTGAGTTGTCCCAAAATTATAACATAAATTATTGGAGAAGTTCCAAGTGAAGTTTCACATTGTAGCGAATACAGTTACAGTATCTGATCAGTAGAAGTTTGCTTCCTACTCAATTGCAAGTCACACAGGAATTCAAATGTTAACAACACCAGTTATATGTTGTTTTTGGATACAAATGACACATACAAGTCTAGCCTATCTTTCCTGAAAAATAATTTTGGAAAGACGGAGACCGCAGCAACTACAGTTCTGCAGATTCATGAATATCATTAAGCTTTGTAGGCCAATCCCCACAACGCCTTGATATATGAGCATGAACGTACACAGTTTCGTAAATCAATGAGGCTTTGATACATTGAACTGCTTCAGGGCGCATTTTTCTACAGACCGTCTCTATGAAGAACACAAGGAAGTTTTTTGCTTTGCCAGCAACTGCCTAAGCTTTTTAATCAGCTGAGGATTTGAGCACATATAATCCTGGAATGATTCCCTCAGGCTTTTCAACATGTTCTTATGATCTTCAGTGTGGTCTATGTTAAGTAACTTGGTGAATAGGTTCTTCCAGAGTTCAACTTTCCAGTATCTGAAAGCAGAATGGAGAATACGAAACATATTACATAACAATAAGCAACTGGAATTTTGCCATTTCGTGTGGACCATAATGACTTGATATTAGTATATACCAAACCATCAGAAATTCAAACTTAGAAGACGATGCAAGCGTTAATTACATAATATGGACACAAGATATACCAGCAAACAGGCAGTGGAGCAAAGACATACCGCTTAAAAGGCAACTTAGGTTGATAACTATGGCCACCATGGGGAGAAGGTCTTCTCTCAATCTCCATATATGAATTGTGAAGCATCATGTGTACAATAACACAGAGGCCATATGCATCCACCTGGTATCCCCATTAGATATCAAAAATCTAGTCTGCACTCGGCATCAGATTAATCATCTGGACTATAAAGTTGCTAGATCTTGAAAGGCATTTACCTGATACTTCCATGGTTTTTTTTCTTGCATTTGGATGCAGCGGAAACCAGAAGTTCGACTGTCCCCTATAAACTCGGTCTGGTCAGGGAAAAGACTCAGGTCTATACCCCGTCCCCAGTCGACAAGGCTAAGTCCCTGGAAAATAAAACTGTGATAGTCTGCCAATGTTTCATTATTACCAACACAAAATGCGTAGAAATACCTGTTCCCTCCATGAACCAGTACGGTGACGAAAATTTTCCAGGTCATCCGCCAGATCGTCCCTGAACAGGCACGATAGCATATACTTCATTAGAGAGATACCCCTAAACTACTCTATTTTCACAGTTCAACAATAAAATGATATTTTGAATAGTCCTAAAATTGGTCCAATTTCCCAAAGCAAAGAGTAAGTATTTCCTTATTTAACTACTACTACGCCTCAAACCAAACTATTTGTAGTTGGCAATATAAACCCTCAATATACACTCTGCTCCATTTAATAAAATATAATTTAAATCTCACCTTAAAAAATCATTTTTAGATAAAATTAGGGCACTTAAATTGGGTCAGCAGAAGTTTTCATCTGAGATACTCGGAAGGCTTCCTGGGAGGTCATTAATAGATATATCAAGAGTTCTCTCCCTTTAAACCTTGAGTTGCAAAAATAACTATTGCTCAGAAGCATTTCAAATATTTCATTCTAATCTGTTGTTTAAGAAATTATAGTGGAAGTTAGAACTCCATATAGAAGCAAACATTAACAGCAACCCACTCATAAAATTGACATCAAGAAACCATAGAAAACTTGACCTGAATGTAACTTTGAAGACATTTAGAACCATGAAAATCTTTTTCTTCGTTAACCTAAATAAACAACAGAAACTGTAAGCAACCTACAAGGACAGATTTTGCAACCTCATGCCAATGTATGTAACATCTTATCCTGTCCGATGGAATTCAAAAGGTATCAGTCCTACCAATTACACTTTTTCAGAAGGATAAGAGAACCAAAAAGTGAGTAATACCGTAGAAGTTGTACGATGCAGACACTCTCTGGTTAACTCTAGTATTAACATGTAAGGCTTTAGCATAGAAGGAGTAAATATCTTTCATTTTTATAAGTGGAATGAAGGCTTCAGTTACCTTGCATAACGAATCAGAAGATTATCCGGTTTGAAGTCGCCATGAATAATCCGGGTATCATGCAAAATTTCTAAAATGCAGAGCATCTCAATGGTGTAATAAATGCATAATACTTCCTCCATGGCCCCACCAAGCACAACATTGGAATTGATTGCATCCTGCAAGGTGCTCAAGTCAGGGAATCATATCATTCAAGTTGAAGGTGAAAGATCAACAGACACCTACCTGAAGTGTGCCATTAGCCAGGAAGTCAGAAACAAGTATGCTGTAGTCCGAATATAGATGCAATCTGTGGGCATACCCAAAGCTTAATCTCTGGTGAATAAGAATAAAACAAATCAGTACCATTTTCCTAACCAGCATACACCAATATATAGTCTATTTTCCATACTACATACTTCTTTTTCAGGAATTCTCATATCCAGTTGACGATAAATGTAGAATTCCCATGGGAAAGCTGGCTTTTGAATCTGTAGAGATCAATAACATAAAAAAGAACCGTGAGGGCATTTCCAGTGTCAGATTTCCTCATGAAGGGAAATAAGGATAAACTATTATTTCACCTTAAGTGCGACAACCTCATCTGGATTACCATCACAACATGCTTTAAATACTTGAGCAAATCCTCCCTGACCTGCACATCCCTTGATCTGATAGCTGTATCCACCTGAAACCATTCCACGATGCAGACACATTTAGCTGACAGCACACCAAGTTCATGTTCATGTCTATAGACAACTGAATTCATCAGATTTTATCATAAAATTCCATTTCCAAAATTTAAGGCAGAAAGTGCAATTGGGCCGAGGATCTTCCGAAAACAGTCTCTCTACCTCCACGAGGTAGAGGTAAGGTCTGCATACACTCTACCCTCCCCAGACCCCACTTGTGTGATTACACTGGGAATGTTGTTGTTGTAAGGCAGAAAGTGCAATAAGTAACTCTTAGGCACCATGCTTTCACTCTTCAAGTTGATGGGGGTGGATTTAGGCCTCTGCCACCTCTCCCTACTGGAGTTGATATCCACCAAACTACAGCAGATTCCCTAAGGAATGAATGAGCTCTCTACATCTAGTGATAACATTCAATAACACTCCTCTGGCTCTCTTTTTATTATCTAAGAGATACCAGTAAGCATCTCATTTAAAAGAGCTTAATAATATCAATACCACCTTTAATCACACAAAAAATTGTGAGGGAAGAAAAGATGGGGGAAAGTTATGAAAAAAATATGTATATCCAATTCAAACTTATGATGTGTCTGAATTAGGTGATGTTTGTTTAAAATTTTCAAGAGCATGTAGAGAAAACAATTCAAGAGGTAATTGTGAAGGGCATACATGCTAAACAAACCAAGGCATAAAATACTAGTGTATACATTGGGGGTCGGGACCCAAGTATCAAGGTACTAGTCCCAAGAGACCTTAGTCCTCCATGGTCACTGCAGGACATTTAGAAGATGTCTTGCCCCAAGGGCCAAGACCAGTCCCAACTTTACCGTCATCTTAATCTCTGCAATTGTCAGTGAGCATCGAATACTATGTAGCTATTATAGACTAAGAAACAAGAATTTTTACCTATATCAATAGTTTTATTCCTGGCAGATTTCTGCAAGGTTGACAGTGCTACCTTTCCTGAATACGCCTTTTTGCTTGGATGGTATCCCTGATGAAAGTTCACATGTAGCTATCATGAATTGCTGTTAACATGTAAAATTAGTTTCATTAAATGCTTCTGAGCAATCTCACATCATATTTTATTATCTCAGGATTCTTCTTCTGCAACAGATTTTTAATTGTTGAGATCACCCATGGATTGACACAAGCTCCACCATTCTCCGACACAATGTCCATCTACATGATGATGCATAAATAAATCAATAATATAATCCTGTGTCAACTAAACACATGGAATAAAAGAGTAAGAACTGAAATAACAGACAACACAAGCAATAGTCCATAAGTATTCCAAAACAAGAGAAAATGAAAAGAGATTGTAGAACTCTGGTACATCAGATTCTCACAGTTTGAAAGAAAAGACTGTGATAAGCAACAAAGATAGCCTAGAGGCAAGATGGAATTAGTTATGCATGCAAATAGAATCAACAAAATGGGCAAATGAACTTGAAGGCTCACCACGGGAATGAAGTGCAGTGACTATCCTACAATCTTACCACTTGATATTCAACTTGAAGATTTTAGACCAGCTTATCTGAATGTTAGAAACTTGACAGATCTAAAGGGTGTTAACTTTTGGTAAAGAATAGATTAAACATGACTAAAAACATATCTCTTGGCACTGAAATTAGAATGTGTTGTATGATGTAATAGGGTGTCTGAAAGCAAACATAGAAATTCTTTGACAAATAAACTTGACTTATTACTAAAGAGTAAGACAACCATAAAATGGTGCTAAATTTTCTTCGTGACAAAAGTCAACACTTGACTTGCTTTATCAGCGCTTGTTGACTCTCTGATAATGAACATATTCTAACAACATATGAGATTGCATATTTGAGAAGTGTTCAGATACTTAAAGTTACCAAAAAACACATTATATATTTAAAATCATTAGGGCTCAAATTTCAAATGTAAACCAAGCAAAATACTCAACTTACCAATACTGGTAAGATTCCAACAAGGTGGTTAATATGTCAATACTTTTAAGTAGCTTTAGGGTGTCTAATTAAGTCTTAAGACCTTTTAGAAGCTGAGTTTTCAATTTATCAGATGCTCCTAAATGTTCCTTCTTTATTAGATGGCATAGTGATGGTGCAATTTATTGAAGCTACACGATATTGATAGGCGACTAGAACTCTATAAATGAAACCATCCCCTTCTGTCATCTAGCTCAAAGCTCTGATGGTTAATTGTTATATCACATTCATTGATCATTTGATATATCATATGAGCTATCAACTAAATGGAACTCATCAACCGGCTAAATCTACTTGTCTGGAATACTAAGAGTTCGCATTATATTTTTAGCTGAAAGCAGAAAAAACTGATATTCACATCACTATCTATGTTTCGTTTATGCAGTATGGATTGAACAAGAACTAAGAAAGCTGAAAATGCAGATAGCTGAATAGATGTCAGAGATTTGGTCCCTAATCTGCATAACAAGAAAATCCAAGCATGAGGCCTTAAAATGTCCTTTATGCATTTAAGCCAAGATGGATGATAGAACATGTAGCCTATGTTGTTTTATCCATATACAAACCATTTTTATCTCATTGAAGTTCAGCAGTTTCTTTCTAGGTAATAGCTTGATTACTGAATCCAGCATCACCACTTCCAAAGACCGAACTCTAGCTTATAACATTATCACACCTTGTCCCAGTTGGCACAGATTCTGAAAAAGAACCAAACATACCTTTTGTAATGAACCAGCTGTTACTTTCTCAGACATTCTCTCGAGAAACAACACTTGTGCCTTCTTCAATCTGCCCAAAGGCTCAGCATTCCTGAAACCATAGTTCCAAGTTCATGAATTTAATGTCATATAATACAAACGTAGACATGTGCTGAAATGCATAAAGAATTATGATCCTACAAAAGAGAATATGTCCTCTGAAAAAGAGAGTAACCTTGAAATTCCCAAATGGTAAATGAGAAATGCATCAATTAACCTCCCTTTTGCCTCTAGGAATAACGCATATGTCTCGTAAAGCAAAGAATTGAACAAACAAATCTTATTCTGCTCGATTTCTCTATATATACTTTCATGGTTCGAACTGCCATCCATCTGAAACACAAGCGACCACTAGATCAGATAAACCAACAAACATTTCACATCACTTGTATACAAAGTTCATCCTTTATCACAAAAGTAGTGTACACTCTGCACCAATTAACTTAAAATCCCAAATATACCTTTGCCCAAACACTTCACATCACTAGGTTAAACATATACATAAAGAAATCAATACAAGAAGAACAAAAGGGAGATAGGATTTATTACATATAGAAACCAAATCTTGAGAAATCTGACGTCGTTTTGGTACCGAGGGTTGTTCTTAAAGGTACTGATGCAGTTCGAGCAAAGCTCGTGCAGATCTCTTCCACCAATTGACGTTATCTCTTTCAGTGATTTCTCAATTGACCTACAAATTAGGGCATATCATAAACAATTGAGCGAGTACAAATGCAAATTTTGGGAGAAAGATAAAAAGGTACCATAACCAAGGCAATAGCGGGTCGTCGGAGCTAGTTGTATTGCTTTGATTTTTTGAAATGACGGCCATTGCCATCTGATTCAGCCGCACTCGCCGGAAAATGAAAAATTGCCCTACTGGTTCAGGGAGATGAAACGGGCGGGAATACAGTGTATTTGAATTTTGTTGCCTTATGTGATGTGTGTATAAAATTAATAAAATCACACCTTGTTAGTTATAACTTCATAATTATTCTACGAGATTTGGTTTTTTATCGGCTTAACAATTGATTGATTAATTTGATTTGTACCAATTATCGTTAAATTATGTAAACTCATATACCACTATATCAGCAACATGAAACCCAATATTAGGGTGTGCAAAAATCGAATCGACCGATAAATCGAACCAAAAAATGTTATTGGTAATTAGGTTATTGCGTTTTTAGTGGGTTTCTTAAAAAAAATTGTTAGGTTATTGATTTGATATCGGTTTTTACTATTGGGTTATTGGGTACGGTAATAATTTATAATTTTATCCTTCCTAATTATTTAATATTAACAATTTAAGAAACTATAACTATATCAAATTATTAGTATTCTACCAACTTCACACTAGATCGCTTTACTAGTTTTTACTGTTTATTCAAAACTTAAATATTAAAGTAAGGGGTTCACAATTGTAGCTGTTTGATTTTTTTTTTAGTCTTGTTAGATTATTTTAAGTTTTAGTTTGTGATCGAAAGTTGTAGCAATTTGCAAGTTTGTAAAGGCCCGTAAATTGATTAACATAAAAAAAAATCATACTATATTTTGGTGGTAACATGTAATTATACCATTCGTATTATATTTTCTCTTATTGATGCATTTCTCATTATCTTTCTTGTTTCACTATATTAAAGCATTTAGAGAAGTGAGAAGACATATAATATTTTACGGATATTTTTTTATTGGGTAAATCAAAAACCGAACTGATAATGATCAAAAATCGACAAAGAATATCTTATTGGTTTGTTATTGGGTAAGCATATTTAAAAATCAAAAATTGATAAATCGAACCGATAATACATAAAATCAAACCGACCCGACCGATGCACACCCCTACCCAATACAACAATCTCTATTAATCTTTTTTTTGTTGTAAATAATGTGGTGTGGATGTCATGTATTAAATTATACACTTCATGACTTTAAAGGATTTTAAGTATAACTTTAGGAGATTTAATTATGAATTTAAAGATCTCTTTCATGACTTTGAAAGATTATGGGTATACTTACTTTCTATATAGTCATCTAATATGTAGATACAAATGCACCAAAATATTGAAAGATTGGAAGAAAAATATTACTACTCTTTCTCTCTATTTCTTTGTTATTAAATTTTAATACTTTATTTTATAACACGTTATTAGCATGTAGTCTCTTATAAGATAAATAAAAAATTTCAGTCTTCAATTGGATCCAAGATGAGTAATGGAGATATGTGCCTCCTGGATAGTGCTACAACTCACACTATATTAAGAGAAAAGAAATATTTCTCTCATTTAATTATGAAAGGGGCCAATGTTAATACAATATCTGGTAGTACAAAAATAATTGAGGGCTATGGGAGAGCATCATTATTACTACCTGGAGGAACAATATTAGCCATGAATAATGCTTTGTATTGTAGTAAATCTCAAAGAAACTTGTTAAGTTTTAAGGCTATTCGCCAAAATGGCTATCATATTGAGACTGCAAATGAAGAAAATGTTGAATACCTTTATATTACTACAATAAAAGAGGGAAAAAGATTTGTGCATCAAAAATTACCTGCACTTTCTTCTGGGTTGTACCACACAAGTATTGATGTGGTTGAATCACATGTCATGATAAATAAAAGGTTTATTAATCATAATGATTTCATCATTTGGCATGACCTGTTGGGTCATCCCGGTTATAATATGATGCGCAAAATTATTGAAAATTCACATGGACATACTTTGAAGAATCAGAAAATTCTTCAATTGAAGGAATTCTCTTGTGTTGCTTATTCCCAAGGGAAACTGATTATTAAGCCATCAGCAACTAAGGTAGGGATTGAATCCCATACATTTCTGGAACGTATACATGGTGATATATGTGGACCAATTCACCCTTCCTATGGACCATTTAAATATTATATGGTCTTGATAGATGCATCTACAAGATGGTCGCATGTGTGCTTATTATCAACTCGCAACATGGCTTTTGCGAGATTGTTGGCTCAAATTATAAGGTTAAGAGCACAGTTTCCAGATTATACTATAAAGACAATTCGTCTTGATAATGCTGGTGAATTTACACCTCAATCCTTTAATGATTATTGTATGTCCATTGGAATAACAGTTGAACATCCGGTTGCTCATGTTCATACCCAAAATGGTCTAGCAGAATCATTGATTAAACGTCTTCAGTTGATAGCTAGACCATTACTAAAAAGAACAAAACTTCCTCTTTCGGTATGGGGGCATGCTATTTTGCATGCAGCAGCACTTGTGCGCATAAGGCCAATCAATTTTCATGATTTCTCCCCATTACAGTTGGCTTTTGGAAAGGAGCCAAATATATCTCACCTTAAAATTTTTGGATGTGCGGTATCTGTTCCAATTGCTCCACCGCAACGCACAAAGATGGGTCCCAAAGAAGATTGGGAATATATGTTGGGTATGAATCTCCTTCCATTATAAAATATTTGGAACCCATGACTGGAGACTTATTTACAGCAAGATTTGCTGATTGTCATTTTGATGAATCTGAATACCCAACATTAGGGGAGAAACATAAGAAATTGGAAAATGAGATAGATTGGAATGCAGTATCACTATCTCATTTAGATCCTCGAACAAATCAATGTGAACAAGAGGTTCAAAAGATGATTTATTTGCAAAATATTGCAAATCAACTGCTAGATGCATTTACTAACCTTTCAAGGGTTACTAAATCTCATGTTCCAGCTGCAAATGCTCCAGTTCGAGTTGATATTCTGACAAAACAAACTGTTAATGCAAATGAGTCTAGACCACGTCTGAAATATGGTAGACCAATTGGTTCTAAGGATAAAAATCCTCGAAAAAAGAAAAGGAGAAAATGATCATAATATAAAAGCAAGTGCTCAAGGGGAGCCTCAAGACATAACAAATGATGAGACAACAGAAAATGTTGAGATATACGAAAATAATGAAAATGAAGAGATCTCAATAAGTTATGTCTCGACTGGAAAAAGGTGGAACCGAAATGATGTTGTGGTTGATAACATTTTTGCTTATAATGTTGCCACTGAAATAATGCAACAAGATGAGGATCATGAACCAAAATCTGTCGATGAATATAGACAGAGAAATGATTGGCCAAAATGGAAGGACGCAATTCAAGCAGAGTTAACTTCACTTGAAAAACGTGAAGTTTTTGGATCAATAATCCAAACACCTGAAGGTGTCAAGCCAGTGGGGTACAAATGGATTTTTGTGCGAAAACGAAATGAAAAAGGTGAAGTCGTAAGATATAAAGCACGACTTGTGGCTTAGGGATTTTTGCAAAGGCCCGGCATTGACTATGTAGAAACATATTCTCCTGTGGTGGATGCAATTACCTTCCGGTATTTAATGAACTTGGCAGTTCATGAAAATCTTGAAATGCACCTAATGGACGTGGTCACTGCCTATTTATATGGCTCATTGGACCATGATATTTTTATGAAAATTCCTGAAGGATTGAAAGTACCTGAAGCATACAAAGATTCTCGAGAAACTTGTTTAATAAAGCTTCAGAAATCCTTATACGGATTGAAGTAGTCAGGGCGAATGTGGTATAATCGCCTTAGCGAATATTTGTTGAAAGAAGGATTTAAAAATGATCCAATTTGTCCTTGTGTCTTCATGAAAAGGTCTGGATCTGAATTTGTCATAATAGATGTATATGTTGATGATTTGAATATCATTGGAACTCCTGAGGAGCTTTCAAAGGCAATAAAATGTCTGAAAAATGAATTTGAAATGAAAGATCTCGGAAAGACAAAGTTTTGTCTTGGACTACAAATTGAACATTTTGCAAATGGGATATTTGTTCATCAATCAACATACACTGAGAATATATTAAATAGATTTTACATGGATAAAGCACATTCATTGAGTAGTCCGATGGTTGTGAGATCTCTTGATATTAATAAAGATCCATTTCGACCTCATGAAAATGAAGATGAACTTGTTGGTGCTGAAATACCATATCTTAGTGCAATTGGTGCATTAATGTATCTTGCTAATAATTCTAGACCTGATATAGCTTTCTCGGTAAGTTTGTTAGCAAGGTTTAGTTCTTCTCTAACACGAAGACACTGAAATGGGATTAAGCATATATTCAGATACCTTCGAGGGACTATTGATATGGGATTATTTTACTCAAATGAATCCAAGTCACAATTGATTGGTTATGCAGATGCAGGATATTTGTCTGATCCCCATAAAGATCGATCCCAGACAGGCTATTTATTCACATGTGGTGGTACAGCTATATCATGGTGTTCAACAAAACAAACTATGGTTGCTACTTCCTCAAATCATGCAGAGTTAATAGCCATCCATGAAGCGAGTCGAGAATGTGTTTGGTTGAGATCAATAACTCAACATCAAGAAACATGTGGTCTTTTTTTAGAAAGAGATGTTCCAACAATATTGTATGAAGATAATGCTGCATGTATAACTCAACTGAAAGGGGGATACATTAAAGGAGATAGAACAAAACACATTTCACCAAAATTCTTTTTCACTCATAATCTTCAAAAGAATGGTGAAAGAGATGTTCAACAAGTTCGCTCAAGTGATAATTTAGCAGATATATTTACTAAGGCATTGCCAACTTCAACCTTTGAGAAATTGAGATACAAAATTGGAATGCGTCGTATTCGAGATATTAAATGATGTTTTCATCAGGGGGAGTAAATACGCGCTGCACTCTTTTTCCCTTAATCAAGATTTTTATCCCACTGGGTTTTTTCTTGATAAGGTTTTTAACGAGGCAGCAAACAATGCATATTAAGAATAACTATGTACACTCTCTTTTATTCTTCTAGATTTTATTTTTTACATGGACATCCAAGGGGGAGTGTTGTAAATAATGTGGTGTGGATGTCATGTATTAAATTCTACACTTCATGACTTTAAAGGATTTTAAGTATGACTTTAGGAGATTTAATTATGACTTGAAAGATCTCTTTCATGACTTTGAAAGATTATGGGTATACTTACTTTCTATATATAGTCATCTAATATGTAGATACAAATGCACCAAAATATTGAGATTGGAAGAAAAATATTACTACTCTTTCTCTCTATTTCTTTGTTACTAAATTTTAATACTTTATTTTATAACATTTTTTTAATTTTTGGTAATCTCTTCCTTTATTTCAATTAACAAAAGAAATTAAAAATGATAAGTGACTAGTGGGCCCGACCTATAATATAGTGCAAGCTTTAGAATTAGTAATGTAACGTATTTTATTCACTTAGGGGTCGTTTGGTACAAAGATTGATAATGCAGGGATTAGTAGTGCAGGGATTAGTAATGCAGGGATTAATAGTGCAGGGATTAGTAATACAGGGATTATTTTTATCAAGTGTTTGGTTCATTGTTTTCGACCTCATCTTATGTTTGGATTAAAACTTTATAAAAAACTTCTTTCCAATTATACCCTTAAATTCTTATGCAATTGGGTTAAGGAAATAATTGCCGGATAATATTTTTTTATGACCTTCTAACTAGCTAAGAAAAGAACAATTTTATTGTCATGTTTGCCTTTTTTTTCTTAAATTATTTGAGGGTAAATAATTGTCATCTTATTAAATTGATCACTTACAAATGTCAATTTTCAATTTAAAAAAAGATAAACTATCAACTTTTAAAATTGAAAAGATGGTAAACAATAGTAAAATTGAATAAACCATCTATATTTATGAATAAAATTGCAAGTTGTAATTTTTGTATGTATTCAATGTTATAAATTATTGAAAATACAAAATATTAAAAACCCGCACAAACATTTAATTATTTGTTTATTTTCTTGATTTTATGTTTTATGGTTGTGCTAGTAAATTTATTTAAATAAATTAGCTTACAAATTATTTAACTCTCTCTCTAAATAATTTGTAAGCTAATTTATTTAAATAAATTTACTAGCACAACCATAAAACATAAAATCAAGAAAATAAACAAATAATAAAATGTTTTGAGGGATATTTTTGTCTTTAGGTGACTTATCCCATGGTATTATATCCCATGTATTGCTAATACCTCCAAATAGAAGGTATTAGTAATACATCACATAATACCATGTAGGATGTATTAACTAATCCATGGATTAGTTATACATAGACCCAATTTTCTACCAAACGTAGTACTAAATAATACCATCTATAATACATGGACTATTTGTTTTAATGCGGCCTACCAAACGACCCCTTAAGGAGTTGTTTGGTTACTGGTTAGAGTTATGCAGGTATTAGTTATGTAGGGTTTAGTTATGCAGGGTTTAGTTATGCAGGTATTAGCTATGCAGATGTAGGGTTTAGAGATTACAATACGTGAATTATTAACTATTGAATATTAAACTTGTTGTAAATTATTACTCCCTCCGTTTCAAAAAGAATGACCCTATTTTCTTTTTAGTTTGTTCCAAAAAGAATGACCCCTTTCCTTTTTTGGCAACACTTTAACTTTAATTTTCCACGTGAAATATATTGAATAATATATAATGCTAATATTTGATTATCATATGTACCGTTAAAAAATATACAATCAATTTCTAATATTAAAAAATATTTATATTTGCATAAATTAATCGAAACGGTAAGTATATAAAAAGAAATGAAAATAATTTATATATAATAAGAAATAAAAACAACACATGTTGATAGGAAACAATAAAGTTTCCAATTAAAAAAAGTTAAAAGAAATAAAAATGATCTAAATATAAAAAAGTAATAAAAACAACAAACTTATATATAGGAAAACAATAAATTTTCCAATTAAAAACAATAAAATAAATTAATAGGGTAAATATGTAAGTTATCACTTTAATACATGTATATCTAATAACTTATTCCACATTCTACCCTGCATAACTTTATACATAGATTTCCTAATAAGTTATGTTGTATTAATTATGTAGGACTACAAAAATGCAACCAAACATGGTATAAGTTATGTAGACTTTTCTACCTAAACAAAAATCTACCAAACATAGTATAACTTAATACATTGTTTTATACCTGAATAAAATGTAAGTTATACCGTAACCAAACGGCCCCTTATTACTCTTTGTATGGGTACTTCTAAACAATTGCAAATATAGATCTGAATAAATTGGTACGAACTTGAATAATTAGTTCTTCTTCAACAATGAGAGAGAGAATAATGGTGAAAATGGTAAAAGAGAAAAAAAATTAAAAATCTTAAAGATGGAAATAAATTTAATGATATTAAAGTCTAGAAGAAGTCTAAATGGATAGTGAATATATTTAATGTTGGACTGTTTTGAGAAATAAAAGGAAAGACAAATAATAGTATTTGGATACAAATTATTTTTAAAATATTGACATTTTGACATTTTGAATAAATATATTTTAAAGTGTAGATATTTTTACTAATTAAGTTAGGAATTGTGACTAGTTTACTAATTTTTCCATATATATATGCACGTATCTAAAAAATTTATATTGTTATTGTCCATCCTAACAGCGTTTATATACCGTCATTATTCACCCCGACCTCACTTGTTCATCTGTGTTTCAGTTGGCCAATGTTGTGGACATATAATTTAGAAATACATAACATATACATATGATTTATCATACATAGTTACATACATCCAATTTATGCTTTAAAAAGCTCATTTATGCACATACAATTGACCCCCCCCCCCACATATATATCCACTCGATTTCAATTAGGATTAGATTTTATGTATACACATATTTTGCTACAATTTTGTTTTTAAAATTGTAATACATTTCGAAAATATCATAAAATCTAGCTATATTTTGCAATTATCTATGAAAATTCAAATGTACAAATTACAAAGTACATCAAATGGGCCCAAATGTGTTAATTGGGTTGTTGGGCCAGACAAACCCATCCCCACCACTGCAATAGGAATTGTACCTCACCCAATTGAAAAGACACAAGTCTATGAATTTTCAGACTTCATCAAGCACCAATAATGCCACGTTTCAATATTTGATTGCATCAAATATATCGTCGAATTATAAGAAAAAATCAATAGTAGCGAAGTCAAAAAATTTATCAAGAAAAACTTACATTTTCTTACATACACTTCATATCAAACGATTCCTTGTAAATTTGAAACTATTAGAGATGTACATAAAATGTTGTAGTTGAAAATTCGAAATATTATACACAGTTCTATTCTTTTATGGTGAAATATTCTTTCTACTTTATAACGAAGATTAGACGTAATCAAATCTCATTAAATCATTGTGTTATCGTATTTCCGCTACGTTAGAGGAATGACCCAACCAAAGAATCGTTCCCATTCGAAACCTGTCTGCTCGATAGTGCAAACATTAACATATTTTTATTTAACTGATGAGTAGGGGGCCACCACTCACGAGTAGCTAAGACAACCCAATGCCAACCATGTACTCTTTATCTTTAATTTTTTTTTTGATGCCCACAATGAAATCATTACTAATGTCCTTTTAAAAAAAAAAAAAAACGTGGTGTCTAACAGTGGCGAAGCTAAGACTTTTAATAAGGAGGTTTAAAATTTGAAAAAGATAAGCATACAAACTAATCGAAGGGGGGTTCGACATCTAATGTATATACATAAAAAATAATTTTAATCATGTATAAATAGTAAGATTTTTTGCCCAAGGGGGTTCGGGTGAACCCCCTTACACACTGCTAGATCCTCCCCTGGTGTCTGATGTGTATTTTCATTAAAGTTTGACTATATATAAAGTCGCGTCTGAAAATTACATTGAAATGTAAATCACTCACTAATGTGGTGATCAACTCTAAACAAATTTGATTCAACTACATGATTTGTACTTCCTTTTTTTCCCTAGCTTCTTAGTGTAAGATATTCGTATTAGAATCTCAACTAATTTGATATCGTGTTACGTAATGAAAAATCAATAAAACCTCTTATTAAGAGTTTGTTTGGATTGATTTCAAAAAGAAGCTTTTAAGTTAACAAAATAAAATAAAAAGTCAAACTTAAATGACTTTTAAATAAATTTTTTAAAAAGTAGAGGAGACCTTCTTTTTAACTTTTTTTGAAAAAGTTATTTTTAACGTTGTCAAACACTTTCAAAAGCTATCGATGACTTAAAAGCAAGGTTGACAAACTTTTAAGTCAATCAAAATATGTTCTAAGGAAAAATGGTAATTATGAAACATGAAATTGAAGTACTAACCTCATGATCTTTTATTCAATCATAAATTATCAGCGATGAGTTGTCATTCGTTAGAACATATTCTTATTTATGTAATCTATTCTCTTGATTCATCAACTGAAAATAAGCTTGTAATTACTAAATGAAGGAAATTTGAAAAGGAAATGACATTTAATGGGATCAAAAACTATCTATTCTACATATCATTTTAATTTTATTAGATATCTCGAGAAAACGATGTATTAACACTAGCTAGCTTAACACTTGAGCGTTTACAAACATTAGGCTATAATTTTGATCCCATTTATGGTGTCTATTTCGATTCAAATTAGTTTTTGTCACATAGTGATTTTCAATTGTTAATATTCCTCAAAGTATCTTAAAAATAAATAAATTCGTTTTTTTAAGTGGAAAAAAAGTTAAAACTGATATTTTGGGGAATAAAGCAGGTCAACTATAGCTGGAAGCAATTGAAGATATTATACGTCAGACCAATTTCAAATATTATGATACTTAAATTAGTGTAGAACTGTTGATGTAGAAAATGATAAAATAGAAAATCACAGGAAAAGATAATAATAATAATAATAATAATAATAATTGTAATAATAATAACAATAACAATTGTCATATTTAGAGTTTTGATGTTGTGCCAATAGTAGCGAAGCCCTAGTTCAAGATTCGC
Source organism: Solanum sitiens (assembly GCA_016801875.1). Taxonomy (NCBI): domain Eukaryota; kingdom Viridiplantae; phylum Streptophyta; class Magnoliopsida; order Solanales; family Solanaceae; genus Solanum; species Solanum sitiens. Next base: position 1,856,226 of record JABWTJ010000047.1, on the reverse strand, counting down.
CGAAAAATTATATTATATTTTATATATATATATATATATATATATATATATAACTTTCTATCTATAATATATATTAGATTTTTATAACCTTTTCTATATTTTGAGAGTTAAAACCATATAAATATTTACGGAGGTTTATATACTGAAAAAAATTTCAACTATACATAAATTTCTATAGTATTTTTATTTCACTTAATGAAAATACCGATTCTCCCGCAATAACATCAAATGTTGCTTTCTTTTAATCATTCTTTGGCTTCTCATACATACACATGTACCAACACTAGTTTGTATTCCCCCTTTATCAAATTGCTATTTCTACTTTAACCACTCCCTTCCCCGCAATGATCGATGATAGTGATAAAGTCAAAAATTTTATCAAATAATTTAACTTATAAAAAATTATAAACATATAAAAAAATTTAAAAGAAATTCAACATCTGCTATATATATATAATTTTAATTAAATAATATAAATTTCTATCAAAATAATTCGAATGAACCTCTCGATCCAATGTAGCTCCGCTCCGATGCATACCTCCAACCTTATAAATAGATTCATAAAAAAACAAAAACGCGTACACAAAGGACGTGGTCCTAAAAACACATCACTCTCTACCTTTTTTTCCTCTCAAAAATTCCCACTTCAATATTATCATATATATATATATATATCTTTGTTTTCTTCTTTTTTTCTTCACACATAAACTTTAGTAAATCATTTTTTTTCCTCTATGGAAACAGCTAATAATCAGTTTAAATCCATGGAGAAAAATGATGATTTGTTAGTAATTTCCACTAGTGAAAATGCTAAGAAGAAAATCATTACAACAAATAATAACAAGAAATTATTATCAAATTCTTCTTCTTCTTCTTCTTCATTAATAAGAAGTTGTCAAGCTGAGAAATGTAATGTTGATTTAAGTGATGCTAAGCAATACCATAAGAGGCATAAAGTCTGTGAATATCATGCTAAATCACAAGTCGTCGTCGTCGCTGGACTCCGCCAACGTTTCTGTCAACAATGCAGCCGGTTAGATCATCTATCTTTGTCTCATTTTATGTGACACTTTAATTTTACATCTAATATATTTAAAACACAAACTCTAAGAGTAATTTATGTCCAGTTAAACATTGTCATATAGTATTATTAGTCTATGATGTTTATATAAGTAGTTGAAAAGCTGGTAATTTGAAAGTGACTATATAGTATAAACATATTGATAACCATATATAGTGTAGTACTATTAAAGATTAAAGATCGTATCTTATATAGTTATTGACTAATTTATGGTTTAATTAATTAGATTATTAAAAATTGTGTAGATTGACTTCATAATTTTAAGTGGTTGACTAGTTCAGTTACTTTAATATCATATTATTGAGAGAGGATTTTTTTATTTGTTGTTAAAAAAAAGAAGTGGTTGAGGTAGATGCTAAAAATAGCATGGAATTATAAAAATTAAAGCTTCTTTTTAAGTGGCTTCAAACTACAAAAGGAATCTTACATCACTATGTTTTATACTCCACTATATAGTACTATTAATTATTTATACGCTTTATTTGTTCTAAATTTATTATATGTCTGAATTACTTCAAATTCAGTTGAGATAGAATGTATAGTAGTATAGATCGAGGACTTATTATTCCTTTTGTGTTTTATTGTCATATATGTAGTAGAATAAATAAGTCTGAAATCCATACTAATTCAGATTCGCGATACGATAAAATTATTGATCTTTTTGCCTTTGCTTTTTTATCTTTTTTTTTTTTTTTTTTTTTACTTTTGTGGATCCTAGCCTTTTCGGTTTTCCACATGCATTAAAGATGGGACAATGGCTTTGCAAACTTTTGTTAATTAACCGATTTAAATTTAAGAGTAAATTGTTTCTTGTACTTGAACATATTTTCAATTTTTTTAAATAAAAAAATAACCATATAATTACCATAAATTATTGAAATAGTATGTAAACTAGCTAAGGATGTCATCTTAACTATGTTCTTCATACATTTTTTAAAAACACTTTTCATCTCCCAACGACTAATTTGAATGGGCACCAAACTCGAGACCTTGGATAAGGGAAGAACAAATAACTATTATAGTCTCACAAAGTGTGGTTTAGGGCAAAATTAAACGCAAGAAAGCATAACCTTAAGTTAGAATTGTCAGATCATAAAGCAAGAAATATCGAGGCAACAATGATATATATACAACTTCTCAACAAAATTAAAACGAAAAATTACACAGATTACCGACTACCCATTTATAATCGGCAATTATAGTCGAAAAACAACTTATTTCTAGTAGTGTCTTCATACTTGGATGGACAAACATAAAGATCTCATTTTTAGATCGTGTATTAGGAAGTCAATTTAGTTACTTAATGAATAATTAATTTGTTAACGTTCCTAATCTCGATTTTTTCTTTCATTTTTTAAAATTAACTTATCACATTATAATTGCTGTAAACAAAATCAGATCTGGCCACGTACACATTACTACAGATATCTGATTTTGTGATATACTTTTGATTGATATTTTCTTCTTAATTAATAAATATATTAAACAAAATTAGGTCCACAGAGGCTAATTTGTTAGTTGTATGAGGTTTTCACTATATAAGAGAAAATTGAAATTCGATCTTGAAAATAGGAGAAAAAAGCTCATCATAACTATGAAAGTCACTTTAAAAGGGTTATGATGAGCCCTTTTTGTAACTCAACTCAAGCTCATCACACATAATTCTATTTCCTCTTCTTTCTTATGCTCGTAGGTCAGTCTATTCGAATTTTCTCAAAGCAAGCTAGCTCTTACCTGTGTTTAATGAGGAGGCTACCTAACATACATGTGACTGCCCTGGTTGTGATTTCTTCCTTGGGTAGGCCATCCGTGAATGATAGAACACAGGGAAAGAAAGTCGTATAAGAACGAGACTGATCTCACTATTATACATTTCCAATAAGTAAAACAAAAAAAAAATCCTATAATTTGTCCTATAGGTGTAACTTCATGACGAGATAAACTACTAGAAGCCTATTTACCTTCTGCCTAGTTCCCCGAAAACAATGATTTGCATGTATATCAGGTGATTTGGCTCGACATATAGTAGTAGAACCTGGTGAACCAGACGTACTATTTCTCAACCTTTTGTAAAATGTGAACTTTGTTTGGTGATATTAAAGTTGAACACATAGTACTACTTTGTACTAACTATTGTTTGGTCAAATGTAAAAATTAAAGTCTAACCAATAAAACAAAGTTGATGGGTATTTTTGATCATTTTCCCTAAAATTAATTCTGCGCAGATTTCATGAGCTGACGGAATTTGATGAATCAAAAAGGAGTTGCCGGAGACGTTTGGCTGGACACAACGAAAGGCGAAGAAAGAGTACATCATCATCATCGTCTTCATCATCATCTGCAGATCGAATTCATCATATATCTATCCAAGAAAATCCAACTCACAAAAACTTTCACTTACGTTGAAAAAAATGCATAATTTATATAGTAATTTGCTCTCTCTCTTCTGTCATAATTTGTTTCTAAAATAATAATCATCATTCACATACCATCCCGTGATAATTAAGTACAATAAAGTACTTTTAAACTTTTTAAAGGTTGTTACGATACACGTACTTGTAATAGGACATAGGATTTATTGCGATCGCGATAACTCTGAAGTTATTAGTATATATAAATGTTATGCAAGGTTAGAGAGGTGGGGAATGATGAGCTATGGACTTTAATTTTATTATTGTGTTTTTATAGATGTATTGTAAGAAGTTTTAAGAAGATATGCTCCTATAATTGTTAAGTTAATTTGAGTTTGTAAGTTTTATGGGAGTAATATATAATCATATAACTATATGGACTATTATATTGGAATTGGTGACAATTAAATATCCATACTTTAATTTCTTTATTCACTTCAGAGAAGAGTTTAATATATATTAAATATTGTTAAAGTGTATAATAGACTTTTCGATACAAATTGAAGGGAAAATTTATGCCTTTTCCTTTGTTATAATACCTTGATGCCTCCATGGATGCTCCACCATCACCATGCCCACAACAATTAAAGAGTGAAATGTTAAGTCCTCACCCGCGAAGGCATAGTTATATAAATATTAAATATGAGTTTCAATGAATTCATTAAATTTTACTTATGCTAAATAAATATATTAGATGATTCATTGACTGTGTATAGATTAACCGCGAACACATTAATTTTTAAAAAATTGTAGTTATGTATAAAATTAATTTTTTTTTACACATGTATTGCACGTCAATCTCGAGTTATGTGGTATGCAATATTATAAAACAATACTAATATTATTAAAATATAATAAAAAGATTTTAATTAAAAATAATATCTTCTCGTGTGAATACAAATACTCAAAACGACACCGTTTTTAAATTATAAAAAAAAGAACAAAAAAGACGAGCGTTTCGAGAGTTAAATGTCATCTTATACTCGCTATACCACTATTTAACACACGTAAACTATATTCTCTTTTCGAAAAAACATAAAACTACTTATGACATTGTTCTAAGACAAAAAATCCTTCAAAAAAAGACATCTACGTAGGGATGGATCAGTTATATACAATGATGAATTCAATAAACTTATTCAAACATTATATATAAATCTAAGTGATGATCATATTTTATATCTATAAACTTTAAATTTCGATTTTAACTAGCAGCTATGACCCTTTCATAGGAAAGGAAAAAAATAATGAGAAAAGAAACACGAAGTGTTGCAAAATAGTAAGAATTGTGTATTTAATAAAAAGGTAGTTGAATATTTATCATCCCAAGTTCACTTCTCTCATATAGTAATTTTTTTTTGACACTTATATTGCACGTGACTATTAAAATATATGATGTAATATTAAAAATAACATAAATATTATTAAAGTATAATTTTGGATAGATAATTAAATATGAAATTATAATTCGATTTTCTTTAAAAGTTAAACACAAATACAAATTTCAAAATTTTACTTAGACACTTCAATGTTTTTATGTGTTCAATTATCAGAAGTGTGAAAATAGTGAATATGTTTGTTCCCGCCTTAGATTTATTTTATCCATTTATAATAAAGGCATAATTTTGTATATATGTTTAACACCAGATTCTAATTAATAAATATATTTATCGTTAAAACAAATTTAATTTTTTTCGTGTTAAACAAATATACTCTAAGCAACGATTCAGTTGATGAAAAATAACAAAAATAGAAACCCTATCTTATATATTTGGAAAATATTATAATTACTAATGACATTGTTTTAAAGACAAAAAAAAGTCCCTAAAAAGGATTATTTATTTTTTTACCGTAGATTTTCAATATCTACCCTTTGGGGTAGAGTTACAATATCAAATACAGGTTCGAACAAATTCAATAATTTTTATTTTTAAATATTATATTTATGTTTTAAAAAATATCAAATATATAAAATCTAATTACGATCTCAATACTAACAAACTATACCCCTAAACTTTAAAATGTGACTCCGGTATGACTACCCAACAACAAGAACAACAAATGTATACTATAATAAGTGGAATTAGGGGTGTTAAATGGGCGGGTTGGGTTGAAATTAGAAATATTAAAACGGGTTGAATAGAAATCGAGTTGGGTCTTGACCCACCCAAGTTTAGTTTGGGCTCAAATGGGCTAAAAAATAGGTTGGATCTTGACCCGCCCAATTTGACCCGATTTATCTCAATAACTTAACATATTGATATTTAACTTTTATAATCACAATTTGAATCTCCGCTCAAGAACTTTTTTGTTAAAAAAGTAACAAGTGGACATATAAATACTAAAAGATGTTAAATCGATAATAATTCATACCTCCAATTTATGAACTTATCTTCATAAAAAGTTTTAAAACGGGTTGAAATTGAAGATTGAATTGGACTCAATGAGAATTCTCTTCAAAAGAGTTAAACTTGAATGAGTTGAGATTGAAACTAATTCGAATCATCTTGAGCCTTACTCTTAAAATTCTAGGCGGCCGGGTTGGACGGGTTATCTTTGTTTGAGTTCATTTTTGACATCCTAAGTGGAATAGAAAATGATAGAGTATATATATACTTTATCCAAAATTATTATTAAAAGTCAGAAGTATAAGTCTCCACCAACAAGAGAGCAAAAGATGAAAGCTAGAGCCTAGAGGGATAAAAGTAACAAATTGACATGCTTTAGATGAAGTAACAAAAGTCTTGTGTTTGATGTCGTGAAGAAAGAAAAAAAAATACTACAAAGGAAAAAATTATTATTAAAAAAAAAAATTAACGCTGGAATTATTTTGGGATAATGCATAAGTACCCCTTCAATTTATGTCTGAAATTTCAGAGACACACTTATACTATACTTAGGTCCTATTACCCCCTTGAACTTATTTTATAAATAATTTTATACCCTTTTCGGCCTACGTGACACTATCTTGTGGGCCCAGCATATGTTGACATTTTTTTTCAAACTAGTGTCACGTACGCCGAAAAGGGGTAGAAATTTTTTTATAAAATAAGTTCAGGGGGGTAATAGGACCTTAGTATAGTATAAGTGTGTCACTGAGATTTCAAGTATAGGTTGAGGGGGTACTTATGCATTTTCTCAATTATTTTCAATGTTTATGAAATTACATATTATTTGATATTTATATGCAACGGAAAAAAAAACCCACACCTTTTAAAAAAATAAATGCATCCCTTAATAATGGATGGCACCTTTTATCAATATCTTTTAGATTTTTTAGGAAAAATTACGCTGATAAGCAAACTTATACTATTTAATTACTAATCATAGCTATAGTTTGCTATAATTACAATTCGCAGCTAACATTATTCATTAATTACGTGGGCTGACTTCGAGTTTGTATAATTAGTCATGTTTGTATATGTATAATTCGTCAGGATATACAAATAAATATGTATAATATACAATTTTTTAGCCTATATACATATACAATTCACCTCTCTCCCACTTTCTGCCCTCTCTCTCTCGCCTCTCCCCTCCCTCTCTCAATTTCTATCGCCTCTCTCCTCCCTCTCCCAATCTCGCTTGCCATTTATACAAATGTATATGTATAATATACAATTATATACAATTATATACATATACAATTCACATCTCTCTCACTCTCTACCCTCTCTTGCTCGCCTCTCTCCTCCCTCTCTCGATCTCGCTCGCCTCTCTCCTCTCTCTCCTAGTCTAGCTCGCCTCTCTCCTCCCTCTCCCAGCCATATATATAATTACATATGTATAATATACAATTATCTAACCAATATACGTATACAATTCACCTTTCTCCCACTTTTCCCCCCCTCTATCTCTCCTCTCTCCTCTCTCTCAGTCTCACTCGCATCTCTCCTCTATATAACATGTAGCTACAAATTATAATTATCAAACTATAGCTATGAAGGGTAATTAATTATTTTTAAGTGGCTAGATGTGAAAGTTTCCCTTTATTTTATTACTATTTGTTATTTATTAATATAAGAATAAATTATTAAAAGATCATTTTAAGAAATTAACTTTTGAGTTTAATGGCATCTCAATTTTAATACGATAAAGGATTTCTTTTTCAAAAAAATACATACTATGAATTTAATAACAAATTCAAAACTCATAAACTATATATATATATATATAACAATAGTTTATTATAGCAACAAAAAAAATTATAGAGACAATAACAACATTATTACACAAGTATATAGGTTTGACTATATTTTCTCTATACTTTTAGATTGATGTTGCATGGAAAATAACAGAGGACAAATGAACTAATTTTACTATCAAAGTTTAATAATTTAAACAAAAGTAATATTGGTGATGCATGCAATTAATAGATGATATCATATATCAAAAGCTTAGTTAAAAAATTTCCAAGTACATACTATTGTGTATACGATCATGCAATTTAATTATAAAGTAATATTTCCTAGGCTCTAGCTATATGATTGCCCACAATATGAAATTATTTTAATTTCATGAAATTTATTTTTAAAAAATGAAGTTGTATGATATGAAATTCAAGATTTTATACACCCCTCAAACTCCAACATGTTTATATGTGTCAATTGTCAAGAAGTGTGAAAATAGTGAATGTGTCTATTTATGTTTTAGATTCGTTTTATCCATTTATAACAAAGAAGACATAATTTTGTGTTATGTGTTTGACACCAAATTCTAACTAGTATCTATTATTGAAAAATATTGAAAGTGAGTATATTTTTTTCGTGTGAACGTAATATACTTTAAACGATATGGTTTTTAAGTTGATTAAAAAACAAAATAAAAGAGTGTCTGGAGAGTAAATTTCATCTTATATCTTTTAAGAACGTTTGAATTACTTATGATAATGTTCAAATGATAAAAAAAGAAGTCTTTAGAAAAAAGGAGAATTTCTTGTCGTAGATTTTCAAATATCTACATTTCGAGATAGAATTATAATATCAAATACGAATTCCAATGAACCCAATAATTTTTACTTTAAACATTATACTTATATTACAAGATCTATCATTTATATAAATGTTTAACTCAGCAAGTAACACGGACTATACCTGTTAACTTTAAAATATGACTTCATTATGACTACTCAACAATAATAATGTATAATTTCACAAGTGGGATATGAAAATGATAGAATACACACAGACTGTCTCGTCTCCAACAGTCGTGAGTGACGTCCACACTAAATTACCTGATGTGAGAATCAAAGATGAGTCCAAACCAACCCACACTATTCATAAAAACCAAGTTTTATCATAAAACAAAGGAAACAATTTAGTTAACTAAACAAATGAGTCGCCATAAATCCAACCGAATAGCCAAAAATATTTAACGCAGGAATAACCCATAACGACTGAAAGTCACCATACCAAAACTCTAAAACAGTCAACTGGTCGGGGATGCAACCCTGAAACTAAACATAACTAAAGTCTAAAGTGTGTACGAAAAGATGGACAAGAAAACCAATGCAGCCTGAAAGATGTAGCTCACACTTAGATTCAAAATCAAGTACCCCTCAACTTAGGTCTTAGATCAGCCATTGAAGGATGCCTTGTACTCAACAAGTGGAAAGAAACACGTGCAATATCATTACACAAATCACGGTGTATTGATAGGATCGCACAACTAGTCCAAGATATGAAAGTAAACGATTCACTACAAAGCAGTGACACAGAACAATAGATATAACAAGTATCAAACCACATAGACTATCAATCAAATGTCATGAAACAACAATATGCCTATATGCATGTCCTACATGATCACAAATACAAACTCTCGATTCTTTAATGGAACCACAATCACATACCTGGTCCTCTCATAGAATCAAAATTTAAATCCAAATTGTTAGTGTACCAGCGTAGTACCCCGAGCCATTCATAGTTCGTGTACCGGCATGGTACCCGAAACAACCAACAATCATGCACAATCATATAACACAATGAACAATATCACTTGAAAATCATAAGTTACAATAACAAGTTCATTGCATGAGATTACCTATATGATGTCATTTCATATGTCTCTCTACTATGCATTGCACAAATGATACTACTACGTAGCAGTAGACATGCATATATACGTAAATCGAAATTATGCAATCATAACCTAACCCAGATTCTATCTGAGGCTGGCCTAGTCGAAAATTTTTAAGTCATTACGTCAAAAGTTTTCTGGCCAAAATTCTTTCACTATTGGCTTACTCATAGCGATCGGGTCAGGTCGTTACACATATCTTATTCAAAAATATTGTAAAAAAAATGCAAGTGTGAACATAGTGAATGCGCCTACCCCTTTTTTCAAATTCACTCAATCCATTTATGAGAAATGTATAATTTATATATTGACGTCAAATCCGAATTAACTACTAACATCTGTCATTAAAATATATTAAAAACAGTAGCATCTTCTCGTGTGAATACAGATACTCAAGACGACGTCGTTTACAAATTATAAAAAAGAACAAAAAAGGTGAGCGTTTCAAGAGTTAAAGCCCACCTAACACTCTCTATACACTGTTTAACACACGCAAACTATTTTCTCTTTTCGTAAAATATTAAAATTACTTCTGACATTGTTCGGAAGACAAACAAACCGTTCGTAAAAATACACTTTCTTGACGTAGGTTCGAACATCTATATATACTATTCGATGAATCCAATAAGCTTTACCCTATATAGCACCAAGTGACTAACATATTCTGTATCCATAAGCTTCAAATCTTGACTCCACCGTGCTCCGACCTGGAATAGCAAAAGGAAAAATAATAATGAGGTAAGGAAGAAGAAGTGTTACAAAATTGTAAGAAATTTGTATATTTAATTACAAAGGTATAGCTGAATATTTCTCATCTCAAGTCCACTTCTCTTCTTCACTGAGCCCTCTTTCTCTTTCTCTTTCTCTTTCTCTTTCTCTCTCTTTTTTTGGGTACAAAGTGAACAAAAGGCTTATTGCTTTCATCAAATTTACAACTCTTTATGCTTCTCTCAATTGTAAACAACAAATAAAGCCAACACATTCAGTAAAAGCTTTGCCTTTTTCTGTAGCGGTGCTCAAGGAAAAATGCCAGCCCAGAAACGATTTTTATCGAATTATCAAGATGATGACAACAACGATGAGGATGATGAGAACTCGCCGGAGCAACAGCAGCAGCAGCAGCAGCAGCACCGGCGCCGGAAACAATCCAGGCGAGCTATGGAAGAGGAACAACAACAAGTTGAGGAAGAGGAGGAAGATGAGCAAGAACAAACCCAGGATGATGATGGTGATGGTGATGGTGATGGGGATGATCAAGAGGGGAAAAAGCAATCTTCTGATGATGGTTACGTATCTAACCACTTTATACGTGTACCCGAAATTCCAAATCTCTGTTATATGAATGAATGTGTGTTTGTTCTGTTATGGTGCATTGATTCTTTTCGTTTTTTAGATGTTTAATGATTTGATTGGTTTGATTTTTGCAGATTCTGATGGAAGTGGCACTGACCCAGAAGCCTTTGATGAGTAATTTCTCTGTTTTTTTTTTCATCTGCATGTTTAATTTCGTGTTTTTTAACTTCTGGGTTTGCTACTTTTTGATCTTTTTCTTTAATGGGTTTGAGTTCAGATGGCGTGTTTTCGTTTTCTGGGTCGACCCAAATAGTTCTTCTTTTGAGTAACGGCAGATTGATGGATGCAGAATTTCTACTTTTAAACTTTGTTTGAGTGATTGGATTCTTACTTTGGAGTTTGGAGTTTGGCGTTTGGAGTTTGGCCAAGTTTCTAATGCACTCATGCTGCTTGATTTAATGCGCAAGTGATCATTTCTGCATGCGGTCGTTAGTTTTAATATCTGAGCTTCTCGGAGAACTTTTTTCTATAAGTAGATTGATTGTGAATTTGGAAATGCTATTGGGGTGTTGCGTTTGAGTTATAAAGAATCCATTTTTATAACTTACGTTTTACCCTTTTTTGATATGCATTGCTTTGCATGATTCTCTAAATTCACATTTACTTGTATTCTCAATTCATATATCTAGAACTTGCCCAAAGAGTGAGGGCATGTGGTGGTGTAAATCAGAAATTTTCGTTTAACCAAATTTCTTTCAAATATAAAGACTACCTTAAGAATTTATAAGGATGTAAGTACTATCTTTAAGGTTAGTCTCGATCTTCCAGGTCGGTATAGTTGTTATCCTATTATATCTCTGGATCTGGCCATGCAGGATAGAATTTTCGCCCTTACATGCAGGAAATCCTTTTTCCTTGCTGTAAGACTTGTGAGTTGTGAGTATGAATTACATAATTCTTAATGATAGAGTTGCTCATGAATTATATGGTCACGTTTGCGCAATCGTGGTGTCAACATAACCAACGAAGTTGTATGTAGTATATGTAGTATATGTGTAAGCTATCTTACTGAAAAGTATATATGTCTTGTAGTGACAGGAATTAACTGTCTCAACATCCTTGATAACTGTAATTGGACTTAACAGAAGTCTTTTAGTTTTGCAGTGGAAGTTACAAGTTCAAGATTCCTTGTATTTTCGCAATGAAAATAACTTGTTAACTTTTGTCATGTTAACTTAGTAATGAAAAACCAGTGATGCTAGATGATTACTATAAAGTATGAGGTAGCACACTATTTTATTGTTAACATTCCTGTGAGTGTTTCCATTGGTCCGTGGTTAGCAGCATCACCTTTTTGGCCCTTGACCCTGGAAGACCCCTTTAAGCAGTTGTTGCTGCAAAGGAATAAAAGAAGTAACTTTTGGCAATTTTAGCTCAATGGAACCTTTTCTACAGTTATTAAGAAGTGTACTTAAAGAATTTCCAACTTTCTTGGTTTGTTGTCTTTGAGGTGTGGGAGACTATTTGATTGCATTATTCTTTTTGTCTTTTTCTCAAGTCTGATCTCGTATATTGGTGTGCATTTTCTTTAAACTTGAATCACCATTCTAAAAAATTCTTCGGAGTCTCTTGCTATAGAAATATTCAGGATCAGTAGTTTAGCTGGTTGTGAAATTGATAATGGTCGGGTAGGGATTTTGCCTTGCCCTGGGTTCTCCTGGTGGCAACTTCGTTTTCTCTATGCTTGTCAATCGTCAGATTAAAATGTATAAAATCTGAAAGGGAAAAGGAAAAGCTTCTACAGAGTACATGATTCTCAATCCAAGATGGTTCCATAACAGATCCAAGTTATGCAGGCTTTACTTTTCACCAATATAAAGTCACTACTTAACATGCAGGTTTTGCCATACTGTAAGATTTATGAAAATGAATTACATGATGCTCAATTAGGTTGTCATCTTGCATGCTGAATTTTAAGTTGAAACTGTACAAATTTCCAGAAGTTATTCTGCAGAATTTAGATCCTTTTGATCTTACTGATTTTTTTTCCTAGACAATATCTTTTCTATATCATCCTCTTGGTAAAATGATCTGCATGATGCATCATCTCCGTTTTTCTGGCTTTTTGATGCGGTTTTGTAACTTTATAGTCTTTGTCTGCCTGCAGGTTAATCGCTGTGTCACGATCTGAGATTCGCACCAATGTACAGTGTCCTATATGCTTAGGTATTCTTTATTCTCTTTTTTTATTATATTTGAATAATTACAGCTTCGAGTTTTTTGCTAGGATTTCGATGAGAGAAGTTTTCTCGCACAATTATTTCAAGCTCGTAAAGATCTAGAATGTCCTATATGTCTAGGTATATTTGCTTTCACATCATTCTATATTGTTAAATGTTCTATATTTTGTTATTCAATCCAAAATTGTTTTTGATATTTGTGGATTTTACCATTTAACTTCACTCTTTATGCATAAGTTCGTTTTTCAAGAGTTTTCTCCTAAAAATATCCCCCCTTTATTTTTATTCGTTGGCATCCATGCGGGGGACTTTAGCTTAATTCAGGATTATGGAAAACAATTGATGTTTCCCCGAAGTTTCATGATTATGGTAAATTATATGTATAGAACCTGATAATATGATGAGAGAACTTCTCATTATGATGCTTCTATCCCTCCTCCCCTGAGTTTTTTCGTGGTGACTTGTGCAGTTGTCTTCCACCTCAGTTCTAAATCAGAGGGATAAACTCCTAATTTTTTTATTTTTTTTTGTGCATGCTATGGTCATAAAGTTGGATACTACTTGATTATTCAGCAAGTTCATGGGAGAAATCACATTTCTTATTCTTTCCATGTGTTCCAGTTAGAGCATCATACGAACTTTTCTAATCAGCAGTATCTTCAAAAGTATTTTCTTTTTTCTCTTCAAACAGCAAGTGATAGTGTTTCATGATTTTTGCTAAAAATTGGGACAGCAAAACTACCAAATACCTTAATAGAAAAAGGATTAACACTACTTCTCAAAAAAAAAAAAAGGGATTAACACCAAACACAGGTTTCAATTGGTTTTCTTTTCCTATACACCATGAGGAGCCAATTGTTTTTGTTTTGCGTTCTTGCTTAGTCTCTATGGTGTGCTCTTACATCAATCAATCACAGCTGCACCAAAGGTTTTTTTGGGGGGAGAATGGTAACAAGTATTATATAAAAACTGAAAAAAGATTGTGCTGTAAACTAAATGTACAGAAAGCAAAAATTATATCCTTGTTCTTCTTGCAGAATTCTATGACATCTATCAGCATATCCGCATCTTTTACCAGTTCTTCTTTACACCAAAATGAAATAAAACTAAGTAGTACATCTTGATTTTCTGCACATTACTGGACATGTCTTCAAAAAATCTTGCATACCTTTCCTTCCAAATGGTCCCGCCATTTGCAAGCTGGGATAACTTGCCACTATTTTTTCTGCCTGTCAGAACCCCCCTGTGTTGTTCTATCAAAGCTTATAGTTCCACTTCAGACCTTGGCATGACCCATTTTATGCCTTTCATGTTTGAGAGTAAATCTCAGCTGCTTAATACTAGAGTTGATTTCTAATTTGGTATGTGTTGGTTGAAGATAAGAGAGTCCAACAGTTCTTAACCATTGGGTGTCTGCACTGCATGCACAGGTATTATCAAGAGAACTCGGGTTGTGATGGGATGCCAACACCGTTTTTGCAGGGAATGCATTGATAAATCAATGAGACTAGGGTATGTAATGCATTAAATTAATTTTGTGATTTAACTCGGCTTTAGAACTCAAGTATCTCCTGAAGACTACTATAAATTTTGCTTGTAATCGCCCTTATACAGGAATAATGAATGCCCTGCTTGTCGCATACATTGTGCTAGTCGACGATCATTGAGAGATGATCCTGGATTTGATACCTTAATTGAGGCAATATATCCAGATGTTGAGAAGTATGAAGAAGAGGTATTTCCTTAATTTTAATGCTATGTAGCTTAATAAAATCCCCTTCCCTTGCCTGTATGATGAGAAAAAGAAGGGCCCTAAGGAAAAAAAAAGAAATACAAAACCACTAGAGGCATGTTTCCCTTTCCTCTTCCCTTTGATGAAACTTGTCTCCTGCTAATTTGTGGAATATCTTGTTTTAGGAACTTGTCTTTCTTGAAGAGGAACGAGCAATCAATGACCAGGTCAGTTAAAGAAGCACCTGAAATCCTCATTCTTGAATGGACATGTGTGCATTTGTTTGCATGTTTGTACTTCTTGTTTGTGTGCATCCTCTTTTGCGTACAGCGAGCATACATATCTCAAGGTTGTTACTGGAAGAGAGCACAGATATAGAGGTGTTCTATTAGTCATTACAGGTCCATGCACGTTGAAGATAGATGTTATGAATCAATAGATCTTAATAGATTCTGTTTTCTCCCCCTTATCACTAAGATTTAAAACATAGAATTCTATAAAAAACTCTTATTTTGAAACTAAGACGCAGTGTGCTGTGGCCAAAGCACATCCTGCGTTCTCAGAAAATGAAGATCTCATTGTGTCGGTCTAAACTTGCTGGTGATCGATTCCAAGTGCTCTACTAACACGTTAAGTCAACTTTAAAAAGTCTTATGTTCATTTAGAGAATCTGAAAATGAAATGGAAGC
The DNA here is from genome assembly GCA_016801875.1 of Solanum sitiens. Lineage (NCBI taxonomy): Eukaryota > Viridiplantae > Streptophyta > Magnoliopsida > Solanales > Solanaceae > Solanum > Solanum sitiens. The sequence continues at coordinate 1,840,702 of JABWTJ010000047.1, read as the reverse complement.
TTCTCTTACCATTGTTAGTGAAACAAGTGTTTTCAGGTGTTCTTATATGCCTATCTGATAGTCCAATTAACTTTTATGCTTTACCCGGTAGAATATAACTGTGCAAATAATCTGTTAATTAAAATGGACATGACCTTGGTACATGGCTTATGTTTTTTTGTTTCGTTGGATAGATTCAAGCATCCATTGCCAAAATATCTCAACGCCAATCTGAAGCATTAATTAAGAGGCGCAAAGGCAAAGACATAGCTTCTCCCTCCTCACAAAGAACATCTCGTAACTATCATGCTTATTCGAGAAGAAAAAGAAACAGTCAGAGCACAGAACCTGAGCGATCTGATCCAAATGAGAGTGAAAATGATGATCATGATGAGATCAAAGATTCACCCCTTAAGGATGAGCGTGGAACACAAACCAAGTTCAGGAAACACAGGAGGCGCAAAGGAGCTCTGACCACCCAAACTTCTCCTTCAGCTGCGAGTCTAGATGGTGGACATATTGAAACTGCAGTACAGCTACCCAGAGTCACCCCAAGTAATTCTCCTGGACCTGCAGTGAAGCCTGAAACACTTGCTTGGGGAAGAGGTGGTGTTCGAAGCCACATTCGACATGGCAGTGGTGGTAGCAGAAATGCTCGTAATACTCGAGTAACCAAGTTAGTTGATTATCTTGACAGTGTGCGAGCAAAGGATGATGAGGTAATAGATTCTCTTAACATGCGTATTCATCTTATTCAAGAATGATCATTTGTCCGTAATTCACTCTCCTTATTTTGCAGTTAAATGTCCATCTTGTGATTATTCCATTAGACAAACAAGCGACACCAGGTCTGAAAAAGCCCCATCTCTGCTGCATGCCAAGCACATCAGTCGGACATCTCTGTGAAGTAAGAGTTCCTTTTCGTCATACATTAAGAGCAAATGAATAATAATTTCCACTATCCTTGTCAAAAATAGATATGAAACATAGTTATATGTAGGCCTCAGTGACCTAATTAGCATAAGTGATCAGAAGATTTCTGCCACTGCAAATCAAATTTTGATTTTTTTGGTGCTGCAAGATCTTATTGCTGATCACATGGATTTGCATTTCTCATTTAACTTTGATGTCTAAGGATGATGCATGTTTTTTTTTTTATGGTTATGCCTCTAAATATCGTCAATTATGAATTGCTTCTATATTTTTCTGCTGGCTATTCATTTTTCCATTTTGCCTCAGTTTACACTTTTTGTAATGATATTTTGAGTGCAGTTTGTTGCTCAAGAGACGAAATCACAAGCCATAGATGTTGAATTACTGGCAGTAAAAATCAACACTGTTGCTGGCTACTCCATTATCAACCATTCGATCTTAATGGATGCATCAAATATGCTACCTCAAGCTGTCGATGGCTCCAATGTTACTCTGGAACGCTTAGAAAGGCAAGATACTGTGGGAGGAATCAGTTCTAGTTGTTGGTTAAACAAGAATCTGGTGAGTTGGAGCTACAATGAGTAATCAAGTCCAATTTTGATTACTTTAACAAAAATGTTTGTTGTTGATGTTTCCATTAGTGTCCCACCTGAACAATCTTGTTCTCTGTTCTTTCAGATCCTTGTGTACGTGCACAAGAATTCTGCGGTATGATGATCATTCAGCTGATATGGCGGCTTTGTAGAAGATGATTGCAGGGGAGAAACGAGGACAGGGGAACGTTCATATGGAGGGCAACATTTAGGAACTTTCTTTAGTTTATAGTCTGCTAGTTTTCAGTTCTGGCCTATGATGATGAACTTATCTTATTTCGCAACTTTTGGTTTGTTTACAAGCCTTGACATGTTGTTTTATATCTCCTTATAGAGTCACAGAAACATAAAAATGCTTGTACTTTTTCCAATTGTTCTCCCTGTTTTTTCTCCAAGGTTTACAACTTCCACTACCGGGGATAAGTGTGGGAATTTATTCCCATAAATGGTGGGATAAATAATCGAACGCGGGATAAAATAATCTTGGGGTTATTATAGTCCCACCATTGCTTTCCTCACTCGCCCTTTTTTCCTTAAAAATCTCGTGGTTCGAAATTGGAAATCTTACTAAATATAGAAAGTTTTGAAACTAAGGGAGTAAGTTCTAATTTAATATATATTAATATACTTGATGAATTCTTTAGGTGTACAACAAAGTGCACATTCTTACAGATAATTTTCAATGTATACAAAAAGTGCACATTTTACGGATGAACACATTGTGACTCCAACCATTTGTCAACACTGTCCATGGAGTTCAAGGATTCTTGAACATTCCTCCCAAATTCTTGGACCGATTAAATGTTCGTATCTTCACCTCATCTGGGAGGCAGCAGTAGAAACTGCAGCATAGGGACACACCATTCTTCTCCTTTCCTGCCTTTTAAGAACCAACAACTTGGGGGATCTTGGTTTTGTCACTTGTTTGGATGACCTGTGTGTGAAAAAAAGGTTTCAGTAGTTGTTCCAATGTGTAAAAGAAGAAAAACAATGAGTAGCATGAATTTTTTCATACTTTTGTGGGAGGAAAGGATGATCAAATTTAGGCAAAGGTCTTGCATGAGGCACCAATGTTTTCCGTAGTTGTTTCAGGGCCATCTCTTCCTCCATCTAACCACCACAATGCATCCACATATAAGAGAATTAGTCTACTGAAATCATTAGCGTTGCTCGAAATAACACCATAGTTTATAACATGCATACCATTCTTGCAGCTTCTGCCTCCTCTCTGTATCTTTGATACATCATTTCTTTCTCCTTAATCTGCACAACAGCTTACACAATATGAGTGGCTATAGGCTTAGCTCTCAGAGAAAGTTGCACGTGAATAACTAAAGAATTACCTTCTTATCAAACTCAGCTCTATCTGGTGCACGATGATCTACGTGTAGATTAAATTCCTGAACTTGAGTGAGGGGCTTACGTACTTTCTCAGGAACTGGAATTGGATCCCTATACATTTAAAGAAGCATTATTCATCTTTCAGATTCATTAGAAGAAAAGATAGTTCATAAAATAGTCATTCTTTGAGGGGTCTTACTCGATCAAGATTGGTTGCGCTATAAAAGTCCTCATCATTGCTTCTTCCTTCTCCAATCTTCGTCGTTCTTCCAATTCCCTCTGCATCTCTCTTTCATGCCTGACCAAACTCTCCAATTGGAAAGGTTCTGGTTTTGTACAATGCTTTGGTTCTGGTTTTGGTGGAATCTGCCAATGAATACATAAGAAATGAGTTCACATGAAAAGGAGAAGTGTACTGCAAAACAGATATTATAATAGTTGGTGTGTTGTTACATACCACCGGGTAATCAGTTGTGTAAGGATATGGAGTTGCTTTAGGAACTCTTGACCTCTCCTCTTCAATCTGTTTCTGTAGAAGTTCGGTGAATAGTCTCCTCTCTTTCTCTGCTCCTCTTTCCTGGATTCAGGAAAAAGCTAAGCCATGAGGAGCTACATCATTTCGATAAGAAGGAACATAAACACGAACATAAAGAAAATATACACACCTCTGTGTAGAGATGGAAAGGATTTGGTCTTGTGTTTCTTGGTATAGTCTTTTCATTTCTAGGTTCGGAATACAGAGAAAGCTGAAAATTGGAGAAAGTACAGTTAGGAAAATGTTAAAGTAGAAGGTGCGCTAAGGTAGTAAGAAGGATGATATTCTGATGGAACCTTATCAAAGAGATCAGTAACGTTAGAAGGGGGTGGAATCCTTTCATCTGTGGCAAAACGAAATTCTTCAGGCACCGTCACATGTTTCTTTGTGTTGCAGAACATTCCTAGGTCTCCTTTACTCTCAAAGATCTGCAACAATTCGATAAAGTCAGCAACACATAACCAAAATTTTGGTAGTCTAGAAGGTGTTGGGGATTGTGTTACCTTCTTATTGAAAGGTCTAGCCTTGAACTTTGGAATTTTTTCAAGTTCTTCTTGTTCAAGTTCTTCAGAGCTTTTGATCTGTGGAGGCCGTGCTCTAAGTGACGTTTGTAGAACAGGTGATTTAGGAGCTGTAAGATGTGGCTTCCATTGATGAAACTGAGGTGCAAAAGTTTAAATTAGTCAACATGAAAGCAAGTTGATAGTTTTTTAATCCAAGTATTTACAGGAACCACCACTTCGTAGTTAGTAACCTGAGTAGATTCCATGGATAGGACTGAAGATGTTTCAACATTCTGATTCGCCCTGGCCATAGTCTCTAAATGAAATTCCTGCAAAAGTGTAACAGATCTCAGTTGAATTTTCTTGAATTACTCCTAGCTCTTCATAATCCAGGTAACTGTACCTTAAATTCTGGAAGTTGCGGTGTACTTTTAGGTAGTGTTGGTAACTTTGGAGCTTCCAAGATCTGTTCCCAAATGTACAAAAGAGAAAAGTACAATAAGATCGATGAAAATATTCAAAATCAGAAGGTAAAGGACGCAAAACTATCTGTAAAATGATCACCTTTTTGTTCAGTGGGCGAGCCTTAAACTTGGGAATTTTAGCCATCATTTCCTCCTCAAGCTCAGCTGAACTCTTCACTGTAGTTGGACGGACGCGTTGTGTAGTCTCAAATTCAGGTTCTTTAGGTGCAGTTAATGTTAGTTTATTAGGCTTCCTCTGCATCAATCATCCATAGTGATGAATATAACATTTTAAAAGGTATTTAAAGGTTTTGAAAAAATAGAACTAGTGAATAGTTTCAGTTGTTACATGCGAAGTGGAACTGCTCATGCAGGACAGAGACATTCCCCTTGTGCTACATTGGAATTTCTTCATCATTTCTGCTGTTGAAATAAACTGTGGTACTGGTTCCCGGACATACATCTTAGACAGTATAAACTCCAAGTTAGATACATTTTGAGTATTCAAATAGCATGCAAGATGAGAAAGATGTAGTCAATGGAAAACCTTTCTGTCCTCTTTACGAGTTTTAGCAACCGAAGAGAAGGTGGAGCCATTGGCTCCAGGTTTTGTTTTGTGCGGCAAATGTTGGGGTTTGACATCCAGAATCTAGCAATTCGAGAGGCAAAAAAAAAAGAAGCAAAATCTCAGTGAGTTCAGATGAAACAACTTGAATAATTCTGCATTTTACAGAGAATATGAACTACCTGCTTGGCTTTTCCACTTTCTAATTTTTGTCTCTTTATAGCTTGGTTTTCTTGGCCAAAATTGGGCGTTCTAACTGCACTTCTCATGATTGCTTGCCTGTGCAATAAAGTTCATCGAACAAGAAGGCGTAAAGAACAATGAGAGAATGAAAAATTGAAGTGCCAAGAAGCTACACAACAGCACATCACTTACTTTCTCAAGGTGGCAGGATTAGCGCTCTTAGCAGGCAATGTTTTTGACTTCAATGATGAAGGACTTCTAAGCATGATTGGAATTTTCTTCGCTGTTTTCTGATTGGTGGAATCAGTTTTCCTAGGGTCTATCTTCTTAGACATTGTTGGTAGTGGTCTTGGGGTGCAAATTGCTAGACAAGAAGGTTACTATGATCAGATGCCTTAGCAGTTAAAATTGTCCACAAAATGGTAAACATACTAAAGCAAACAACAACAACATATATTCCCACAAATGGGGTATGGCGAGGGTAGAGTGTACGCAAACCTTACCCCTACCTTGTGGAGATAGAGAGGCTGTTTTCTAAAGACCCCCGCCTTGGGCAAAACACTAAAGCAACGACAAAAAATGACACGCCCTGGTAACTAACCTTGACTAGTTGGCTGTTTCTCAACAGATTCCTGTAAAATTTAACAAGTACAATGAGATATGAAAGTCAAAATAGGATCCTAGATGGTGCTTCAGTTACCACATGATAAGCTTAAGTACCGGATTGGGAAGACTGCTATGAAGTTCTACTCCGATCGCGTCATTTAGTGTCACCTCTTCCTTAGCCTCAGAAAACAAAACCTTTGCTGCAGATTTGTTGTTCTCATCTGATATCACCTCTTCCTTAACCTCACAAGACAAAACCTCAGCGGCAGGTTTGTTGTTCTCATCTGGTGTTACCTCCTCCTTAACCTCAGCTGCAGGCCTGTTTCAGTGCATTGAAAAGAGTAAGAACATGATAGTTAAATGACATTGTATCATCAGAATCTTGACATTTCTTTTGCATTATAAAGACCTTGTATTACTCTCCGACTTCTCGCCTTCAGTGAAATCACACGGGATCTCAACTTGTACTGATCTACTGGTCTTGATTCTTGGCATACAAGCTGCAAAAATCCAACACCGAACGCAACTAAACATCAACTTCTCATTTCAAAATATATTCTACTACAAAAATAACAATCACCAGCATCTACAAACACCACCACAATTAGAGTAGATCCATTGCCAATCTACCTCCAATGATGTTTTAATGAAAATCAACATCAACTACCTTTTGTTAAAAATTACATAGGGGTAGGAGATGGAGAAATGAGATTACAAGGTGGAGAATCGAACCCTCAGTAACTAACGTGAAAATTCAGGTAGCCAATCAATTCAACTACTAAAATCCCCATCAACAACAATTACTAGAACCCGTGACATGAATATACATTCGGTACCAATCTAACCATTCCCAAAATTGACCTTAGCCTTAAAAGCCCTAATTTTTCACAGTAAATCTCATTTCTGTTCTCCACCAGGAATATATTTATCAATAATTTCAAAGCTAATCCCCAATTACTTCAGGATAAAGCCCTAATTGATAAATGAATTGTAATATATTCACAATAAAACTAGTACATATCTCAAAAAATTTCAACTGTCTATCCACCGAAGTGATACAATATGAAACAACAATTCCGGCCTGGAATTGGGAGCTTGAGAAGAAGAGAGTATTACAACGTGTAGAACTGAACCTTCCCCAATAAGACGAAAGTCAAATCACTATGCCACTAAAATTCTCCTATTATATAAGAATTCAACACTCTGTAAATTGAACAAATCAACAGTAAAATTCAACAAGAATAAAAACGCTAAAGAATATTGAACGAAGAAAAAAACACGTACGAGAAGGAGCATAGCTACTAGTAATTTCAAACCAAAGCTCTGCCTTGCACATATCCTCCTCCGTCTCTCCATCAATGAAATCATAGAATCGTGGTGCTGAAAATTCATAAATTTCATCTATCATCAATAAATTCGGATCATCTTTTCCGTCCGCCATTTCTTTCTCTAGAATGTAAAACAACAACAGCAGAAAAAAAATGCTTTGATAGTTTTTGCTCGGAGCGGGAGAGATATAAAAAAAACGGTCGAATTTTTTCCTTTGAAATGATATGATCTTGTTGACCGTTGCTACTGTACATAACGGCTATATAATAAGCATTAATATGATCAACTCCAGGGAAGAAACGATGTCGTTTTGGATGCTAAATATTTTTATTTTTTTTCCTTTTACAGATGCTAACTGAAATTAAATGGAAATCATAGTCAATCCTCTCTTTAACAACGTTCCATTATTCCAATTTTCTTTTAAAATTGATTTTGATGTTATATTTTATTACTATATGTTTTCTATATATAGAATTATAAATTTGAGGTTTGACCACCCCTTTTTTTTATTTTTTATTTTTAAGGATTTTTTTTAGATGATCTTGTCAGTTAAATTAATTATTCTTCAACAGTTGTTGGAATTCTTTTAATAACTAGTTTTCTTGGTCTATATTATGAGTTATGACTTATGATCCTTTAATTGAAATTGTTTACATGTAAAATAAGCTTTATTTTGTATTTGACTTATTAAATCTATAGTTTTTATGATTTGATATGAATATTTATCTAGAAAAAAAAAAAGACAGTTCTATTGAATTTTGAATTTGAAGAAAAGAAAGTTGGTTGCATGAAATTTGAGAAATGAAATCGTTTCTTGCATTTTTTATTTTTATTTTAAGTTTGACTTCTTTCGACTCTCAGGTACTCGAGACCTCTAATTAAGAATAAATAAATACTTATCACTCTATCATAATTATGATAGTCTAATAGTACTATTGGATAGTATTTTTCCTAATACAAGCCTAAGCAAAAAAATAAATAAAGAAAAGGTATTAATTTGCCATGATGGGGGAAATTATCTGCTGAATAATAACAATTACTGTTATTTTAATTTTTTACTCTAATTAATGCTACATTTATTACATATATTTCAACTAATACAACATTAGATCCCAGAGAACAGCTCGTTTTCCACAAATTCAAGTTCTTATAATTAAAGCCTGCAAGCACAAATTAAAATTAAAAAAATGTTAGTTACTAAGTATATATATTAAAATAAACACAAAAGAAATTGAAAGAGAGTTTGTAAAAGTACTTAGAGCAATCCATGCGCTCAGAGATAGGGAAGCTAAGATGAATATCGCAAAATATATAAAGTTGTTCGATTCGATCTTGTAAATAAGGTAGATGATCGTGACTATTGCTGAAGTTTACGATACATGAACAATATCTACGAACTCCATCGTATTCGCATTTTACGTTATCATTCATTATGATTAAGTTGTTACAACACGTATGGGATGGAAATGGAGTAATCCCAACTACAAATCTTTCACAAGTTTTAAAACGACTATTCACATCTTTACAAATTGGATCTTTATTGCATGCATTGCATGGATTTATTGGAATTACTAACGCAATAATAAGTGTAACAAAAGCTAGTAGATATTTTGTTGTCATTTGTTTTTTTGGCTAATTAATTTGGATTAGTAAAGTAATTATAGCATAGTTTTAGTTTTTATAGATTTTGTTATGTATAGTGAGATTGTTCATTAATTAATTAGATTTAGATGTCCGTGAATTGTGAATCATTCAATTTGGATGAGATTATTATAGTTGATGCGTGACGTTTAATTAACTTAATTTGTGGTCATACAATATTAATTGATTGATTAATTTGCCCTTCCTAACATAATATTTGATATCATAGCAAAATAGTAAAATATTACTTGCTCTATTCCTAATTACTTGTCTATTTTCGAATTTAATATACTATTAAGAAAACAATAATTAATGTAGTGAGTTTACCATTTTTTATATATATATATATATAGAAAAAAAAAGGGATTGTATCGATTTTCTTTAAAAATACTCCCTTTGTCCCATTTTATATGACACTTTTTATTTTCGAGAGCCAAACAGTTTAACTTTGACCGGACATTTGCGTATCGAATCTTCCATTTTTTTTAAATGAAATTTATATATTTGTAAACTACGTAAAGAGTATTATAAGTCACAATAATTGATAATTCAAAATGTTAAAATGATCTATGAAAAACTTACGGTCTTCTTGTTTGAATCTCGAAATGCGAAAAATATCACATAAAATGAGACAGATGGAGTATAATTTTTACATTGAAAAAAAAACGGCTAACGACCATTAATTTTCCCTCCAATTTGGTATCTCATCCAAATTGAATGATCACAACTGCAAATCACAATTCACGGGCACCTAATTAACAAATAAAATGTATCTCCTATATAAAATCTATAAAAACATTGCTAATTAATTACTAATTACTATTACCAATTAATAAACAAAAAAATGACAACCAAAAGTCTACTACTAATTTTTGTTGCACTAATTGTTGTTGTAAGTTCATCCAATGCATTTAGAGTGTATAAAAAAGATCCAATTTGTGAAAATGTGGATACTTGTTTTGCATCTTGTGAAGATTTTGTCGATGGAGTTAGTGAATATGCAAGTTGGGATTGTTGTAGCAACTTAATGGTATTACAATAATAACGTAAAATACAACGAAGATAGCATCTTGAGACATTGTAGTTCCAATGTTTCATTAGTATCTCTCAGGTCCTTTTTTTCGGTGTAACATAGGAAATTATTATCATTATAATTTCAATCGTTTTTCAAAATTTTGTATTGAAGACATGACATAGCTAGGAGTCTGTCCATTTTGAACAACTCAAATTCAATTCAAATGTCTATTTCACTCTTATAACTAGGATCTTTCGATCTCTATTTGAGTCTATATATATCAAAGCCAAACTCATTCCTATTCTATATTAAAGAGAATATAATGAAGCAACAACGGATACCATAAAGATGCAACAATTAAGTAAGTTATTAAATCATGCTATTGTAGAATTTTTAATATTTATGAGAAATAAAAATATTATTGAAAGCTCTAACTAAAACACGTGATATCTGTTGACCTAAAATCTTAAAATTTGAAACTCAAAAAATCAGTTTCTTTTAAATCAATTTTCTCTTAAATTAAGTTTTTCTTATGAATAGGACTTATCGATAATAAAAAAGACAATTTTTCTATTGAAAATTTCCTAATGCCTCGAGTCAAATGAAAATGAAAGTATTTTATTTTCCAACGTTACCTTCTAGTCAATGAAAATTTACATATTATTTTCATATTTTGAACTTCTTCATTGGTTTTTGTTACCAGCCAGTCAAACTTTTTTTTCAATTTTGTCTTTCTACTAATACAAGTTAATTAAACAACAGAAACCAATTTACTCACGCATTTAACTAATAGTAAAGTAATTAATAATTTCATCCAAATTAAATCATCACAACTGTCAACTGCAAATTCAATCACAATTTACGGACATTTAATTAATGAATTCAATATTAATCTCCTATACACAAAATCTATAAATTAAAACTCTACTAATTACTTACTAATCCAATTAATTAGCAAAAAATGACTACAAAAAATCTACTACTAATTTTTGTTGCACTTGTGTTGATCATTTTAATTATAAGTCCATACAATGCATTTAAAGTCCTCAAAGAAGATGAAATTTGTGAAAACTTAATGATTTTGAATAGCAACGTTAAATATAAGAACGATGGGGTTCGTAGATATTGTTCATGCATGGATTGTTCTAAGTACTTTCACTTGCTATCCTTTAATTTTTCTCTTCCTTTAGTCCATCTTTTATTTGTTTTATTTTATTTTTCATGAGGTTGTGAACTTGTGAGTGAGTTCTTTTAGTAGTAAAGTATAATGATTATAATTTATGATTTTTTTTATTTTTTTTTTGAAATTTTGTGCTTGTAGGCTTTAGAGACCTATGTTTTAATTGGTGTATACTTATGTATATTTATGTATACATTTAAAAGGAATAATAAATTTGTGTGAATTTATATCAAGATCCCAAATTATATTTCCTAAATAAAATTGATGGGCAAGCTATGGATGTAACTACTGAATTGCCATTTATTTGTATCATATTTTGGTCACTTCGATTCGATTAATTTCACTCTCACCATGGTTCATTATTATTTAAGATAATTGTAAATTATATAAGATTATTTGATTTATAAATTTCATAGGTATTATTGGTATCTCTTCTGAATAACAATAGTTATCCACTATTAACTTGACACACACATTAAAAAACAATAAATAACAGAAGTAATATTACTACATTACCCTTTCAATATATTAAATTTAATATTTTGGAAAATGTATTAGTGTTGAATAATATTTGATACTAAAGGTAAAAACAGGCAAAAAATAAATCATCTCTTGATTTTGTATAGTGGACAAGTAAATATGAACGACGGAGTAACAAATATGAGGCTAAGACCTCATTTCTTTGCACTTATAATATATTTAGGCAAGCTTTTTTAAAGTTAAAAATATTTTTTTTAGACATTTTCTTTTTTTTAGGTGCTTGATTAAGAACAAAAAATACTTTTTGAGTAAGAGCTACAATTTTCTTCCTCCTTCATAAAGTAGAAGCAAAAGTGAATTTATTCAAGATAATATCCTTCCCAAAAATCTATATTATCAAACAATCTTTAAATTATACGAATGTATCTCACAAATACATAAACACAACACCTTTGTTTAACTAATATGGTCATAATCAAGCCTCAAGGGCCAATGACTTGTATGGATCGGCTAATAAGCTTTAATTTTAAATGGACTTGAAAAATTATATCTTAACCCTATCCCAATAACGAGTTGGGTTGGGCCGGGCCCATGGGCTAAGCCCATTTGGATAGCTTTACATAAAATCGTAGACAAAATCAACGTTAAAAATAAACAAAGTTTGCCGGAGGATCAAAACTGCAATATTACAAACATGAGGGACTATTACTATTTCATGTGAAAACTCAATGATAACTTGTGTATTAACCCACAAATAAGAGACTATTTTGAATTTTTTTCGAACTTATTTGCATTGATCTCAAATTACTTATCAAAAGGAAATTAAGTTACTCACTTTCCTAAGTAGCCTGCAAGATAAGATTTGGTTACCATACTCAATCTTTAATATATTTTCCTTAATTAGTTGGAAGACATAAATAATATTTGATTCTGTCAAATGCAAATTTATCTTATTTAATATTTTATTATTTCTCCCTCAACTAGATGTCTTTGTTTACCTATAAATACATTGCTACGAGTGACAATTAAAATCAATAATATCAATCACATATATAGTTAATTACTCTTGTGTTACAACAAAACTTGAGATAGAAAATGGAGAAGGCAACATTCCTTAAGATTTTCTTGATCTCCTTTTTGCTTATGTTATTTGGTAAACAATTTTCTTATCTATTGTAACTTATACTCTAGACTAGATATATATGATAATTCATTCGTTTGTTCACTTTTTCAAATATTGATGTTGTTTATGAAAAATGTTGTGTACATCACTGGCGTCTGACTTGTTCAACAATGTTATCGATTTTGATAGGCTTGAACAAGAAAATTATCGTATTTCTTTCGTTTGTTCACTTTTTCAAATGTTGATGTTGTTTATAAAAAATCTTGTGTACGCCACTGACTTGTTCAACAATGTTGTCCATGTTGGTAGGACAAGAAAAATATGATAACTCATTCGTTTGTTCACTTTTTCAAATGTTGATGTTGCTTATGAATATTCTGGTATACGTCACTGACTTGTTCAACAATGTTGTCCATGTTGGTAGGACAAGGAAGCCATGTAAAAGGAGGATGTACCAACGATGCTGATTGTGCTAAGGTTATGAAATGCATAGAAGCACAACCCATATGTGACTTGACAAGCCATCAATGTGTTTGTCCACGAGCTCCACCAGCTAATTATGGAACAAGAAACATTTACAAGATTCACCAAAACTGATTTTATTATATTTTTCAATTTCATAAGGCTCAATAAAGATTTCTTGTTTTCATATTAATCATGTTGGAAAAGGGTGTTATTTGCGCGATTATTTTATCAATAAAAGATTTCTTGTTTTTATATTAATCACAATTCACAGATATATTGATTGCTTTTGGTACAATTCTTGATGTCGTGATAGTCCTAGTGTGGTTACGTTGGCTTATATATAAGAGTAATATGTATATAGTAATTATATTATACAATTTTGTATATAAAATTCTTGACTTAGAATTTAGTCTCATACTTTAATTTTTTACTATCTCAAACTCTTGGTTGGTGTACAATGTGACTATGTGAGTGTGTTTGTTGTCAACTGATGTGTTTGGATCATCACCTTGTTTCTAAGTGATTTTCAGTGTTTTTTTAATCAAATCTTAACGGTTAAATAGATAATTGAATCGATGATCAATAACCGATAAATCAATAACTAATAAGTCAATATCTTAATGGTTCTCTAATAGTTTAGCATGCCTACAAATCGATAACCGATAAGTCGAACTAATAAATTTCAAAATTGAATTTGAATCGAGCCGACCGATACACGGGCTAAAATTTAGTTCAGTTAGCAATTAAGAAGGAAATCTCTTGTTTTTACCATACATCACAACTATAATAATCTCATCCAATTTGAATGTTCACACTACAACAAAAATAACTTTTAGCGACATTAAATATTGACACTAATAAAGAGTGCTAACGTCTTTACCGGCATTAGTTAAGTGCCATCAGAACCAATGTCGCTAAAGGCTTTAGGGACATATGTAAAGAGTGACAATTATCGTTAAAATACATATTTAGCGGCAATTAAGAATTAAATGCCGCTAATGATCATTTTTGTTGTACTGTCACTAAATACAAACCACAATTCAGGGACATCTAATTAATAAATCTCCTCAACAATAATCTATAAAACGATGCTACCAATATTGTGTCTTTCCAATTAAATGTAACAACAGTACATTAATATGTCAGTCAAGAAAAATATACTATTTTTGTTAACATTTGTATTAATAATAAGTCAATGTTATACATCCAGTATACATCGTGATACATACATCTGTGATTATGTTGCTTCTTTGCTTCGAGTATATTCGAAGTATATAATGAATATATGTAACTTCATGATTCAAATTAATGATAGATCATTCAAATTTTAGATATAGTAGATTTTGAGTTGAGTTTCCCCAAAATGTATATTTTAATTTTATGTGTATGTTTTTATATGGCTTTTTAGTAATTGTATAGGCAACAAAAAAAATCAAAAATGGTTGTATATGTATTGTATTAATATTATATAAGTAATGTATAAAAGTGTATATATAATTATGTATCAAAGATATATATATATATATATATATATATATATATATATATATATATATATATATATATATATATATATATAGTTTGTGGAAGACTAGCTAGCTGCTGTTCTCCTTGAGTCTCATGCTACATATGTACCGGAGGTGCGGAGGTGCCAAAATATTCATTAATGAGTTTAAAATATGAAAAAGTAAATACATGAAAAAGTTAGATAGTGTAATTTTATATCGAAAAAAGTTTAGATGAACCTCTTGACCTTACCTGGCTCCGTCCTTGTATGAACTTTGAATTGAAAGGAAAATGATATGTATAGTGTTCTAATTAATTCTACTATGTTATCTCGACAAGGTTAAGTTTGAATATATATATATTTAACTTTGTGTTTAAACTAGTGGCTTATTCAAAATTTAGACGAAAGGGGATTTTGAATTGAGAGAATATAGCATGTTTTCTTGCAAATATATTATATCATCTAACCTCAAAGCACTGAATGCCGTTGAACTTTCAAGACATTCCAAAACAAGCGAAAGGATACGTGACATTGTAAACGCCCGATGCGGATAAGTTTTACCTTTCAATATATTTTAGTATCATAAAAATGGAAAATCTTTTTTATTTTATTAAATCTCGTAACATAATTAATTAAAATGGCATAATTATTAAAAGTACATTTCGTTGTCCAACTTTTAAATTTAGCGTTGACAATAAATTCAAATTGCATAATTCATGCATGAAAGTAGGTGGAACATATACATAAAAATTAAATAAATTCATTTTATCTGGACCCCCAACTTAGACCTGTCCAAATCCTGATATTTCAATTAAATGTGGCGCTTATAAATACTCATTGTTTTTTATTGACAAAGGGCAAAAAGACTAATTAAATAATAATAATAATAATAACGCATCTAATTTCACGAATTAAATTTGAGAAGGATAATATATAAATAATCATAGTAAAAAAGTTCAGTAGAATTGTTTACGATAAATCCAAACTCAATAAAAAAATAACAAATTAAAAGTAGGTTAATTATAAAAGTTAATTAAACTATACCGTCAAATGTTTTTACGCAAACAGTACAGTATGGATAATATATTTTACTCTCTCCGTCCATAATTGTTTGGCAGGTATACTTAAAATAGATGTTCAAGATTAATTGTCAATTTAAATAATCAAGAAACAATTAGTCACTTTTTTTCAAATTTGCCCTCAATGATAGTGTAGTTCAATTGGAAAGTTAGGTAGACTTTTGATATTCTTGATAGAGTTATATTAGTTAAATTACATATTGTATTAAATTTTTCTTGAAAAATGTGCATGACCTTAACATAACAAACAATTATGGACGGAGGGAGTAATATTAAGTATTTCTTTTAGTTTTACCTTCCAGAAGTAGGTGCCTTCAATGTTTATTATTGTGCTAGGTGTTAGAACAAGAGAAGTTTCCCTTAAGAAAACATTTGAGTTATGTAAGCATTTTTATTTGATGTATCATCATTGTATTTTCTAATAATAGATACGACAATGATTGACAATTTGGCATATATAAAATAATATAAGAAAAATACACAATGGAATGCACACGTACTTGATGTTGAATTTCTAGCAATTTTCTCTCGTACATGATTTGATAATAATATAATCAGTATAATTTTATTATTTAATTTGAAAACTAAAAATAAAATTGATATATATATATATATATATATATATATATATATATATATATATATATATGTGTATATATACTTTTATTATATAAAGAAGTTATTTTCAATAGTCTTCAATTTTTAAAAAATCATCAAAATAAAATTATCAAAAAAGTACGACGATAACATTGTAAAATAAAATCTACTAAACTACATAATTGGTTGTGTGAAGAGGAAGGGAGGAGGCTAAGCCATCTACCTCTCCAACATATAGCGCCATAACATTTGACTATCTATTTAATTCTTAATTTAATTGTTAATTTTCACACATTTTATAGAAAGTTACATATAAGTATTTAAGTTGAAATTGTGCCAAATTTTGTGTCTGTTAGGGAACTAATTCCATTACACAAACTATTTCTTTTTCTCCCTTCAATAGCTATAAAACGTGTCATGTCATGATAACATTTTCCAGTGATTTTTTTTATAGTATAGAATAAAATATAATATAATGAGGACATCACTCGAAATAGAAGTATATAAATGTTTAAGAATAGAGATCAAGTTAAGTAGGTAGTTGAACGTTATCTTGTTCTCTTCACCAATTTTAATATTATTATTATTCTATTATCTTATTTTTTAGTCTATTATTATTATTATTATTATTATTATTACTATTACTATTATTATTACTACAATTTTTTTCATTATATTCGATATAGAGATTTTTTTCCATTAAAAATATTTCTACTATCTTCTCAAGATATAGAGATTAAAAGATGCACGTATTACTTTTTTAAATTGTAAAATTACATTGAATATATTATTATAATAAAATTACTAGGCATGAAGTATATATAAAATGTCGAGAGCAAATTATGATGGACAAAATGTCAATCGCTAGATATAATAGAGGACAAAGCGCCGACCAAATATATAATTCTGTTAGTAAAACATGTTTTAAGTTTGAAAATTACTTGAAAGTATTATAAAAAATTATTATATCAATAAAACACCATATATATAATTAATATTTTTTGCATTTTTTGTACCTAAATGTTAGTGATTATGCGTTCTTTTTGAAATCCACATATAATGTGTACACAGTTTTATAAGGTCTGTTCATTTAGTGTGCCACTTTTTCAAATGTGGAGATAATACCTTATTTATAAAATATAATATAAAAAATATATAAATGTAAATAAATATGGGACCTCCTAGCACCAATTAATAGCATTACTTTTTGGACCAAATTATTATTAGCCTTTTTAAAGCTCCAACTTGTTAAAATATTGAATAAATTACATCATCAAAAGTACTATCAAAACAAGGGACAATGAATTATTAGAAAATCAATAGCAAATCAAATACTCTCTCCGTTTCACAAAAAATAATCTAGTTTGACTTGGCACAGAATTTAAGAGTATAAAGAAGATTTTTGAGTTTTGTGGTCTTAAATTAAAGTTAGGTTAAATGTACAAAATTGCCCTTTGATCTTGTGGCCTTAAACATGCCACGTGAAAGTTGTTATCAAAAAAGAAAGAAGTCATTCTTTTTGAAACATACTAAAAAGAAAAGGAGTTATTTTTTTTAAACCGAGGGATTATTATTAAACCAAAAGATAACTATTCATTAGTACACAAAAGAGGAATCAATTGTTTTAATTAATTAATAAGAATAAAAGCTAACTAGTTGTAACTTTTTTCTCAAAGATAATTAATTTGTGTCTGCATATTATTGGGTTAAACTTTGGAGCCAATTGATAGTTTTCATTTCTAAACACTGATTTATAATTATAATAAATGGATACAAATTAAATAAATAGATTGTGTACAAAGACAACATAGGTTATTGCATGTTTTTTTTATAAAAAAAAAAGAAATTAAAATGTTATGAGTTTGTTTTTGTTGAACTAAGATGGACTTTAATTAAAAAATCTATTTTACATGGTTGTTAAAAAAACTCAAACTTGTTAACGAAGACTGATTGTATTTTCTTTTGAAGAGCGGAATTGGTCGCGGAGCAACCTTTTTTTTTTAGCTCCGCTTCCTTTTTCATCTCCTCGATAAGCTCAAATTGATTGTCACATTGATATCCGCAATATTTCATATCATAATTTTTGGAAATTAAGTTCGAAAAAGTTATAATCATTTATATGTGATACTATAAAATAATAAAATCAAATTTATAAACATCAAAGCGCACCAAAATTAATTTTAATATTTATTTTTTAAAAAAATAATAAATTATCGAAATTTATATACGATAACGTTGTATCAACGAGAAAAGAGGGTGGGGAAGTGGGGGTACAAGTTGGCGAAAACGCGTTGCTTTATAGAAAAGAGACTTTATTATAAAGAGAATAATAAAAAAATAAGTATTATAAATTTATAATTATAAAAATAAATAATAACGCGGTTTTGAATTTAAAAAATTATTTAAAAAAAAAAAAAAAAAGTCTAAGTCTCAACTTTCATTATTATTCACATGGTCTCTTAAAGTCAATGTGATTTATACTTGCACATAATAATCTTATAGCCCACTCTCTACTGTTTCAATAATATCATGCTTTATATATCATCATACTAACATACATAATTACAAATTTCACTTTTTTTTAAATTTCAAAATCATGACTGGAGGAAGAGAAATCCTGCACAAGATGAAGGTTTGTTATCTCAATTTTTTGTATTTATTTCAAGTTTTTGATATATTTATAAGAAATCAAAATATATGTTGGAGTTGACGAGTCAAAAGTTATATTATTAGATCGGTGAAGATTATATTGCGATCCCCGCGTGCTAGGCCTTTATATTTATTTATTTATTTATGTTGATTTTATTTTTTCACTGTAATTTGTGGTATTTTCATAGAAAATTATAGATTAGAGTAGCAAATGAGTACAGGAAGGTTGTGGTTTCTGCAATCACAAAGAATAGAAATAACTTGTTTTTAGTTTTGGGTTTATGAAGTGTGATTTCGTAACTTGTTTGAGACTGAGTCGTAGTAGTTGTTTTTGGATGGAACATTAAATTTAGGGAAGGAAGTTGTATTGTCTAAGTTATCAAAAGATATCTAGGGAATTCGATAATAGGCTGGGCAAAATTTTAGCTAAAGAAAATTGGAACTTTATTAGATCAGAGATTTGTAGTTTACTGATTTGGGGAGTGAGGGAATACACTCAATTTCAGCTGAATTGTGATTGGGGAGTTTTGGCGTAACTGGTAAGGTTGTTGTCATCTGATCAGTAGGTGACGGGTTTGAGCTTTGGAGCAAGCCTGTTACATTTCTGTACACAATAGACCCTTGTGGTTTCGCCTTTCATTGGACTCCGCCCATGGTGGGAGCTTAGTGTACTGGGCTGCCCCCTTTATAGTGAGGTGAACTGTAAATGTCTGTTGATGATTATGTTATGTCAAGCTTCTTTGTCATTGTTATTTGTTAAACGGAAATTAGTAGAAAACAACTGGAGAAAGTGAGGGGATATGGTTAGTATTTGATTGGAAACGTCGCGTAGAATTGGTTAGAAGAGGGACTTCAATTATTCGATAGAAAGGCTACAGAAGTTCCCCTCGATGTTGTGTGTTTATGTGTTAGCAGGTATTCTAAGTGTACATTCATCTAAGCTTAGTTTCATATCAAATCCTGAGTGCATTTTTCTCCTATTTTGGTTTCACGAGCTTTCGTTCTTTACCATTGCTGCTTGAGGATGTAGGATGATCCAACGAAGTGCATAAAATATATCTTGCAAACTCTATGAAGATCATTATGTCTCAACAAGCGAATTGGTGTTTTACTCGGAGGATTTCCCAAATACCTGAAATAGAGAATCATAGAAACTGTGAAGCATTTGATAGGATCCATTTCGAGAACTTGGAATATAAGAAAAATCCAAATGTGAAACAATACGTCAGCTCTTCTACATTCAAATATCATCCTTAACTTGGTCTTTCACTGTTCATTGTGTGAATTTAGCTGCTATTGAGCGATTGTGTTATGCACAATCATTCTAATAAGCAAATAGAGTATGATGAGGCGGTCATTGATAGAAAAGCGAACTTTTTTTTTTCAGTATGAAGATATTTACAGATAGGGTGTATGTACTATGTAGGGCATAAAGAGATTCAATGCTACACAAATTGTGGGCTTAACATGATGGCCTTTGTTATGTACATAAAAATCATTTTTTGCTATCTACATATTAGTTAGTGATCTACTATTTCGGTTTTCTTCCAGCTCGACAAATCCTTATGTTATATGTCGGATCCTGTATCTGTCATTATGGAGCTTTGAATTGAATTTATATCCTGGCCACGAGTATTTAAGAGATGAATCGTCTTCTACTTGTGCATTACACAACAATCATTAATGCTTGCTGTTTTTCATTTTTATTTTTGAATTTCCGGTCGTGCTTTCCTTTGATGAGTTGTAATATCAGTTCGTACACCTTACGAGAAGATTTATATTGTCATACTGCTGCCTATAACTGGAAACGTGATTTCAGGCGAAGTGTTGGTTGTCACTGGACTTGTTCTCTAATTTCAGGATCGATCTTTATGTGTATCTGTAAATTGTCTCTCATGCAGAAAGTTAATTGGTGTACTGATCAAGGCGTCATTGTTCTCAAACTAATGCATTTGTTACATGTCTTTCTCAGGAAAAGGCATGTTTTATGGCTTCCATGCCAGACTCACCAGATACAAGAGGCAAGGGTGGAGCATCAAAGCGGATCACTCATGGTTCCCACCTGGTGAAGGGAAAGTCTAATCACGCGATGGAAGATTGTTTAGTTTGTGAGTTTAAGCAAGTCCATAACAATGATTTGGGACTATTCGCAATCTATGATGGACATATGGGCCATGATGTAGCTAACTACTTGCAGACACACTTGTTTAACAATATTTTGAAAGAGGTAATGCATAATTCACGAGAAGAGTTCGTGTTGTCATAACTCTGTTCTAACTCGCTTTTTGTTACATTCCCCCAAAGTCCTACTGGTCTTTGCTCTCATTTTACGCTGTTCTGTTGCTCCCGTTCTTCTTATTCACATCACCTGTATCTGTGAGCAGCATGACGTTTGGACGGATACTGTGAATGCAACTCGTAGAGCTTATCATAGTACAGACAAAGACATTCTGGCAAAAGCATTCGAATTGGGAAAAGGAGGGTCAACTGCAGTTACTGCGATGCTGATAAATAGTCAAACACTTATAGTAGCAAATGTGGGAGATTCTCGAGCTGTCATATCCAAGAAAGGTGTTGCCGAGCAGCTATCAGTTGATCATGAGCCAAACAGAGAAAGGGAGATAATTGAAAGCAAAGGCGGATTTGTTTCAAACATTCCAGGTAGCTTACGTCTTAATGATTCAAGATTTAGTTTAAGTGGTCTATAGACAATTTCACTCTCTCACGGTGATACTGCTCCATTACAATTGACCGTGTCAATCGATTCTCTACTCTTCATGCTCAAATTCTAAAGTTCTTAAGGTCTCAAACGTCAATCATTCATCTCAATTGTTGGTCTTGATGATTTAGAATTCTCTGTTTGTTGCATTATGTTGTTCACAAGGCGATATAAAGCTACCAAGTAAAATATACTTTTCATTGATTCGTATGCAATTGATGTAATTCATTGTCTAGCCATAAGTTAGTGGTTGCTTCACACAAAGCTGAAAGTTTTCGAATCATGTAGGTGATGTACCTCGTGTTGATGGACAACTTGCCGTTGCAAGGGCATTTGGAGACAAGAGCTTGAAGAGACATCTTAGTTCAGATCCAGACGTGGCAATTGAGCTGATAGATAACGACGTAGATCTCATTATTTTGGCAAGCGATGGTCTGTGGAAGGTAAGCTGTTCCCTCAAAATAAGAGCTAAAATATCTTAAGGAGGATGTTGTATTCGCTCTTGTTAAACATTTGCCTCGCGTATTTGTAGGTAATGTCCAACCAAGAGGCAGTGGACTGCATTAAGAACATGAAAGACGCGAAAGCAGCAGCTAAACATTTATCAGAAGTGGCGATTTCGCGGAAAAGCAAGGATGATATTTCCTGCATAGTTGTTAAGTTTCAGTGAAAGTAAGTCCCTTTTGCAAGTAAAGATTGGGCTGTACGAATTATTTTTGGAATGCAAAAAACACTTTTCTGCTGAATAGTGTTTTGTTAAGTTGAAAATATTTCCAGTGAATCAGAGATCAGTGGCATCCAGACTTTTCATTTTGTTATAAGAAATTGTTGTATAATGAATTCATTGTTGTGTTCTGTATATTCATTTTCTTAGGCAAATATGTTACATTTACTGTAAGCAGAAGTCTGTATTTGTTCAAATAAGTACTTAGAAATACAGATGCTGAAGAGTTCTGAGCCAATTCATCTTTGAGTTTGGTTTGCTTGATGATTTGTAGAGCACAAGTGTATCCTATGATAAAACGGGCTCGTTTGGTATGAGGGATAAGGGATAATTGATTTCAGGATCGGTTTTAGAATAAGTTTATCCCTGAATTCGTGTGTTATTTTTATCCTACATTGAGAATGAGAACAATCATGGGATAACTAATGGAAAAACTACATAAATGGTCCAAAAAACTCAAAATAATTACCATGCTCATACCTCAGTTCGGGAATACTCATCCTCTAAAAAAAAATTATAGTCCATACCCTTCATTCATTTAAAGACTAATAGTTTTCACTTAACTGATACTAAATCAGTAATATTTACTATATTGGTATCATCAAAGTTGATAATTACGTTTAACCAATACAATATATATACTGATATAGTATCAATTAAGTAAATTATAAGCTTTTATGATATTAATACAATATATGATACTGCATTAGTATCAATTAAGAGAAATTAGTCAGAGTATATACTGTAATTATTTAGTGGGGTACGAATATAAAGGGATGTATTTATACTTATTTTACTTTTATGAAATATTTGTTTAGTTTCCCCATAACTAAATCCGAATTAATTTGTTTCTCAATCAAACGAGCCCTACTATTATTACTTAAGATGGGCCTTTCCAACCATATGGGCCATTCTGTAAACACAAACCCAGTTCAAATGTCCTTTTTGGGCACCTAATCAGACTTCGGCCGTATTTTAAAAAGATTTTAATGTTTTGTAATAACATGCAAAATGTTAGGCTGTGGTCTAACGTTCTCTTATAAGATTTTTTGTTCACTAAAAGAAAAGGTAATTGTAATTTAAAAGATTCATAATTTATTAGAGAAATTTAAAATAAATATTTCTCAATATAAATAAAGTCTACGTATATTTTATCATCTGCGATCCTACCTATAGGTATAAAAGTAAGCTATGTCTGTATTTTATTCTTCCCAAATTTCACATATGTAATTATATTATTACACTAAATTTGTTATTACTATTACTGATTATTCATTAAATAGTTGTCTAAAAAAAGAAACAAATGATGGAAATTATGAGCTCATCTGTAACGGTCCAACCCTCATTCTTGTTGGGCCTATCAACCGATGTAAAATCCAAATTATTTTTACATAAAATTTTTCGTAAATAGTCATTATAATAAACTTAATTAAGCTCTTTAGATATAGTTTCTATATTTACGGACTGTAGTTATAGCATAAGTTGTTATGGACAACCTCCTTTGTATAATTCGTGTGTAGTGTGTGCATTTATATAATTTACGTATATTTGTATAATTTGCATATATTTATATAATTGAGCTATTTTCCGTCTGTAGTTGTATAAACTGGTTAGTATTAATTGATTTAGATTTACTTTTGTATAAATTTGAAATAATAAAATTTATACAACATAAACATCTGAACTTTAAACAACTATACAAATTATATTATACAAATTATAGTATACAAAAGTTTGTCTTTATTTGAATAAATTTGTTAGTATCAATTTATTTGTATAAACTCGAAATAGCGAATTTATAAAAATACAAACATTTAAACTTTAAGCAGTTATACAAATTATTTTACACAAATTTCAAAAACTACACGTTTATACAACGAAAACTCGAACGCATAATTTTACCAGAAATTAATGACGGATGATAAGTAATTCAAACTTGTAACTATATTAACTAAGTAACTAGTGCTCTCTCCGCCTACTTTCATTTGTCATGTTGTATTTTTCGAAAGTCAATTTGACTATTTTTTAAAGTTAAATTAGATTACATTAATTCGATATTTTATACAAAAAATTTAGATATTCAAAAACTATATGAAAAGTACTACAAATTGTAATTTTTTATATATCAACATTACAAAAAAATACATAAAATACTAATTAAAGTTCTTATAATTTAACTTTAAAAATAAAAACGATAACAAATAATAATAGATGAAAAGTGTATATATTACTTATTCGTATAATTTCTGCATCTTCTTATTCCACCTGTCCACCATAATTGGCCCAACTCAAAACATCTTAGAGAGTACGAATTCAAAATTCAAAGTGCAGAAAATTCTATATGTATATGATATTTTTCCAAGTAATCTTCTAATTTTCTTTGTGCACACATGTTACTAACTATTAACTTTATCTAATTTTTCTAGGATATTAACGAGCTCACAAATATGAAGCTTAGTGAATATCATCATTAAGCGATTTCATCATTCTTTTAAGATTTCATTTGAGTCTACATTTGATATGTTACTCTCTTCATTTCATATTAATAATTGTTTTATTTTTATGCATATATATTATAATAAAAATAACGTTTAGCGATAATAAATAGACATATTAATAAAGAGTACTAAAGTCTTTACCGGCATTAGTTAAGTGCCATTAGATCCAATGTCGCTAAAATCTTTAGAGACGTATACAAAAAGTGTTAATTGCCGCTAAAAATACATATTTAGCAACAATTGTTAGTTAATTACCGCTAAAGTTAATTTTTGTTAGTGATATTAAAGAAATCATAAATAAAAAAGATAATTTTACTAACTCATTCCTTAAAAAATTTCTTGAAAATTTTATGTGAACATCTTCAATAAGAACTGATTGCAAGAGTAGGATACGAAAAAATTTGAATAATGATTTCTTGATTTAATATGGTGGACAACTAATATAGAACAAAATATTTTTGGTTAGATGATCAATTGAGGATATCATATTAGTTGATTACTTTTCATTTTATATAGTGCTTACAAAAGCATAAATTAAAAGATGATTTTACTAATTTAGTCCTTGACAAAACTTTTTCATAATTTTACAAGCAAATGTAAATACTTTCGAAAAATCCTTAATAGCAAAGATAATATAGAAAAAAAAAATTAATACTCTTTCTGTCCCAATTTATATGACTTACTTTTCTTTTTAGTCAGTTCAAAAAATGACAAATTTTTCCATTAAATAACAATTTAACTATAAAATATCTATTTTATTCTTAATAAAATAATTTAGCCACACAAATTTTTGTAACTCATTTTGAACCACAAATCTTAAGAGTATTTCTTTCATTCTTAAACACTGTGTCGAATTTGACTATCACACATAAAATAATAATAACAAAAAAAAAATTATTTACGAATGATCAACTAATATGAGACGTGAGTTCGATTAAACGAATAAAGTACACATTAAGGGTGTTTGGTATGAAGGAAATGTTTTTCATGAAAAATATTTTCTAGAAAATATTTTCCTGGAAAATAAGTAGATTTTGGACTTATTTTCTCATATTTGGTTGGTGAGTTCCGGAAATGATTTTTAGTGTTTGATTTATGAATGAAAAATATTTTTGAGAGACATCTTTTATTTTTACTAGAGTAAAAAGTAATTTATGAAATTTAAAATATTTTTTAAAATCAAACTTATTATTTTTTGGGGTGGGGTGGGGTGGGGTGGGGTGGGGGTAGTGGGTTAATTTTTTGGGAAGGGTTGGGGTTGGGGTGGGGGTGCTGGCCGATGAGGGAAGGGTCAGGGATCGGGTGAAAAAATAAAATTTTGAAACTGAAAATATTTTTTTAAAATCGATATTTTTCTCCCAAAAATATAATTTGAAATTAGAAGAGAGTTTTGGAAAATATTTTTCTTAATTTTTGAAGGAAAGTCATTTTCCTTAATTTTGAAGAAAATGAATTGATTTGAAAAACATTTTCTATAATTTTTATTTCAACTAAACATGAGAAAATTAAAAAATATTTTCCAGAAAATATTTTCCATTCTATCAAACACACTCTAAGTTCACCTGAAATTGCGGTGCCATGCATGAGACCACTTGTTTAGCATTGATACGTGGCACTTAACAAGGATGCCTTACTGGATTCTCCACGTGCGATTCATATGATAATAAAACAGGTGGCATTATTTAAAGGGTAACTTTATTCAAAAACGATTTAATTTGCTCAAAACGAGAAACCAAACTTTGTATTTTTTAACCTTTACTTTGACCATACAGATTTTTGATTACATCACTTACAAAATCGACAAAATTGGCACTAACTCTTTTTACAAAAAATAATTAACTAACCAAGTACCACCATCATTACCGTACACCAAAATGTTGGCTAAGAAATTTATAATTTTTATAATAAGTTTGTAGAATATTGTATCAAAGTATAATTAATTACTATTTTTTTTATTAAATATGAACTTAATTAACGATTTTAGTTTTATTGGTTAGTCTGTACATTAATGAGGAGTCTAAAATATCATCTTATTCTAAAGGTCTAAATTAGTACTTACATGTCAAATCAAGTAAAATTAAAACCTAATAAGGTAATGTTATTTTTCAAAATGACAAAAATATCTAGTCAAATCAAATATCAATAAAAATATTTCACATCTATATCACTTTAATTCAATTAATTAAAATGATTTTATCTTCATAAGCGAATAAAGTTCAAACAAAATACAAGAAAATCTTCGTAAATCAAATATTATAAATTTCTTTATAAATAATATTATTCTCGACAAGTTTCAAATACTCAAAAGGCATAGTAAAATAAAATTATTCAAGATTAAAATTGACTAAGACAAAATTTACTTGCTCCTAGGGGCTATTAAAGTTTTCTTGAAGAATCAAATTCACATCCAAAATCAGTTTCATCCTGTTTAATATCAAACTAGAATGCCTTAAAGTATTTTTAGATATAAAATAATTTAAGAATTTATAGAAATTAACTAACTATCTATTTTCTTTGAAATAAAATAAGATATTGTTTATTCATAAATATTTTCTTTATAAATGGAAATAGTTATCAATTCTTTTTTTTAAAAATAAAAAATAACACGCTCAAATTAAAATTGATGAAATGTAACATTTATGTGTGTTGGTATAAAAAAAAAAGGAAACAATGGGTGGTATAAAGTGTTGAAATTAGGTCTTAGGCCTAACTCACACCCCAAAAGCTAGCTCAAAAAGAGAAGGATTGCCCAAGCCTTATAAGGAGTCCACCCATCTCATTAACCACCGATGTGGGACTTTTGTCATTCTTTAACACCCCACCTCACGCCCAGTGCTTAGCATTTGGTGCGTGGGCAATTTTGATTTCGGGGGTCCCAACATCGGGTGAAACGGGCCCTGCTCTGATACCATGTTGAAATTAGGTCTTAGGCCTAACTCACACCCCAAAAGCTAGCTCAAAGAGAGGAGGATTGCCCAAGTCTTATAAGGAGTCCACCCATCTCATTAACCACCGATATGGGACTTTTGTCATTCTTTAACATAAAGTTAATTATTTTCAAATAAAATAATAAACAGATTTTTAAAAAGAAGATAAAAAATATACCGAATGGAAGGAGTTTTAAATATTTTTGTAACCTAAGAGGCTAACTAAAACCAAAAATGTTGTAACCTATACATTTATGAACAGTGGACAAAATTGAATGCATACTTATGTTATTGCTATATTTAGGTTGTGTCCAAACGGGAAGTATTGGGTTTTTAAATTAAATAATTGAGAAATACTATCCATTAAGACCACAAACAAAAAAATTGCTATTAACTAACATAACAAACATCGTTCATGATAAGTACAAAATCTTGCTGGTATTTTAAGGGGAAAAAAAGATATTTTTAAATTTAACTCAATTTAAAATTTTAGATTAAATAATATAAAATCGACTTTTAACTTAAAAACTATTAATTAGTTGTAGACTCGACTTTAATTATTCAATTAGAAAAATTAATATTGTAATGCGAGAACTTGAAAGTAACCTCCATCGATGAGGTATTCATATATAGAACAAAAGATCTCTCTTTTAATAGTTCAAAGGAAGGAACTCATCCATCTCGATGTGTGATTCTTTATTTATCGTACGCTCTGAAAAATTAAATATTTGTATTTCTAAACATTGTCTAATAATGTTGGGGAATTTATTTGATAGTTTAATATTAACGTCTAATTCTGATATCATATTAAATAAATCTTGAATTCATTATAAATCAAAAGCTAACGCAAAAGTAACAAATATTCAAGAAAGGTCAAAAAATTATCTATCTACCTATGAGGTGGAACTCTTCATCGATACACTTTGTGGCATCTTAAAATGTTTCCTCATGTAATTTCTAGAGGAAAGAAAAAGTACAAAAGGGTAAAAGTAAGTTCCAAAAAGTTAAAAGTTCAAATGGGCAATAGTTGTTGAGTTAAAACAAAATTTCAAAAGGTTGAAGAAAAAAAAAAAGGTTTTTAAGTCATAAAAAGATTTTTTATCATTGTTTAGTAATTCAAATTCAAAATATATCACATAGACACCTTTCGCAATAATAATATTTGCAATTTTAAAAATAATAGTTTTAATGTCATGTGATGGATGATTATTCCGGCATTGAAGATTACTTTGGCAAATGAAAATCTTTTTTTTAAAGCAAGAAGAAAGCAATTTAGAGATAATCAAGCTTGAACTAGTAATTTTTATAATATCTTATATGTTGTTTGTTAGCGGAAACGTAAAACTAAAGAACAAGGAAGAACAACAATATTTAACGTGGTTCGAATCAACAATGATCCTACGTCCACCAAAGAATAACTGCACCAATATTTATTTCACTCTACGAAGAATACAAGTGAAATACTACGAGAGAGAACACAAATGCCTTAGAAGGTGAGAAGGCAAGTGAGAGAATGTGTTAAAAATGAATTAGGAGCTACCTATTTATATGAGTGAATTCTTCCTATTGATGTCATCCATGACATCACAATATGTAAAAATGTCAAGATTTACCTTGTGAAACCAATTTATTGTTCACCTAAATTTCACCTACAAAAGGTGCTATCTTGACTTTTCTACCAATGAAGAATTATCCTCCTAACTACCATATCTTCTCATTAATTCATTTTTTGAATCTTGTCAAATTTAACAAATCTCCACCTTGGCAAGATTCTCCATTTTCAACTTTCTCTCAACAACAATTTTGATTGTGTCTTCAACCATAATCTTCAATGTTCAACAATGTTGATCAAGTTCAAACAATGTTGAAACTTGACCGCAGTCACCACTTTTGTCAACATATCGGCAGGATTATCCATAGTATGAATTTTCTGCAGTATGACTCCACCATCTTCTATGATATCTCGTATGAAATGATATCGGACGTCAATGTGCTTCGTCCTTGCATGATAAACTTGGTTCTTTGCTAATTTAATAGCACTCTGACTATCACAAAATATTGTGATTCCTTCTTGTCCAATACCAAGCTCTCTAAGCAATCCTTGAAGCCAAATTGCTTTCTTCGCAGTCTCTGTAATTGCCATGTACTCTGCCTCAGTGGTAGACAAAGCTACTGTTGACTGCAAAGTAGACTTCCAACTAACTGGTGCATTTGCAATAGTGAAAACATAACCAGTAATAAACTTACTCTAGCCTGGGGCTGGGCAGTAATAAAATTACTCTAGCTCAAAAAAAATGTTAGACCTAAAATTCATAATTATGGCGCTAATAACTCATGATTAATTCCAAACTTTTTATTAGCCTCCTTTATTATTATAGGAAAAATTGTGCGGAGAAGAAAATTTATACTATTTAATTACTCATCATAGCTATAGTTTGCTATAATTATCACTCGCGACTAACATTATACATTAATTACGTGGGCTGATTTCGAGTTTGTATAATTAGTCATCTTTGTATATGTATAATTCGCCAGAATATACAAATAAATATGTATAATATGCAATTTCTTAGCGTATATGCATATACAATTCACCTTTCTCCCACTCTCTGCCCTCTCTCGATCTCGCTCGCCTCTCTCCTCTCTTTCCCAGTCTCGCTCGCCTCTCTCCTCCCTCTCCCAATCTCTCTTTCCATATATACAATTACATACGTATAATATACAGTTATCTAACCAATATACATATACAATTCACCTTTCTCCACTCTTTTCCCCCTCTCTCTCCCAGTCTCGCTCGCCTCTCTCCTCCATATAATATGTATCTATAAATTGTAATTATCAAAATATAGCTATGGAAAGTAATTAATTATTTTTAAGTGGTTATATGTGAAAGTTTCCCTATTATATATATCAGAATGTTTTATTTATGACAAAGATTCAATAATTTATATTTATAGTATAATATAAATTACTAAACTTTCAATGAAAAGAACATATTGAAACCTCTTATCCATTATTTTATTATTTAATATACATTATACTCTAATAAATAACACGCTACTCAAGGAGTAATAAAAAGAGGTGAAAATTATTCACGGAAGAAGGATGCCAACAGGATAGTACGACTGTACGAGTCACAACCATCTTAAAAGAAATTTGTACAATAATACTTTTTAAAAAATTAAAAAAAAACTTCACCAATTTTTGGATTTTTTTTTAAAAATCAAATTGTGTAGTAACTATACTCCAAACTATTATTTTATGATCCGTTTTGAATCTAAGCCTACATAAATCTATCCTTCAATTTTTAATTCAATAAACAAATCAACAGTCAAATAAAAATAAAAAATTCATATTTATATGCTATAGCAAAGTTTGCATAATTGCGCTTAATAGCAAACATAGAAACTGTATAATTCGCTATACATATATAATTGAAACGAAGTGTATAGAACGAGAAAGAGAAAGACACTTGGACAGAGAATTGTATAAAAACGAAGTGTATAAAACGAATTGTATGATTATAAGTGTATAGAACGATTATATACAATTTGAATTTGTATAAAATGAGAAAGAGAGAAAGATAAAAGAGACTTGGGCAAGGAATATACAATTGAATCGAATTGTATAAAACGAGAAAGAGAGAAATTAGATACACTTTGAATTTGTATAAAACGAGAAAGAGAGAAAGGCAAAAGAAACTGGGCAGGGGAGTATTTTTATTATATAATTATAAGTGTATAGGACGAAAATATATGTATTTGCATGTGTATATACAATTTTCTCACGCTTTATACAAACAGAAACGCAATTTATACATTTCACTTCTGTTTGTATAAGTGAGAAAGGCGAGGGTGGCGAGCGAGATCTGGGAGAGTGGCGAGCGAGATGTGGAAGAGGGGAAAGAGGGGAACAAAAATATATGTATTTATACAATTTCCTCTGCTTTATACAAATAGAAACAATTTTTATACACTTGTGTTTGTATAAAAGTGAGGAA
This sequence comes from Solanum sitiens, assembly GCA_016801875.1. Lineage (NCBI taxonomy): Eukaryota > Viridiplantae > Streptophyta > Magnoliopsida > Solanales > Solanaceae > Solanum > Solanum sitiens. Next base: position 1,809,067 of record JABWTJ010000047.1, on the reverse strand, counting down.
GCGAGCGAGAGATTGGAGCGAGAATGGGAGAGTGGCGAGCGAGATTTTTGGGAGAGAGGCGATTGGCAAATTTTGGCAAAAGTTTGCTATGGAGCACAATTAAATCAAACCCTAGCTACTTCATTTATTTTAGATTATTAATTTGTTATTATATACAATTATCCCTTCTAAAATTAGTTTGTAACGTTTCAAAATTTTTATGTCATCTCAACATAAAATTCACCAAAAATAATGTTCACCCCTTTTCATAGAACTTATCTTCCATCATGAATGTCATTGAGACAAAACCCTTAATTAGGTGAGATTTTAACTCTAATTGAATAATATTAGATTCTATTACAGATTAAAAAAATTAGAAAAGAGATCAAATTAGATTAACGAAAGTACGATTCCTAGCTACCCCCATCGGGCCCCATGTGACGACATAACCTATCTTAAAAGAAAATCAAACTAAAGAAACAATACTTTTTCTCTATTTTAATTTATTTTTATAACCTAATAACATAAACCAAAAATAATAATTTAAATTAATAATAACAAACGTAACGTCCTTGTGTCTTATAATTTTTAAACACATCAGGTAAGAAAATTTATGAAAAAGATCAATTAGAAATCAAATGCATGACGCATATTAAAAAAAATAATTTTAATGAATAATATAACAATGTAACGCTTCTTAATCTTATAATATTTAAACAAATCACGTAAAAAGTTATAATATTTAAGTAAATCACATGAAAAGTTAAATAAAAATTAAAAAAATATGTCACACAAATTGAATGCGAGAGCGTATAAAAACAACAAATAATAGGGAGAATATTGTCTTTTTCACACACGCAAAACTAATATTGCATGCAGAAGAAGTATGTATGGAGCTGCCACATATCTCTCTTTGCATGTCAATCCCTAATACTATTCAGCCACGCACTTCCTTGCCCATCACTCACACCATCCTCGTCACTCTAAAAAAATAATATGTTTTATTAAATATATTCATTTCATTTTATTTTTTGTTTACTATATAATCATCCCTTTGTTCACCTCTTTTTTTCATGTCCCCTATATTCTCCAACCACACTCTCCATTCACTTTATTAAAAATTTCTCCATTTTCAAATCATGGAAGGCCTTTGTGCTGAATTGCACCACCATAAATTTCATCCCTCTCATCAACTCTACAAGAAATCTCTTCGTGACATTGATATTCCACCGAGAAAATTACTAAGCCGACGTTCTACTCTTTCATCAATCGACCATGTTGTGTCTGATGTCCACTTTATGGATTCACCAAAGTCTGTTAGCGGATTGGGAACTGAATCAGATACTCAATTTCAGAAATTTTTACCGTATAACAGTTTAGACGATGATGACGATGCTGATCCGTATTCATCTGATCATTTTCGTATGTATGAGTTTAAAGTAAGGCGGTGTACTCGTAGCCGGAGCCACGATTGGACTGATTGTCCGTTTGCTCATCCGGGAGAGAAGGCGAGACGGAGGGATCCGAGGAGGTTTCATTATTCTGGTACGGTTTGTTCGGAATTTCGAAAGGGAAATTGTAGCAGGGGTGATAATTGTGAGTTTGCACATGGGGTGTTTGAGTGTTGGCTTCATCCAACTCGTTATAGGACTGAAGCATGCAAAGATGGAAAAAACTGCAAACGCAAGATTTGTTTCTTTGCACATACACCGAGGCAGCTTCGTGTACTTCCACCTGGTTGTTACGAAGGTGGCTTATCACCTAAGAATTTGAATTCCGAGAAAAAATTCAGAAATCTGAACCATTGTTGTGTTTTTTGCCATTCTGTATCTGCTTCCCCGACCTCTACTTTAATCGGTATGTCACATATCTCTCCCCCTATGTCCCCGTCCCTCTCACCGCCTCTTTCCCCTGCAAATCGAAACCAGTTTTCTTCTCCCATCTCGCGTTACAGTGATCGTTTTGGGAGTGTTGAGTCATCTTCCTCTGGAATGTGTCAGCTGGATCCATCTGGGCTGATGAGTTACAAAGATGCACTTACTGAATTGGTTAGCTCATTGGAAGCTATGAATGTGAATCATGAACCCAATTCTTCAGCAGCAGCTGCTGCTCATTCTCGTTCTGTTAATTTTGATGGGAATTTACCATGGCTGGATGTGAATTTCAACAACAATAACAATTACGATGATCAGCAGCAGTTCCTTCTTTCGCCTTCGACTCCATCTCCAAGTCCAATTTCTAACTCGAGAACCAAATTCTACACAAGGGAGTTTCCATCTGCTAGCCCTGTTTTGAGCTCGAGGTTGAGCTTTGTAGAAGAATCAAACAATAACAATGCTACAAACAGATTTTACAATGACAATGGATTATGTGGAGGACCAGATCTGGGGTGGGTCAATGACCTACTAACTTGAAAAGTAAAAAAAAAAAAAAGTTATGGAGAGCTCATGGGCCATTGATGGAGCTCGCTTTTTTGTGGTCCTACAAATTAAACAATTGTTGATTATGATGACAAAGAAGAGATCATTGAGATTTGATCAGAGGATGATTTTTGTATATACAAGTTTTTAAGAGTACTGTTTTAATTTACTAGCTGCTGCTACTGCACCATCCATATATAATCAACAAGTACAAACAAGAACAAAGTGTTTTGTGTATATATGAGATGGAAGAGATGGAGGATGACGACGAAGATGAAGACAGAGGAAGATGAAGATGTGTGACTCTTATTATTTTTACTAATTCTCAAAGCTTATTAGATTTTTTTTTGCCTTATTTTTAATGAATGTAAGATTTCTGGGTCTGTCTGTTGATTATGAAGCTGTAATTTGCAATTTCAATTTCCATTTTGTTGAAGGTGAGAGTTGTGAAGAGTATTATTATGTTATATCAAAGTTTAAATTACTAATATGTTGTTATATTACATTTTTCTTTTGCATTAAAATCGATGGAGTAATAATTTCTTGCCTTTGTATAATTTGACCTCTTTTCTAACGGAACAATTAATGGGATTTTCTTCAATGCTATTTATAGTATTTTTTGAAAAAGTAAAATGTGGATTTGTTAATGCTTTGTTTAGATATCATTCTTGAACTTGCGTACAATTCCGTGCGTTGCTGAAAAAGGAGGATCGATATAATTCGTGTGAATTTTGTGTTTGTTTCTATTAATGAGATACTCCATGATATTACTAAAAAGTTCTCGTTTTCATAAAATATTTTTGTTTCAGATTTTACTCTATTGTATATGCTCTTATGTTTTACGGAAAATCATTTTGATCAAAATGAGATTTTTATGAGATTTTTTCTATGTAATTATATCTTTAAAAATATTTTTATCCTTCTATTTTTATACTAAAAATGAAAAAAATGGCAAAAATCTAGATAAATTTTCTGATCATTTAACATCTTTTTTTTAATTATTTGTTGATATGTATATCGTGTTTACTTATATTAAATATTTTATTTGTTGATATGTTATATCGTGTTTACTTATATTAAATATTTGTTGTTTCACAAACAATACAATTTTTCCTATTTTAATTCTGAAAACTTATTAGTTTTAAAAATATAAATTTAATAAATATAAAATAATTGAATAATTCATTTATAATTATTGATTAATTTAATTAATTAAAATAAATTATTTATGTTTATTTGTCGAAAATTTAACTTCAAGAGAAATGATAGTTTGCTTACCTTTCTTAACAAAGTTGAAATTTAAAATAGTAATATATAATAGTGATACATAATTAAATAAATTACTTATGTTTATGTATCAAAAACTTGATTTCAAGAAAAACGATAATATACTTACGTTTCTTAAATTTACAATGGTGACATATAACTAAATAAATTATTTATTTTTATTTGTTAAAAACTTGGTTTCAACAGAAATGATAATTTCAAAAATGTGAAACTTAAAATGATATACAAATAGAAATAAAGAATACTTTTAAGAATTAAAATATATTTTTTAAAAGAAGCTAATCAGTATAAAAACAATAATAAAATCAATTAATTAATATATGAAATGAATAATAAAATCAACTAATTTATCAATAATTTCTTTATTATCGTATAAACTGGAAAACATTTATTTAATATAAAGACAAAGAGTAATTAATGATTAGTATATATATATATAAATAGGTGTTCCTTTTTACTTTTTTTTTTATGAGTTTGAAAAATTGAGAAGCAATTTAACTTTTTTTGAGTCATAAATAGACAAAGTTAAATGGAAAAAATATTTTCGATATAGAGGCCTTAAAACTATGAGAGTAATTAATTAATTAAAGTTGCGGTGGCGTATCAAAGCTTGAAGGTGAGACATGTGGCATCCATGCAGATTGTACAGAAAATAGGATATTTTGAGAACTTTATGATGGAATATAGTTTGTATTTTTGTTATTTTGGATCTTATGGGTATCATAATGACATCTTTTTATGTTTTTGTTTTGTTTTTTTGGTATTTTTTGTTTGGTGTGGAAACAACTTCCGAGTTTTTTTAAAAAATTAATTTTGGATAAAAATAATTTTGAGAAAATGGAGAAGGGTTATTGAGTTGTCTCAACAAAATTAATCATTAATTGCTATAAATATCTTTGAATTTTTTATTTTTTCATTCGATGTTTAATATTTATATTAAAATTTATTAAATTTAAATTTACATATAAAAAGCGTTGACTAACAACTCTATTCATAAAAAACTCAAATCGAAACATCAAAACATTCACTAACAACTCTATTCACAGAAAATTCGAACTCTAAACATCTGATTAAATAAAAGAGTACATAACTATTCCCTCTGTTCATTTTTATTTGTTATGTTACACTTTTCGACAGTCAATTTGACTAATTTCTAAGTTAAATTAGATTAAATTAATTCGATATTTTAAATAAAAATTTAGATGTTCAAAAACTATATGAAAAGTACTATAAATTGCATTTTTTTGGTATATCAATGTGATGGAAAAAATATATCTCAAAATATTAGTTAATTATAAATAGAAATAATGATAATTAAAAATGAATTTTTTTAAGATTGACTTTATAAATAGAAAAAATGACAATTAAAAATGAAGGGGGAGCGATTACAAACACTTTTTTGGTAAATATTATTGATTCGTTGTGTGCGCTTGATCTATTTTTCATATTTATTTCATAGCGGTAGTAAGTTATTATTCTCATATGACATATCATGAGAAAGAAAAATGATTTTTTTGATTGTTGGGTGCAGTAAACTTTTAATTGTTGTAGTAGGTTAATTTAATATATAATAATAAAAAGTATATTATTAATGCACAAAGTTTGAGGTATTGCGGGTTTATTATAAGTTTTAAGACAAACATATTATTTGTCATTTTTGTCACTATCACAGATGCTGGTGACTTGACAACATAAGTGGTAAAAATATTATATTGAGAAGTGGTAAAAGAAGAAATGGATACAAAATAGAGCTTATTTTCGCACTATAATTTTCAAAAAAAATATTTATATTTATATTTAATATAGACAAAATACTATGAGAGATCGTAGTGACTCGTGAGGATAGTGTTAAAGGTGGTGAGAATGGAGTGAAGATGAAGTGTATATTGAAGAATGGATGATAAATATCACTCGAATTTACCTGAAGTATTTTATATTTTCTACACGAAAGTCATATTCATTATTTTTTTATGAAAAAACTTCTTTTTAAAAAAAATTAAAAATTTAGACCAATCAAATAAGAAAATTGAAAAAAAATATTCGAGGTGGTGTGGTCAATATTAGTGGAGTCATTTTAGAAGAATATATTTTTTTTTTTTTTATGTTTGGTTGATAAAAAATAAAAATAATTTCGCGAGAGAGAGAAAAATGTCTTAGGTTAAGATCATTCTCCTTATTATTATCTTTAACATTTATATTTATATAATCTCCAAAATATTTTCTGAAATTATACATTGAATATTAACTATAATAATAAATATTAAATATTAGTATCTAACTTCTCCAACTAATAATATAAGAAATTTTCTTGAAAAAACTTTTTGCCATAGAAAGTGAACTTAGGCATACCAAACACACTCTAATGTACTTAAAAATTCTAGCTACACAAAGGCCAAAACCCCTAATTAAGTGCAATTACCCAAACCTAGCTAGCTATCTTTTTTTCTTTTTCTTTCTATAAGCTACTAGGAGGGAGATATATTATTAGGTTCTTGGATGAAATCTTGAAACTTGACCTAACTATATATGCACATGCTCTCACCATGGTTAAGGACAAGTGGAGTAATATTAAACATGACATGTGGCACTTAAGGGTGTGGTCAATAGTTAATGAACTAAATTGAGAATTTTCAGATCTCATATTCAAATTCTAATACAGGTAAAAAAATATTGAGTGATTTCTTCTCATTTGTTCAAGTTATGATAGATACAGAGTTACTCATTACTTGTGCTTGCAAAAAATAGTCGCAAAATCAATTCATAAATATGTACACACAAACTGATCCGCGTATCGCGATTATTAGAAGAAAAAGTACCAAACATGGCATGAGTAAACAAGGTGGTATTGCATATATGATTGCACATTGTATATATGTTCATATTGTATGTTTCCTAGGAGGGTACTAATACAGCAAGGAAGGTAGGGCATTAAAGACTATAATTCAGTCTATCTATATCCATATGGGGTAGAGTTTGCTTGCCAATATTCTTGCTAGGGTTAGGTGAATGATATATTGTTGTCATAGATTCACAAGAAATAGTATGTGAAGTGGGGAATAGCCAGCCTAACACTAAAAGTGACCTATGCTTTCTAATTCATGAAGAGGTCCCCCACATGCCATATTTTCTATGACCTACTCACCCATATACATATTCACTTCCTATAGATATGTTCATTTCTCTTTTGTTGGTTTTATAAAATGAATGTTATGCTAATAATGGGACAATAGGCCCATACTATACCACTCAAGTAACTTTTAAATTTGTGTTGGGGCATGGCTCAATAATATTCCTTACTTGAGTTTGCCTTAGTTTTCACACTTGTTTTCTCATGTATAGTGGTGGTGTATACAAAATATTGGACAAGAAATGGTTATCTAGAGCTATAAATAGTGATGTTAGAATTTTTTTCCTAAAGCTAATGTTCTAGAATTTTTATGTATAACAAGGCGTATATAGTTTACCTATATAAACATTATAATTTTCTGGCAAAGAACATTCGACTGGTTATCCTTCAACATACGTACAAAAGAGTGTTTATCTGAATCCCTTCTACAAAAACTACACGCTAAAAAATATTATGTATCTATATTGATTTTGAATCACTTAAACACGAGACTACCTAGATATTGGCCTAGTAATTTAGGAAATTCTTTACCTTGAGATTTCAAATTTAAATCGTGAGAAGTATATTTGAAATTCGTTTACTAAAAATCCTAGATCTGTCTCTACTTGCCCCTACCGTACTTACATGAATCCAACTTGTAAATTAGGTTGAACATAACACCCCTCTATCATTACTTATGTATAATTTTCGTGCAAACCTTGACATTTTATTTTTACTATATGTAGAATTTTCTTTTCATCTATAAATGAAATTGAAATAGTATTAATGTTTAGACTTTAGACCATCATTTGTACACACTTGTTTTAACAAAGCATGTACATTTAATGTTTATAGTACATCACATTATTTCTTTTTCTTGATAAAAGTATCTAATTGTCTTAGTAACAAGTAAATTAATTTGAGGCTAAGGACCAATCCTGTTACAATTGATTCTTCTAGTAACCAGACAGATTTGTCACCCTTATCAAATTTTGTATTGGTATTGTACATAGAACTTATTTTTTTTAAAAAATTGAATGTACTTGGCAGTTAATACTACAATTCTTTAATCCTCACCGGACCAGGTCGATTCTTTACCCAAAATATACAGGTATTCACAAAATCGTAAAATCATGTATGGGGGTAGACGTGTGCACACCCCATACATCAAAGGCCCATACGTGTTTACCCTGGAGGCCGATGCAAAACCCCTGAAAAAATTGCATAGGCCTCCAGAGTAAACACGTATCAAATCCAAGCCCAAATATTGATAGGTATTATATTGGGCCTGGTTGCTGTGAATGCAGGCCCATGACTAGGTGGTTGAATATGGGCTAAGAGAACCACGATAATCTAGTGTCTAAAGTTTGCCTTAATTTTAGATAATTTGAAAGAAAGAAGCTTCAAGGCATTTTTGCATTAAGTTCAGATAATAAATGACGGTGTTTAGGATACAATCAACTAATAAAGTATAGTCGCATTAATAGCTTAAGTTTTTAGATCAATAGTCACACACTTCAATATGATATTAACCCAAGCATAGGTTCTAGAATTGGTATCTCATCGCCATTCAAATAAAAAAAGAATTTTGATTTTAATATTTTTTACCTTTTAAATGAGATGGTCACACATTTCAATAAATTAACATAATTATTAAAAAATTGACTAATCAACTAATTTTTTGAAGTTTGACTTTCAAGGAAACTTGAGTTTTTGAAGTTTGGGTTGTGGTGATTCAGTTTTATAAACACTTTAGCGGCAATGGATACAGTTTATTTTCTTAACAGGAAAAGGTCATATCTTTTTTATATATTCAACTTTTTTATCCAACTTTCAATCCATATTTACGTTAAATATCATGTCATCATTTTTATACCTAGCTCCTACATGAATATATTTTTAATGTAATTGAAATATTGCTTCATGTTTCATATTTTACCAACTCACTTAAATAAAATCCGATCCATCCAATTTGAGTATCCATTAACCCAACTTAAGTGTTTATCCTCTTGTATCACTTTATCCATCAAAAACATGATTGAAATGAAACAAGTGGAATTTATTTACCAATAATAAGATATGAAATGTCATTGCTAGCCATTTAACATGACAAATTGTGTTATGAATAAGTGACAACAATATGAAACTGAGAGAGTATTTTTTTTGTTATTTCACTCTATATTTGTAGTTTATATTGAAATTTTTACTAAATTTAAATTGCGCTCTGTAGGATTCGTACAAAAGTAACGATCCCAATAAAATTATCTATATAATGAAAATTTAAATCCAAAATTTTTAATTAAGAATAAAATACTCGTGTCTATCAGTGCAACACCATCCACGCAGGAGAGAGGAAAGTATTACTATTAGTATTTGATTGAAATGTAGTGAATGTGATATGTCATTTGAGTATATAATAAAGTAGTCCAAAATTTAAGCAACATATTTATGCATCTGACACTACTACTATAGTTTGAAAGAAAAGAAAAGGAGGTGTGTGGGCAACAGTAGCCGCCCCTTTGCTGAATGCAAATGCCAGTCTTTTAATGGCACTGTCATGTGACACGTGCCGCTATTCTCTCATTTAACCCCCCACTGCCCTTGGTAGGTAAGGTACATGCATAATTAAAACAACTATAATATAATATCAAAAATTTAATTTGAATTTAAGCAGAAATTTAAAAAATTTATATATTTTAATTTGAAAATAAACGTATATTTTTTTATTTTTTAATTAAAAAATATTAAGATTAAAATGATAAAAATATTTAAAAGAGTAAAATAAAATCACTCATCATCAGCTTTTTACTTTTCACGTTTGGTTTTTAAAATTTATCAATATTAATCATTTTATAAAATGTTTTTATATTTTACCTTTAAGAGTAATTAATAATTTAATCAAAAAACTAAAAAATTTATTCAAATTTACGGACCAACAAATAGAAATAAAGCTAGATGGAGATACGTAGGTTCGTGTTTTTCACAAATCATGTATTTGTATTTGGGTCAGTCTTCAAAAGAGTATCATATTTTTTAAGTATTTTACAGTATAATTTTTTTTTTATCTTTGTTGATCCCACATAATTTTAAATATAGCACTCTAAAGTGAATTTATTTTTTTGAAGGACAATTTGTTAAACATTTTAAAGTTTTCATTATTTTTTAAACTTTGTGCCCGATTAAATATTGTCACTTAAAATGAGACGGAGAAAGTAACATATATATATATATTCGACTCAAAGGTAGAGTTAAAATTAAAAATTTGGGAATTCTAAATTTTTGAGTTTGAGAAAAACAGTTCGAACTCACAATTCTAGCATAAAAAATATTTTTATATGTCATTTCTTTGTCGCTATACCTATTAATCAATTTTATAATTATATATATTTATTTAATTTTTTATCATAGAAGATATAATAGAAAGTTATTAGATTCGTCCGAAATTCGAAAGCTATGCGGTATGAAGGAGCCGATCAAAACTGCGGCCTTGGTGTAGGACCCACGTGCGGCGTCCATTTATGCAGAAAACCAAAGGTGGCGAGGCGGCGATAAATCTCGATTGTGCCGACACGTCGCCGTTATGCCCCCACGCCTCCCACGTGCTTTCTTGTACCTCTTTTTGTCCCTACCCCCCCACTTCCTTTCTCACTCGTACATCAAAGCGCGTGTTCGCACACATTTTATATTCTATTTTTTTTTTCTAAATATAGTTCTAGAAATTGCTAGAGTTTCGATTTTTTTATATCCATCTTATTTTTTCAGCCCCAAATCATGAAGATTTTGATTAATTGTAATAAGAAAAGTTTGCAATTATATTTCTACTATGTTTTGAGATATTTAATTATGAATTATAATTGAACTTCAAAAAATTAGTCTAAATAATTTTTGAAATAATAAAATATTAGTAATTGATTTGAGACGTACTAAGAAATACTAGTGGTGACAAGTTTTCCTTCAAGAACTTCGAATTTTGCAAAAAGCATCTTTTTGCCGACCGAATATGTAATGTTGGATTTCAAAAGGAGAAATGAATCTGCTATTCAAATTTTAAATTTATTACTTTTGATATCATATAAATAATAATATACTTAAAATGAAAAAATTCTTTTAGCTAGATAATTTGATCAGAATCGTATTTATCTATGTTAGTTTATCTTTTTTAAGATATCCTTATCCTCTTAATTTTATTATATTTTTAAAAATGAGAAAAAGATTAGATATTTTTAATAATTTTCTTAAATTATGGTCAAATTTTCTAACGGTTTAGCATTATTCAATTAAAATTTACTAGCATCCAGCAATTCATAATTTCAGAGTTAATATGGCCATCGTTAAAACTCATGGACTTATTACTTGGAGAATCATTGTGTCATTATCACACTTTTGTGTTTTATGGATACAACACCTACATGTTTCTCTTTATGTGTTTGTCCAAACGGTTGGATGACAAAATAAATAGTTTATCAAATTCATATAATATTTAATGTATGATTTTATTTGCACGTTGACACATATTTATCAATAAACTTAAAGAAAAATCCACAAAAGATAAAGGGAAGAAACAATATTAACTACTAATAAGAGTAATATTAGGCATGGGGGCAGTATATAATTTTCTTGGTTAGGTCAGATAAAGAGAGTAATAATTTCACGTCATTAAGTTTGTTATGTCAATTTCGTCTAAATTTATAAAATTTGAGACATGAAGAGGAAATAATAATAAAAATTCAAGATAATGATTTTGACAAGTGTTATCAAAAGATAATACTTCCTTCTTCCCAATTTATATAATTTATATAATGACATTTGAGTGAGTATGAATTTAAAAAAGATTTTTTTTCTAAACTTGTATAGTTTAAACATAATTTTTAAAATCTTATACAATTTTTATACTTATATCAGTTTATATGTGAACTATTTTACTTATATTCTCAAATGATAAAGGTATAAGCAGAAAAGATCAGAATATAAAATGAAAAAGGTCCACATCATTTCGCCTTCATTTTTAACTGTAGTAGTTTTTTTTTCCAGTCAAATAATAATAATTTTAACAGAAAAGGGTTAAAATTGCTCCTGAACTATGTGAAATAGATCACTTATACTCTTCGTTACATTTTGGGATCAAAAATACCCCCGCTGTTATCCTGAGAGACCAAAGTTACCCTCAAGAGTTAACACCCCAATTTTTTAGTGACGTGGCATGCCACATAGGACTAATCCCTCCACCTAAGCGTTGCCAACTAAGATTATTACAAAAGAACTAGACCTTTAGTGGCGACAATAGTTGCCGCAAAAGCCCAAAAAATTGCCACTAAAGGTTATGAGTGATTTTTAGTGACGACTAATAGTAAAACCTATTTTTTCAACAAAAAAAATATGATAATTAATTTTCGATTGCAACCTAATTTTCTAAAATAAATAACTTACAATATTAATATTAAAAACATCCCATATTATCATGAAAAATCATGAAAATTACTTCTCGATTCACATCTCCTACTATATAATGCATCATTGTACATTTTATACATTTTCATATAACATAAAAATAAAACAGTGTCTTCAAACTCCTACTTAATCGATATCATTTGCGTTTTTTTAAAAAAATAATGAAGAAAAAAAAGAAAATTAGAATTTAATGTTAAAAACTTTTAGTGACGATTTTTTGGGCTTTTGCGGCAATTATTGTCGCCACTAAAGGTCTAGTTCTTTTGTAATAATCCTAGTTGGCAATGCTTAGGTGGAGGGATTAGTCCTATGTGGCATGCCACGTCACTAAAAAATTGGGGTGTTAACTCTTGAGGGTATTTTTGGTCTCTTAGGATAACAGCGGGGGTATTTTTGATCCCAAAATGTAACGAAGGATATAAGTGATCTATTTCACATAGTTCAGGGGCAATTTTGACCCTTTTCCGTAATTTTAATTAATATTTTATCATTTTTTATCGGCATATTAATATGCTAAAAATTATAATTTTCGTATAATTTTTTAATATTTAAAGTTTTTTATTTAAAATATCAAATTAATATAATTTAATTTAAAATTAAATATTAATTAAATTAACTTTCAAAATAAAATAAAAGTTAATATTCACTATAAGAATCAAATAACATTGCTAATACACAATCAACTAATTTAAAACGAAGAGACACCGTATATATATTTCCTCACCAACCAATTTTTCAACTGTCGAGCTTATTATTTGAAATCTCAAGTAGTACAACAAGCTCCTGATGGCCGCCGCATGGCGCACAGATATAATAATAAGAGGAAAACGAAAAGAAAAAGTTTTTTTTTTTATATTTTATAAATGTAATAGCAGAAATTCCGGCGGCGAAGAAAGTTGGGCCGACCGGACAGAGTTACAAAGTCCAAGAAGGTGGGACCTGTAATCCCGCTGTCGCCTGCTTCTTTCTTGCTTCTTACCAAGTAATTATCCTCTTCCCCCACCAAATTATTCTCTTTTTTTTTTTGTAAAATTAAAAAAAGATGGACGGCAGGCACAAATAGTACACGTGCCGTCCAACTTTAACACGACATGTACCCTTCCCACACGGAATTCCCCCCATTCATATTCGGATAGGGCGCAATATACTCTTCTGCTTCGTCGGTCATTTATTATAACTAATTCATTAATGGAAAAATTAAATAAAACTATTTATTATTATTATTTTTTACAGATGGATTGATTTTTTGACTAATTTTAAACATTTCTTCAGCTAATATTAAGATGAATAATTCATGTTTTTTATTCTTGTCGGCAGATTTGTGGAGCAGAATCGACACCTGTTATACAACGGCGCTTTCAAATCTACTATTGAACATAACATATCTTAAAAGAAAAATAAGGAACTATTTTTTGCATATATCAAATTTTTTATCAGGCTTACAGCTGGCCAAACACCACCTAAAAAAGAATCACATTTACTTTGACATTGCAACCAAAAAACAATGAATCTAGATCTAAGTTGAATTATTTTTCCAATTTTACTCTGTTACATAACTATAGATTATGACTCTTTGATTTTATTCTAGATTTGGCCGGCATTTAGAAATCTCTGAGAAATGAGGAATCTTATCCATCATTAATCGCCTTCAATTAAATAATTAATTAATTAATTAAAAGATCTCAGAACTTAGAGAAAATGAACTTCAATATTACAAACTCATAACAATACGTCGTTGAAAATGGATAAGAAAGTTAGGCTAATGAAAATGAATATGAAATATAGAAAAGAGAAAATATGGATATTCTCATTAATTAGAAGGATTTAGAGTTACAAATGGTAGAAACATCAAGAGAAACATCATAACAAGAAGTTTCAGCTGCCAAAAAAAAAAAACGATCAGTTCTTTTATACTTATATACAAAAATCAGCCATTAGCTCTGTCGCTCTCTTAATCTCTCTCTCATAAAATTAGATTATCATCATTCGTCCCTTTCAAATTAAACTTCCATAGGTGGCGCTAGGTTAAGATCAAGATCAAGTCCTTTTTTCACATAATGCTTCTCTTCCACAACGGAAGACGAATCCGACACACTAGAAACAACTCCGGCACCGGCACCAACACCGACACCGGCGAACTCCATCGTCGCCGGCGTAACCTGGTACGGCCTGCTAACAACTCCCGGTCTCCACATAGAATCAAACAACAAAACCGGCTGACCGTTCGGCAAAACCGCCACCGTCGGCTGCTGATGGAAAATCGGGTAGCCAACACCTCCACGTCCACCTTCGGCAATGGCACCAAGACGGCGCGTGAGATCCAACTCCAGCGGCGCGTGTGGCGTCTGAGGCGCGTGAACGACAGTTTCTCCGCTAGATGACTCCACGGTACTGCTTCCACACGGGCTCTGATTATTATTGTTATTACTATTATTATTATTGATCTCCACCGGAAAGGGGAAATTCGTCTTAGCTTTAGGTCCACGAAACTCTCTAGCGGCGGTATCGTAAGCCTTTGCCGCCTCCTCTGCCGTATCAAAAGTACCCAACCAGACCCGACTCTTCTTACCCGGGTCACGAATCTCAGCAGCGTAACGACCCCATGGTCTCTTCCTTACACCTCTGTAGTGAACTTCCTTAACTCCATTATTCACTTTCACATTACCTCCTTTCACAGACTTATCTTTCACAGCCATAGTTTTTTCTTTTTTGTGTATGTGTTGATAATATTTTTTGAATAGGTGTTAAAACTATGAATGAAGAGTATGCGCTTTATATAATTGGAAGAAAGAGAAAGATGATGATGAAAAAAAAAAATAATGGGGCGTGGTCAACGAGGGATTTGACTGGAGGTGAGAAGGCGCCGCCCAAGCAGGGTATGTAGAGTGTGTGTAATAATTGAGAAATGGAGAGCGTTACGTGGCACGCGGGCGTTTACGTAGACAAATGAAGTTTAGAGATGTTGATTGCCCGGCCCTGCCGGCTTTGGATTTTGTTATTTATTTTGGAAATTTTTAATTTAGACGGCCGTTTTATTAAGAGTGAGGTTTATATGTTGTTGTGGTGGTATGTTACTCTTTTGTTTATTTTCTACTCCACGCTTGTCATAGACACGTGTAAACTACTCTTTTGTATTGTCAGTAGATTTTTGTTTATATATGTCTTAATTAACTTGAGAATTTATCATAAATAATTTCTTTTTGTTTCTATAAGGTAATAGGAGTAATAGTAATATTGTATGTACGTCAATAAATTTTACTTATGAGATTTTAATATTATTGTTGAATGATTTAAAAAAAAAAGTTGTTTGTGCTATATTTGATACCTAATATTGTTAAAAGAAATTATGGATAGTGAAAATAAAGATTAGATAAAACATTTACTATGTTTTTTCTTTTGGTGAAAAATGAATTATTATTGGAGCGTGGATAACAAATGCTAAAGGGTAAGAGAGTAAATTCGTTTTGTAAGTGGGGATTAGATGACGACCAGTTCAAAAAGAGAGCGTCTAGTACAGTATAGTATAAAAATACATATACGGCAGCCCCATATTTCACGTGCCCATCGCCGCTAACTAATCAGATAATACATAGCTGTCCTAATATAATACTAATTTTAGATGATGAAGTACCGAAAACACTTCAAATTTTTTTTTGACAGTTTTAAAAATACTAAAATAACTAAATATAATTTTCACTAAAAGAGAAAAAGTACAACATAAAATAAGATGAAAGAAGTATATTTTCCCATAGTTTATTTATAAAGATAGTAAAGCTCGTCAACGAAAAAGTCTCATATTAATTGTCATCTTATATAAGGCTTAAGTAATTCTTTTCGAGCTAATTTTTGAAATTGAATTATGTGTCCGCGTATCAGTCCTTTTAAGAGGGACAGGTGGATGAGGCACTACGTTCAGCAGACACGCGTCCTTTTTCCGCGCTCTACGCGTCTTTTATAAAAGAAGGTCCCTCATGTCTCTATGCGGCTTGACAAAGTAAACTCTTGTTTTATTTGTTTTTAATTTATTAATTCATATTGAAGTAAACAGCTGTTGTTGTTGAGTTAGTTGAATTATACTATATACATTCTGACTAGTTATGCTTTGTTGCACACTTGTTTTGCACTTCACTTGACATCTCCTCATTTACCAATAAAAACAAATCAACTCTTACTATTCTAAGTAGTAAAATTGAAAAGAAAGGATGAAATATATATAAATTTTAATTATTGAAAGATTATCGGTGTAAGTTTTGCATTTTTCTAAATTAAAAATAATGTTTATAATTTGAAATCTTAAAATTTATGTTATTTGTAGTCTTCAGTTGTAATAAATATTACAGATTTATCATAGTGTTGTTATGTATTGCTATAAATGACTAAATGAGTAATAAATAAAAAAAATATGATATTATTTAAATCAGTAATTATTTATTAAAAAATGTTTATGTCGGTAATTTTTCCTAAAAGAAACGGTGCAAATAGTTGGGAAAATATTGGACTTTCGGGTCGATGGGCCATTTTACATGATTTGTTGGGTTCCAGGATGTAGTGGGCTTTTCCCAAACACAATCAATAAGCGCTATTCTAAACTGAATAAATTTATAGGATAAATGACAGAAATCTCACCTTTAAATTATATTAGTACCATTATTTTTAATTAGTTTTATAAATTTCTCATTTTTTACGCATCAGATTAATATATTGGCGTATCAAATTAATGTATTTCGTGCATCAAATTAATGCATCTCGAGCATCAAATTAATGTATGTATAAAATATATATCAAATTAGTGTATAATGTATAAAATGTAATGTATTAGCGCTTATATCATTGTATTATTCAAGGGATTTTTGTAATTATAAACTTATAAAAAAAAAATGATAATTTTCTTAAAAGTATGTGAACCGTCTGAGGAATGGTTGAGAAATGAATCTTCACTAATAAATTGAAAGTTTTTTTTAAAAATAAAAATAAAGTATAAATTTGAAGTTTACGTAGTCAATTAATTAAAATTATTAAAATTTTCTCATGAAAATCTAATATTATTCACTTTATTTAATTTTTTTGAAAATGGAATCTCACTCTTCGATCATTTTTCTTGCAAAAGAAATATATTTAGAATATGAGGGTACTTTTTCTAAATATGATTTGTAACCTCTAAAAGTAGCAAAATCACACAAATCAACTTCAATATATCTAAAATATATTGAAATATCATTTGCAAGACATTATTTTTATAGAAAATGAAAAATATATATATGTAGACATTAAAGTTTTGTGAGACTATAAAAAATGCATTCAATTTATGGGAGTCTACAAATTGTGGTCAACTCAAATTATGATTATTGGAGGTTACTCAACCTTAAGTTCTAGTTTATATCTATATAACGGGTATGAAATTCTCTTAAAAGTCATCTTGAAAATTCCACCTAGATCTCGAATATTTTGCAAATTGATGGAATATTCATATAGAGATGGCAAATCTAAATTATTCTAGTTCGAGAAACACGTCACTAACAGCCTTCGAATGATGGAAAAATCTTAGGAGATGATGGAAAAATCTTAGGAGTGTATAATTAAGGGAGGAACAGAATTGTAACCGCTGTCTTGATCAATAAAGTTATGTGTCTATTTATTTTATTGTGATCGCAATTTATTTTTCTGTTACTTTAAAATTTTGTAGCAAATAAATTGGCACGCCCAGTAGGGCCCTTCATCTCTTCTCTGCAAAGGTGGAAGAATAAGTACTTCAAGCCTCGTCTTTGAATTTCATCAAGTGTACACTCCGACAAGCCTTGAGGCAGAGGGGCATTTGTAGACATTAAAGTTTTGTGAGACTCTAAAAAATGCGTTCAATTCGAGTTGGGACTCTACAAATTGTGGTCAACTCAAATTAGAATTCTTGGAGCTACTCAACCCTTAACTCTAGTTTATGCATATATAATGGGTATTAAATTTCTCTTAAAAGGCATCTCGAAAATTCATCAAGATCAATCATCCTAGTTCGAGAAACACGCCACTAACGGCCCTCGAATGATGGATAAATCTTAGGAGAGTAAATTAAGGGAGGAATATAATTATACGCGCTGTCTTGATTAATAAAGTTATGTTTCTACTTATTTTATTGTGATCACAATTTTTTTTCTGTCACTTTAAAATTTGTTGTAAATAATATAATTTGAAATAGATTAATAAATTAGAAAATAAGTGTTTTTAAATACCATTTCAAATTATATTTAAGAATTTCATGCTTCAATACAAATTATATATAAAGTAAAAAATTATAGGTTTTTTTTCACCCATAAAGTCAACTATATTTGTTGAACATTGCATTTGAAACTGGACAAGGATACTGTGAAACTGGACAAGGATACTAGATAGGGAGGTAATGATCACCGTGATTTAAAGCCAAAATTTAGAAAAAATTTACATTTTTTTTTATATTTTATTTTTGTGAATTCTAAAAAATTATTGTTATTGATTATAATTTAATAATCTTTTTGATTGAATGAACAATATTTTTTCTTGTAATTTTGTAAGACAAAGAATAAATATATATAAATTATTGCATGTTATACAACAACACAATATTTAAAGATCTATTGTTGATTATAATTTTGAAAACTTCTTTAATATATTAATTGCTACATAACTATAAAAAATATTCTCAAAGTGTTTAAAATGTAATTGTTTCGTTGCATGAACCAATTATAGTATAATTTTTTACTTAATATTTTGTAATAATTTTAATTACAAAAATTATTATTATAGTGATTGTTAATTTGTTACCTTAAAAAGACATTCAAAGTAAAGATGATATTTTTTTAATATTTAATTATTTGACAATTTAATTAGTTTGAGCTTAAACTATTTAATAAAACATATCATAAAAGCGAAAACAATTTTACAAAGCCAATATTAAAACATGGTTGATTCAAATTGAAGAGAACCAGATAAATTAAGAAATAAAAAATAACTATTAATTTAACTGTCAACAATCTTTAATTATAATTACTTTAATAATAAAATTAAAAAAATTTGTTTGCAATAATTAGCACTCCTTTTGTTCCACATTAATCAATCATTTTACAAAAAATTGTTTTCTTGTATTAGTTGTCAATAATGGAGAAATATTGTTAGATAAAAAAATAAATAATTCTATGTGCTATTTGAGTATGCACATTTCATTATCAGTTATTTTGAATATGCAGTTTTGGCCAAGTTAACTATTTAACAAAAATACTTTTTAAAAAATATATAAGGCAAAATAAAGGATTGGTAATTCTAAATGCTTAAAGAATGTGTATATAAAATTAAAATTATATTATATATATTTTTAGAGCATATACATTTATACTAATTATCTTAAATAAATAAATTGACCCCATTTATTTCTAGAATTTCTTTGTTTTTAATTTATTAACAGCTCGTTCTTCTTTTTATTTTTAATAATTACTAATTAATATCAAATATAATTACATATGAAAGAATTTAGTAGATGAACCTGCTCTTTAAGGCGGGCTTATCAATGATGTCTTAATAATTTCTATTCTTTAAAAAAATTATCATTTTATTTTTCCATAAACATATGTTTTCAAAGATTTAAAATCACCAATATTTCAATTTATTTAAAAAATCATTCTGTTAAATAGTTTAATTTTGTTAACTTCAACAATCAAAATAGCACATTATAAATAATTGAAGATTAAATATATAATCAAACGTATAAAAAAAGACTAAAATTACTATACAATAATACAAGGACTAAAATCGCAAATCTTTTTTTTCAAATAAATCACTATTACTAGGTATTTCGTTTCTTCGATGTGTGCTATGGGTTAATACGGCGCTTCTCACAATTAATACTAACATTTTACATCGCCTTCATCAGAGCTGCTTCTCTTTTATGTATGTATCTTCTTCATCTTCTTTTTGATTCTGCGTTTTATCTAGCCTCTATCTCGATTTGTTTTTTGTGCATTTTCGGTATGTTTTTGTACTTGAGCGAACTGAATTTAGGGTTGAGCCGCCATTGAGTTTGTTTTCATATATGAAAAACCTCTAACAGTAGTTACTTATTTGCAATGAAGTAATCGGTGAGCTGGTGGTTCTATCTGGGCAGGTTTTAGGATAGAATTTATGTGTTGTGATATGGTATTTTGATTTGTAGTGCATGTCATAATAGTGTTTTTAGATACTAAGGGCTCGTTGGGTATGAGGGATAAGGAATAACTAATCTCGTGATTGATTTTGGGATGAATTTATCTCATGTTTAGTTTGGATAGAATTGCGGGATAACTTATCTCAGATTGAGGGTGGAAAAACTAATCTATGTGTTGTAATATGGTATTTTCATCTGTAATGCATATCATAATAGTGTATATATATGTGTGTATTTATATTATGGTACCAAGGACTCGTTAGGTATGAGCGATAAATAATAACTAATCTCGAGATTAATTTTAGTATGAATTTATCTTTATGTTTGGTTGGGATATCTCACATTGAGTGTGGAAAACTAATCTATGTATAACTTGTTGTAATCATATTTTTATCCGAGATTGAGGGTGAAATAACAATCCGGGAGAACTAATTCTGGAATAATTTATTCCGAGATAACTTGTTCTCCAACCAAACGAGCCCAAGGGCAAACATAATGGAATAGTGTAGCTGTAAATTTGGGCCTAGAGGCTGAAAAAGTTCTCTTTCCTGATTGTATATGTTTTGATAGTCTAAGAACTTTAAGTCACATTTGGTAAGCTTTTCAATGGGAGATATTTTTTGTAAATTGAATTGTTGAGTGTGGTTGGTTGAGAGAGTAACAGTTGGTTGATGGGTTCTTTTTGATTTTGTGTGTCTTATCTATGCAGTCTCGACAGTCGACCCTATACTGCAAATCGAGATTATAAAAGATGGTGCAGTACAATTTTAAGAAGATAACGGTGGTTCCTAAAGGGAAGGACTTTGTTGATATCATCCTGTCTCGCACACAGCGTCAAACTCCTACTGTTGTGCACAAAGGATATGCTATCTCTCGTATACGTCAATTTTACATGCGCAAAGTGAAATATACGCAGCAGAATTTCTATGACAAGCTCTCCACCATTATTGATGAGTTTCCTAGGCTTGATGACATCCATCCTTTCTATGGGGACCTTCTTCATGTGCTATATAACAAAGACCATTACAAGCTTGCCCTTGGCCAAATTAATACTGCTAGGAATTTGATTTCTAAAGTAGCTAAAGATTATGTGAAATTGTTGAAATATGGTGACTCACTCTATCGATGCAAGTCTCTGAAAGTTGCGGCTCTTGGACGTATGTGCACTGTTATAAAGCGCATTGGCCCAAGTTTAGCTTATTTGGAGCAGATTAGGCAGCACATGGCAAGACTTCCCTCAATTGATCCCAATACTCGAACCATCTTGATTTGTGGGTATCCAAATGTTGGAAAGAGCTCATTCATTAACAAGATTACTAGAGCAGATGTGGATGTGCAGCCTTATGCCTTCACTACAAAGTCCTTGTTTGTCGGTCATACTGACTACAAATATCTGAGGTATCAAGTGATCGACACTCCAGGTATTTTGGATAGGCCATTTGAGGATCGTAACATCATTGAAATGTGCAGTATTACAGCTCTAGCACATCTGAGGGCTGCTGTGTTATTTTTCCTTGATATTTCTGGGTCTTGTGGCTATAGCATTGCGCAACAGGCTGCGCTTTTCCACAGCATCAAATCACTTTTTATGAACAAACCATTGATGATCGTATGCAACAAAACGGACTTGCAGCCATTAGATGGGATTTCTGAGGAAGATAAGAAGTTAGTCACAGAGATGAAAGATGAAGCTATGAAGACAGTGATAGGTCAAGGTGGCGAGGCAACAGATGAAGCAGGTGTGCTTTTAACTATGAGCACTTTGACTGAAGATGGTGTAATTTCAGTAAAGAATGCAGCTTGTGAGAGGTTATTGAATCAAAGGGTGGAGTTGAAAATGAAGTCGAAAAAGTTGAATGACTGCTTGAACCGGTTCCATGTTGCTATGCCAAAACCACGTGACCAGAAAGAGAGGCCAGCATGCATACCTGAGGCAGTGTTGGAAGCCAGAGCGAAGCAGGTCGAGGCAGATGCTGAGAAACAGAAAAGGGAACTTGAGAGAGATCTGGAGAATGAGAATGGAGGTGCTGGTGTTTATTCCGCGAGCTTGAGGAAGCACTATCTATTAGCAAATGAAGAGTGGAAGGAAGATATAATGCCTGAAATTTTAGATGGGCACAATGTCTATGACTTTGTTGACCCTGATATCTTACAAAGGCTTGAAGAATTGGAGAGAGAAGAAGGTCTTCGTCAGGAAGAAGAAGGAGATGATGATTTTGAGATGGATGGTGCAGAGCTTACCCCTGAAGAAAAAGCAGCATTAGCTGAAATCCGGAAAAAGAAAAGTTTGCTCATCCAACAACATAGAATGAAGAAGAGCACCGCAGAGAGCCGACCCACTGTACCTAGAAAGTTTGATAAAGACAAGGAGTTTACTTCAAAAAGAATGGGAAGACAATTATCTGCTTTGGGATTGGATCCAACTCTAGCTATCAATCGAGCCCGAAGTAAATCAAGGGGCCGTAAGCGAGAGAGATCAGTTGAACGTGGAGATGACATTGGTAATGATGCAATGGATGTAGACGAGATTACTCCTAGCAAGAAGCAACGTAGATCTAGAGCACTTTCCATGTCAAGATCAAGGTCAATGTCACGACCTCGAAGTGAATTTGTTCCAGGGGAGGGCTTCAAGGACAAACCCCAGAAGGAAAAGGCTATAAAGATGTTTAAGAATTCTGCTAATAAGAGGAACAAGGATGCTCGACGGGGAGAGTCTGATAGAGTCATTCCTACTCTGAAACCAAAACATCTCTTCTCCGGAAAACGATCAAGTGGCAAAACTGACAGGCGGTAGTCACCAGGTATATCTTTTAAGTTCCTTCCGTGACATTTCCTATTACATGTCTTAGAATATGCTTTCTCTATAACGTTTCTTGCATTGTAAGAGAACTCTTATTTTGTTGTCTTCATAGATATGCTTTGTATACTTTCAACTTTCGACTTTCGACCTGAGGAACGATATGAGGAAACATGTCAAGACTCAACCTGTTGCAGTTTTGTCATGGCAACACAAAACTATAGATTTGAAGTATTTAAATTTGTGTTTGAGATGCAGCTGTGTTTGCTGCCTTGTATTATGCAATTTTGGATCTCAAATGCCTGTTATTTTTTATTGTCTTGATCAGTGACGTACACAGGATTTTTATCTTGAATCTTGATACAGCTTCCCTCCCTCGATTTGTATCTTTTACTCGCCTTAAACTGTAAAATTCCATAGCGTATACATTGTCATTCTGGGGAATCTCTTCCATTATTAGTGAATGTGTATGCAAGATAACCTTTAATTACCTAAGCTAGAACAAGTGTTTGTGTAATGTGCAGATTGTTTAATTTGTGTGAGGTTGACTATTATTTTTTCATCAATCGACTCCATTCACACAAATGCAGGTGATCAATTTAGTGGACTTATAGTTTTTTTTTTTTTTAACGCTCAAACTCTTAAACCTATGATTTCCTTATTTATGTTTTTCCCCTTGAAAATGTATGCTCATTGCTCATACATGTGTAGGATGTTTCACTTACAAGAATCTTCTCTAAAAGTGGGTGGCGAAATCAAATCCAACCTTACCCAACCAATCCATTTAGGTTTGGGTTGATTGACCCGCTTATTTAATAGCTTAATTCAATCCATTTTAATCTATTAAAAATTAAATTATAATTCAAATTGATTTTTGAGAAATCTAGTCAAAACATTTTTTAAAAGCCTTTCATTTTGTTTTATATCTTATATATAGTTATACAAATAAAATTAGTAAAAATTAGGCAAATCACATAGTATAAGAAAGAAATTACTTTTTATCCCTACTCTTTCATTAATTATCAAAAATTACTTTTTTTTAGTGTTTTTCGGATGCAATACTTTAATTCATAACGGCCTGATACTTAAATTATTAAGTTGTTATCAGTTCAAGCCTTAAATAAGAAATTAAAAACAGAAATTAATTGATTCTACAAATCACGCGTACGTTTCTTCCTTCAACCAATCAGTCATAAACCTCTAATTGAATTATAATTTTTAAATTTCAAATTGTGAAACCTTCCTGTTTTTCGAAAAACAGTAAAAGTTAGATGCAAACTATTTTGGAACGCAATTCCATGAAGATTCGAAATAAATATTTCGATCTTGTTAAGGCATTCTGGGTCATGAGAAATGATGTTAGATACGGGTGATACAGAAGTGATGTGATAGTGATTGAAGAAAATATTTCATTCGTAAATCTTATTTCAGTAATTGCAGCTGAATTGGGTATTGATGAATTGAAAAAAAATCGAGATCAGGTAATTTGTCTTCATTGTGTATTCGGAATGATATGAGGGTGAAATTGTGCATTGAAATGAAGAAACATGAGGTAGGATTCGGTATGTATCCACTATGCATTGGTACATCGGATAAAAGTGATGAAGAGATATAAAATTTTGATGCAACATCAGATGCAATTGTGTGTGTTGAAGGTGAAAAATGGGACGCAAACATGTACTTTCTTCACGAAAGATTCTTGATGCTTGCTTTGAGAAGTATCATACTTCATGTCTACTAATTCTCAAATTTGATACTTTATGAAGTACTTTCAGGTTAATATTTTATGATGCCGCAAATGATAAATGTTATGTTTTCAATTATGGTTACATTTTTTTATTTTTATTTTTTGATAAAGTTAGTTTGGTATACATTGTTTTGTGTCTAATACTTCATTGTTTGTAACTTTTGTATGGGATAAAATAGTAGTATCAATAGATGTGTGCCAAAGTTAAACGAGACAACATGTAAAAAATGTATCATTTGAAGCAATGATATATCATATACATAATATCTTCTTCTAAATTTTGTATCTACTAATAATAGAGTATCAGATGTTGTATTTTCTATCAATAATATATATTATCTACAATTTTGATATTTGTGGACGCAATTGTGTTTGAAGTACATAATATTTTTTTTGAAATTTAAAAGCAGCTTAAAAAAGTTGAAGTAAATTTGGTATCAAAATTGTGCATTTGATGCTTAATATATTTGTAACTTTGGCTTGAGTTTACTAAATCGTTTCAATTTGAGATGTTTGAAGCACCTAAGTATCTTATACATGATATTGATTTAATATCATCTGTTTTTGTACCAGTCTTATAAGATATAATTGGTACCATGTTGTGTGAAAATAAATTTTTGTTATTTGTGAAAACAATATTGTATCATATACTTAATAATTTTGTAGAAATTTTGTATCAGTTTCACTGTAATATAAGCTGAAGTGATATGTATAGCACTTATACAAAAATTAATAACGTATTAAAATGTATTGAAAACGAATTTAAAAGCAACATAAAAATTATGGACATAAAAACTCTTCAAATTTAGAAGTATGAATTCCTTAGAAATATAATGTTGACCTGGGAAGGAATACTCCAAAACACTTAAGGTATCTTTAAAACAATAAAACTTATCTTGATGTAAGTCAGTAAATAAACTACTATTCTACATTAATCAGTTTATCATCTGTCAATGGAACGAAGACACCCTTAAGCCTTGTAGGATCATCATTCTCGCTAACGTATTTCGCCTTGGCCTTGTCTGTACCATATTTCCATAACAATGTTGCATATCTTGAGCGAAGATAGTCACTTCGGAAAGGCATCAATGAGACCTTCATTTCGTCGCTAAAACATTCAACAAAAGCAGCTACATACGTTCCGCAATCACTACAAACAGAAAGAAGTTTCACTATTACTGACATATAATAATGTTTTGCTTTAATTGATACTAAATAACAAGAATAATGGTACACAAAAGCAATTATACTGTATCAAAAATGACAAATATAATGTGACCTAAATATAAATTCTCATAACCCTTTTTAATCTTATAAGTATCATAGATAATTATCATTTAATATGATGCACTGTATCAAAACAAACCTACATGCAAAATGAAAATTAAACAGTTATCTTATATACATTAATGTTCATGTTATTTGATATTAAAATAATAACAAACATAAAAGGTACACAAATTTCAATATTCCTTATGTACGGTGAAATAGTTAATACTTTATGAGTTTTCTTCACTTTTGATACAATAACAATAAATAATCAAATATACAATGTATCTTGAAAACACTTACAATTCAAAATGCTACTGAAACAAGAATATTAGATACATAATGTTCATGTTATTTGATACTAAACAAAAATAAAACATAAAAGATACACAAATTACATTATTGCTTATGTACAGTGAAATAGACGATACTTAAATGAAAAATTAAGAATCACCAGACTAAAAAAATGATACATTAATGTACATGTTATTTGATACCAAATAACAACAAACATAAAAGGTACACATATTTCATTAGTCGTTATATAAAGTGACAAAAACAGAAACATACCAAGACGATACTTCAACAAGTATCTTAGATACATTAATGTCCATGTTATTTGATACTATATAAAAACAAAACATAAAAGATACACAAATTACATTATTGCTTATGTACATTGAAATAGATGATACTGAAATGAAAAATAAGAATCATCAGACTTAAAAAAAACAAAGATACGAATATGACAAAGATTGTTTACCATGGGTAGTGTTGGTCGAATAATGGGAGGGACCACCTTTCTACCCCTTTTCTTTGGGGTTTTCAGATCTTTTGAAGTAGATGCATGTACTTTCTTTACCGATTTTCTCTTGCTAGAACTTTGATTTGTCATGACTATCGGGTCATACGACCTGTTAGAACTCAATTCTTTGACGTTTTCAATTTTGGAAAAAAAAACTTTGGATTAGTTAGATGTTAGATGAATAATGTAAGCCAAAACAATAGAGATTAAAAAAAAAAAGAATGTAAAAATCAGAATGGAGAAGATGAGAAAACCTATTTTGGACTCTAAATCCGATTGAATAGGGATAGATTTCTTTTGAAATTCAAACTTACTTGAAATTGATAACTGAAATGTTCGGGGAATAGATTAAGGGCGAAATTTGGGGAATGGAAAAGGTCTGTTTTTTAGTTCCAAAGTAAAAATTAACCTTAAGTATCATTGGGAGAAAAAAAAGAGATTTTTGAATTTTAATAAAAGAGTAGGAAAATATTGGGAATAGATAAAGTAATATTGTGTAGTTAAGTAATTTTTCCATAAAAGTATTAAAACTTAATAAAAATTGGATGGGTTGAGTTATGATCGATTATTAACTCGTTACCTAATCCGTTTCATTCTAACCTATTTTGGCCCAACCAAATTTAGATTGGATTGACTTTTGACCTATTTATTATCTTGATTCATTTTAATCCGTCCAAATTTAACTCGGCTCGCTCAGTTGTTACCCTTAACTAAAGGGATGAGAGTTGTGCATCAACTCTTATTACATGTGTGGATTGGGATGGAAATGGGTCGATGCGATTGTGGGGCGTGTTGAAATAATTATTTTAAAGAAATTAAGTTGGGAGAGCGGGTGGCGGGTTGAAATATTTTCTCGCTTTTCTTAATCTCTCGGGCCTCGGCTCTTAACTATTAGTGTAGTACCATCTACACTCTTTCTTTATAGTTTTTAAGGTACTCAAATTTTGTAATGGGTTTTAGTTCATGAAATTTAATTGAAATGATTTGTAAACATAATAGAATTTATGTACTGTTTTAACAAAATTGTGTGTTTTAAAAAAACAATAACTAAGAAAATAATTAAACTTCACAGTTAAGAAAATATAATAATTGTGTACTGTTTTAGCAAATAACATAATAAAAAAAGAAAAAAAAATTGATATAACATAAGTGGGACGAGATGGGGCGGGCGAGGCGTGTTAGGAATAGAAAAAAATGTTAAGGGTGTAGTTCGGGATGGATTAAACTTTCGCAGGCTAAGCTTCTACCCACCCCACACCCGCCATCCTATGTGTGGAATAGGCATGCGAGTTATGCATCAACTAGAATTTGTGGAAGGGGATAGGATGACAATGGAACGAGACGGTTGTGGTGCAGATTGAGGCCTGCCCCGTTTCACGATAGCAATTTTTTTAAATTTTCAACCCGCATTCATCCTACGAAGATAAATTCTTTAAATTTCAATCTATCTCGCACCAACCAATCTACGTAAGAAGACAATGACGTGGGAAATGAGTGGAGACTCATAGAGAGAAATGGCATTTTGTTTATTTTATAATATTCATCTTTAAGTATATTTAATTTTGATGTGTCATCAAAAAATAATATTTTTTCTCTTCTAATTTATGTGATATATTTAAAATTTTAAGATTTAAATAAAATTATTTTTGACAGTAAATTTTTCATATATTATTTGAAAGTTTTTGAATGGTCAATTATGATAACTTTCATCTCAAAAAATTGAAAATTTACACAACTTCTAATCAACTTAAATTGTTGACTCTTAAAATTAAATGAGACAAAAAGATAAATAATAATTATAATCTGTCATAAAAAAATAATATAAAATTACATGTAGTTGGTTGTATTATACACCGACTGATCAGATGAGAATCAGAAAAAAAGATAGGAGAATATTGTGTTTCGTCGGGTAAATATTCATTGGCAAAATAACAATTAGGAGGATTTAACTGACGAAGTCAAATACAAATTCTCCACGTAAATACCACCATAGAAATTTAATTTTGTTTTGGAGGAAAAAAAATTAAAATGGTGTTCTTATATTTGTGCACAAATAATTGTGGCCATTTTTAGCACTTCTTGTTTGTTATTTTTTGCTATATTCATTTATTTTTAATTCTCATAGTTTTTATATCTAGAGTGTGTTTGGTTCCAATTTTCCCATTTTTGGTTGGGATAAAAGTTTTGGAAAATATTTTCCAAATCAACTCATTTTCCTCAAAATTAAGGAAAATGACTTCCATTCAAAAATTAAGGAAAACATTTTTCAAAACTCTCCTCCAATTTCAAATTACATTTTTTAAAGAAAAATATCAATTTTAAATATATTCAATTTCAAAATTTTATTTTTTCACCAAATCCCTGGCAACCCCACCCAACTCCACCCCTTCCCAAAAAATTAATTTGCTTTTTAAAAATATTTTCAACTTCAAATTTTATTTTTAAACTCCTATCCCCCGTCCAACGTCCCCCGTCCAGCCCCCCACCCACCCCCAACCCCCAAAAAATTAATTTTATTTTTTAAAAATACTATCAACTTTATTTTTCACTCTTACCCACTAACCCCCCCCTCCCGAAAAAAAATTGTTCTAAAAAAATATTGTCAATTTCATAAATTATTTTTTTACTATAGTAAAAATAGAAGATGTCTCTCAAAAATATTTTTCATTCATAAATCAAACACTAAAAATCATTTTCAAAAAATATTTTCTACTCGCCAACCAAACATGAGAAGATAAGTCCAAAATCTATTTGTTTTCCAGGAAAACACTTCTCCCTGGAAAATATTTTCTAAGAAAACACTTCTCCATGGAAAATATTTTCCTCCATAACAAACACACAACTAATGTGATTAATATATTACTATATATATTTTTTATCATATTAATATATAAATTAATTTAACTTTTAAAATGGGAGGGAGCAATATTATTTGTCAGATGCATTTTGCCTATAGTGCTGGACACATTTTTCAACCACTACTGTCATTTTTTCCATCTCTTTTCTATATTTTGGCTTTTACTTGTACTCCATATCTGCAAATTCATAGCACAAAACATGGAGAACGGTACGACTACAGCGAGGAGAAGATGGAACTTTAAGGAGAATGAAAAATTGGGAAGTGTATCAGATCTCACTGTGAGAAGTGTTCTTAACAAGTTGATGTGTTGTGTTGACCCTGCTGATACCCGACCCGTTATCCCTCTTGGCCATGGCGATCCTTCTGCTTTCCCCTGTTTTCGGACTACACCAACCGCCGAAGATGCTATTTCTGATGCAGTTCGTTCTGCTAAGTTCAACTGTTATTCATCCACCGTCGGCATCCTTCCTGCTAGACGGTACACATGTTTTAATCGAACAATATTGATTTAATGTTGCAATTGATTTTATAAAGAGTTTGAAATCTGATATCATAGAATTTTTAGTTTTGAGGTTTGGATTATAAGTCCCCGTTTGGATTAGCTTATTTTTAGTTGCACTCTCCATTTTTAAACACTTTAATTTTTATAAATAAGTCCATCCAAATAGGCAAGTTACTTATATACATACTAAGTAGATTTCTCTACAAAAATATAGAGTTTTGGCTGAAAGCTATGGCTTAGGTTGAACTTGGAATTAGTACTCTAGCTCCGCTCTTATGGCGGAGATTTTTCAGAAAATTACACTGTTTAGCTAGATTAAAATTTTCGTTTTAAGTATAAATATTATATGTTGACTTTCCTTTGTAATTTTTTCTTTAACGCATGTCAAATTTTTGGTATTTTGATATTTCTGGATCCGCAAATGAGGGTAAAGTTAATGTTGTGTCTCAACTTTTCTAAGTGCACCTTTATCTAGTCTAAAGTTCCAATAATTGAGGGTCACTTCTGTATATACTTAACAGTACTGGGTCGGGGCTTTTTTTCCTATTAGTATTGCTTGTATTAGTGGTACATAGATTATTTCTTATGCATGTTTGGTCTGGTGTATTAAAAATAGCATGTATTGTACAAAAATAGTTATTTACAAAAATGTCCTCCACAATTATGGTGAAAAAGATGTAAAAGTGCTTTTGAGGGGTATTTGTGT
This sequence comes from Solanum sitiens, assembly GCA_016801875.1. Lineage (NCBI taxonomy): Eukaryota > Viridiplantae > Streptophyta > Magnoliopsida > Solanales > Solanaceae > Solanum > Solanum sitiens. The sequence goes on along the minus strand of JABWTJ010000047.1, from coordinate 1,777,980 downwards.
CTTTAAAATGCTAATGCATGCGTTATATCACTTTGCATTACTAATACCTAGAAATCTTTGGTATTAGTAATACACTCCCCTATACACAATAGAGTGCTTGCATTAGTTATATGAAAAAAGGTACAAACAAGATACTACTAATACCCAAAGGTAATGCAAGCATTATTTTTGTTAATACACGCTACCAAATGACCCCATACTTTAACTGTATACTGTTATTAAATGTAAGTGGTCCATTGTCTTTATTTTCCTTGATTGGTTTTTGCTAGAACCCCAGGTAACCTTCAACTTTTGTTTGTCAAATAGTTATTGAACTTTGTCTCTGTTGTGAACATTAATCTTAACTATATAGAATTGTGTTTACATTTATGGCGTACACGAATTTAGGCAGTTTTTGAGCTATTTGTTGGATACATCATTCATGATCTTCAAATTCAGGATAATTCATTTAGTTTTGTTCTCTGAAAAGGGCTGTAGCAGAATACCTTTCTCAAGATCTTCCATACAAGTTGTCTCCTGATGATATTTACCTAACAAGTGGATGTGGTCAAGCGATTGATATAATTTTGAATGTTCTTGCACGTCCAAACGCAAATATTCTACTTCCAACTCCTGGATTCCCTTATTATGAAGCTTGGGGTGGATTTACTCAAATGGAAATGCGCCACTTTAATCTTCTCCCAGAGAAGGAGTGGGAGGTGGACCTTAATGCGGTTGAGTCTTTGGCCGATGAAAATACTGTGGCTATGGTCATTATTAATCCTGGGAATCCTTGTGGCAATGTCTATTCAGAAGAACACTTGAAGAAGGTATGTGTACTTCCTCTTTTTCGTTATGATATTGATATCCTAAGTTTTATAAATATAAAGAGGTGTTTCAATTTCTATCAGGTGGCAGAAACGGCAAGGAAGCTTGGAATTTTAGTTATTTCTGATGAAGTTTACGCTCATCTCACTTTTGGAAGTAAACCATTTGTGCCGATGGGAATCTTTGGATCGATTGCTCCTGTTGTTACCCTTGGATCCATATCAAAGAGGTGGATTGTCCCAGGCTGGCGACTTGGTTGGCTTGTTACAAATGATCCAAACGGCATACTTAAAGAACATGGGGTACTTCCTCTACTGCTTCCACATATAATTAAGATTTCACTTATAAAGCCAAATTTAGGTGTTGAAGAGCACTTCACCGTAAATTAAAGAAATGTGGAACATTGATAGTATGTCATTGGCGGCTTTGTTACATATGTCATGTAAATTTTTTGATTGATTCTTTAAAAGGAGGATAAGATTATTTTCTAGCGAAATGATATGTATGTTGTTATCTTGTGTTTTCTTATTTTCAGGTCATAGATTCCATCATGGGATATCTCAATATATCTACTGATCCTGCAACGTTTATTCAGGTTCGCTCTTTATAATTGAATTTTGTTTTGGTCTAGCAGCTCTTTGTATTATGTAAAACTAAGAACTTAGTAGTGTAGGTATAATTTTCCACATCCCTTACTGATGTATCTAGTTTCATTTTGTTCTTACTTTGACAGGGGGCAATTCCTCAGATCCTTCAGGAAACAAAAGACGATTTCTTCTCTAAAATTGTAAATATGCTAAAAGAAGATGCAGATATCAGTTATGAAAGAATCAAGGATATTCCTTGCATCACTTGTCCAAGTAAACCTCAAGGATCTATGTTTGTGATGGTATGAGAAAAATGGAAGCTTAGTTAGTTAGAAGATGAAATCAATAGTCTAATATAGGTCTTTTCCCTCTTGTAGGTTCAACTTCATTTGAATCTTCTAGAAGACATCGAAGATGACCTGGACTTTTGCGCGAAGCTGGCTAAGGAAGAATCATTGATAATTTTACCAGGTAAAAGAAAAAAATCTCTTATAAAGCCAATCAAACTCTGTTGAAAACAGTAGACAAATTTTCTTACTTGAACAAATGTCTCTTTCTTGGAGGACTATCTTTTCATCAAATTCCTTTATTTTTTTCGATGTTTTAGAATGTTTTTCATATGCATATAGTCGTTGGATGTTTCGTATTCACAGGTCATAATGTTATTTGATTGTTTATCACGCCAAACAAGCCTTACATTGCGTCAAATGCAGGACAAATAGAAATCATCCATATATATAAGATCTGCCATGCTAGTGAATACTAGTGATCACTTTTGGGGATATATACATGTCTGATTATCAATGCAACTGATACGAAAGCAGAAAATCACCAAATTTATTCGACTCCATATATGTAACCATGTTATATGAATATAAAATTTATGTACTTCTCGTATTAGTGTATTAATTCGCTGCAGGAAAGTTGTCTCACTCGTATATGAATACGAAGTTTGTGTGTTCTACATGCACAAGAACTGGTGTGATGCTATGCTGTGTATAGATATCTGACAATGACTCTTGGTGCAGGTGTTGCTGTAGGACTCAAGAATTGGCTCAGGATAACCTTTGCATGTGAGCCATCATATCTGGAAGATGGCTTCCAGAGACTAAATGCTTTCTATAAAAGGCATGCTAAGAAACAATAAGCTACTGTCTGAGAAACAACCTTCATATCTGTTACGGTCCCCTGATATGGAGGACGCTGCAAGATGAAATCAGATGTTTTCTTCCAACGACCTATGGTACTAGCTCATCAAGAGACAACCTGCAATCTTGAGTTTGTTGTATTCAAAAACTGAAAAACAATTTCTGCTTTTTTTCTTCTTTTCATTGAATTCAAGTAACTTTAAAATAATATTGGTGGATATCTCTGCTTCACGGAGTGGCAATTGATCTTCAACTACTTGTTGACCCTCGGTGTGGTGTATGTACAATAGCTCATACATAAGTTGGCTGGTTTCCTCGAGTCATCAGAGGAATGTTATATGTTATTTTGAATGGTATCTGCTAATTCCGGGTTATCACAGACTCTCATTCTGGGGAATATCATCCGAACTCCTGCTAGAGAACATCAATAATGCACTAGTGAATGTGTTTGTAAAGATAACCTTTAACTAGCTAAGCTAGAACAAATGTTTGTGAAATGTGCAGATTGTTGAATATTGTTGGGCGTTATTGGTTGCTCACAACTTTAACTTTATTATTGCGATCAAATTCTTATACTCAATTTCTTTTGCACTTACACTCTTGTAACTTCGTTTGGTACGTACTTGCGAACTCACTCTTTACTTGAGCATAAATAACTCGAATCAACCACTTAACTTTACAGAAGTTCTAGAGTTCCATTCTTTGCCTTGTAACTATATGTCTAGAATTCACCTCCTAATCCTTTACAAACTCTTGGAATGTTATATGTTTTTTTATATTTGGTTCGCTTAAATATTTTTTAAAATGAATTTATTTTGGAATGTGATAAAGAGGTTCGGGTTCATGTCAAAGAGTGGGGGTCCCAATATGATGTTATAATATTTGTTCTGATTACATCTAAATATTTTGAGAAAAGCTTTTGCACTTACACTCTTGTAACTTCGTTTGGTACGTACTTGCGAACTCACTCTTTACTTGAGCATAAATAACTCGAATCAACCACTTAACTTTACAGAAGTTCTAGAGTTCCATTCTTTGCCTTGTAACTATATGTCTAGAATTCACCTCCTAATCCTTTACAAACTCTTGGAATGTTATATGTTTTTTTATATTTGGTTCGCTTAAATATTTTTTAAAATGAATTTATTTTGGAATGTGATAAAGAGGTTCGGGTTCGTGTCAAAGAGTGGGGGTCCCAATATGATGTTATAATATTTGTTCTGATTACATCTAAATATTTTGAGAAAAGGGTTTGATATATTCTTCAATTTTGTCATTTAGAGCTGATATATCTCTCATTATAAAAGTGGTTCATATGTTACTAATTGGCCCGCATATATTCTTTTTATTAAAAGGAAGTCATGTAGGATTATATTTTATTAAAAATATAAGTCATGTAAGATATATATGAGTCATTTATGTAACATCAATAATATATATATATATATATGAGCCACTCTAAATAATGAAGTTAAAAAATAAGGAAAATGCATAAGTACCCTTTAGACTATGATCGAAATCCCAGAGATACAGCTAAACTAAACTAAGGTCCTATTACGCTGAACTTATATTTTTTGTAATTTTGTGCATTTTTTTGGCTTATGTGGCATCCAAATATCTCCATGCGTCTCAATTGCGTGGAGTTATGTAGTATGCCACGTATCAAAAGATGTATAAAATTATAAAAAAATATTAAATTCAATAATAATAAAATATTTTGGGATAATATTTTTCTGGGTTCGAATACACCCCTAATTTAAGAAGGCGAAAATATCACTTGTATTGTGCCTCGTAAGCTTATCTTTTCTGTTTGTAACAATGACACGAAGTCTAAGTAATTCGTTGTGATGAACGATTACGTTGACTTGGATCCGAGAAGGCAGTGACAAATATCTTCAGCTGAATCTATTCTCAAAACCTAAAAGACCTCATTTTCTTACTAGCTTTGAAAAGAATTGCCTGGTATTTCTTTTCCTCTATTGAATTCTCAATCACTTTATTGACCTCGAGGCCATAGCTGCTCTTTTACATGTAACTGTTAGTATTGATTGTCTATTTTGAACCACTACTTTCTATTTGTGTGGTTTTCATCTGTTACCTATATTTTGGCTAGAATTGCAGTTACATTTCTACCTCCTTCTTTTAACTCCATATCTGCGAATTCACAGCAGCATGGAGAACGGTAGTACTACAACAAGAAGAAAAATATGGAACTTTGAGAAATTAGTGAGTGCATCGAATCTCACCATTAGAAGTGTACTTGACAAGTTGACGTCTTGCCTCAACACAGCTGATACCCGACCTGTTATCGCTCTCGGCTATGGCGATCCTTCTGCTTTCCCCTGTTTCCGTACTACACCAATCGCCGAAGATGCTATCGCTGATGCTCTTCGCTCTGCTAAATTTAACTGTTATTCCTCCACTGTCGGCATCCTTACTGCTAGAAGGTAGCATTGCTTACTCAAAATTTTACTCGAACTATGTTAATTTTAATATTGTAATTGGTTTTGTAAAGATTTTGAAATCTGTGATTGTTCTAAGTATTTGATTTTTCACATCCCTTGGTTTAGGTGTCTATGCCACTGATTGCATATTAGTGTTTCTCATTTGGATGTGTTTGATTAAATCTGTTTAATCGTGAACAGTCGGATTCAAAATTTTGAGTTTATCGGTTTTGGATTCTAGAAACTATAGTTTACTGAGTTTGGAGTAAGTTATGTATATATATTGGATTTCTCAACTTAAAATTAGGGTAGGGGCCAAAAGTAGTGATCTGCCAAACTCGTAACCAAGGCTTTAGCTCCACGGCTTTATTTAGTGTAAAGTTAATGTTGGAGACATGTTTCATGATCGTCAAATTCATTTAATTTTGTTCTCTGAAAAGGGCGGTAGCAGAATACCTTTCTCAAGATCTCCCATACAAGTTGTCCCCTGATGATATTTACTTGACAAGTGGATGTATTCAAGCAATTGAAGTACTTTTGAGTGCTCTTGCGCGTCCAAACGCAAATATTCTACTTCCAACTCCTGGATTCCCTTTTTATGAAGCTAGGGCTGCATTTACCCATATTGAAATGCGTCACTTTAACCTTCTCCCGGTTGGGAGGTGGATCTTAATGAGATTGAGTCTTTGGCCGATGAAAATACTGTGGCTATGGTCATTATTAATCCTGAAAATCCTTGTGGCAATGTCTACACAGAACAACACTTGAAGAAGGTATGTGTGTGTACTTTGTTTTTCGTTGCAGTATATTCATATCCTAAGTCATTATTATGAATATAAAGAGGTTGTTTAATTTCTATCAGGTGGCAGAGACGGCAAGAAAACTTGGAATTTTAGTTATTTCTGATGAAGTTTATGCTCATCTCACTTTTGGTAGTAAACCATTTGTGCCTATGGGAGTCTTTGGATCGATTACCCCTGTTATTACTCTCGGATCCATATCAAAGAGGTGGATTGTCCCTGGTTGGCGACTTGGTTGGCTTGTTACGAATGATCCAAATGGCATACTAAAAGAACATGGGGTACTTTTCTTTTAAAGATGGTCATGCTCTACTGCTTCCACATATATTATAGGGGACTATATAAGTATAATATGATATCTTAGATTATTTTACAAACAAACAATGTCTATCCATCGTCACTTTGTGTATTCTTATTTGCAGGTCGTAGATTCCATCATTGGATATCTCAATATATCTTCTGACCCTGCAACTTTTATTCAGGTTTGCTCTTTATAGTTCTCTCTTCTGCTTGCGTTCTTTTGGATCTGTAACACTTGTTATTCCATTTTGCCACACATTTGGTAGAGTTGCTAATGGATTGAAATTTGTTCTATGTACTATGTGAACATATTTCACGTTCTTAATTTGTAAGCTAACGGAATAGTTATTTGAGAATTTAGTAGTATAGGTGTAATTATTTTCCTCTTCGCTTACTGAGGCATCTGGTTTCTTTTTGTTCTTTGACAGGGGGCAATTCCTCAGATCCTTAAGGAAACAAAGGATGATTTCTTCTCTAAAATAATAAATATGCTAAGCGAAGATGCAGATATCAGTTATGAAAGAATCAAGGATATTCCTTGCATCACTTGTCCAAGTAAACCTCAAGGATCTATGTTTGTGATGGTATGAGAAAAATGGAAGCTTAGTTAGTTAGAAGATGAAATCAATAGTCTAATATAGGTCTTTTCCCTCTTGTAGGTTCAACTTCATTTGAATCTTCTAGAAGACATCGAAGATGACCTGGACTTTTGCGCGAAGCTGGCTAAGGAAGAATCATTGATAATTTTACCAGGTAAAAGAAAAAAAAAATCTCTTATAAAGCCAATCAAACTCTGTTGAAAACAGTAGACAAATTTTCTTACTTGAACAAATGTCTCTTTCTTGGAGGACTATCTTTTCATCAAATTCCTTTATTTTTTTCGATGTTTTAGAATGTTTTTCATATGCATATAGTCGTTGGATGTTTCGTATTCACAGGTCATAATGTTATTTGATTGTTTTATCACGCCAAACAAGCCTTACATTGCGTCAAATGCAGGACAAATAGAAATCATCCATATATATAAGATCTGCCATGCTAGTGAATACTAGTGATCACTTTCGGGGATATATACATGTCTGATTATCAATGCAACTGATACGAAAGCAGAAAATCACCAAATTTTATTCGACTCCATATATGTAACCATGTTATATGAATTTAAAATTTATGTACTTCTCGTATTAGTGTATTAATTCGCTGCAGGAAAGCTGTCTCACTCGTATATGAATACGAAGTTTGTGTGTTCTGCATGCACAAAAGGTGGTGTGATTCTATTTTGTAGAAATAGCTGATAATAACTCCTGGTGCAGGTGTTGTTGTAGGACTCAAGAATTGGCTCAGAATAACCTTTGCATGTGAGCCATCATATCTAGAAGATGGCTTCCAGAGACTAAATGCTTTCTATAAAAGGCATGCCAAGCTACCTGAGCAACCTTGATATTTGTTACCGTCCTCTGATATGGATCTAGTTATAGAACGCTGCTGCAAAACGAAAACGAAATCATATGTTTTCTTCCTAGGTGTTGGTGGTTCGTCAAGAGAGAACCTGCAATCTCTCGAGCTCAAGTACTCGTTGAACCTCGTGTGGTCTGCGTACAATAGCTCATACATAAGTTGGACAGATTTTCAACTATTTCCTCAAATCATCAGAGGAATGTAATATGTTATTTTTACTTGTATAATGCACCATTACTAGTGCATGAATGATATTATTATCGTAATTAAAGAAAAATAGTTATTCGTATCTAACATGTACTGTAAATATGTATTTTCATTTTATTTGTACCTATCCACGTTAATTTTTATTAAAAAATCTAGTATAACTGCTTAAATTGATATTTTGGGTAATAATTTGAGCCTACTACTAAGCATAAGGAACCCCTTTTAAATATTTTTTTTTGAGCAAAGCGTTTTCCTTTTCAATAAATAACTTAGGTTCGATACTTATTTATAAAAAATAACTTCTCTATCAAAAAAATCAGATTTCAAAAGTAATATTCTATATTAAACTATGTCTTCCTCACTTTTCAACATATCTCATTTTCACTCAGAGATAAATATCCCCATCCCATCACCCCACATTATATTATACAAATGTTTTTCAAATATTAATATTTAAAATTTACATACCAACGACAATAATAACAATAATACTTAGTGAATCTCACTAAATAGGATATTGGAAAGGTAGATGTACACAAACCTTATCACTACTTCGAAGAGGTAGAGATGTTATTTTCAAAAGGCCCTCGATTCAAGTGAATCGGATTCAAGTAAAGAAGAAAAAAAAATGTAAGAAAGCATACCTGTTAATAAGAAAAGTAGTATAAAGTTCAAAAGAAAGAGAACAAATAGTGTGATAATCGAAAACACCATATACAATACTAAACAAAATCTACAAAATACTTACTGCTTCAAATACAGTATCAGGAAGTACCGCTTGTGGAACCTCAATTTCCACGGGCTACACCCCTAAACTACAAGCTTTCTTTGAAGCCCCTACAGGTACTTCATTCTACGATATATATAAGATCCATATGTATAGATATCATCATTTACATCCAGAAAGCCGTATGCTTTGGAAGAAGCTTGTACAGTTTGGGAAGGGGTTTTGATTGATCAACGCGCTCCACTAAGTGTATAATTGAGATCCAGTAGAAGTGGGAGCGCGTTGAAAGAGGCGGTACCGTAGAGGGACTAATTGCTTGCCCGGGTTGAAGGGAGTCGAACCAATCTATCGTTCAAGGCTCGGGAGCCAAAACGAACACGCCTGCTACCTACTGTACTGGACCTTCGACCAGGAACTGAATGCCCAGCTTCGCAGAGCAGCTCCCTCCCCACCCCACAACATAGTGTGGAATCTGGATCCTTTCATCGAGCCCAAAGTGTGTATCTTTTCTTTACTTTTAAGTGACAAGGGGGGTGACAAAGGGTCCTCCCCTCAGCCATACATCCCTTTTTTGGACACAAGAAAGGTCAGCACTTGAGACGCAAGGATGACTTCTTTGTTGGCAGAACGAAGGGCTAAATAGCGAGAGTGATTCTCTGAGCTGGTCTGGATTTCCAACGCCTCGGGAAACTGGTGCCCAGAGGAGAAGAATAGGTAGGGATGACAGGATTTGAACCCGTGACATTTTTTACCCAAAACAAAGGCGCTATCAAACTGCGCTACATCCCTTTCCATTGGTCTACCAAAGAAAGTCGAGAAGGTTGGGACGCAAGGTGGTATAACTTGAATGGATTAATAGACTAGACCCTTGCCGTTCTGCGGCGGTTTTCAAGCTAACACCCGTTTCAGCATATCATCTCGCTCGATTCAAAAAGGATCTGATCGTAGCTTTGAGTTCAGGTGCCGTACTGCGGCCGGACCGAAAAGGAGGGGGGGCTTACAAGAGACCTTCCATCCATGGTTGATATCTTCCTAGACTTTCTGCTTATTCAGACAGGATTCATCATGACAGGAGCTTTTGCTCATGGAGTTATATTTTTCATTAGAGATTACAATCCGGAGCAAAATGAAGATAATATATTGGCAAGAATGTTAGATCATAAAGAAGCTATCATATCTCATTTAAGTTGGGCCAGCCTCTGGGATTCCATACCCCCTTTTTCTCACTCTTTTGGTGGTTTGTCAATTTGAATCTATTTTCTTTATGCTACCGAAAGACGGAGCAGGGAATCTAGTTCAGCAAGGTCCATGTGTACAAGCCTAAACTTACGCATAGCAAGAAAACACATTATCCTTATTAATCTTCTACCCTTATACGCGACCTCTGCGCCTCCCAAAAATATATAAAAGCATTTTTCACACATATTTTTTAGGTACCAAACACACCTAAATTTAGATTAATTTCCTCTACTATTTCAAAATAAAAAGATTTGGATCAATGAGAGCCACAAAATAGGTACTACAATTAGCAAACACTCCATTATTGAAAAAAAAAAACGATACAGAGTAACTCTCAAGTGTAAGAAGAATTGTGCTACTCAATCATAGTAGAAATGGAAGTTAGGTCAAAATGGAGATGGAACTTTGAAGGAAAAGAAGAAGCAAAGAAAGCATCAGCGTGCACTATAAGAAGTTATCTCAATTCTTTAAATGAAAACATTAACAAAAATGATACTACAAAAAGTGTAATTCCTCTTAGCCACGGAGATCCCAGTGGTTTTCCAAGTTTTTGAACAAGTAAAGTATCAGAAATGCTCTTGTTGATGCACTTCAATCTGCGCAATACAATGGATATGCTGGAAACCCTGATATTTTCCACGCCAGTAGGTAATCCTAAACTCTTTTTGTAACTTTTAGGGGAAGGAGAAATGGGTGAGTGAAATTACTAGTTCAAAGTTCGAGTAGTCAACCAACTGAGCTGAGATCCCTTTTCGTGGGTTAGGGTACCAAAAAATGGGAAGAGTATTGTTAGAATCTGTGCGTCCACTATCAGTCAATGGACCAGGTCCCTTGACTCACTCAAAATATGAACAACTGTAAATAAAGACAGAATATCAACACCAGCAGTTTACGTGGAAACCTCCTTGCTCAAGGGAGTAAAACCACAACCTGTCTCACAGAATTTCCAAAACCGTTTCACTAGTCTTCACAAGCAAAAGTAAACCGATTACAAAAATGAAAGAAAAAGTTTTTGATCTCACAGACAAGCAATAGCTATATTGCTTGATGAGCCTAAGTAGATGTTACTCTACCCACTAAGCTATCACTCTAGACAACTTAGGATTTTCTAAGCAATCTCACAGACTGCCCACTAAATCACTAACCTACTAATGATTTAGAATTTCAGATCAAACAACTATCTGATTCCTTTATAAATGGAGGAACAGATTTACAATTTACGTGCAAAAGAAATAATCCTAAGACAACTAAGCTTCCAGCTCTTTTCGATTTGAGTTGATCTTGAGGATGTTTCTTCACTCCTTTTGTAAGCCTTTGCAAGAGTTCTTGAGAGCTTTTTCAAGTTGCAAAAACTAGACCAAAGTGTAAGAAAATATGACATTGTATAAACAAGTCACTTTCCTTAAACCCATGCCATTGGTTGGAAAGTTCTGACGTTTCTGCTGCGTCTGCCACTTCTGCCACTGTTGGAGACTGTGCACCAACTTTTTGTACTTTCTCCAGCTGGCAGCCAAAAAGCATATTGAGCCAAGAACCAGGTTCCTTCATAAGGTCCCTAAGTTTGTCAGATCATCAAAACTACAAATAACATTTTCCCCCTTTTTGATGATGACAAACAATACACCAGTGTCTACATGTGCTTCCATGTTTCCTTCCCCTGTCGATAAAGACCTGACAGTTGCATATACATTTGCACAATGAATCTGGTCTCTTCACAAGGTCTATGAGTTTGTCAAATCATCAAAACTTCAAATAACATTTTCCCCCTTTTTGATGATGACAAACCATACACCAATATCTGCATTTCTTCCCCCTGTCGAGTAGACACACTCCTTAGTTTCCTACACCATGTACTAGGTACCTTTACAAGGTCCCTGTGGGTTTTGTCAAATCATCAAAACTTCAAGTAACATTTCCCCCCTTTTTGATGATGACAAACCATACACCAATGTCTGCATTTCTTCCCCCTGTCGAGTAGACACACTCATTAGTTTCCTACACCATGGACCGGGTACCTTTACAAGGTCCCTATGGGTTTGTCAAATCATCAAAACTTCAAATAACATTTTCCCTCTTTTTGATGATGACAAACCATACATCAGACTTCAAGACAGGATCACAAGATATTGCAAAGTTTATTGTTCCCCCTGAATTAGTTATCTATATACCTGCAGTGAACAAGAAAATTCACAAGAACCATAAACCAAGCCCAGAAATAATGTTTCCTGTTTCCCTTGAATTACTTCTCCCATCCCTGAATTACAACATTCTTGCATAAAGTACATCTCCCATTCTTACATAAAAATTCCCCCTTTTGTCATCATTAAAAAGAGACACAGTAAACCAATATTATCAATAATGCAATCAAGTAAGATCATAGCCTTTTGGCAATCAGACATAAAGGAGTACAAAATACGATAAACAATTTGCCAGAACAAAATATGAATAGGATTAATAGCAGTTCAGGGGCATCATTCAATACATTAAAATTAAACTAGAGTACAGCAGACTGAGTAGATAAGCCACATACAAGAACCATAAAGGGGAAGAAGATTGAAAAAATGACTATGAAGGAGGAGGCTGATGGGAAAGGGACTGAATGATAAGAGTAAGTCGAGCATTAGCATCATCATTGTCTTTTATTGCTTTCTCTTGTAAAGCAACAATTTTGGCCCTCAGCTCTGCATTTTCTTGCTTCAGCTCTTGAATAACCGAGGTACCAGGTCCCATAGTCTGTGCCTTAAGTAGTTCTACCTTAAGAATAGCAATTTCAGCATCTCTACTACTCAACCTCATAGTCAATTCTTCCAACTCATGCTTCAATTGATCCTGGTTCTCCACAAGTTGAGCCACTTTGCTCTTGGGATTTGCTTTTCCTTCTATGCACTCACATTCAACCGGAGTGGACTCTGAGAAGGTTTGTTTCATTGTACCTACTTTTCCAACACCAAGAGGAATATTAAAGTGTTTGAATACTTTAGTTAAGAAGTATCCATAACCCATACCATGCTTTCCCTTTCTCTCGATGACAGTTTTGTACATGTGTTCAAGCATAAGACCTGGAAGATCCAGAGGTTCAAATTTGCATAATAGCTCCATGACAAACAGATCAGCCGAAGTTGCAGAAGTTCTATTTTCAGTTCTTGGAAGGAGAATTTTGTTAACAAACTCAAAAACCAACTGGAATTCACTCTTCATCAGTTTCTTTAATAACCCTGCACACCTGGTAATTGGGAGTTTAGAACAAGTCATGACAAATTCAACCGAATAACTTTTTCCAATCACAGACCTGATACCTTCTCGAGGTACTCCAAGAATCTTTCCCAACAGGTCTTCATCAAGATGAACAACTATGTTTTTCACTCTGGTATTTATACTGCCATCTTCTCCAAAAGTAATATTGTAGTAAAATTCACGGACCTCTTCCTCATGAAGGACAGGAGACTTAAAATCGAATAAATGCATCCATGATTGAATTTCTACAATATCATGAAGAAAGTCCACACCTGGCTGATGAACAATATTCATGTCGAATACCCTTCCAGCCAAAACAGATTGTTTACTCAGGTTATCAACAATTTCTTGTTTGTTGATGACATCTTCATCCACGTGCACTTCAGGACTAGGTCCATGCGCAGACTTTTCAGTTTGTGTTGCAGAAGTTTTTCTCTTCCTTTTTCTTTTCACTACCGCCTTTCTGGATTTTGTTGTGTTGGACTTCTTTTGGTCATTTTGTTTCACTTTTCTTGAACTTTTCTTACAAGACCCCCCCATCAGACTCTTCCCCAGAAACTTCCATCACATCAGTCTGAGTCATTTGGAATTTTGACACTTTGAAGGTCTTTCACTTCGATTTCTGGCTGTAGATTTGGCACTGGCTTTCATAACATCGGCTAGCATTTTCTTAGAGTCAGATCTAGTGACTGGCCGTCGTTTAGGTTTACCCTCTATAACCTTTTCTTTCCCCTTTTTAGAGATATTTTCCTTTTCTCTTCTGCAGTGACCACTGAATAGGACGATTAACATCTTCTTCATCAGAAGAATCAGACGAAGGATATCTCTCAAAATCCGGAGTTTTATCAAAAATAGGTTGTGTGTCTCGGATATCGTCATTCATGGGTTTTTCACATTCCTCCAATCTTGCTTCTTCTCTCATCATTGTGAGGCTCTCAATGACCAGTCCTTCACTAGCAGCCAAGATATTGGACTCAAATGTTTTGCTCTCTGGTAAGTCACCCTCAAAAAGGGTATCTGAAAGAATTTCCATAGAAGGACCAGGTACCAGGGGAAGACTAGGACTGTTTAGATCTATAGACTGAATGGGGATGATGGAGTTATCTAAAGGAGGACTGACTTCAGAGGTTGTTGGAACTATTGATTTCTATCCTGAAGGAGATGGGGTATAAAAAGAAACTGGATCGATTTCACTCAAGGATGCAAGCATCTTTCTTGATGAGGATGAGGGTTCTGACATTTTTCTTTTTAACAAAAAACAACAGCAAAGAGAAGAGATAAGATTTGGTATTTTAGGGTTTTTCAGAACAAAGAGAGAGAGTGAAGAGATTTAGAACTGAGAAGGTTGAATATAAAGAGGAGAAGCGGTGCCAGGTCCCTTGATTTGACGTGTCGCTTGAAGTTTCAAGCAATGGGACTAACGATCAAAATGACGAAAGACTGGCACGTGGCAATATCAACGGTCTATTTAGACTAGTTTAAAATTAATGTAAAGAAAGCTAATCTTAGGAGAGACCAGGTCCCATACTGCAATTTAAGCACCATTCCTGAATGGTTCTGACTATGTTTTTGCTTTTGCACATCATTTATGAATGTATACCTATAATAGGTACAACATTGATCTTACAAGACATATTATTATTAATAGAAAGGATACCTGCACTACTGATTTCTGCCACTAAGGAAATTTCATGCTTGAATAATTTTGGGATTACTTCAAGTTCATCATACCCAACTTCAACCTGTTGCTCTCAGACTGATCTTTGCTTAGAGCCTTGGTAAAGATGTCTGCAATTTGTTCCTCTGTTGGACAATAAGTTAGCACAAAATTCCCTTTTTTAACATTATCTCTTAGAAAGTTAGCACAGGATTCTTTCCCATACTGACAGCACTTGTATTTAGCACACATAAAAGGAACGGTGTTGATGAGGACTCCAAAATTCCCAAGCTATTGCTTTATCCGAAGAAGTTTGGCAATATGAAGGCAGCAGCTACACACTCATCCTCAGCTGCAGGATAAAACAGGACCAGGTCCCCTGTTTTCTTTGGATACTCAGGATTCTCTTAGCTGCCTTTAGAGGAGATTTCCTGGGACATGTTTGGAACTGTGCATACATTCCCACGCAAAATACCATGTCCAACCTGATTGCATATGAAGGTTCTTTAACAGCTCCTTTGTATGCTTCCCTTGACAGATTAAGATGCCACTGAAGGTTTGCTTAATCTTGCTTCTTTCAAGCTGATGTAGTGCTTCTTGCATTGAGTTAACCCATTCTGCATCACACAATGCCTTTTTTACATTCTTAGGCTCAATTGATGAGATAAAAGCTGAAAATGCAACTAGATTTCTTGTTTTTGATTCTAGTATGAATTCCAGAATTCAGAGGTGAAATGAGATTATCAAGCGGATGAGATGAACTGTGTTTCCATGCTGGCCTTGATGTCAACGGATGCAACTGATCATTGTTCTACTCTTCAAATGAACACCTGTTTCAGTAATACTTCTTTCACTTTGCTTTGAACTTTTAGAGGTCCACACAGATCCCTGTGCAGCAGCTCTAATACTCTTGATGATATCAAGGTCACTTTCTTCTTTAACTTGAAGGAAATTCTGATCTGTTTTCCTTTTACACACACTTCACATATTTTATTTTCACAAAATCTCAGTTTTGGCAGACCTAGTACCAGGTCCTTAGAAACCAGCTTAATCAATAAAGATGAGCTCACATGACCTAGTCTCCGATGCTACAGATCAGCATTTTCATTCTGAGCACTTAGACATGTTAGATCATCTCCATGAGATATTTCTAAGTTTGCCAAATACATGCTTTTACATCTTTCAGTAGTGAGAAACACCTTCTTTGTAGTTAAAATAACCACAGTACACTTCTCAGATGTAAACTTTTCTTCATTTCTCTTGACACAGATTTGAGACATACTCAGAAAACTGTACTTCAAAGCACTAACATGATACACATTATCAATGGATTTTTGAAGCGTTTTTCAACTTTACCAACACTTTTTTAAAAAAACGAGACACCTCCACCTTGAAGTGCCTTGAGCGAGAGAAAGTTTTTTGTATCTCAGTCATATGTTTGGAGCATCCACTATCCATGTACCAACATTTGACTGCTACTCCTCTCACTCACCTGCAGCAAGAATCACTTAGTAGACTTGGGAACCCATTTCAATTTGAGTTCCCAGAAGGCAGATAAAGGAGTAATCAAGGTGTTTCTCGCCCAGTGAGGTAAATTTAAACTCTTTTTGATCAAGGGTTTTTGAACAGGACCAGGTCCCCCTTTTGAACTCCTTTTCTTTTCTGTGAAGTTTGAGAATCTTTCATGCGACTCTCTCCAGGCTGTACATTCACTTTTTAAGTGCCCATTTCTACCACAGTGAACACAAAGCAAGTTATCTGAAACAAAGACATATTTGCTGTGAGGATTGAAAGGAGGAGTAATATTCAAACTTCCCAGACCCCTTTTGTTGTAGTTGTTTTGATTTGTCACATTTGAAAGCAACTTAGAAGATTTTGTCCATTTAAGGGAATTTGCAAGGTCATCCTTAAGTTTGATAATATCTCTCTCTAAGCTTTTGTTCTTTTCCAAGGTGAAAACAAGGTTAATCTCTGAGTTTTTCAGTTTTTCAGTTTTTCTTCCAGCTCAACATGTAGACTGGCAGACTTTTCTTTCAGTTTTTCAGACTTCTCATTCATCAGATATAATTGATTTTTGAGTTCTAGTTTTTCAGATTCTAGAACAACCATTTTGCATTCAATTTGACCCATTTTCTCACCAATTTTCACTTAGACTTTCAAATTCAGCATTCATGGAGTCTCTTTCAGAAGTTAATTCAATCACAAAATCAATCATCACATTTGCTAATTTTCTCAGTCTTTTAAAAGAATAAGTATTCAGATTTTGCTTAATATCAAGAAGTGTTACCTGATCCTCAGCATCTTCATTATCTGACTGAGCCATTACAGCAAACATTTCATCGAATATATTATTCTCATCATGAATTGCCACCATTGATGCATTATTTGGTTCATCAAGATCTTCTGACTCACTGGAAGTGTCTCCCCATGCAGCAAGAGTTTCTTGACCACATGATCAGCTGCAGCTTTTCGATCACTTTTATCAAGTACCAGGTCCCTGCGTTTTTCTTTCTCACCTCTTGGTCTTTGATAGTCCTTGTTTTCAGTTTTAATTAACGGACAATCTCTTATAAAATGTCCAGCTTTTCCACACTTGTGACAGGTATCACTGGTTGTTGCAGCTCTAAGAGAATTTCCTCCCTTTCTGAAACCTTTGTTTTTTCTTACAATCTTTTGAAATCTCCTGGTAAGGTATGTCATATCATCATCTTCACTGGAATCTTCTTTAGGCTTGAGTTTTAGCATTAGAGACTTATCCTTCTTGGTTTTCCACCCGCTATAGAACTGGCCATTGAATCGAGGTGGTCGAGTTGAAGATTGACCTTCTTCTAGATTAAGTGGAGCAGTCATTCTAATGCAGGAACCACTCTATTGGTGTTAACCAGCTAGAGAGAACCTGCTCTGATACCACTTGTTAGAATCTTTGCGTCCACTATCAGTCAATGGACCAGGTCCCTTGACTCACTCAAAATATGAACAACTGTAAATAAAGGTAGAATATCAACACCAGCAGTTTACGTGGAAACCTCCTTGCTCAAGAGAGTAAAACCACGACTTGTCTCACAGGATTTCCAAAACCGTTTCACTAGTCTTCACAAGCAAAAGTAAACCGATTACAAAAATATGAGAAAAAGTTTTTGATCTCAGAGACAAGCAATAGCTCTATTGCTTGATGAGCCTAAGTAGATGTTACTCTACCCACTAAGCTATCACTCTAGACAACTTAGGATTTTCTAAGCAATCTCACAGACTGCCCACTAAATCACTAACCTACTAATGATTTAGAATTTCAGATCAAACAACTATCTGATTCCTTTATAAATGGAGGAATAGATTTATAATTTACGTGCAGAAGAAATAATCCTAAGACAACTAAGCTTTCAGCTCTTTCCGATTTGAGTTGATCTTGAGGATGTTTCTTCACTCCTTTTGTAAGCCTTTGCAAGAGTTCTTGAGAGCTTTTTCAAGTTGCAAAAACTAGACCAAAGTGTAAGGAAAGATGACATTATATAGACAAGTCACTTTTCTTAAACCCATGCCATTGGTTGGAAAGTTCTGACGTTTCTGCCGCGTCTGCCATTTCTGCCACTGTTGGAGACTGTGCACTAACTTTTTGTACTTTCTCCAGCTGGCAGCCAAAAAGCATATTGAGCCAAGAACCAGGTTCCTTCATAAGGTCCCTGAGTTTGTCAAATCATCAAAACTACAAATAACATTTTCCCCCTTTTTGATGATGACAAACAATACACCAGTGTCTACATGTGCTTCCATGTTTCCTTCCCCCTGTCGATAAAGACCTGACAGTTGCATATACATTTGCACAATGAATCTGGTCTCTTCACAAGGTCTATGAGTTTGTCAAATCATCAAAACTTCAAATAACATTTTCCCCCTTTTTGATGATGACAAACCATACACCAATATCTGCATTTCTTCCCCCTGTCGAGTAGACACACTCCTTAGTTTCCTACACCATGTACTAGGTACCTTTACAAGGTCCCTGTGGGTTTTGTCAAATCATCAAAACTTCAAGTAACATTTTCCCCCTTTTTGATGATGACAAACCATACACCAATGTCTGCATTTCTTCCCCCTGTCGAGTAGACACACTCATTAGTTTCCTACACCATGGACCAGGTACCTTTACAAGGTCCCTATGGGTTTGTCAAATCATCAAAACTTCAAATAACAAGTATATATAATTGGTATTGGATGGTAGAATTGGGATAATGTGTTTATGGGTGATCAGCTTTTATAATTTGTTTTGGGGTTTGCTAGGAGTTGATTATATTTTCTTTACTTTTCCTTCGTATTCAGTGGTGGAGCTAAGATTTTCATTTAGATGTTTTGGAATATGAAGAAGTATACACATGAAGAAGTCGAATGGGTTCAACATTTACTATATATATACGATAAAAGTCATTTTAACCATGCATAGTGTTGACTTTGTGTCGTAACTGTAATTATTTAGCATTATCTTTTGTGTTTTGAGCCCTTTGGACAAGGCCATATAGGGTATTTGATTGTGTCATGATGGTTTGGTTGGTTATTGAGTTGACATTCCGCTTAAATAGCCTTTTCGGGGAGGGTCTCAACAGAAAATATGAGATTAGCCTCGACTAGTATAATTGACGTTGTTAATCGATGTCATTAGTCGTTATATAAAGTGACAAAAACAGAAACATACCAAGACGATACTTAAACAAGTATCTTAGATACATTAATGTCCATGTTATTTGATACTAAATAAAAACAAAACATAAAAAATACACAAATTATATTATTGCTTATGTACATTGAAATAGACGATACTTAAATGAAAAAATAAGAATCATCAGACTAAAAAAAAATTAAAGATACGAATATGACAAGATTGTTTACCATGGGTAGTGTTGGTTGAATTTTGGGAGGGACCACCTTTCAATCCCTTTTCTTTGGGTTTTTTGGATCTTTTGAAGTAGATGCATGTGTTTTATCGAAAAATATATATTTGTAAAGTAAAATAAAAATGAAAGAAATGACTAGGTTTCGAAAAATCAATTAATCTTATGATTTAAGAAAAATCGACTTTCCAAATTGACAGAGTCGCCACTTAATTTTGAGAAAATTAAGAAAACTTACAATTTATTTTTTCAAAAGATTTAAAAATAGATAAAAATCAATTGAAAAGGGTTCGAAGTTCAATGTACATTCCGAGAAGGTGTTAGGCCCTCGGAATGCCCGCTAACTCGCGGTTGACCGGCGATTTGACTAAAATGACTTTCAAAAATCTTTTAAAATTTAAACTAAAATAAAAGAAAATTCAGTTTGTTTATATTATTTTTTTAATCAAAAATTATTTATTTGTTTACTCAATTATATTATCTTAAGGGGAAAAGAAATAAGGGAAATTTCTTAAGGGACATAATTTAAGTGACAAGACTAGTATATAAAATAAAGCTAAGTAAAAAGTATAAATATTTTAATTTGCATATTAAAAAAAAGTGAAATGACTATCTTCGAGAATTTAATTAAATTAAACCATGGAATAAACAAAGTTAATCAAATAATATAATATAAATAATAATAGAGGGAGAAGAAACAATCAGATTTGGCCTTTTGGCCCACACCCAATTAAATTGGCCTTTTGGCCCACCTGTCTAAGCCTACAACTGCCAACAATTATGGGTTTCAGCCCATTAACCCTTTGGACCTGCTGAAATTGTTTAAGGCTTTTGGGCCCATTTCCTTTAAATTACATGTGTATACATTTTGTGTATATCACTGTATACGAGCAGCATTTTGGATGTTTTTTCCTGCATATTCCCTGTATATCTATTTTAACCTGTGTTTTTATCAAAAATATGCACACCTGCAATTTCCAAGGCTTGTACGACGTATATTTTGACTGTATATCAGTGTATACAACTGGTATACAGTCTTTTCAAAACCTGCAAAAATCAATTTCCAGCAACATTTTATTGTGTTTCGACCTGTACACCAATTGGAGGGGCTGACCGACTTAAGGAAGATATTTTGTAGCCTTTATGGCTCGATGAGAAACCGCAACGAGATGGATTAAAGTCCGTGAGGACTCGAGGAGAGTTTCACATGCAATAAAATAGAAATGAATTAGCCATAAAATGATTAAATAAGGCACATCTCAAACACGATGTGAAACGAATCCAATTTGCTATGGCAAATTAATACACACATAAAAGTATGACAGTTTATAACAACTAAATGTTAATACTAATTAAACTCAAGATCCAAATAGTTAGCAAATTGGGTAATTGAAAAATTATATATATGTATACATATATGCATATATAAAACAAAAAAAATTAAGATCAACCAAAACAGACCAGAACTCATTCGAATTGACTATATTACGTCACTTCCTTTGTATATAAACGTAATGCCTAGAAGATTCAATCATAAGAATAGGACTAAACACCACATTATATAAATAGTAATTCTGATTATAAAATCAAGTAGAAAACAAATGGCAGCTAGATCG
Source organism: Solanum sitiens (assembly GCA_016801875.1). Taxonomy (NCBI): domain Eukaryota; kingdom Viridiplantae; phylum Streptophyta; class Magnoliopsida; order Solanales; family Solanaceae; genus Solanum; species Solanum sitiens. Next base: position 1,756,873 of record JABWTJ010000047.1, on the reverse strand, counting down.
AAATATCTTAAAGCAACAAGTTTACACAGATATTGAACTAAATAAAAATAAAGATTAAATAGGCTACTGGAATGCAGATTATACTAAGAACATTACCATAACTCCTAAATTACAACTAATACACAAATAACTTCCTAAAGAAACATAAGCAAACTAAAAGAAAAAATAATAATAAAAATTAGAAAAAAAAAAGAAAAAAAAGAATTACCTGATTCTGGGTAGCGAACCGAGACTACGAGTTTGACGAAGACGATTCCACCACCTCTCCAAACTCGAACAACCACGAAAAATATTTTAAAAATATTAAACTATGGAACCAAGATTTCCCGAAAAATTTTCTGGGTACTCTTTGGTCTCCTCTCTATATCTTCTTTTTTTTATTTTGGTGCAATGAGGAGGGGCTTATATAGGACCAATTTTTGGTTCAAAATAGATGTGGGAAGCAATGTGGGACAAATGCAAAAGTCCAAAATGGTTTAAAGTAATAGGATGAATTCACATAAATTAATTTTGCGAGCTTCTTAATCTTAACAAAAAAAATAAAATAATTAATTTAATCGTAAACTTAGTGATTCAAAAAAAAAAGTATTATAACCGTGATTTAAGCTAAACTAATTTAAAAGACTACTTACTAAATTTAAAATATTTTGAGATAATTTTTGAATAATCATAAAATATACTAATTATATGCATAATTATGTAAAATATAGATATTATCTAAAAACTTTAAGAAACGACAAAAATTATTTAAAATAACGCAAACTTTATATTTTTGTAAATTTATAAAACTAATTATTTTAAATTGTTTGAGAGTTTAAGAAGCTCATGAATTAATTCCTACCGGGGAGGGTCAAAATTGGGTGTCAACAGTTGTCCCTCATTTTACTTGGATTGATGCAAGAAATTCGAGGAAAATGAAATTGACTAAGCCAATTTTGACCGACCACATATTCATCTTTTAAGAAAAGGGATCTGGTACGGACTTTAGAAATTATGGCCGAGCCCTGAAAATGTGTTTCCTACATATCTCAGGCTATATGAGAATTCAGGCCACTTGTAGTTCGATACGCTAGATTTAACGCACGATTTGAAAGAAATCAAAAGTCATCTCGATACCGAGTTATGAAGGAATCGGGATGCTTGGGAATAAGATTCGAGTGGAATGTTAGAATACAGTCGAGTCTTCAACATTGAGCCCGCCTACATATCCTTAAACCATAGGAATCAGGCTGTTTGTAGTTCGACTCAATCGATTGAAAAGGGAATCTATTATGTTAGATAACCTTTGGTTCTTGACAAGTGACAAAATTAAACGAGTATGAAAAGTAGGCTTGTAACCTCTTAGCCATGAATGTGGTGCACTTCACACCCATAATTAAGAACTCACATGGACATAATTTCCAAAGCTCTCGGCGCATTATCACTCATATTGGACACTTGCTTCCAGTAGATCAAAATTTCCGGATGCGAGACCGGAACTGACAAAACCTAAAGAAAAACCCACATGCCTTCTGATAGGGCTGTGGTTTGATTGTGGTGGAAGTCGCTCCTCTGCTCGCGTCCTAAGAGTTTGACACTCCTCTTCGGACTATGTCCCAGTTCGCTGCTAAGAAAAAGTTCCACGTTGTGCTGCATCCTTTTTTATGTCGTCTGCACCCTGTGGTTTGTCTTTGGAGAATTCATCCTTTCGGATGATCTCGATAAAGACTGAGATAAAACTCATCAGCATAAAAACTCAATTAAAAGGGGAGACAGTGACTTTTACCATGTCGACACTTAATTGTTCTCCTCGACATTTGACGTCAACTCGATCGGTTTGACGTAAAGCAAATAGAGCTTATGTCTTATGTATGTAATGCAATCTTCAATGTATTCTTCATTTGATGTTGAAATAAATAAAAATTGATGCAGTGCTGATATTTCTCCTGGTGTCGTCTTCGATGCTCTTCTTGATGTTTACTTTTAACATAAATAAAAGAAATGTTGTTGATGCCGGTGGGTGAATATTTCTCTTGAGATGCACGATTTCTACTCTGGTAGTGCATGATTTCTTGCGGGGTATGAATATTTTCGTGCGATGCATAAATTCTGCGAGGCATGAAATCTTCTCGCGATGCATAAATTTCAGCGAGGTATGAAATCTTCTCGCGATGTATAATTTTCTGCGAGGCATGAATATCTTCTCGCAATTAACTTGTGATGCATAAATATTAACTCGCAATGCCTGATCTTCCGCAATGCATGAATATTGACAATCGATGCATGATTTTCCGCGATGCATGAATATTTGCTCTTGATGTCATCCTTCGAATCTAGCTGGACGTTCTTTATAGACTTCATGTTGTTGGAAATTGACTGAAATAAACAAATCATATTCCCAAGCTCCTGGTATAAGCAATAAAATAATTATTGCGTCTTCAGGAACATCGTTAATTTGAGAGAGATTTATCCTCCCTCGACTCCTCCATATTCATCGATCAGAGAAATTCGCTGATTTCTGAGCAATATTATAAGCGTGCATCCACAGAAAAATCGTTAGTTTTAAAATGAACTGATCTGTGTCGATTTCTTCAGTTGCTTGTTCCCTTGTTCTGCTATCTCCGGTTGATCTTCTTGATCTCCCAACTATTGACAAATAAGACAAAATACTTTATGCCAAAACAAAGGAAACATAAAAGAAAAACTTTAAGAAAAATAGATTTCTGAAAACTGAATTTTGAAAAAAGGTCACTGTCAAGTGTCATGTCACGTCAGGCTTAGCGAACTTCTTTGAGCCTGATGCTTGGAGGTATATCTGATTATGCGATGGGGAGTATTCAAAGCCAATCTAGACTTGTTGATAAACCCATGTTTGAAATTTTGAGGCCATCCTCAAAGTTTCTGTCCCAGTTAACGGTATCGACTTATCTTTCAACTGTCACTAAGCAAATCGTGGAATTTTGAGATCCTCTCAAAAATTCTATCCCAGTTGCAAATATTAAAATATATTCAGTCTTGACTTGTTGAGGATTTGGAGATGTCATTGCTTGTTTTTTGCATGGCAAACTCTAGTGATCTTTGCAACAAGCTAGCTAGCTCAATAATTATCCAACTGTAACGAGGTGGATGTCTCGAAAATATTCCAACTGTAATGAGGTGGATGCTCGATAATATTCCATTTGTAACGAGGTGGATCGCTCGATAATATTCCAACTGTAGCGAGGTGGATGCTCGATAATATTCCAACTGTAACGAGGTGGATGGCTCGATAGTATTCCATGTGTAACGAGGTGGATGGCTCGATAATATTCCAACTGTAACGAGGTGGATGCTCGATAATATTCCAACTGTAATGAGGTGGATGGCTCGATAATATTCCATCTCTAACGAGGTGGATGCTTGATAATGTTCCAACTGTAACGAGGTGGATGCTCGACAATATTCCATCTGTAACGAGGTGGATGCTCGATAATATTCCAACTGTAACGAGGTGGATGCTCGATAATATTCCAACTGTAACGAGGTGGATGGCTCGATAATATTCCATCTGTAACGAGGTGGATGCTTGATAATATTCCAACTGTAGCGAGGTGGATGCTCGATAATATTCCAACTGTAACGAGGTGGATGCTCGATAATATTCCATCTGTAACGAGGTGGATGCTCGATAATATTCCATTTGTAACGAGGTGGATGCTCGATAATATTCCATCTGTAACGAGGTGGATGCTCGATAATATTCCATCTGTAACGAGGTGGATGCTCGATAATATTCCATCTGTAACGAGGTGGATCGCTCGATAATATTCCAACTGTAACGAGGTAGATGGTCAATAATATTCCAACTGTAATGAGGTGGATCGCTCGATAATATTCCAACTGTAACGAGGTGGATGCTCGATAATATTCCATCTGTAACGAGGTGGATCGCTTGATAATATTCCAACTGTAACGAGGTAGATGCTCGATAATATTCCAACTGTAACGAGGTGGATCGCTCGATAATATTCCAACTGTAACGAGGTAGATGCTCGATAATATTCCAACTGTAACGAGGTGGAGACTCAATAATATTCCAACTGTAACGAGGTGGATGCTCGATAATATTCCAACTGTAACGAGGTGGAGACTCGATAGTATTCCAACTGTAACGAGGTGGATGCTCGATAATATTCCAACTGTAACGAGGTGGATGGCTCGATAATATTCCAACTGTAACGAGGTGGATGGCTCGATAATATTCCAACTGTAACGAGGTAGATGGCTCGATAACATTCCTACTGTAACGAGGTAGATGCTCGATAATATTCCAACTGTAACGAGGTGGATGGCTCAATAATATTCCAACTGTAACAAGGTGGATGCTCGATAATATTCCAACTGTAACGAGGTGGAGACTCGATAGCATTCCAACTGTAACGAGGTGGATGCTCGATAATATTCTAATATAATTCAAGAATAGGAACCTGAAATAGAAAAAACAAATATATGAACCACTTATGGGGTGGATCGCGCAACAAATCTATATGCAAAGTCTTTGATTGGCCAATCAAAGCACATAATCCACTTTTGGGGTGGATACCCAACAAATAATAATTTTGACTCTGACAATTATCAAGAAACACGTACGCCTAAATTGCTACGCGACGAACATACTAAATTGACGTATATGCACGTCGAGACTACGATTCTCTCTTTAAAAGACAGAATTATCGAGGTGAATGACTTAATTCATTCACATGAAGATTAAAGACACTTTTGCCTTCCATGACAAACTCAACAAATTTAAGTTTGTTGTTGACGTTTCCAATTGTTAACAAAACTTGTAACAATTCGATAACTTTGACTATCAAGGAAATATTGCGGTCACCAACATCTTTGTGATGTGATGAACTCGTTGATTCCTTGCAACACTTCTAAGATAGTGTTACTTTTAATCATCTGTCGATTTCACATACGATACTGGCTTTACTCATACTATCACCTGCAAAGCTCGACACCAAACGTCAGTATTGATGATGAAGTAAAGAATAAAAGTAAAGATAAAGAACTAGATTAAGTTATTTGACTTATCGACATTAGGCTTTGATGAGTCTAATTATAACTTCGATCATGACTTGTGGCTAGTGATCACCCAAATCCTCTCAAAAATTCTGTCCCAGTTTCCATTATAAAGAGAAATAGAAATCTTGCTGGGAATATGACCGAGCCATTATGGCGCCTACGTATCCCGTTGAAACGGAAATCAGGTCAAACGTAGTTCCCCCTCAAAGGTTAACCGAAAATAGGAAATTTTAATAAGGAAATGACCGAGGCCGATACAGGCCGCCTACGTATCTCATTCTTTGAGAATTCAGGTCAGACGTAGTTCATTACAAGGGGAGGTGCGACAAAATGGAAAAATGGGATTAAATATGCATTTTTAAAAGAAATAATATAGCTTTATAGGCAGAACTCTGGCCGACATTGGGCATACTTCTTTCCAACCATTTGATGACGAATATTTTCAGATGATTCTGTTCAAAGATATTTGGAAAGGCTTAATCAATATTGATCAAATTGTTGTTGATCATATTTTGAATCTTGTGCTTGAGGGTTGAACAATTCTCTGTGTCGTGTCCAATGGCTCCAGAATGATAAGCACATCTGTGGTCAACTCTGTAAAATTTCCCAAAGGATTGGCTGGTCTTCCTTCTATAGGATAGAGCATACCCATTGCTTTCAACCTTTCATAAAGTTGAGTTTGAGATTCCCTTAATGGTGTAAATACCTTAGGAGCCTTCCTAAAGTTTGGACGGGAATTTTTTTTCTGATTGACATTACGATTTTGATATTTCCTTTGGGAAGCTGACCGCATATGGGTAGCCGTGACCATACCTACCTCCTCTGTTTTTCCTTTTGATGTATCCATATCACTAATTTTGGTATATTTTCCATTAGCTCGGAATGCGGTAAGGTTGGTGACTTTTCCAGTCTTGAAACCATCTTCCAAAGCCTCTCCCACTTTGACAATCTCGACAAATTTTTGTCCCATCATACACAACATTCTTTCATAGTACTCAGGCTCTTGAATTCGAATGAACATTTCAGTGATCTCACGTTCAGACATGGGAGGTTGAACTTTTGCCGCCTCTTTTCTCCAACGAAGAGCGTACTCTCGATAATTTTCTATAGACTTCTGTTTGATCTTCTCCAAATAGTAGCGATCTGGGGCAGCTTCTACATTATGTCCGAATCTTTCCGTGAAATCCTTTGCGAGTGCATTCCAACTTTTCCATTGTTTCAGTTCTTGTGATGTAAGCCACTCCAGAGCTTCTCCACTTAGACTTCGACTGAAGAGACGCATCAACAATGCTTCATTTTTACCAACTCCCACAAGTTGATCACAATAAACCTTTAGATGTGTTAAAGGATTTCCAATTCCATTAAAAGTGATGAACTTTGGCACTTTAAACCCTTCTGGAAGATCCAAATTCGGATGAATGCATAAATTTTCATAATTCAGCCCCACTTTTTCTGAAGCGTAATCAAATTCTTTTATCACTTTCGCAATCTTTTCCTTCATGATCTGCTTAGTCTTTTCCTCTTTGGCCCTCCACTCCTTCTCCTTCTCTTCGTAGTGGTCAAGTTCGGAATACGCAGTATAGTGAAGATGTGGTTTGGTTCGAACTGGGATATTAAAAGTGACTTTCGGAGGTAAGGGTTGAGAGTTTTGTGGATTTTGAGTGTCTATAGAAGTGGTCTGATACATGAAAGGGGGTGTTTGATGATTGTTGACGTTTAAGCTCTGAAATGGAGGGAGTATTTGAGAGTTATTTGTGTTTTGATTTTGAAGAGGAGGAAAAACTTGAGGATTGGTATTCAGGTTCTGAAAAGGATGCGATGTTTGGTATGAAGTGCTGGCGTGATGAAAATTTGACGTGATTAGGTCAATGGTGGAAGGATTTTGAGTATGGTTGGAGGGTGGATTATTTTGGACATGTTCCGAATTTGAAGTCAGATGAGGAAAATAGAGTGGAAGTCTTCGATTGCCTAGAGTGATAACATCGATAGTCGAAATTGACAAATCTTGTTTTTTCTGGAGCTCAACCCTCAACTCAGCAATCTGTTGCATCAACTGTGCAATTAACTCATTTTGTTCAACGACAGGCGATTGAACTATAACAACTTCAGTCAGGCTGGTATTCTCATTATTCTCAGTCTTTTTCTTTTTTCTTTCAATAAATTTTGATTGGGAAAGTAATCTTTGAAACTTTGAATGTTCAACCACTAATCAACACAAATCAGTTTCGAGTACCTGACAAAGAAAAATAACTCAAACAAAAAATGTGTTAGTTTGTGTAGGTAGTAGGTAATACAAGATATCACATACAAAGCTGTAAGCACACAAAAGTCGCTTCATTTGAAGAAAGACTAGCCCACATATATATATAAAAAATAATTAGATAGACAGAAATTTGTCTCTCTGATTTTTAGCTTTGTGAGTCAAAAATGTCGACCTGAGTCGGGACAAAGTCGATTGATTCTTCTGGTTTTTGACTGAGATATAACTCAAATTATTTGTAAGAGTTGAAAAGATAAAATTTCTCAGAATGGGGACCGAACCTTGAAAGGGTGCCTGCGTATCTCACAAAACAGAATTCAGGTCCTACGTAGTTCGATTTCTTTTTTTTTTATACTTTAAATGCTGAATCTTTTTTCTGATATGAGAGAGTAATTTTTGAAAGATAAAGTTCGAAATTTATTGGGAGACTAAAGACTCGAAGAGTATTTGGACGTACTTTCAATAGTGATTTGATATTTATACTTAAGGAGTTCTAGAATATATTTTTCGAGAATGAGTAGGCTAGAATATCTCCAAATGAAGCAACATAATCATACAAACAATTATAACACATAAACAGTTATTGCGCGTTCTAAACAGATATGTGACCCTTTTATGCCAAGGGTAGGCCTGACGATTTGAAGGATGTATATGTCATTTGAAACATCTCATTGTCCCAAAACCCAAATTTATACAAATAAAACTTAAATGGGGATACATAATTGGGGAAAACGGGATACAAAATAATCAGTCCCACGCAGGAGTACAATTCTGAACTATGCTTCCATAGAAGGTCCTTCCCTCTTCATTTCTTCTCCTCTCCGGGTTCCCACGTCTTAGACTAGTAACTTGTGAGATCTTTCTTTGACTAGAATAAGCTACAATGTACTCCCAATTCCGAGGACAATGATTTCTTCAGATGATGTATACATCCTTCAAATTTAAACAAATAAATATGATCGCCCGTTCAGGCCGTAAGCCCTTTTGAACTCAAGGTGGTCTATCTAATGGGCCCAGCACTCCTTGGGTGTTGGGTCGTCCTAGTTCAAATGCTCCTAAATTCGGGATTTTGTTTTGCTCTATCTTAGTTTAACTAGGAGTGGGTTGTATTTAGAGTGAAAAGGGTAACCCAAGCGGACGACTTGGGCTGGGACAGTTAACGATCGTTGACTATCAAGTAGTCAACTACACTCGTCAGGGTGCTCCGAGAAAAATTTTGGTTAACGAACGACTGCGAACCCGCATAATCGTCCTTTAAGTGGAAATGAAAATAATCGTCGTTTCACGAAAGATGTTATGCCGTGAATGCAATGCCATTTATATAATTTAAACAAATTAATCACATATAAGCAATTTAAGAATAACAATTAGTCAAAATAGTCAAATCCTTTTGGTTAGAACTTAATTAATTCCCAGCAGAGTCGCCATTTCTGTTTTATCGAAAAATATATATTTTTAAAGTAAAATAAAAATGAAAGAAATGACTAGGTTTCGAAAAATCAATTAATCTTATGATTTAAGAAAAATCGACTTTCCAAATTGACAGAATCGCCACTTAATTTTGAGAAAATTAAGAAAACTTACAATTTATTTTTTCAAAAGATTTAAAAACAGATAAAAATCAATTGAAAAGGGTTCGAAGTTCAATGTACATTCCGAGAAGGTGTTAGGCCCTCGGAATGCCCGCTAACTCGCGGTTGACCGGCGATTTGACTAAAATGACTTTCAAACATCTTTTAAAATTTAAACTAAAATAAAAGAAAATTCAGTTTGTTTATATTATTTTTTTAATCAAAAATTATTTATTTGTTTTACTCAATTATATTATCTTAAGGGGAAAAGAAATAAGGAAAATTTCTTAAGGGACATAATTTAAGTGACAAGACTAGTATATAAAATAAAGCTAAGTAAAAAGTATAAATATTTTAATTTGCATATTAAAAAAAGTGAAATGACTATCTTCGAGAATTTAATTAAATTAAACCATGGAATAAACAAAGTTAATCAAATAATATAATATAAATAATAATAGAGGGAGAAGAAACAATCAGATTTGGCCTTTTGGCCCACACCCAATTAAATTGGCCTTTTGGCCCACCTGTCTAAGCCTACAACTGCCAACAATTATGGGCTTCAGCCCATTAACCCTTTGGACCTGCTGAAATTGTTTAAGGCTTTTGGGCCCATTTTCTTTAAATTACATGTGTATACATTTTGTGTATATCACTGTATACGAGCAGCATTTTGGATGTTTTTTCCTGCATCATCCCTGTATATCTATTTTGACCTGTGCTTTTATCAAAAATATGCACACCTGCAATTTCCAAGACTTGTACGACATATATTTTGACTGTATATCAGTGTATACAACTGGTATACAGTCTTTTCAAAACCTGCAAAAATCAATTTCCAGCAACATTTTATTGTGTTTCGACCTGTACACCAATTGGAGGGGCTGACCGACTTAAGGAAGATATTTTGTAGCCTTTATGGCTCGATGAGAAACCGCAACGAGATGGATTAAAGTCCGTGAGGACTCGAGGAGAGTTTCACATGCAATAAAATAGAAATGAATTAGCCATAAAATGATTAAATAAGGCACATCTCAAACACGATGTGAAACGAATCCAATTTGCTATGACAAATTAATACACACATAAAAGTATGACAGTTTATAACAACTAAATGTTAATACTAATTAAACTCAAGATCCAAATAGTTAGCAAATTGGGTAATTGAAAAATTATATATATGTATACATATATGCATATATAAAACAAAAAAAATTAAGATCAACCAAAACAGACCAGAACTCATTCGAATTGACTATATTACGTCACTTCCTTTGTATATAAACGTAATGCCTAGAAGATTCAATCATAAGAATAGGACTAAACACCACATTATATAAATAGTAATTCTGATTATAAAATCAAGTAGAAAACAAATGGCAGCTAGATCGAAATATCTTAAAGCAACAAGTTTACACAGATATTGAACTAAATAAAAATAAAGATTAAATAGGCTACTGGAATGCAGATTATACTAAGAACATTACCATAACTCCTAAATTACAACTAATACACAAATAACTTCCTAAAGAAACATAAGCAAACTAAAAGAAAAAATAATAATAAAAATTAGAAAAAAAAAGAAAAAAAAAGAATTACCTGATTCTGGGCAGCGAACCGAGACTACGAGTTTGATGAAGACGATTCCACCACCTCTCCAAACTCGAACAACCACGAAAAATATTTTAAAAATATTAAACTATGGAACCAAGATTTCCCGAAAAATTTTCTGGGTACTCTTTGGTCTCTTCTCTATATCTTCTTTTTTTATTTTGGTGCAATGAGGAGGGGCTTATATAGGACCAATTTTTGATTCAAAATAGATGTGGAAGCAATGTGGGACAAATGCAAAAGTCCAAAATGGTTTAAAGTAATAGGATGAATTCACATAAATTAATTTTGCGTGCTTCTTAATCTTAACAAAAAAATAAAATAATTAATTTAATCGTAAACTTAGTGATTCAAAAAAAAAAAAAGTATTATAACCGTGATTTAAGCTAAACTAATTTAAAAGACTACTTACTAAATTTAAAATATTTTGAGATAATTTTTGAATAATCATAAAATATACTAATTATATGCATAATTATGTAAAATATAGATATTATCTAAAAACTTTAAGAAACGACAAAAATTATTTAAAATAACGCAAACTTTATATTTTCGTAAATTTATAAAACTAATTATTTTAAATTGTTTGAGAGTTTAAGAAGCTCATGAATTAATTCCTACCGGGGAGGGTCAAAATTGGGTGTCAACAGCATGTACTTTCTTTACCGATTTTCTCTTGCTAGAACTTTGATTTGTCATGACTATCGGGTCATGCGACCTGTTAGAACTCAATTCTTTGACGTTTTCGATTTTGGAAAAAAAAAACTTTGAATTAGTTAGATGTTAGATGGATAGTGTAAGCCAAAACAATAGAGATTAAAAAAAAAGAATGTGAAAATCAGAATGGAGAAGATGAGAAAACCTATTTTGGAATCTAAATCCGATTGAATAGGGATAGATTTCTTTTGAAATTCAAACTTACTTGAAATTGATAACTGAAATGTTAGGGGAATAGATTAATGGCGAAATTTGGGGAATGGGAAGTGTCTATTTTTTAGTTCCCGAGTAAAAATTAACCTTAAGTATCATTGGGAGAAAAAAAGAGATTTTTGAATTTTAATAAAAGAGTAGGGAAATATTGAGAATAAATAAAGTAATTTTGTGTAGTTAAGTAATTTTTCCATAAAAGTATTAAAACTTAATAAAAATTGAATGGGTTGAGTTATGATCCATTACTAACTCGTTACCTAATCCGTTTCAATCTAACCTATTTTGGCCCAACTAAATTTAAATTGGGTTGACTTTTGACCTATTTATTATCTTGATTCATTTTAATCCGTCCAAATTTAACTCGGCTCGCTCAATTGTCACCCTTAACTAAAGGGATGAGAGTTGTGCATCAACTCTTATTACATGTGTAGATTGGTATGGAAATGGGTCGATGCGATTGCGGGGCGTGTTGCAATAATTTTTTTAAAGAAATTAAGTTGGGGGAACGGGGAACGGGTTGAAATATTTTCTCGCTTTTCTTAATCTCTCCGGCCTCGGCTCTTAACTATTAGTCTTGTACCATCTACACTCTTTCTTTATAGTTTTTAAGGTACTCAAATTTTGTAATGGGTTTTAGTTCATGAAATTTAATTGAAATGATTTGTAAACATAATAGAATTTATGTACTGTTTTAACAAAATTGTGTGTTTTAACAAAACAATAACTAAGAAAATAATTAAATTTCACAGTTAAGAAAATATAATAATTGTGTACTGTTTTAGCAAATAACATAATAAAGAAAAAAAAATTTGATATAACATAAGTGGGACGAGATGGGACGGGCGAGGTGGGTTAGGAATAGAAAAAAATGTTAAGGGTGTAGTTTGGGATGGATCAAACTTTTGCATATTAAGCTTCTACCCGCCCCACACCCGCCATCCTATGTGTGGAATAGGCATGCCAGTTATGCATCAACTAGAATTTGTGGAAGGGGATGGGATGACAATGGAACGAGACGGTTGTGGTGCAGGTTGAGGCCTGCCCCGTCCCATGATAGCAATTTTTTTAAATTTTCAATCCGCACTCATCCTACGAAGACAAATTTCTTAAATTTCAATCTATCTCGCACCAACCAATCTACGTAAGAAGACAATGATGTGGGAAATGAGTGGAGACTCAAAGAGAGAAATGACATTTTGTTTATTTTATAATATTCATCTTTTAGTATATTTAATTTTGGTGTGTCATCGAAAAATAATTTTCTTCTCTCCTAATTTATATGATATATTTAAAATCCTAAGATTAAACAAGTTTATATTTGACAGTAAATTTTTCATATATTATTTGAAAGTTTTTGAATGGTCAATTATGGTAACTTTCATCTCAAAAAATTGAAAATTTACACAACTTCTAATCAACTTAAATTGTTGACTCTTAAAAAATTAAATGAGACAAAAAAAATAAAAAATAATAGTTATGATCTATCATAAAAAAATAATATAAAATTACATGTAGTTGGTTGTATTATACACGAGTTGTTGGCCAAAAACATCCTTAAACTATACCTCAAACCTAAAATACATCCTTAAAATATCATTCTTAGCATAAAACATCCTTAAAGTATTTAAAAGTGAACAATTTTCATCCTTTTATTAGATATTGTCAAAATAGATCCTACAAAAACATGAGCAGTTCACGTGACTATCAACAAAAGTTTTTTCATGCATAATTTCATTACATGCTATAAGAAGTTCATGAAAAAAATATTAAAAATGTTAGAACTGTTGTTTACTGAAACAAAAAATGTTTGGAAGGTGTGAGGATACATGATCTGTTCTTTTTCTCATTTAGAAACGGAAAGAAGCTGAAGCTTAATTAACTCTACCTTTTTCATATTCAAACTGTATTTAGATTAATAAATATTTGGGTCCATCTGCTGTAGATGTAATCAGTATATTGATTATGTCTCGTATTTGAGTTTCATTCTACATTATTAGAAGATGAAGTCTCCAACAAATGCCGCTTCCGGCATATTCAATTGAGAAGAAACATATTTCAACTAATAATTATATCAAAATTACACAAAAAATAAATGGAAAAAAATCTGTCAATTTAAAAGATTTCGCATAATGCTAAATTCAATTACCGCAAAAGTTCACATAGTATATTTGATGTAGCTAAGAATAATAATTACGAAGGGATGACTTTATTTTTGTGGGATCTTAGTTTTTTGATAAATTCAAGTAGAAGGATGAAAATTGTTCACTTTTAAATACTTGAAAGATGTTTTCAATGGTATTTTAAGAATGTACTTTAAGTTGGGATATAATTAAAGAATAATTTTGGCCAAAAACTCTATTATACACCGACTGATCAGATGAGAATCAGAAAAAAAGATAGGAGAATATTGTGTTTCGTCGAGTAAATATTCATTGGCAAAATAACAATTAGGAGGATTTAACTGACGAAGTCAAATAAAAGTTCTCCACGTAAATACCACCATAGAAATTTAATTTTGTTTTGGAGGAAAAAAATTTAAAATGGTGTTATTTTTTTAGCACAAATAATTGTGGCCATTTTTAGCACTTCTTGTTTGTTATTTTTTGCTATATTCATTTATTTTAATTCTCATAGTTTTTATATTTAAAGTAAAATTAATGTGATTAATATATTACTATATATATTTTTTATCATATTAATATATAAATTAATTTAACTTTTAAAATGGGAGGGAGCAATATTATTTGTCAGATGCTTTTTGCCTATAGTGCTGGACACATTTTTCAACCACTACTGTCATTTTTTCCATCTCTTTTCTATATTTTGGCTTCTAGCCTTCTACTTGTACTCCATATCTGCAAATTCATAGCCAAAAGCATGGATAACGGTACGACTACAGCGAGGAGAAGATGGAACTTTAAGGAGAATGAAAAATTGGGAAGTGTATCGGATCTCACTGTGAGAAGTGTTCTTAACAAGTTGATGTGTTGTGTTGACCCTGCTGATACCCGACCCGTTATCCCTCTTGGCCATGGCGATCCTTCTGCTTTCCCCTGTTTTCGGACTACACCAATCGCCGAAGATGCTATTTCTGATGCAGTTCGTTCTGCTAAGTTCAACTGTTATTCATCCACCGTCGGCATCCTTCCTGCTAGACGGTACACATGTTTTAATCGAACAATATTGATTTAATGTTGCAATTGATTTTATAAAGAGTTTGAAATCTGATATCATAGAATTTTTAGTTTTGAGGTTTGGATTATAAGTCCCCGTTTGGATTAGCTTATTTTTAGTTGCACTCTCCATTTTCAAACAGTTAATTTTTATAAATAAGTCCATACAAATAGGCAAGTTACTTATATACATACTAAGTAGATTTCTCTACAAAAATATAGAGTTTTGGCTGAAAGCTATGGCTTAGGTTGAACTTGGAATTAGTACTCTAGCTCCGCTCTTATGGCGGAGATTTTTCAGAAAATTACACTGTTTAGCTAGATTAAAATTTTAATTTTAAGTATAAATATTATATGTTGACTTTCCTTTGTAATTTTTTCTTTAACGCATGTCAAATTTTTGGTATTTTGATATTTCTGGGTCCGCAAATGAGGGTAAAGTTAACGGAAAAGGGCCTAAAATACCCTCAAAGTATTGGAAATGGTACAAAATTACCCTCCATCCACCTATTGGCTCCAAAATACCCTTCCCACCCACCTATTGGGTCCAAAATACCCTTGTCATCCACCTTTTGGTTCAAAATTGACAACTTATTTAACGGTTTTATATTTAAACTATTTAAATATTTTTTTAAATACGTGGCACGCAACTATATGTTATAATTTAACTTATTAGTATAATTTATAAATCAATCCACTACCCACCCATTACTAATTAAACCCCTCCAAATTAATACACCCGTCACATTATTAATGCAACAACAAAAAAGCTACTGCCAATTGAGTGTTTTTAAAAATTTGAGGCGAAAATATCTATAGAAGTAAATTATCATACGTTAAGTGTCTAAATAAAAATTACCGATAAACTTAAAAGTCTGACTATGTTCATCTTAATTATTCTTACGTCTCAATTATGTGATATTACTTCATAGTTAACTTTTTTTCAAAATAATATATTAAAGGTTTTAAAACAAATCATAAATATTTATAAAATTATATTTTAAAAAAGTGCATGAATTAATTCGGGATGTATTACTTCTTTGCCTTTAATCATAAATTTTTAATTCAATCTTGAAAGAGAATCCTATTAAAAGTGTCCTCCTAAATAAGCGGCTCAACCTATATTTAATTGGGGCTTCGATTCGGACTCAAATAATTTTGAATGTCATTTTCAGGAATGTATAATTTCATCGTATTTTAGTAGTGTTTATGACAATTTTGATATTATAATTGGATTATTAATTGGGTGGAATTTAGTTAGTAATGAGTGGGTAGTGGGTTGATTTATAAATTATATTAATAAATTAAATTATAACTAATAGTTGAACGCCAAGTATTTTAAAAAATATTTAAAGAGTTTAATTTTAAAACAATTAAAGAAGTGGTCAATTTTGAACCCAAAGGTGGATGCCAGGGGTATTTTGGAGCCAATAGGTGGATGAAAAGGGCATTTTGGAGCCAATAGATGGATGGAGGGTAATTTTGTACCATTTTCAATACTTCAAGGGTATTTTAGGCCCTTTTCCGTAAAGTTAATGTTGTGTGTCAACTTTTCTAAGTGCACCTTTATCTAGTCTAAAGTTCCAATAATTGAGGGTCACTTCTGTATATACTTAACAGTACTGGGTCGGGGCTTTTTTTCCTATTAGTATTGCTTGTATTAGTGGTACATAGATTATTTCTTATGCATGTTTGGTCTGGTGTATTAAAAATAGCATGTATTGTACAAAAATAGTTATTTACAAAAATGTCCTCCACAATTATGGTGAAAAAGATGTAAAAGTGCTTTTGAGGGGTATTTGTGTTTTTAAAATGCTAATGCATGCATTATATCACTTTGCATTACTAATACCTAGAAATCTTTGGTATTAGTAATACACTCCCCTATACACAATAGAGTGCTTGCATTAGTTATATGAAAAAAGGTACAAACAAGATACTACTAATACCCAAAGTTAATGCAAGCATTATTTTTGTTAATACACGCTACCAAATGACCCCATACTTTAACTGTATACTGTTATTAAATGTAAGTGGTCCATTGTCTTTATTTTCCTTGATTGGTTTTTGCTAGAACCCCAGGTAACCTTCAACTTTTGTTTGTCAAATAGTTATTGAACTTTGTCTCTGTTGTGAACATTAATCTTAACTATATAGAATTGTGTTTACATTTATGGCGTACACGAATTTAGGCAGTTTTTGAGCTATTTGTTGGATACATCATTCATGATCTTCAAATTCAGGATAATTCATTTAGTTTTGTTCTCTGAAAAGGGCTGTAGCAGAATACCTTTCTCAAGATCTTCCATACAAGTTGTCTCCTGATGATATTTACCTAACAAGTGGATGTGGTCAAGCAATTGATATAATTTTGAATGTTCTTGCACGTCCAAACGCAAATATTCTACTTCCAACTCCTGGATTCCCTTATTATGAAGCTTGGGGTGGATTTACTCAAATGGAAATGCGCCACTTTAATCTTCTCCCAGAGAAGGAGTGGGAGGTGGACCTTAATGCGGTTGAGTCTTTGGCCGATGAAAATACTGTGGCTATGGTCGTTATTAATCCTGGGAATCCTTGTGGCAATGTCTATTCAGAAGAACACTTGAAGAAGGTATGTGTACTTCCTCTTTTTCGTTATGATATTGATATCCTAAGTTTTATAAATATAAAGAGGTGTTTCAATTTCTATCAGGTGGCAGAAACGGCAAGGAAGCTTGGAATTTTAGTTATTTCTGATGAAGTTTACGCTCATCTCGCTTTTGGAAGTAAACCATTTGTGCCGATGGGAATCTTTGGATCGATTGCTCCTGTTGTTACCCTTGGATCCATATCAAAGAGGTGGATTGTCCCAGGCTGGCGACTTGGTTGGCTTGTTACAAATGATCCAAACGGCATACTTAAAGAACATGGGGTACTTCCTCTACTGCTTCCACATATAATTAAGATTTCACTTATAAAGCCAAATTTAGGTGTTGAAGAGCACTTCACCGTAAATTAAAGAAATGTGGAACATTGATAGTATGTCATTGGCGGCTTTGTTACATATGTCATGTAAATTTTTTGATTGAGACTGACTAGCATTCTTTAAAAGGAGGATAAGATTATTTTCTAGCGAAATGATATGTATGTTGTTTATCTTGTGTTTTCTTATTTTCAGGTCATAGATTCCATCATGGGATATCTCAATATATCTACTGATCCTGCAACGTTTATTCAGGTTCGCTCTTTGTATTATGTAAAACTAAGAACTTAGTAGTGTAGGTGTAATTTTCCACATCCCTTACTGATGTATCTAGTTTCGTTTTGTTCTTACTTCGACAGGGGGCAATTCCTCAGATCCTTCAGGAAACAAAAGACGATTTCTTCTCTAAAATTGTAAATATGCTAAAAGAAGATGCAGATATCAGTTATGAAAGAATCAAGGATATTCCTTGCATCACTTGTCCAAGTAAACCTCAAGGATCTATGTTTGTGATGGTATGAGAAAAATGGAAGCTTAGTCAGTTAGAAGATGAAATCAATAGTCTAATATAGGTCTTTTCCCTCTTGTAGGTTCAACTTCATTTGAATCTTCTAGAAGACATCGAAGATGACCTGGACTTTTGCGCGAAGCTGGCTAAGGAAGAATCATTGATTATTTTACCAGGTAAAAGAAAAAAATCTCTTATAAAGCCAATCAAACTCTGTTGAAAACAGTAGACAAATTTTCTTACTTGAACAAATGTCTCTTTCTTGGAGGACTATCTTTTCATCAAATTCCTTTATTTTTTTCGATGTTTTAGAATTTTTTCATATGCATATAGTCGTTGGATGTTTCGTATTCACAGGTCATAATGTTATTTGATTGTTTTATCACGCCAAACAAGCCTTACATTGCGTCAAATGCAGGACAAATAGAAATCATCCTTATATATAAGATCTGCCATGCTAGTGAATACTAGTGATCACTTTTGGGGATATATACATGTCTGATTATCAATGCAACTGATACGAAAGCAGAAAATCACCAAATTTATTCGACTCCATATATGTAACCATGTTATATGAATATAAAATTTATGTACTTCTCGTATTAGTGTATTAATTCGCTGCAGGAAAGTTGTCTCACTCGTATATGAATACGAAGTTTGTGTGTTCTACATGCACAAGAACTGGTGTGATGCTATGCTGTGTATAGATATCTGACAATGACTCTTGGTGCAGGTGTTGCTGTAGGACTCAAGAATTGGCTCAGGATAACCTTTGCATGTGAGCCATCATATCTGGAAGATGGCTTCCAGAGACTAAATGCTTTCTATAAAAGGCATGCTAAGAAACAATAAGCTACTGTCTGAGAAACAACCTTTGATATCTGTTACGGTCCCCTGATATGTTATTCTGAATGGTATCTGCTAATTCCGGGTTATCACAGTCTCTCATTCTGGGGAATATCATCCGAACTCCTGCTAGAGAACATCAATAATGCACTAGTGAATGTGTTTGTAAAGATAACCTTTAACTAGCTAAGCTACAACAAGTGTTTGTGAAATGTGCAGATTGTTGAATATTGTTGGGCGTAATTGGTTGCTCACAACTTTAACTTTATTATTGCCAAGTAAGGATCATAATTCTTATACTCAATTTCTTTTGCACTTATACTCTTGTAACTTCGTTTGGTACGTACTTGCGAACTCACTCTTTACTTGAGCATAAATAACTCAAATCAACCACTTAACTTTATAGGTGATGATGGTAGATTAATTATTTACTTCATTCTAGAAGTTCTAGAGTTCCATTCTTTGCCTTGTAACTATATGTCTAGAATTCACCTCCTAATCCTTTACAAACTCTTGGAATGTTATATGTTTTTTTATATTTGGTTAGCTTAAATATTTTTTCAAATGAATTTATTTTGGAATGTGATAAAAAGGTTCGGATATAAAGAGGTTCGGGTTCGTATCAAAGAGTGGGGGTCCCAATATGATGTTATAATATTTGTCCTGATTACATTTTAATATTTTGAGAAAAGAGTTTGATATATCGTTCAATTTTATCATTTAAAGCTTATATATTTGTTATTATAAAATGATTCATATGTTCCTAATTGGCCTGCATATATCCTTTTTATTAAAAGGAAGTCATGTAGGATTATATTTTATTAAAAATATAAGTCATGTAAGATATATATGAGTCTTATGTAACAACAATAATATATATATATATATATATATATGAGCCAAGCCACTCTAAATAATGAAGTTAAAGGATAAGGAAAATGCATAAGTACCTTTTAGACTATGATCGAAATTCCAGAGACACATTTGAACTAAACTAAGGTCCTATTACGCTGAACTTATATTTTTTGTAATTTTGTGCACTTTTTTAACTTACGTGGCATCCAAATATCTCTCATGCCTCTTAATTGCGTGGAGTCACGTAGTATATCACGTAAGTCAAAAGGTGTATAAAATTATAAAAAATAAGTTCAGCGATAATAAGACTTTAGTGTAATTAAGGTGTATCTTTGAAATTCTAACCACAGTATACAGATCCTTTTCCCAATTTTTTTGGGATAATATTTTTCTGGGTTTGAATACACCCCTAATTTAAGAGGGCGAAAATATCACTTGTATTGTGCCTCGTGAGCTTATCTTTTCTGTTTGTGACAACGACACGACGTCTAAATAATTCGTTGTGATGAACGATTACGTTGACTTGGATCCGAGAAGGCAGTGACAAATATCCTCAGCTGAATCTATTCTCAAACATAAAAGACCTCATTTTCTTACTAGCTTTGAAAAGAATTGCCTGGTATCTTTTTTCCTCTATTGAATTCTCAATCACTTTAAAGGCCACATGTAACTGTTAGTATTGATTGTCTATTTTGAACCACTACTTTCTATTTGTGTGGTTTTTATCTGTTACCTATATTTTGGCTAGAATTGCAGTTACATTTCTACCTCCTTCTTCTTTTAACTCCATATCTGCGAATTCACAGCAGCATGGAGAACGGTAGTACTACAACAAGAAGAAAAATATGGAACTTTGAGAAATTAGTGAGTGCATCGAATCTCACCATTAGAAGTGTACTTGACAAGTTGACGTCTTGCCTCAACACAGCTGATACCCGACCTGTTATCGCTCTCGGCTATGGCGATCCTTCTGCTTTCCCCTGTTTCCGTACTACACCAATCGCCGAAGATGCTATCGCTGATGCTCTTCGCTCTGCTAAATTTAACTGTTATTCCTCCACTGTCGGCATCCTTACTGCTAGAAGGTAGCATTGCTTACTCAAAATTTTACTCGAACTATGTTAATTTTAATATTGTAATTGGTTTTGTAAAGATTTTGAAATCTGTGATTGTTCTAAGTATTTGATTTTTCACATCCCTTGGTTTAGGTGTCTATGCCACTGATTGCATATTAGTGTTTCTCATTTGGATGTGTTTGATTAAATCTGTTTAATCGTGAACAGTCGGATTCAAAATTTTGAGTTTATCGGTTTTGGATTCTAGAAACTATAGTTTACTGAGTTTGGAGTAAGTTATGTACATATATATATTGGATTTCTCAACTTAAATTTAGGGTAGGGGCCAAAAGTAGTGATCTGCCAAACTCGTAACCAAGGCTTTAGCTCCGCGGCTTTATTTAGTGTAAAGTTAATGTTGGAGACATGTTTCATGATCGTCAAATTCATTTAATTTTGTTCTCTGAAAAGGGCGATAGCAGAATACCTTTCTCAAGATCTCCCATACAAGTTGTACCCTGATGATATTTACTTGACAAGTGGATGTATTCAAGCAATTGAAGTACTTTTGAGTGCTCTTGCGCGTCCAAATGCAAATATTCTACTTCCAACTCCTGGATTCCCTTTTTATGAAGCTAGGGCTGCATTTACCCATATTGAAATGCGTCACTTTAACCTTCTCCCGGAGAAGGATTGGGAGGTGGATCTTAATGAGATTGAGTCTTTGGCCGATGAAAATACTGTGGCTATGGTCATTATTAATCCTGGAAATCCTTGTGGCAATGTCTACACAGAACAACACTTGAAGAAGGTATGTGTGTGTACTTTGTTTTTCGTTGCAGTATATTCATATCCTAAGTCATTATTATGAATATAAAGAGGTTGTTTAATTTCTATCAGGTGGCAGAGACGGCAAGAAAACTTGGAATTTTAGTTATTTCTGATGAAGTTTATGCTCATCTCACTTTTGGTAGTAAACCATTTGTGCCTATGGGAGTCTTTGGATCGATTACCCCTGTTATTACTCTCGGGTCCATATCAAAGAGGTGGATTGTCCCTGGTTGGCGACTTGGTTGGCTTGTTACGAATGATCCAAATGGCATACTAAAAGAACATGGGGTACTTTTCTTTTAAAGATGGTCATGCTCTACTGCTTCCACATATATTATAGGGGACTATATAAGTATAATATGATATCTTAGATTATTTTACAAACAAACAATGTCTATCCGTTGTCACTTTGTGTATTCTTATTTGCAGGTCGTAGATTCCATCATTGGATATCTCAATATATCTTCGGACCCTGCAACTTTTATTCAGGTTTGCTCTTTATAGTTCTCTCTTCTGCTTGCGTTCTTTTGGATCTGTAACACTTGTTATTCCATTTTGCCACACATTTGGTAGAGTTGCTAATGGATTGAAATTTGTTCTTTGTACTATATGAACATATTTCACGTTCTTAATTTGTAAGCTAACGGAATAGTTATTTGAGAATTTAGTAGTATAGGTGTAATGATTTTCCTCTTCGCTTACTGAGGCATCTGGTTTCTTTTTGTTCTTTGACAGGGGGCAATTCCTCAGATCCTTAAGGAAACAAAGGATGATTTCTTCTCTAAAATAGTAAATATGCTAAGCGAAGATGCAGATATCAGTTATGAAATCAAGGATATTCCTTGCATCACTTGTCCAAGTAAACCTCAAGGATCTATGTTTGTGATGGTATGAGAAAAATGGAAGCTTAGTTAGTTAGAAGATGAAATCGATAGTCTAATATAGGTCTTTTCCCTCTTGTAGGTTCAACTTCATTTGAATCTTCTAGAAGACATCGAAGATGACCTGGACTTCTGCGCGAAGCTAGCTAAGGAAGAATCATTGATAATTTTACCAGGTAAAAGAAAACAAATCTCTTATAAACCCAATCAAACTCTGGTGAAAACAGTAGACAAATTTTCTTACTTGAACAAATGTCTCTTTCTTGGAGGACTATCTTTTCATCAAATTCCTTTATTTTTTTCGATGTTTTAGAATGTTTTCATATGCATATAGTTTTTGGATGTTTCGTATTCACAGGTCATAATGTTATTTGATTGTTTTATCACGCCAAACAAGCCTTACATTGCGTCAAATGCAGGACAAATAGAAATCATCCATATATATAAGATCTGCCATGCTAGTGAATACTAGTGATCATTTTTGGGGATATATACATGTCTGATTATCAATGCAAGTGCAACTAATACGAAAGCAGAAAATCACCAAATTTTATTCGACTCCATATATGTAACCATGTTATATGAATGTAAAATTTATGTACTTCTCGTATTAGTGCATTAATTCGCTGCAGGAAAGTTGTCTCACTCGTATATGAATACGAAGTTTGTGTGTTCTGCATGCACAAAAGGTGGTGTGATTCTATTTTGTAGAGATAGCTGATAATAACTCCTGGTGCAGGTGTTGTTGTAGGACTCAAGAATTGGCTCAGAATAACCTTTGCATGTGAGCCATCATATCTAGAAGATGGCTTCCAGAGACTAAATGCTTTCTGTAAAAGGCATGCCAAGCTACCTGAGCAACCTTGATATTTGTTACCGTCCTCTGATATGGATCTAGTTATAAAACGCTGCTGCAAAACGAAAACGAAATCATATGTTTTCTTCCTAGGTGTTGGTGGTTCGTCAAAAGAGAACCTGCAATCTCTTGAGCTCAAGTACTCGTTGAACCTCGTGTGGTCTGCGTACAATAGCTCATACATAAGTTGGATAGATTTTCAACTATTTCCTCAAATCATCAGAGGAATGTAATATGTTATTTTTACTTGTATAATGCACCATTACTAGTGCATGAATGATATTATTATCGTAATTAAAGAAAAAGTTATTCGTATCTAACATGTACTGTAAATATGTATTTTCATTTTATTTGTACCTATCAACGTTAATTTTTTTTTTAAAAATCTAGTATGACTGCTTAAATTGATATTTTGGGTAATAATTTTAGCCTACTACTAAGCATAAGGAACCCCCTTTAAATATATTTTTTTAGCGAAGCGTTTTCCTTTTCAATAAATAACTTAGGTTCGATACTTATTTATAAAAAATAACTTCTCTATTAAAAACAAAATCAAATTTCAAAAGTAATATTCTATATTTACTATGTCTTCCTCATTTTTAACATATCTCATTTTCACACAGAGATAAATATCCCCATCCCATCACCCCACATTAGATTATACAAATGTTTTTCAAATATTAATATTTAAAATTTACATACGAACGACAATAATAACAATAATACTTAGTGAATCTCACTAAATAGGATATTGGAAAGGTAAATGTACACAAACCTTATCACTTCTTTGAAGAGATAGAAATGTTATTTTCAAAAGATCCTCGATTCAAGTGAATCGAATTCAAGTAAGAAGAAAAAAAATAATATAAAAAAGCATAACCGTTAATAAGAAAGTAGAACAAAGTTCAAAAGAAAGAGAACAAATAGTATAATAATCGAAAACATCATATCCAATACTAGACAATAACTACAAAATACTAACAAGCATAAACTTACCATGGCAAAACAATACCTTATCCTTACTAATCTTCTACCCTTATACACGACCTCCACTCCTTCCAAAAATATATAAAAGCATTTTTCACACATATTTTTTTAGGTACCAAACACACCTAAATTTAGATTAATTTCCTCTACTATTTCAAAATAAAAAGATTTGGATCAATGAGAGCCACAAAATAGGTACTACAATTAGCAAACACTCCATTATTGGAAAACAAAAAGAGACAGTGTAAGAAGAATTGTGCTACTCAATCATAGTAGAAATGGAAGTTAGGTCAAAATGGAGATGGAATTTTGAAGGAAAAGAAGAAGCAAAGAAAGCATCAGCGTGCACTATAAGAAGTTATCTCAATACCTTAAATGAAAACATTAACAAAAATTATACAACAAAAAGTGTAATCCCTCTTAGCCATGGAGATCCTAGTGGTTTTCCAAGTTTTCGAACAAGTAAAGTATCAGAGGATGCTCTTGTTGATGCACTTCAATCTGCGCAATACAATGGATATGCTGGAAACCCTGATATTTTCCACGCCAGTAGGTAATCCTAAACTCTTTTTGTAACTTTTAGGGGAAGGAGAAATGGGTGAGTGAAATTACTAGTTCAAAGTTCGAGTAGTCAACCAACTGAGCTGAGATCCCTTTTCGTGGGTTAGGGTACCAAAAAGTGGGAAGAGTATATATAATTGGTATTGGATGGTAGAATTGGGATAATGTGTTTATGGGTGATCAGCTTTTATAATTTGTTTTGGGGTTTGCTAGGAGTTGATTATATTTTCTTTACTTTTCCTTGTGACCCAGTGGTGGAGCTAAGATTTTCATTTAGATGTTTTGGAATATGAAGAAGTATACACATGAAGAAGTCGAATGGGTTCAATATTTACTATATATATATACGATAAAAGTAATTTTAACCATGTATAGTGTTGACTTTGTGTCGTAACTGTAATTATTTAGCATTATCTTTTGTGTTTTGAGCCCTTTGGACAAGGCCATATAGGGTATTTGGATGTGTCATGATGGTTTGGTTGGTTATTGAGTTGACATTCCGCTTAAATAGCCTTTTCGGGGAGGGTCTCAACAGAAAATATGAGATTAGCCTCGACTAGTATAATTGACGTTGTTAATCGATGTCAGACTATCATCTTAGGTTGTAGCATAAGGAAACTGCACCCTAGTATTAGTTACACTCCTTTTAAAAGGATTGACCCGTGATAGTAATGGTGATAGTTATGACTTGACTGTGTTGCACGGTAAGTGCATTGAACTTAAACTCTTTTCAAATTGTAATTGTACTCTGCAATGGCAAGAATGATTTGAGTAATGTTGATGTTTCAAACATTTACCAGGTCAATTGCAGAATATCTGTCTCGTGACTATCCATACATATTGTCGCCAAATGATGTTCTTGTCACAGCTGGGGCAAAGCAAGGAATAGATGTCCTAATTACAGCTCTTGCTGTTCCTGGTGCTAATATTTTGCTTCCTAGACCAGGGTATCCAATGTATGAAGCACTTGCCACATTTAACTGTCTCGAAATGAGGCATTATGATCTTCTCCCTGAGCAAGATTGGGAGGTGGACATCGATGGGCTTGAAGCTCTAGCAGATGATAAAACTGTTGCCATAGTTGTTATAAACCCTGGTAATCCAGGTGGGAATGTGTACAAGCGAGAACATTTGAAGAAGGTCGTTTCATCGTTGCATTAGACGTGTTTATTTAATTAAATGTGGTTTTAGATTTGCTCATTAGTTGTTGGTTTCTTGAATGAGAGTAACAGATTGCAGAGGCTGCAAGTAAGCTTGGAATGCTAGTAATATCAGATGAAGCCTATGGTCATCTAGTGTTCGGTAGTAATCCGTTTGTGCCAATGGGCGTCTTTGGAGAAATTGCACCTATTCTGACAATTGGCTCCATATCAAAGAGATGGATGGTTCCTGGTTGGCGATTTGGTTGGATCGTGATGTGTGATCCCAATGGCATCCTTCAAAAACATGGGGTTCTTTCTCTTTCTCTCGGAAATTCTTATGGAAGAAATTTACCTTTTCTTTCTTGTTTTAAGTGAGAAATGTATATGAATCTTGGAACAAAATAGCAAGTATTAGATTTCCATTTATGCGTATCACTTACACCGTGAAACCACACATTTCTACTTGCGTTTAAGGGTGTTCATTTATACTTCACAAATACAGACATCCATATGCAGAGTTAAATATCATACTTTTTGTCTCTTGATCTCAGGTTGCGCAGTCTATCAAGAACTACCTCAACATCGGTGTTAGTCCTCCTACATTCACTCTGGTATATTATACAAGCGCTTTTATGCAAAACGTTTGATATGGTGTGTCATTAACTGAAATGTTAGACCAAGCAATATGTTATCACCTTAAAAACATGGAAAACTACTCTGTTAACAGTAGTTTAACAATGTTATGATGATATCTTGCCAAAACATTTTCGTGCACAAATGCATGATTCCAGATATTCGGGTTGCATCAGCATCCAAATTATACTCCCTCCATTTTGAATTTGTTTGTCTTACTCTCCTTTTCACAGACAAATATCTTTTCCCATATTTCTGAATTATCACGTGGTGTTTCTCGTGATACACATTATTTTTCATGAAGTATTTTTGTGCTATTTGTATTATATTGCTTTCAAACAATTGAAACCAAATCCAAGTATCTAACCTTGTTCTCTTTCATTCTCGAGGGTGCTATTACTCGTATTCTTGTTGAAACACCTGAAGATTTCTACTCAAATATCATAAACCTACTGAGAAAAGCAGCAGACATTTGCTATGCTGGTCTAAGGGAAATTCCATGCTTTACTCCATACAAGTCACAAGGATCTCTGTTTCTTATGGTACTGCTATAAACACCTTAGTCTTAATATAAGTATTTTTTAGCATTTAGTTTGAAAAAGAATCTGAATATATAGTCTTATTTGCGATCATTTCTATCAGGCAAAATTGAACATGTCATTGCTGGAAGGCATCGACAATGATATGGAATTCTGCACTAGGCTTGCTAGAGAGGAATCTGTAATTGTTCTACCCGGTAATTTCTTAAGTTGCATTACTCTACAACATTATTGATATGTAGAGGAAATTTTTTCTTGCATTGTTGATAAATACAATGCATTGCAGGGGAAGCACTTGGATTGAAGAATTGGGTAAGAGTTACTTTTGCTGTGGAAATTTCAGCTCTTGAGGATGGCCTTAGCAGGATCAAAGCCTTCTGTTTCAGAAATGCTAAACAACAACAATAAGCCTTTTTTCTTCTGTCAACTTTACTTTGTCCAAGTCTACCACAAAACAAATACTAATAGAAGTTGTAGGAGTTGATATGATGATTTATAGTGACAATTCGCGTTAGATATACTTGAACTGATTCAAATTATATCATATGATGCGCTTGTCTACTTGTTCTACTTTAAAATTTACTTGTATACACGTAAAGTTAGAGGGCATTAACACCAACTAAATTCAAATTAAAGGACATATTTATGTATTATACATATATATAATCATACATATGTACATGTAAACATATACATACCATAAAAATATACCACAAAATAAAAATCTAGTTATTTTTGTAACAACTTAAAACAAGTACTTCCTTATATGACTCACTTTCTTTTTTAATCCGTACAAAAAAAAGAATGACTTATTTATATATTTAGTAATAATTGAACTTTAATAGCTATTTTATCCTTAATAAAATGAATTATAGCCACACAAACATCAATGATTTATTTTAGACCACAAATTTCAAAAGTCTATTTTTATGCGAAATCAACTACTATATCATACTTCTTTTGTCCAACAATACTTATTCACTATTGACTTTGCACACTTCTTAAAAAACTATAAATTAAAAGAGTAATTTTATTATATCATCCTTTAATAAATATAATGTCTAGAAAAATGTGATAGAAAACTGACTATCATTAATGAAAATGATAAATTAGGAATCAAGTATAAAATTATCCATTAATTTTATAAAATAAACAAATATTATTATAAAATTTATAATAATATAGTGGATAACTATTATCGAACTGGTGGAGTATTAAAATAGATAGTTAATTGGTTTAAGTCTTGTCATATAACATAATTTTTCCATTTAAGTATTACCAAAAACTGCGGCTGTTAAAAGCCAAGAGCACAAAAAGCCCACAAATGTCAAAAGCAACATAACGGACTTGCCTCCTCTTCCCTACCGTTAAACCAAAAAAGCCCAACGGGCCCAAATTCCGCCGCTAAAATATATTCAAAATGCCGAAAAAAGATAAATTATTTTCCTCCAACGGCTCTTTTTCTTGTTTACATTTTATTCAAAATCCCACCAAGAACAATCTTCAACAACAAAAATCAAGAACAACAAAAAAAAAAAATTGAAAATTTCTGAATCTCAACTATGGATACAACTCCTCCATCTCATCGATCCGAGACTCGAAGCCGAACAAAATCAGCTTCAAGACTCTCAAGACTCCGTCGTTATGATGAAGAAAGTGAATCTCTCACTCCAAGAGTCTCTCTTGAAATTGTCCCTTCACCAAGAATAGAAGTTTCTCCTTATGGTAACGGTCTACCGCTCCACGAGCTTCTCCTTCTTTCCCCTTCTCCTCTTCGAAGGTCCAAGACTCGTCTTGCTGATAAGCTTGAATTAGTTGATGATGGGGTTGAGCCTAATGGGGTTCGAAGGAGGAGAAGGAGCAGAAATTCTGCAATTGGTGCTTCCCCGCGTAATAATCGGAGATCAAGAAGAAGGTTAGAGCAAGAAATGAGAGAAGAGAGGGATTTGGGGTTAGTTGAAGAATTGGTTAAACCAAGAAAGAAGAGGAATAATGGTAAATCTAAGAAGGATAAGCTTAGCTTGGTTGTTTCAAATTCAACAAGTATGTATCATCAAAATCTAATCTTTATTGTTTTAAATACATATTTCATTTCTTATGCTTAATGGATATTTCGTTTTTTCGAGTTATAGAATCGAAAGAAGGAGAAGGGTGTGATTTAATAAACAGAATTGAGTTGTTTGTAAGTGATTTGGTGATGTGGAGAGATGTAGCAAGATCAAGTCTTTGGTTTGGTTTGGGGTCTCTCTGTTTCTTATCTTCTTGTTTTGCCAAAGGAGTTACTTTTAGGTATATTTTCTTCTCATTTTTCATGTATCCCACTTTTTATTTAGCAAGTGTTATCCATATGACATTTTTGTTTATTCTCGCAGCATTTTCTCTATCGTATCACAATTGGGGTTACTGTTTTTAGTTGTTTCATTCTTATCACATTCGATTCGCCAAAGGTAAAGGCTTAAATTCCTTATACTAGTAAATTATTTAGTTCCTACTGTTGTCGCTGAGTGTTGATCAATCATTAAATTGCAGAGATGGTAGAGAAATGAAGCGCGAATTTCAGCTGACTGAAGATGACATTTTGAGAATGGGAAGATTGATACTTCCAGCTGCAAATCTTGCAATTTCAAAAACACGAGATCTTTTTTCAGGCGAACCTGCTATGACCCTCAAAGTATGTTATCTTAGCCTTAAGTTTATTGAACTTACATATTCTTGAATTCTTGTAATTGATTGGAAATGTGCTTGTCTGTTGTTTTTAGTTAGTGCCAGTCTTGATAATTGGAGCTGAGTATGGACATTTGATAACTGTATGGAGGCTTTGTGCCCTTGGTAAGAAAGATCACTCAATTGTCCTAAGTACACATAATTAATTCGAAAATCTCTAAACAATTGAAACTAAATACTTGTTGGTGTTCTTCAATCTTGTGACAGGGTTTTTCATCAGTTTTACTGCCCCGAAACTATATTCGTCGTATTCTCATCAGATATATAGTAAAGGTAAATACGTGTTTCAGCTTGATATGGAGATCCTTAGATTATTTTCCGAGTGATGTTTGCCTCTACTTTTTGCATTAATTGAATGAAAAGTGCGTATTTTGTTGATACAGCCAAGTATATGAAACATCGGTTGCTGGAAACTTGGGGTAATTGCTCTCACAAGAAGATGATAGCTGCATCAGTATTGACAGCATTTTGGAACCTTACCACTGTCAGAACACGAATCTTTACAGGTAATTCACGAAGCTATTAGTTTATTATTTTGATACCTTTGATTGAACCAATTCTCTAACCCATGTTTACAAAGTAGCATCTTCTAACAAATGGTTGTTACCTTGGATTGAACTTTCACATTGAACTAAAAAGTACTTTCGTGGTTCTTAGAAGCACTCATAAGCTCATCATTTTGTACAATTTAGCACCTTTCTAATACAAGTGGAAGCTACCAACCTTAGATTGAACTTTCACATTTCACACTGAAGTAAAAAGTGTTTTTTCCCGCGTTCCTTGGCATCGTTCATAAGTCATTTATACAATTATAGCATCTTTCTACCAAATGGAAATTTCATTTCCACACTGAACTTAAGTAGTGTTTCTTCCTGTTCTTGGCATCATTCATAAGCCATTTATGCAATAGCACCTTTCTAATACAAATAGATTGAACTTCCACACTGAACTTAAAAAGTGTTTTTCTTTCCGGTTCTTGGCATCATTCATAAGCCATTGATATAATTACCTTCTTTCTAACAAACGAAAGTTATACTTACCTTGGATTGAACTTTCACACTGAACTAAAGAGTGTCACCATCTTTCTAACAAATGAAAGTTACTTTTACCTTAGATTGAACTTTCAGACTGAACTAAAGAGTGTTTGTTTCTGGTTTTTGGCAGCATTTATATGTCTAGTAATATTCAGATACTGTAAACAACATGAAGAGGTAAAGGTCGACGAACAAATGGCTGAAGTAGAAGAAGAAGAGGAAGAAGAGCAGCAGCAGGCATTGGTTGTGTTAGAACCTGTCAAAAAAGGGGCATAATTGTGGCACTATGCCAAAATGTTATCACTTCTATAATACTAACATAATAACCCCCTATCTTGTTATTTTCCTCAATCTATCAAGTAAGAAGAAAACCTTGTTGTATGTCCTTGTATTTTTGTATATCGAAAATTCAAAGCAAGGAAGAACTCTGATGCTCTTCTGGAAATAAAGAAATCTTTTCTTTACTTTTCCACTGTTTTATTTATGTATTTTTCTTGATGATAGAAGTGAGCATTCGTTTCGCTGATCCCTAACTTATTTGGAAATGAGGCATAGTTATTATTGTTATCGGTCTGTTTTTCGGGGCATTTTCACTGACTCTACAAGCTCAGTAAGCTGTTTAAGGGATACCAAAACTCAAAAGGAATCAAGGAATAAAAAAGGTAGGGGTAATATTACTAATAACCTGTATAATACATTAATACAATGTTTGGTATTTGTACTAAAAATGAGATATAGGGATGTTTTAGTGCTTTAACCATGTGTTACTTGATCCATATATTTGGTCAAAATTATACTTGATCCATAAATATATAGAATCATAAGAAAAATCTAACCCTTCCATTTTTATGATATATTTTTCTTTTTAATTTATCTTAAAAAATAGTTACATACTTTACAATCCTCTTAAATTTGCCAGAATTTTATTTCTATACTCAAACTTTGAAGCAAATCTAATTTTTAGTCTTCTACAATTTTTTTAAAAAGTTCTATAATATTTACGAGGGATTTTCATTTTTACACCTAAGAAATTTGAAAAATGTCATTTCCCCACTATTCCAATTGTAAGAGGTCAAGAGTTTTCCTAGAACTCGGGTTTGTGTAGTTTGAACACCTAAACATATGATAACATGTTATTATTAGACATTTTGTTCAATTTCAAAAAAAAGTTTTTACACGTGTTCTGAGCACTCATTACGTAGATAGGTCAACCACTTAAATAGGTCAATCCTTTAATTATAGACATTAATCGTAACAAGCCGTCAAACTTCACGCTTGTTCTAATTGAGGTTAATATATATAATTAAAAGAGATAACATATTTTATGTGATTAACTTATTCACATAATAGACACTTGAAAACACATGCTTCTTTTGAGAATTTTTAAAAATGTACAATTCAACATAAGATATTAGGCACGTAGCTAATATACAATATTACATGACATTATACACTATCATACAAATTTATACCTAATCTAAAATATTACTATATAATGTGTCAATCTTATAAAAGAGTGTATACCAATATATATATGAGAAGTGCTTATTATATATGAGAGAAGAATGAGATTTATGACCTCTTACAATTTGAAATGAAAGAAAATAATTTTCTCAAATCTATCATATGTAAAAATGAAGATCTTTTATGAAAAAGACATAAAAATAAGAAAACTATTATTTCCCTTATGTTTTTTTCTCCAATAAAAAATTACGTAGCCAATATACTAAATTATACCTAAATGGAAAATATTATACCTAATGTGTCATTCTTGTAAAAAAGTGTATAATACTAGACAACATGTGCTTATACACAAATTTATAACAGAAAAATAAAATTTATCGCCCTCTTTCTATTTGAAATGAAGAAAATAGTCTTTTCCATATCGATATAAGTGAAAATATTTTGTGAAAAGGGACACAAAAATAAGATAGATTGATACTATCAATTATTTTGCATTTGCTTTTTTCCACAATAATGAATTAAATTGCTTTTTTGGGCACACGCGAAGACGTGGAACCAAGTCAATACAAGAGGCCCACTTAAAGACCCGAAAATCACTTTTGTTTTTTCTTCACACACCACCGAATTCTTCTTCCAAAAAATTTCTGAAATTAGGGTTTAAGGTTTCGTACCGGAAATGGCAACACCAGCGGCGGCGGCAGCAGCACCAAGTACGGCAGCTACTTCCGAGAAGAAGAAGCCTGTTTTCGTCAAAGCGGAAAGCTTAAAGCCAGGGACACATGGACACAACTTGACTGTTAAGGTTGTTGATTCGAATGCCGTCAAAGCCACCGGCGGTGCCAACCGAGGTGGTAGATCATCGGCGTCGTTAAATCCTCGTGGTCCGGCGCGTCTCGCCGAGTGCCTTGTCGGTGATGAAACCGGGTGCATCCTCTTCACTGCTCGTAATGAACAGGGTATGTACAAAATAATCTCTAATTCTCGGAAATGAATTTCAGTTGTAGTATAATTTGCTAGCTTTCGTTTGTATTTGTTTCAATTTTTCGAATTTTTGATCTTTTTATGCACTGATTGTGGTGATTACAATTGTTTGATAAAACCTGCAAATGATAGTTATATCTGGATAATTTAGAGAGATTTAATATTTTGTGAAGGATGTCGATCTATTTTCATGTTTTATATTAGTATATACATATAACTGAGTTGAGTTTAATTGTGTAATTGGGAAATCTAACTTGTGTCTTAATCTGGCTTGCTCAGAACTCTAAACAATAAGCTTGTTTGCTGTGTCTATATTTTCATAGAGTATCATAATTATGGTGAAGAGGATGTTTCGATTTGTAGGTCTATACTCTATAAACATTGTGCTTTTGAATCGACCTATTCACCTCGTCTTGTTAGGTAGCAATAGGTGGATCGGAAACTCGTATCTAAAAGCATTTTCGCTTACCCTACTGCGCCACCTTCTGTTTGTTGAACTTTCTGTTTAATGAATAGGAATGCATTTCATTATCTGGATTTGTTTGGCTATCTTTCTAACCTATAGTAAATAGGCTGTGGGTTTGGTTTTAAATGGAGCTTGAACAGGTTAGTTTAAAATGCCCCTGGACCTCCTTGCATAGGAGCCAGCAGTGTCATTTTCCTGCTTTGATATCTTCGTGAGTTGTGACGTTGTTTGAGGTGAAGAGTCGTTTCCACTAGACAATCCTCACCTGTCAATGTACTACTCTTTCTGTTTCAATTGGTTTGGCTTGATTCTGTGTACAAGGGTCAAACTAACTAATGATCGGTGTGAATTTGGACATAGGATCTTCAATAATTTTGAAATAACATTTACATTTTTAGAAACTACACAAAAAGTATTATAGTCACAATAGTTATAATTCAAAATATCTAAAAAATATTTGAAAACATTATGATCAAAGAAAATATACGATTAGTTGTTGAAATAATAACTCAGACAAACAAATCGAAACAAATGAGTAGCTATTAACCCCTCTTTTTAAGATATCAAATACTTAAATATTTTCTTTTCATGGAGAAATGTTGGTTTATTACATCCTACTGTACTCAGACTCTACTCGTGGGATTATATGAGGTATGTTGTTGTCGGAGAAATATTGCTTTATGCTATTGTTATGTTTGGCATGCCTATTTGACTAATTGATGATTCATTTGCTTATTTGAGATCTGAGGCTGCCTGTAAAATATACAGATCTATTGCCCATTGGAGTTTGTCATGCCTTGAACTGTTTGATGTAGTTTTGTGCCTGAACCAGAGTACTTATTTTTTTTTCCGGTAAATTGTAATGGTTTTATGTTTTATGTTCTGGATGTTCACGTATTTCCTTTCATATTCAGTTGATATGATGAAGCCTGGGTCGACTGTCATTCTGCGAAATGCAAAGATAGACATGTTCAAGGGTGCCATGCGACTTGCAGTAGACAAATGGGGTCGTGTTGAGGTTACTGAACCAGCTGATTTTGATGTTAACCAGGAGAACAACCTTTCTTTAGTCGAGTATGAACTGGTTAACGTGGAAGAGTAGACAGGCTCATGGGAAATGATAGTTTGAAGTTACCGTCGAATTCTTGTTCCCAATGTGAATTATTATTATGCATCTCTGGAATTTCCTTGGATTAATGAGCAAAGATGCCCATATTTTTTAGCTCATGATGATCCAATGGCATCAACATCATATGATGGTGTTGCTTTGTTCACTTGGTTGGTTAACTAGTTTTAAAGCGTGGGATTTTTACTTTTCAGTCATTTCCCGTGTTGTATGAGGTAAAAACCAGTTCCTAAGAATGGATATTTTATGTCTGTATTTCTAACTTTTTGTCACACATAACTTGTGCTATAAAAAAAGCTGACTATTATGTATCAACTATATGTGCAATTTCATTTGTCAATTTCC
Source organism: Solanum sitiens (assembly GCA_016801875.1). Taxonomy (NCBI): domain Eukaryota; kingdom Viridiplantae; phylum Streptophyta; class Magnoliopsida; order Solanales; family Solanaceae; genus Solanum; species Solanum sitiens. The sequence continues at coordinate 1,721,486 of JABWTJ010000047.1, read as the reverse complement.
AAAATTTCATGTAGGTAACACTGATCATGTGTCATTATCCCAAGCTGATTGATCAACAAGAAGTTGGTGTTACCATAAAGCTCATCTTAGAAACATTATAATCTAAGTTGAGTTTGTAATGCTTTGAATTATTTGATGTGATTTTGTGGCTGTTGCAAGTAATTTATTGAGTGGTGTCAATTGGGGGATTTGTGGACTTTTTAGCTTTTGTCTTTATAGGTTTCATATCATGCCAATTCGAATTTGTTTGATCTGTTGAGTATGCTCCCACTGTAGCTTGTTTAATTAAATTTGCAAATTGTGAACAAGAAAATCTCATAAAGATAACGTATTTTTTGTAATAAGAAAAAAGAAGTCAAATATGGTTGAGTGGCCAATTTATTTAGGGAAATTTTTAGAAAACATTATCTAACTTATTTTGTAAAAATGTAACTCAAAACTTATATAACAATTCTTTAGCCCAAAAAAAATAAATAGCTCATTCCCGATAATAAAACATTTCTGTCCTAATAATAGTTTGCACAAAACCACATTTCTAGTAGTCATCACTATTTTCTTACAATGGTATTTAAAATTTCCGGTATACAACATTATACATAGATATATAGTATACACTACTTTGTTTTATAACAATGTTTATAAATTTGATATACAATATTATATACCTATATACAACAATATATAAAATTCTGAAAGCTGTTTATACACATACTAGTAAAGGGTCGCCCGTGCTGTGCACGGGCCCAATATTATTGAGTTAAATATTTATGTAGTTTTTCTAATTATAAATTTTAACAATTTTGTTATATATATTTAATATAATTGGTTATTAAGTTATTTCACAAATTATTTTTATATCATTTTTAGTTAATTAAAATTGTTCACATAAAAATATTATATTATTTATTTTAAATTTTTATTAATTTAAAATTTGTTGATTATATTTTCAATTTTAATTTTTGATTACTATCACATAAGGATAAATATAGTATTGAACGAAAAATAATAAATTTATTTTGATTTATTGAAATAATAAAATAATAAATGTGAAAATGATTAGTACTAATTGTGAAGAAGCCACACGTTTTTTTTTACTTTTACCATTAGAAGTTTTTTTCAATCATTTATTTTCAACATTCATTACTTATTTCATAGATTATTTTTCAAAATTTAAGACTATATATCAGTTAATATGGAAATAATGATAAAATAAGCATATTAAATATTAATTTAAAAGACGTGTAAAATTAAAAATGAGGAACTTTCACATAATCACTCAAAAATAACTTAAGTATTCTCCACAACTATAGTTTGATAATTATAATTCGTAGCTACATGTTATAGGAAGGAGAGAGGCGAGCAAACTTGGGAGAGAGAGGAGAGAGGCGAGCGAGATTGAGAGAAGGAGGAGAGAGGTGAGTGAGATTGGGAGAGAGAGGAGAGAGGACAGAGAGTGAGAGAGCTGAATCGTATACATATATCGGTTAGATAATTATATTTTATACATATGCATTTGTATATATAACAAGCGAGATTGGGAGAGGGAGAATAGAGAACGAGAGAGAGAGAGACAGGGAAGAGAGTGAGAGAGAGGTGAATGCATATGTATATCGATTAGATAATTGTATAGCTAATTTATTATACACATTTATTAATATAATGAGTAATTAAATAATATAAATTTGCTTAACCGCATAATTTTCCAATTAAAATTAAGCAAATAAGAATAAACGAAATAAATATAAAATATAAATGAGCCCATAAAAGACTTTCATGGGCCCATCTTATGAAAGATCCTAAAGGTAAGTTCATAATTAAAATTTTAAGTGGATCCCACAATTTTTCCATTAAATGAACAAATATGAGCTAAATGAAGATGAGACATTCCAGGGGAATAAGCAGCCAGCACAAGCAGACGTGTTGACGGTCTGCTGCCTGCTATTTTTCTTTCTTATATAGTAATACAATATTAAATACCACTATTACTGTACATAATTTAACTTCTTCTTCTTTCTTGAATTTAAGCACTAGATTCATTCCAGATACATCGAAAAACTACAGCGAATCACCCTAAATTTCAAATCTTGGTTCCTTAATAAATATCTAATTATTTGTAGCAATACTCACTCGAAAATAAGCTTATTTACAAAAATTCAATTTTTAAATTTTTTAATTTCGAGCTAATCACAAAAATTACAACAAATGAACTCTGTAATCGCTTGTTAAGCACGGGAAGAAGCAAATAAAATGAAAGTCAAACCCCAACATATAAGCACGGTATGATATTATTTCTCACACGTATACATTGGTTTTGAGAACTTCACAAATTTTTTGATAAGTAAAATCAAAAATAGAAATTGTTCACCTAATTCAATATGCCTTTGTTGACAACAATGCACTACATTCAATTACAACTATCCACAATACTAAGAGAATCGTTATCTTACTCAAATGAATAATCTAACTAGGTATCTCAAAACATAAATTATCATTTTTTGGTATTTCAAAGTAATTTTTGATTAAATTGTGATCGTCTTGTTTTCAATGGAGATGCATAAAGATAAAATTAATTAGGGTTGGTAAGAAGAGAATGTCATGACTTGTTACCAACCCTAGTTTTATCTCAATACATCTCAATAATAAAGCAAGATTATCACATCCTAATTCAAATATACTTTTGAGAATACTGAAATAGATATTTATGCTTTGTTTAGTAACAATGAAAATTTGGTACAAGATAACGATTTCGATTTTTCATTTGAGTGAAGTAACGATTCTACTAGTGAAGTGGGCAGTTGTAATGGAATTTTGTGCCTTGACGCCACCGACATGTTGAATTACTTGAACCAATTCTATTTTTGAAAACCATCTATTAGAAAGTTTGTGAAATTTTTAGATCCAATTTATACATATGAAAAAATGTCGTACCTGTGCTTATACGTTGGAGCTCACTGTTATGCATGTGTGAAAAATAGAGAGAAAGAAGTTGTGCTTGAAAATCTCTAGCCCTCAAATTTGCATTAGAGAAAGCAATGGAGGGGTGAAATATTAAGGACCAAAAGAAAGATATTTATAGTTGGCGTGGAATGTTCTTACAAAATAATAGTTGAAATTTTATAAATAACATTCCATATGTAAATATTTACATTAGATTTGGTCAAAAGTTAAAACTAGACCAAATCTATCAATCTTAAGAACGTACCAAAAAAATGTAATATTCTTAGCAAGTAAATCAACATCTTAAAATATGAATTATAATGTAGGGTTTACGAGAGATGAACCACTTCGCGATAAGAATCAACTTAAAATATGAATTATATAGTAGGGTTTATGAGAGATGAACCACTTTTCAATAAGAATCAATATAGGTAGGTGGTTAATCTTTACCCAGACAATGAACCATGACAGATTTTTGAAGGCACTAATAGCTACACATGTATACGTGAAAGACACAAGGAAAGGAAAAAGAGGTGTTTGGCAACAAAGGTAGACTTATGGAATAAGTGAAAAGTTTGAAGTACAACTATAACAACAAGAATGCTAATAACGAGTGACTAATGACAGAATATTTGGGTGCAAAAGAAATTAAGAACATACAATCAAGTACATACAAATTTTTTGACTGATTCTTGTCTTAGTAACGTCTAATAAATCAAATCCTACTTTCTTACAGTGTTGATGAAAAATAAAATAAAAATATAAAATACATATAGGTTTATTTTACACGACTATCTAGGTTCATCGTCAATGGCTAGTCTGAATGAAAGTTTAGGTTCATCAGGACTTGTAACCGATCATGTTTTATTATCATAAACTTGTTGATTAACAAGAAATTAGTGTTACCATATAGCTCAATTATTTATCTTAGAAAATCAATGAATAGCAAAGAGTGAGAAAGTACCAATTCTACTTTATTGATCGAATAAAGATAAAATTATAAGCACCAATTCTACGAGATGAACCACTTCCCAATAATAAATTAATAACCAATAATAAAGGTAGACTTATACATGAAAGTTTGAAGTATACCTACGAAAAAAGTGATAACAAGAATGCTAATGGCGAGTGTCTAATGACGGAATACTATTTGTATGACGGTTATTTGGATGCTAGAGAAATTAGGAACAAGGGTTATGTAATTTGAAAGATAAAAGAAGAAGAGAAAACCAAATGATGATAACGAAAATGGAGTTAGCAATGAGAATATGAAAGACGTTGAAGAACTTATTGATTCATTTTTGCAATTAGAAGACGACATTAATGTAGAGGAAGACGATGTTGGGGATGAAGTACTTGCTATTTGTACAAGAAAGACGATGGTGATCCTAATGTAGAATGCTTAGAAGGACATCCATAAGCTAATATTGATTTAGAAAATAAACACTGTATATAGAATTAATCAATTAATATATCCTTAATTTTTCTTTGCCTTTCTTGTAATATGAGGGCATTATACCATGCTCGAGGAAATTGATTCAAGCCATAACTTTCCAAATAGGAGTTATAAGTGTGATAGTCATTGCAAAAGTTATTGTAGTGACTTTGAATTTTTCACGCAATATGCCTCAGTTTTTTTTCGAAGTTAGATTAATTCAATCTACATAAGCTAATAGCTAATTTTGCACAATTCTCAAAACAAATCAGATTCTCACATGAATATCACATCGATTAGTAGTAAGACAAGCCTATATATATATATATATTTTTAATACTGATTAAAAATAATAAATAACAAGTCACGTACTCAATAAAAATCATTAGGATTAAAAATGTAGTACTAATTGTTTTGTTGAATAATTATGAATAAAAAAAAGAAGCTTCTAAAAATTTCCTGAACATTAGACGACAATTCGTTTAACAAACAACTCGAAATAACTAATTCAAAAAAGTAAAAAATACAAAAGTTAACAAAAATGGCATTTCCCAAAAAATAGTGTGTTTAGGACTTCAGCTTTCGAATTAATTAGTTATTATAGTAATTAACTTGTTCATCTTCAATTACAAAGTAATTATTAAGGTAACAAATTTTTGAAAACTGTTACACACGTTACTTCATAACGCTTAAAAAAAATAAAATTCACAATAGAAAAGAGTTGTGCGAATTGCAGGAAAGGATACGTGGAAGCCAAAAAGAAAGGGAAAAGAGGTGTTTGATAACAAAGGTAGACTTATGCTTGGGTACGTGAAAAGTTTGAAGTACACGTACGGCAAAAGTGATAACAAGAATGCTAATGGCGAGGGGCTTATGACGAAATACTCTTTGTATAATAGTTATTTGGAGTACACCTACGGCAAAAGTGATAACAAGAATGCTAATGACGAGTGAGTAATGACAGAATACTCTTTGTATGAGGATTATTTGGATGCAAAAGAAATTAAGAACAAGGGTTATGTAATATGTAAGATAAAGAAGAAAGAGAAAATCTATTATCAATGAGAATATGATGATGACATTATTGTATATTTCATAAAATATAAATAGACATATATAAATTATTATACATTATCTAACGCTACAAATGTTTAAATAAGGTCTTTTGGATTATAGTTTAAAACTTTTTCCAATTGATCTAATTATTACACTTATTAAAAATATTCTAGAAGTATTTAAAAATAAAATTAACATTTCACCTAAGTATACCAAATAGAATATCATTTTCTAGTTGTATTATATTTCGATTTTTATTATATAGAAGAGCCATGATGAGGACAATCAATGATAAATTTGTAATTTTAAACATTATTATGGGCAAAGTTCTAAATTTATAATTGTACAATTAATTGTCAAAATAGTTTTCTAGAAGAATCCAATTTTCTTTTTCAAGAGTCACAAAAAATTTATTTCATGTGTGGCCCACAAACTCATTTTATTTTATTTTTAAAAATTCATTTGTATTTGTTTGATTATAATAATAATGTGAAAAATATTTTAACTTTTATACTCTTGACAATTAATCATTCATGTATGTTTATTACTACTACAACATATTCAGTACAATCATACAATCTTCCAAGTATGTAATTTTCATTTTTAATTATATATAATGTTTTTTAAACATAAGTATTCATAGAGTTTTATTTAACTTATTTTATCTCCAAAATAATATTTATTTTATCTTTAAAAATTGTGACTTAAATAAGAAAATAAAAATAACACAATTTTAAAGAGATTAAAAAAAGAATATCAAATTGATAATGTAAGAATTGATAAATAATAACCGCATAATTGTAGTTTAAGAAAATATATAATCAATTAACGGGATACATTTTGAAATAGTATAAATATATGGGATCAAAAATTAATTTGTCATAGAATTATGGGTAAAGGGTCTAAAATACCCTCAAAGTATTGCAAATGGTACAAAACTACCCTCCATCCACCTATTGGCTCAAAAATGCCCTTTTCATCAACCTATTTGACTCCAAAATACCCTTGTCATCCACCTTTGAGTTCAAAATTGACCACTTATTTAACTGTTTCAAATTTAAACTATTTCAATATTTTTTTAGATACTTGGCGCTCAACTATTGGATATAATTTAATTTATTAATATTATTTATAAACCAACTCACTATCCACCCATTACTAATTAAACCCCACTCAATTAATAAACCAACTCTAATATCAAATCGCCTTAAACACTATTGAAACACGACGAAATTATAGATTCCTCAAAATGACATTCAAAACTATTCGAGTCCGAATTGAAATACCAATTAAATTTAGGTTGAGCCGCTTATTTAGGAGGACACTTTCAATAGGATTCTCTTTCAAGCTTGAATTCGAATTTTATGATTAAAGGTAAAGAAGTAGTATATCCCGAATTAATTCATGCACTTCTTTTTAATATAATTTTATAAATATTTATTATTTATTTTAAATATTAAAACTTTAATATATTTTTTTTAAAAAAGTTATCTATTAAGTAACATTAAATAATTGAGACTAATGAATAATTAAGATGAACATAGTCAGACTTTTAAGTTTATCGGTAATTTTTAATTAGATACTTGAATTATAATATGTTTTGATTGAGGACTTGAATATATGATAATCTACTTCTGTAGAGATTTTCACCTCAAATTTTTAGAAACACTTATTGGCAATAGCTTTTATGTTGTTGCATTAGTAATAGGGCGGGTTTATTAATAGGGTGTGGCTTACTTAGTAATGGGTGGGTAGTAGATTGATTTATAAATTATATTATTAAGTTAAATTATAACAAATAGTTGAGCGCCATGTATTAAAAAAATATTTAAATAGTTTATATTTAAAATCGTTAAATATGTTATCAATTTTGAGCCAAAACGTGGATGAGAAGGGTATTTGGAGCCAACAGGTGGATGAGAAGGGTATTTTGGAGTCAATAGGCAAGGGTAGTTTTGTACCATTTCTGATACTTCAAGGCTATTTTAGGCCCATTTCTGTAGATTTATATATCATATACTTAGGAAACTTCCACAATAGATAAACTACGGATTGACCTTCATATAATAGTGAGTTGCACTTTTTAGTCTTAATTTCTACTTCTTACAATCCTGAATCAATGATAAATTAGTGTCATTCGTCGAGAGTAAGAAGCATATTAAATATTAGATTGTGAATGCTTTACAATTTATAAATAAATATTTTCTCAATTAATATCAATACTTGAATTTCAGAATTAAGTTACTTTATTACCTTATTTATATTAAAATTTTGGTTATCATCGACTAGATCTCGATTAAAAAAACTATAAAACATAATTGTGAAAAAGGTTTAGCATTTTCATTTTAAATTTTGTTAAACAACAAAATAGTTAAAAAAAAAAGGAGAAAAAAACATAACTAAAGTTTGTACTCACTCCATTTCGATTTATGTACTGTTTATTTGACTTAGAATGAATTTTTTTTTTTAAAAAAATATTTTTAAAACTCGTGGTCTAAAACAAACCATAGATGTTCATATGACTATAAATCTTCTTACTAAGAATAACATGTATATTTTAAAGTCAAAATGTAATTAAATATATTAAACATCATTCTTTTGAAATTGACTACAGAGAAAAATATATTACATAAAGTAAAGTTAAAATGACATAAATTTTTATAGTTTTAAGAGTTAATTACATTATATCTTTACTCTTTTTCAAATTACAAAAAAATTCTTAGAATTAAAAAAAATAGATTGATCAGCAGACATGCGGATACATCGATAATGATACATTGCTATTCAGGATACTTGCAGATACATAGCTCACGGATGATTCCGAGAGGAGAGCTATATTTGAGAGGAAATATGGATGTACCCGGGAGGAGAGAGATGTATCCAAGAAACGATCGATATCTATTCAAGAGGGGATGAAGATATATTCAAGAGAGGATATGTATGTATTCGAGAGGAGATAGTGATGTATGCGACAGAGGAGAGAGATGTATCTGATGGAGAATTTTTGTAACTTTTTTAAATGCTAGAAAAATTTAGAAATTATAATAAATTAATATATGAATTTAGGTAAAAAAATAAAATTGTAAAGATAATTAATTATATTGGGCCCGTGAACAACCTTCAATTATCTAGTATATATATATTTCGTACTATATTTAATAATAACATAGGTCTAAATCATCTTAAATTGCAGGTTCCTTGATGAAAATGATAAGTTATTATTCTTTCGTTTTGTGAAATAGTATTCGAAAAAATGCAGTGTACTGTGTTTTGTCAAAATGTATTGCATTGTGAATTCAATTTTGGAACAGATTGGACTTTATGTCCGATGTATAACAACCTTTAGGCAAATGATATTAAATTGTATTGAAGATAATGCTTGACTATTTACTTATTTTATTGTTTAAAATCTGGTTAGATGGGAGATGAGATAAGTCCAGTGATATATTGTTTTTTTTCGATTGTCATGTTACACTTCTTTATAGTCAATTTAATTAACTTTCATGCTAAATTAGATTATATTACTTTAATATTTTAAAATAAAAATTTAAGTACTAAAAAATTATTCGAAAAGTAATATAAGTTGATTTATCTTTTTGTACTTTAACATTTTTATTCTTTAGGCATCTTATTAGCTCTTTGAATCTAGCACGTTGATAGTTGCTTTTTCATTTGAAAATTTTAGAACTTATATAATACTAAGTGATAACATGATATATAGAGTCTGACACACGTTCGATATTAAAGATCAAAAGAAAAAGTGTTATAAGCTTCGAATGAAAGCCTCGATAAACGACGGCAATAACTAACATCCGTGTCTAGGGCCTACTGAAGCGTTGCAGATCCTAGCAGAGTATCATGAATAAGGGCCGAAGTAATGCTCATCAATATCGAAATAACGCCAAAAAAAGAAATAAATAGGTGGTTTAGTATAGTTTTAATTTCTTGAATCAAATGTAAAATTCAAATTTTTTGTTGCTCCCTTACAAATTAGGTGTCATGAATACCTTTACTACTCTAATTTGCTAATTACACTGTAAATGACCTCTTAATTTGCATTTTTCTGATTGGCACATTTGATATTGGTCTGGAATTTTAATTAGAGTATAAAATATGGGAGACATTATTAGAAAAAAAAAATACTACAATATTGATATCGAACAAAAATTAAAATATAAATTAACACATTTTTCGTAGCTCATATGCTTAACAGTTGGCTCACACAATATAGTGAAAAATTATCTTGTGAGAGCCTAACTGTAACTACAGAGAGAGTCAGTAAGCATACAAGTCATCATTGATACCTAGATTCAAATTTATAATATTAAATTGAGATATTATTATTATTATTATTATTATTATTATTATTATTAAATGACAAAAAATTGTACGCCATGACATTAAGTATTTCTTTGTGATTGAATCTTGATGTAATCTTAGTTCAGTGAGTTATAAGCTAAATTAAGAGTATTGTCTTCAATTTGGGATAACTAGAAGAATTGGAAGCACATACCTTGAAAAGTCTGCGTTGAAGCTTAGGGATTAGATCCTAGTTTCTAGGATTGTAAAAGTTGTAATCTGAATTTATAACTTGAAGTTTAGGTATTAGAGTTAATTCTTTAGGCTACAGAGTTTGAAATCTTAAAAGTTAAAATGTTGAGGCGCATTAATTCAGTGAAGTTGGAGTTAAAACTTATAAACCTACAGGTCATAATTTTTTTTATCTTTTTTGAGCTGGATGTTTTTCACGTAAAAAATTATGTTATTATTACTATTTTATTTGAATACGTTAGACAACATATTTCACACTTAGACAAAAAGTTAAGTTAGTAAATTACTATGTCGTGCCGATTAAAAGCTTGACTACACCTCCTTCCAATAAGTAGTCAACTTTTAGTCAATATAATAAAATTAAGCCAGTGAAGAGAAAAAAAGAACAAATAATAGTATTTTTATACAAAAAGAAAAGTTATAATTCAATATTTCGATCAATTTCTTTATAGTCGTGAGTTGATTTAGTGAAAAATGGATAAAAATATATATTTTTGATAGTGATTAAAAGTAAAGAAATAACAAAAGTTGGGTATATTATAAAATAATTAGGATTGAGAATATAGTGATTGTTTTGTGTTGGTATATATGGATTTTATTATTTCTTTATTATTAAAATAAAATACATTTTGTTGAATAATTAACATCAACAAACTATCTCGATTAAGGAATAAAAAAGAAGCTTCCAAAACTTACCAAAGATTTTTTTTTTTTTTTGGAAGGTGATATAAATTAGAAGTGATAATTTATTTAATTAGGATTAACATAAAAAAATATTTCTATCAGGAGAAAAGAAAGGGAGGCGGTTCTTAATTTGATGCCATGTGGCAATTTTTTTTTTCTCTAAAGGTCAATATTGATTAAATTAAAATAACTCTTAAATCATAGTTGAAATTAATTGGTTTCCAATTTTATTCTTTTTCCTCATTAGCATCATATTTCCTTAATTCTGTAGGATCAGTTCTCTCTTTTTCTATAATTATACTCAAATCACATTCCCCTTTTCTCTATCAGTTCTCTCTTTTTCTATAAATAATTATCATATCATATTCCCCTTAATCTCTATCAGTTCTCTCTTTTTCTATAAATAATTATCATATCATTTTCCCCTTAATCTCTATCAGTTCCCTCTTTTTGTTTAAACAATTATCATACTAGGAGTGAATATATTATTGTTTCTTCAATTCATCAATCACTAAAATAATGGCTCGAAGTAAGGGAAGTCGGTTGGGATATATTTTTTCACCTAAGAATATAGAAGTCATGAAGTATTTAGTAGGGTTTACGAGAGATGAGCCATTACCCAACCAAAATCAATATATGGAGGTCATTAATCTTTACGCGGACAACGAACCGTGGCAAATTTTTGAAGGGGCTAAGAGCTACACACATTACTTCATAACGCCCCAAAAGAAACAAAATTCGCAAAGAATTTCGCGTACTGTGGGGAAGGGTACGTGGAAACCACAAGGAAAGGGAAAAGAAGTTTTTGACAATAAAGGTAGACTCATGGGGTACGTGAAAAGTTTGAAGTACACCTATGGCAAAAGTGATAACAAGAATGCTAATGGCGAGTGGCTTATGACGGAATACTATTTGAATGATGGTTATTTGGATGCTACAGAAATTAAGCACAAGGGTTATGTAATTTGTAAGATAAAGAAGAAGAGAAACCCCAATGATAAGGAAAATGGAGTTAGCGATGAGAATATGAATGACGTTGAAGAACTTATTGATTCATCTTTGCAATTAGAAGACGACATTAATGTAAAGGAAGACGATGTTGGGGATGAAGTACTTGCTATTTTGGACAAGGAAGATGATGGTGATCCTAAATGCTAATGTAGAATGCTTAGAAGGACATCCATAAGCTAATATTGATCTAGAAAATACAGACATTGTAATATAGAATTTATCAATTAATACACTCTCCTTGTAATATAATATATATCGTACCTTTATTTTCTTTTTGTTTTGTCTACGCAATCAACTTCATACAAATATTTTGACTGTTTCTTGTCTTCCAACATCTATTAAATCAAATTTTACTTTCTTAAACTGTTAACTAAAAAGTAAAATATTAAGTGTATGTAGTTTTATATTACACGACTAAGTTCATCACTAAATACTCATGAAAGTGTAACTTCATCACCCTGGTTGATTAACAAGAAGTTAGTGTTACCATAAAGCTCAACTTATCTGAAGAAACATCAATGAACACAAAGGCAAACCGTCAATAACAAATAAACAGAGGCACACAAGTCAGAAGTAAGCAAATGGTAACACTAACTTGCAATCTAGCATTACCAAGTTCAAAAATAAAGGAGCAGCTCATTATAACCATCTTTACTTAGCGCGCCAGTGTGAGAAAGTACATTATTGCTCCAGCTCTCCAAAAATCATCACACGTCTTCATTTTGGGCTGATCGAATAAAGATTAAAATCGTAAGCACCAATTCTACCAGGTGTGTCTAGAAAGACATCCTGAAACTACTTGAGTCACCAAACAAATAGAACATGATTCTAATTGTCCATATTATTAAATCCAATGACAACTTTAGCAAGAGACATACATGAAAATGCGCCAGAGATGCACAAAGAATATGAAATAAACATCTCATTGCAAGATTCATCAGCAAAATCTACAGATATTCTGTCATTATACAACCCCTAACAACCATCATACATTATTTCTGATCCAGCAAAAGTAGTCAACAAAATTTTATGTAAGTAACAATTTCTAAATTGAAAGCGCTTCCAAACATAAATGAATCCAATTCAGTCCTCTAAGCTTCTCCTTCTTCATCTAGTCTTGTCAACGCCTACAACAGGAAGAATGAAGCATCCAACACTTAATCAAAGTGACATAGGAACCGGAAAGTATGTGATGGGCAACACTAAAAATGAAGAGAATGCAAGAGACTATTGACAATTACTCTGCCTTTGACATAACTTAAACTATGGAATGAAATTGTTTCAGGGGTATTTCAAAGGAGGCTCCATATATCATGCTCAGTAGCAAAATATTTATTCAAAACTATAAATTAGAAGGTCCATGTTAAACTTCGGATATGTCCAAGACACACTACAGAGAAATACTTGATTGACTTACCAAAGTAGTAAATGAGGGAAGGACATCAAATGAGGGTCCTATAGGTCTTGCTAGATACCTATATCAAAAACGAAAACTCGTTGGTCAGAGAAATATAAAAGATGGATACACAGAAACCACAAAATCTTGCCAAATGGTTACGGTTTATAGGAAAAGAAAGGAAAAGGGAGCTAGACATCAAGAGGAGAAAGTATATGCAATGATGTATTACGCGATAGGTCACTCAACTTATATTGACTTATTCATTCAGGTGGAAAAGAATGATTTCAAGTCTAATTGAAATTGAATCATCGGCAAGATTAAAGGTTGTTGTCAGCAGAGGTGCTAGTCACCTAGTTAATAGTTTCAAGCACCTTGAAATCATGGAAAATTCAGCCAGTACAGGACGTTTCAATGAAGAAGAGAGCTACAACTCCTCCTGGACTAAAAACACTTATATGAACATCTTCAGCTAATTACTAGATTGATACCCACAGGCGAGTTACAGCTTATATATTCTAATACACCTGCTTCCAAATTAACACCACCAACTCCCCCAGCAAAAAAATAACAGTCTGACTACAATTTATCACTGAATATTGATTCTACAAATCGAGCAGAATAAAACAAAAGATTCATAAAACTGATTTTGGAATTAAAGCATAGTTAATACTTAATTGATTGAGTACTCCAATCTGGATCAGTTGATGACTAATTTTGCACAATTCTCAAACATTTGCATGAACTACCTATAGCTGATTCGCTAAACAATTAAAGTATCAGTTCTAATAAATTAACTAAATACCAACAGAAATCAAACTAATCAATAACATAGCTCAATGAGAGAATAACAGAGCGAAAAATTACCTTCTGAGAGCCAACTGTAACTACGGAGAGAGTCCGTAAGCATAGAAGTCATCAAAGCCGAAGCAGTGATGGTGTGGTATGGTTGCAGCGACTCCAAACAAGCGCTCATCTCAGAAGGACACCTTTTAGAATTGCATGAATTGTTCAGATACATATTATGAGATTGAATATTCTAGAAACTACTAGTTAAAAAAAAAGTACCTGAAGATGCGATGAGAAAGAGGACTTTTAGAAGGCGTGCGCAAGGGAGATCGAGCGGCTTTAGCCTCCGATGCAATCCTTGATGCGGCATTGCGCAGGGACGGTGACCGGAAAATGGATCTAGCGGCGGCGATGGCCATGGGAAAAGAAGAAGCGTTCAGGATGTATGCTAGTGGAGAAAAGATTTTCTGTTGAAATGAAATTAGAGGGTTTTGGGCTAAACCCTAGCGGAATGCTTGGCTTGGCTGCCCCTTCGTGTCGGCTTACTTTGGAGGAATGCAAAAATAGCCAAATTGAAGGATCCTATTTAAGGTATAGCCAAATAGGATTTTCAAATTTACTCATAAAAAAGTAAAAAAACACTCTCAATTTATTCTCCAACTTTTAAATATCATTTCACTTTAAAATAAGAATTATTTTTCAAATTTCATAATAAAACATAGTTAAACACACACTTATTTAACCGTGTTATCAATTTAGACTCACGAGTTTGAAGTTCTTACAAATCTAATGAAATAATGCTCGCTAAATCCCTCGATTCTAACAATTTGAAAGTAAGCAAATTTTAGGTATTTTAGTTTAGCTTGACCATCTCAAATTTTAATTTATGTATATCTAAAGTTTGAACTATCAGATCTAAACTTCGAGTTTATCGTCCAAGTATATGATTTACAAACCATAGAAACTACCTGAATGACTTTTTAGATTGTGCTAAAATTGTGGTGTGCTAAAATGAACAAACTTATCAGATTTTCAGCAAACGTTTCAAAAGAAAATACTCACAATTTAGCTCAGCAATCTAGTTGGCAAATGCATTCATGTAAAGCTTAACCATAGTCTTTAAACATGTTTTCTTCATAAAAAAAATAAAATTGATCCTATTTGAAAGGAGTAAGCAGCAACATAATTTTAACAAATGCATATGTTAAAATGCATACGGTACCCCCCATCATAAGATATGCAAATGCAACTTCATGATTTAAAAATTCAAACCAGACGTAATTACTTCTAAGAGAAACTACATGGGAAATCTATACAGTTAACACGTAAGATGATGACAGAAGAAGAGTAGGCAGCAACATAATTTTAACACAAGTAACCACCACTATATCTCGATAACGACATGAAATGATGAAACTTTCAATTCTTCGCTCTGATAAAAAAAAAAGTATACTATCTTACAAGCCTGCTAACAACTGTGAGAATAGGTAATAAGTTTCTAAGCAGATAAAATTGGGATGGTTAACATCATCAGCATATCAAGACAGCCACACTTTTCATTCGACTTCTCGGACAATTCTTTTTGTTCGCAGTTGTTTATTCTTAATGCTTCCAGGGGCACTGTGAGCTTTCCTCCTCTCCTCTTTCCGCCTCGCAGATTCTGTCATCTCACGTATTTGTCTACTTGCCTTGTAGATTGGTTTTGGCAAGTGTCTGTGTCTGTAAAATCACAATAAAGGAGAGTGAAGATTAACCTCTTTTGTGCTCAAAGGGAATATTTGAGATATTCAACAGGAATACAAGTAACAAATATATGCACAACAATTGACAATGGTAATCATCATCTTCTGAACTTCTCACTTTAGCTTTAAGTCTTTAACCATGCAGAGCTTGTGTTCAGGCTTGAGTTAGCATAATATAGGTATCAGTGTAACAAGCTTTTTGCAATGGATGGACATGGCATGATCTTACAGGCCAGTTAACAAGATGACCAATTACGATTTGGTACCAATGGCCTAAGGCCCTAAGACAAGAATCTGAGACATAGATGTACTGTTACCTGTCAATGCGCCTGACTTCTTTAAGATGCTTATAACGATTCTTGACAGCCTCCATATATTCATGTCTTTTCCGCTCTCTTGGCAAAACCTGCAAAAACATAATTTTCAGATTTAATATTCAGCTGGATGTGAAGAAAAACAGAAACAGAATTACAGAACAATCAAGTAAGCTAACATTATATAGCTTTCTTTTCTTCCACAACAACAGTACAACATTCGCCCTCCAGAAAAAGTTAGGAAGGGATTATTTTGTTCATTATTGAAGGCAATAGTATTGTGATGCACATAAAGAAGCTTCAAAGTGAAGAAGGTGGAGACAATTGTTAGTTGTTCTAAATTTTGTCGCAAGCCAAACTTTCAGAAATCTTTTTGGGATGATCAGAAAAAAATACATAAAGAACTCGATATAAAGGCAACACAACATATCAAAAAGTCATTCTTGCAAGAAAAGTTCTAAGAAAATCATTTTTTTTTTCTTTCGCACAACAGATCCTGCACAATCAATGTTTGGGTGTTCTAAGAATTTCCTTTTCATCTATGCACTAACAACTCCACTCCCTCTCTTTCCCTTCTTTTCTTTTTTTAATACTCATCACACTCTTTAACTTGCGTAACAATTTTAATGAAAACTACAAAGTTTTTTCAAGTTTGGAATCTAGTGTCTAAGAGTTCTACTGAAGAAATGTAAATCTTTCCTTTGTTTCCAATGCTAAAACCTGAAATCTCACCATGCTAAGCATCCTAAGACACTAAAATGGATGGGGTATAAAAAACTTACAACCTCTTGACCATCATCTTTTTATAATCTTAACGACGTGTTGAAACCAAATCAGAAAGATTCAAACCTATAATGCATCTAAAAACAGAAAGGAAACATGTATACAAGTTCCCAGTAAACAGATATAAACCAAAAGAATCAAGTAGTGTAGGTACATACAACTCCCATTTGCTCAGATGCTTTTGCTTTCCATAGACGTAGGTTGGTGTCATCACTTCCTGAGATAATATAACTTGCATCGCAACTGAACTTGACACAGAATACCCTGAGTTGATGACAGATGTCAGGAAAACACATTCACTTGATAGTGCAAGTAATATAAGCAGCCAAGACGGTAAATTATTGTTGGGCATAACTAAAATAAACAGAAAAAAATGCTTCTTCATCAAGATATGGAGTGAAACCTCTGCATCCTCTTAGCGTGATAAATTTCCCTGCTGTGACCACCATTATATTTGAAAATTCTCACCTACAAAGGATGGTAATTCAGTCAAAGGGCTGAGACACTAGGTGAACAAATAAACTTGACAGGAACTTACAGATCTATCATAAGATCCAGTAACAAATTCTCGACCGGTAGGTGAATAATCTATATCCATCCTGCAAATGAACCCCTAATATTAGCAACAAACTCTGCTTGTCGAATACAACACATGAACTGCAGTAAATGAAAGAGTTGATGCCTTACACTGAAGAGGTATGATCTATATGCACACATTTGGCTTCATTTAACTTTCTAACATCATAACTGTAGCATCTGCCATCATCATTAGCCTATACCAACAAGACATGTGAGGAGTAATGGCAAAGAAAGCACCTAACATATAGATTCATGCTGGAAAGTGAAAACAACCACTAACGATTAAAAATATCAACACCATGTGACACTCTAGCATAGCAACATTTTACACAAGTGGCAGTGAATCCATGATGAGCTACACTACTCTACTTGAGCTTCACAAGCTTCTAGCAATAATGTTAGGGTGGTGTTAGAAGCGTAACTAGGCAATTCTCACTAAGAAAAGACCTTCCAAGGAACCAGTCACCTTTTGGATACCAACAAGACATGTGAGGAGTAATGGAAAAGAAAGCACCTAACATATAGATTCATACTGGAAAGTGAAAACAACCACTAACGATTAAAAATATCAACACCATGTGACACTCTAGCATAGCAACATTTTACACAAGGGCAGTGAATCCATGATAGAGCTACACTACTCTACTTGAGCTTCACAAGCTTCTAGCAATAATGTTAGGGTGGTGTTAGAAGCGTAACTAGGTAATTCTCACTAAGAAAAGACCTTCCAAGGAACCAGTCACCTTTTGGTCCTATCAAAGTTTGCAAGTTTCCATCCATATTTAAGATGATTAAATTCTACATTCAAATTATAACAATCAAAACTGTTTTAGCAATCGGAAAAGGACTGGAAGCAGGCTACTATTATCCACCTTACTCCATGTTAAAAGTTTAAACCATCATCAAAATTTGGATATATACATTTCAATTTAAGATTTATGCTTCAAGTTCTCACCGAATTCACTAGAGAAGTAGAAGGACTACCTAATTTCTTTTAGTTACCTTAACCAAAATTTCTAAATATTATAAAGGTATAGGTCACAGACTTTGGACAAAGAAATCAGGAATAAAATTTTCACAAAAGGAGCCTAATCCCCCCCACCCACCCATGAATCAGATCTCATAGTACCTTACCCAAAAACAGAACAAAAAATCAAAATCACATTTAAGTGGATGTGACCTGCCACCTATAATCTACATTCAGGTTACAGGTAACATCATAATATCATAACAAAACCATTTCTTGGTAGCAGGAATCAGGAAGGGTGACAAAGGAACTGAAAGCAAAAATATCATGACTAGAATTATGAGAGAACAACACAAGATACAGGAAAGAAGATCAAAGTTTTTATGTTGCACTCACGGCAGTAAAATTCATTGGCTCCATCGGATTCCATGCTATAGAATTAGTTTTTGTCTGCAAAAAGAGATATTAACTCAGAAATGACTTTTTTGAAAGAATACAAAGCAGATAAATATCAAAAGTTGTTATCAAAGATACTAAGGCTTCCTCTTCACATCCCTAATATATGAGATTTTTTATCTTTTCTCTATAAAAGATGTTGTCAGTACAATTGTCCTAAAATGAGAAAAACAAGAAAAATGGCAAAGTCACCAGCACTTGCAGTGATAAGGGATGAGGTAAGTGCAAACTTGTCAGTTTGCTTATTGATTTGTAACATGGGCTTCTTTGTAACATCAGCTGAATTACTCAAGAGAGGTCCCAGCGTTTCTTTTACATGACCACTCAACCTAAGAACTAGTCAATCACTCAAAAGATATTCAAAGCCTAAATGAAATGGAAAGCCACAAAACTCATACATTATGAAAATAAGTAGCTTATGGGCCAGCATTTAACCAAAACAAGACCATGCAACCATTTCCAGTAATTTTGACAGAGACAATCGTGCTGCTTACCGACATAATAACCTTTCTAGCTGGTGTAGAAAGCCGTAAATCATAGATGCTTATGCTTCGATCACTGCAAGAAAGATCAAATACCACATATCAGTAGCTGCAGGGCAAAAATCGGATTACACTAGGAAACTTGCAAGCATCAATTCTAATGTAGTAACTGAGCCACTACTAAATTACAATAACATGCATGCCATCTGCTATTCTAAAAGACCATTTACGAGTACTATCAAAAGAGCAAACAGCACAAACTAATCAAGTGTTTGAAGCAAAACTATCGAAGACAAAATTATTCTTCAAAACAACTTTACGGGTGCAATATTTTATTGATTTTCCCATAAAAATTGGGAAGATTTCGTGTATTTTCACTAATTAAGATTTTTAAGTTTGATTTGACACTCAAAGAAGCCGCAACTGCTGCGTAAATGTTTGTCCAAGACATTAGCAACCCAGATACACATAATAGTGAATTTTCAAAAGGCTAAGAGATATTTAATTTGACAAAGGTTATATACAAATGAGGGTATATTTAAACATGTATACTACGTGATTGGAAAATGCAGATACCAAATCAAGTATCACAAGAAAAAGAAAAGATCACAGAAACCAGCTAAGTTTTAATCGTCTTAAAGAAAAGGAGCATCACATATGAAAATATGAACTAACAACGACGGATTGATTTTTTTGGTAAGGAGCAACGATGAATTGATTACCTCGAGTAAAAAGTAATTTGCACTAACTTAAAACAAAAGAGTCAGTTATGCATACAGGAAATTTATAAGAAGGCCTTCAATCCTTCTCCAAAAAAAAAAAAAAAGGTAAAAGAAGGCTCTAGAGTATTAAGGAATGAAAACCTTGCTGATGTAGCCAAAAGATTAGGTTCCCCTGGATTAAACCGAACAGATGTAACTGTGTATTTTCCCCATTCAAAACTATTAACCGGCTGAGACCTGATTCACAAGATGATTAAAATGTGTTAAAAACTGCACATACTTACCTGGCAGCAAAAAAGATACAAGAAATGGGTGACCAAACCTGTTATGGTTCCAAATGTCAACTTGAGCACCAGCTGTGGCAAATAGATCACCATCCCATTGGTGGTCAACACCCCTGAGAAACAGACAACATCAATTGCAGTTTGAAGTTATGAAATTAGAGAAAAATAAATAAAGTTATCATGATATCCTCAAGTTGATCATCTTGCAAGTACAATGATGCCAAATAACATACCAGAATGCATTCTTCCAAACATGAACAGCCAATGGCTGAGAATAAAAGAATTCAGTTTGTTAGACAATCTGGCACACCAAGTTCATGCATGCAAAAAGAACAGAGCTTGAAATGCATTTACCTGGGATGAGTTATCAGATCCATCATCAGACTCCATTAGAGTAGCAACAGGAACTTTCCAGAGCCTAACACTATAGCAAAGTAGCCAAAAGCACAGTGGGTCAAACATAGTATAGGAATATTTTTCAATATTAATTGTGTATCCATGCATGCAATAGTTCCCTTGAAGCCTTACGTGCAATCAGTTCCACATGATACAAGAATACGCCCATCCGTGGACACTGTCAAACCACGTACTGCACCTTGGTGACCAGGAAACTGACGTACTGTCCGCCTATGGTTTTGCACAAAAGAAAAATTGGGCACACATTCATTATAAGGTACATGACTGAGATCAAAAAAAAAAAATCAAAAGAACACGCACGAGCTGTTGAACAAGTAATGGGAATTGAAAAACATAGCCTTTTAAAAATGACTAACATGCTTCTGTTTGCTGGTTACAGATGAAAAACTGCATATAAGTTCAAGTTGAGAATTCAAATAGGCCACTTACTTACCCCTCAGAGATAAAGAAAATGCAAACGGAGAAGAATCCCCACCCACCCACCACCCAAATCAGATTGATCTAATGCCAAAGAGAGAGTTTTCACATTTCAACCCGTTATACAACTAGAATGAAACATCTAAAAGAAGTCCAAAACGTGCCAAAATTGGAGATAAAGATGTCATATACAAGCAGTAACACTCAAATAAAAATCCCTAGTGCACTGTGAATTAGTAGAAGTACTCCAAAATAATTAACCTCAGGTCTCAAGATCAGAATTCAAGTATATCACATGCATACTTAATGGTAATGTAATAAAACATATTTTTTGAGTTCCAAATGCTTTTTAACTAAAAATAATGCTATTGATCTAAGAGATTCTTACACTAGAAAACTGCATATAAGGTTATACAAGATCACACTTATTATAATAAAATGCCAAGCCAAGTAATAACTAAAACAATAGCGTTGCATATCTACCTGCTTGCCAAATCCCACAGGCGAACATCTGCAAGAACACAAAAAAATTTCAGAAGTTCAGAGTAATTAACAAATATAATTTTAATATTCTCAGCCAGCAATACCTCGATGCATTACTTGTCAAGGTTAAAAATTCAATTATTATTTTTGAAACAGAGAAATATGTAATATCTTTTATACTTTAAATGTTTAATATTTTTTTAACTAAATGTACCATCAAAATGTAACAGGATTTGAAGCTAGGTAAAAAACTTATAAACAAAATAGACTTCGAAAAAAACGTACCACCGTCCATGGAACCAGAAAATATTCCTTTCAAGTGATTAGGATTCTTTGCCATGCAAGAGACAGCATCAATGTGCCCATCCATTGCTCCAACGAATGGCCTTGCAAATATCTTTATAAAGCAAAAACAAAAAACTTAAATTAACACACTCTAAACAAAATAAAACAATAGAAATCAAACAAGGAAACAGGAATAACCTTCTCTAGTTTTACTGCATTCAGAGCACGAACATATTCCACTGCCTTCTCTTGATGTCTAAGGCTGGGATCGAAGTTCCGAAAAACTCTCTAATCAAGCATAGATCATTATGCGAGTTAATATTTTCAAAACAACAAGGACATGCGTGAACATAGTGTGAAAGCACATTTGCCCAACACAAGTAAGAGTGGCCAAACCTGAAGGTCCTGACTGCGTTCACGAGTAAAATCATCCGTAGACCGAGATATAACTTTCAACCTCATATTGGTATCTTCAACTTCAGTGTAAGCAGAATCGATTAACTAGTACACTAACCATAAACACAATAATCAACCTCAATTTAAATAACCTCAATTCAAATAAACTACGCGCAGTTAGATTAATTGATATCTAATACGTAAAAAGTGGATAAATTATAAAACTAAAACTGAAACAGATTATTTTGATAATTCAAACGAATTTGGTAAATTCCTTGAACAAAAAATGAAGCAACGACACCGCAATCCCCAATAGAATGGTTAAATAAATAGTATATAGCGCCGGAGCTTACCAGTGATGATGGAGGAAGGTGTAAGAAACTAGCCGGCGGGAGAGTGGTGGTTCTTCAGCAGACTTACCCGAAGAAGAACTCCGGCAAGGGAAATTTTGAAGCTAGGTGTAACTTCGGCAAGCCGTTGAGGGTTTAGGGTTGAGATTTCTTTTCTATAAGTGAATTTTTTTTCCTTTTAAATATTACTCTATATAATTAATCCAGAAAAGAATTACAATTTCCTGTAATATATTATGTATTCCTAAACTAGGTATATTGTGACTTATTATTTGAGTTACTCTAAAAAAAAAATTATTTGTTAAAATATTATGTGGGTCAAAAATATTAGCTTAGGAATTTGACAAATAATTTGTGAATAATCCTTTTTAAAACTTTTTTTCTTTTTTCGGTAATTTTTAATCTTAATATTTTACTTAGCATGTTAATATTTTTATATAGGGAAACTTTCACATATAGCTATTTAAAAATAATTAATTACTCTCTATAGCTATAGTTTGATAATTACAATTTGTAGCTACATATTATATGGAGGAGAGAGGCGAGCGAGACTGGGAGAGAGGGGAGAGAGGCGAGAGAAAGGGGGAAAAGAGTGGAGAAAGGTGAATTGTATATGTATATTATACAGATATATTTATATATATGGCAAGAGAGATTGGGAGAGGGAGGAGAGAGGCGAGCGAGACTGGGAGAGAGAGGAGAGAGGCGAGCGAGATCGAGAGAGGCGAGAGAGAGAGTGCAGAGAGTGGGAGAGAGGTGAATTGTAAATGTATATAATTGTATATAACTGTATATTATACATAGACATTTGTATAAATGGCAAGCGAGATTGGGAGAGGGAGGAGAGAGGCGAGCGAGATTGAGAGAGGGAGGAGAGAGGCGAGAGAGAGAGGGTAGAGAGTGGGAGAGAGGTGAATTGTATATGTATATAGGTAAAAAAATTGTATATTATACATATGTATTTGTATATCTTGGTGAATTATACATATACAAACATGACTAATTATACAAACTCGAAGTCAGCCCACGTAATTAATATATAATGTTAGTCGCGAGTGGTAATTATAACAAACTATAGCTATGATGAGTAATTAAATAGTATAAGTTTGCTTAGCCGCGTAATTTTCCCTTTTATATATTCATAAATATTTCATTTAAGATGACGAAGTTCAGAAAAAAATTTGTATTTTCTTAAAATTCACGTCCAATCAAATTAGAAGGAAAGAGATACTTTTCTTTTTCAAAATTGAGATATTTGATCAAACTTTTAAGAGAAGCAAAAGTTATTTTTTTAAAAAATACACCTAAAAACACTTACTAAAAATTTGATCAAACACTAATTGTTACCCAAAATATGCAAACGATCTAGAATGATCATACAATTTCATACATTAATAGGAAACAAAATGCATGATGTGATCCCTCATTAGAACTAAAATGTTTTACTAACCTCTGCTTTATAACTGTGTATTATTAATCTCTACATTATCAATTCATGTATTACAATACTTGAATAACTAATCATTTAACCAAACGAGAACTTTACCACTATTCCGTTGTGGGTGAAACTCCCAAACCTCACCCTCAATTGTTGGAATGCAGTAGTATTGAGTAAAATAGGAAGCAGCTTGGGGAAGCCATTGTATGCAGATGAGTGTACGTCCCAAGTAAATAGAATTTCATTTGCCAGAATACTAGTTGAGGTGGATATCACAAGACCCTTGCCTAAAATGATTAAGATCCATGATCCTGAGGGGAATGTACTAGAGCAACAAATATGGTTTGAATGGAAGCCTGTTTTTTGCCAAAAATGTCTCCAAGTAGGACATTCTTGTGTGGAAAAGACAGATGCACAGTTACAGCAGAAAGGAGTGAATCAAGGTAAGAAAAAAGAATGGATTCCTATCACTGAAAGAGGAAAAGAACAGGACAATATAGAGTCGAATACAACACAAAATCAAGAAGTAATGGAGCATCAACAAGGGGAGAAAGTGCAAGAACAAGGGGGATGGAAAACTGTTAGGCATAAAAATAGCATAAGAAGGGACAGACAGGATGGGAGTGATGTTGCTACTGATACAGGGGAAAATAAATACAATGGAAAACAACAGAAGGGAGGAACAAGTGAGGGGAATGAGGTGCCAATAATACCCCCAGTATCTCTATGATAGTGACATGGAATGTGAGAGGCTTCAACCAAGAGGTTAAACACAAAGAGTTGAGGCTGTTTCTTAGAAGGAATAAGGTTAATCTTTTAGCAATTTATGAGCATAGGGTTAGAAATGATAAAGCAAGTTCTATTATAAGGAAAAATATGATAGGATGGAATTGGTGCACAAATGATAAAATAATGTGAGAGGGAGAATATGGTGATATGGAATCCTAATGAAGTTACTTTTACTAAAGAGGATGATACAGAACAATATATTCACGGGATGGTGATGATTAAGCATAGTAATATTAAGTTTCAATTCACAGCAGTATATGGTTTTCATACAGTAACTGCTAAATTACCTTTGTGGACAGCAATTAAACAACTGAACAATAACATTAATGAACCTTGGTTGTTGATGGGGGACTTTAACTCTATACTATCACAAGAGGACAGACTAGTTGGAAGTCAAGTGCAAGATATAGAGACAAGAGATTTTAGGGTCTGCATCATGGAGTGTAATTTGGCTGAGTTGCATATAGGAGGAAGAGAGTATACTTGGTCAAATGGACATGTGTATAGCAGAATAGATAAAGCCATAGGAAATGCTGCATGGATGAGTAATATGCCAACAAAAGTCATGGCCATGGAACCACTTTTTTCAGATCATTCTCCATTGGGGTTGATAGTAGAGGAGCAAAGGGACACACAAAAGAGACCATTTAGATTTTACAATTGTCTAGCAAATCATAAAAATTTTAGGGATGGGGTTCAGGCAGGTTGGCAAATAAAAGGAGGTGGCATGAAGGGAATCTGGCAGAATTTGAAATTGGTAAGGAAAAAGATGCAAACACTAAATAGAAAAGAGTTTATAGGTGTTACTGATAAGGTGCAAAATATTAGGAGGGATCTTATGCTCATTCAGAATAACATGAGGACAGTTATAATACAACAAGATATGAAGGAAGAGGAAAAATTATTGAGAGCAGAACTGATGAAATGGAGTCAAATAGAGGAGAGCATATACAAACAGAAGTCTAGAGTTCAATGGCTCAAGCTAGGGGATGCTAATACTGCTTATTTTTTTTTCTAGTATGCAAAACAGGAAGGCACAGAATCAAATCACCATGCTAAAAAAAGATGATGGCACAATCATTAGAGGAATACATGAAATAAAACAGAAAGCTGTGGAATTCTATTAAAAGCTACTAGGACAGAACACCAGGCACATGCTAGCTGCACAACCTGAAGTTTTTAAAGCTGGACCTAGACTAAACAAGATGCAACAACTTAAACTTATTCAACCTTTCACTGAAGCCGAAGTCAAGGCAGCACTGTGGAGTATAGGGGATTCTAAAGCTCCAGGAGAGGATGGATTCAATGCTTACTTTTTCAAAAGAGCTTGGACAGATATAGGAGGGGAGGTAACTATATCTATCCTAAATTTCTTCCAAACAAATGAGATGTATGGTCCTGTGAACAAAACTGTTGTCACTCTTATTCCTAAAACACATCACCCTATCTCAATTAAAGAATATAGACCTATTTCTTGTTGCACTATCATGTATAAAATCATTTCTAAAATGCTCACACAAAGACTTCAAAGTGTAATGGAGTATCTAGTGGATCCAAGCCAAGCTGCTTTCGTACCTGGTAGAATGCTTCATGATAATGTGTTAATGAGTCATGAATTGGTCAAAGGATATGGAAGGAAAGGAATTTCTCCAAGATGCATGTTTAAAATTGATATGCAGAAGGCATATGATTCCTTGGAATGGCACTTCCTGGAGGAGGTTTTAGTAGGTATGCAGATTCCACAAAGATTTATAAATTGGGTAATGAGTTATGTAAGGACAGTTTTTTATTCAATAACGATAAATGGTTGTCTTACTCCAGCATTCAAAGCAAAGAGAGGGGTGAGACAAGGCGATCCACTATCACCTTATCTATTTGTTCTTGCGATGGATTACCTCACCAGACTGCTGATACATTTGAAATCCAAACCAACTTTCAAGTATCATCCTAGATGCCACAAACAACACATTGTTCAATTAAGCTTTGCTGATGACCTCTTGTTGTTTAGCAGAGGAGATGTTGCCTCCACTACTTTATTGTATGAATGTTTTCAACAATTTTCAAGGGTGTCAGGTGTCACGACCCAACCCGATGGGCCGTGACTAGTGTCTGATTTGGACACTCACATACAAACCAGATAAGTATAACCAACTGAAACTAAGACAATAAGAGATTTAATCAAATCAAACCAACTCCAACGCCAAATATAAATAAAGTTAATCTGTCTTATAAAAAGTCATAACCATTCAACCGTAACAACATACGCGAGCCGACAAGGCTGCCACAACAAAATCTACAATGATGTACGAAATCCGACAACCCCGTACACGCGGGCATCCCAAACAAACCATGTCCAGACTATTATCCAAAACATACGTACAACCCACATAATGTCTTACAGACCTCTAAGAGTATAGTAGGAAACTCGATGGGACAGGGCCCCGCAGTACCCAGAGATAAGCAAAAGACTTCATGGAAAGTTATGTACCAAACGACTGGGCTCCGAAATAGTGGAGCTCTCCAAATCAGCAGAGTAGATATCCTAGGCGAGAGGATCACCGAACTGAGCGTCTACACCTGCGGACATGAAACGCAGCCCCCCCGAAGAAAGGGGGTCAGTACGGACAATGTACTGAGTATGTAAAGCATAAGGTAAAGATGACAGGATATCAACATGATAAGTCGAAACAAGATATCGTTACACAAGTACATTATAAATGAAAATCATGCAATCTTTAACATATAAGGTGCCCAACTTCCCTAGTAAGGGACTCGGCAAAATAATCATCATATATATACATCATACGTACCCGGCCCTCTAGTGAGGGACTCGGTGAAATAGTCATCACATCATCTCTGTCATCATCATCATTATAACCATCCTCATCACCAATCATATATATAATATACATACCCGGCCCTCTAGTGAGGGACCCGGTGACATATGCAAGAACTCCGCACGAACATTACCCGGCCCGGGACTCGGTGAAATGATAAATAACTCTATGCACGAGTAGAGCATTATGAGCAACCATATGCAATTAAAATCATTTCTTATAACTCAATAGGACAATCAACGTGAACCAACAAGGAGTATTACCAAAGATTAACGTTTTATCAAGATTATAAACCTTTAACATGATAGGAAAACGTAAAATCTCAATGACTCTAAGAAGCTCTACCATAGATATGAGAAATCACCATAGCCTTAGACATAGCCGATATATAGAAGAATAGTTTGTGAAAGCAAGAATATACGTCACCTAGACGCTTTAGAAGTAAGTATCAAACCTGTCCGTCATTTACTCATTTTTAAAAGTCATGCCAAACAAAGAAGAAAGGATAGCGTTACATACCGTATAGTCGAGCTACACGTCCAATATTTACTGCCCAAACTATTAATCTATAACAAGCAACAATCGTGCCGCAGTTAGATAGTCGTCCCGCTTTACTACTTATATAAGCTAGCTAATAATCTAACGAAAATTCGGCAGCACTTCCCCTATATTCCTTACTTTGTCCCAATCCGACAACAACCCAAATTATCCATAGCAATACCAATAACACATTAACATATACATAACGTCAAAACAGAATTTCCCACACTTTGTTTTAATCAAAACAGCCCAAACACTAACACAACACCACTAATAATCCGATTATGATTTCCGTTCATACTTAGCACAATCAATAACTAAAATGAATTTTTCTTAAGCTACTGGTCACACCCCCTTTCCTAACATTAATGGCTAATTAATAGAGATATTCTAAAGAATTAATAAATCAAGCAAAGAGATTACTAACCAAAATTCTTGAAGCTACTGGCCGAGAGTTGCATGGTGGGTTTTCTCCATTTCCATGGCTGCCTAAGCTAAGGTGAAGAAGATGAAAATTTTGCTATCATTTCACCACTTCATTCATAATATGAAGTGGAGACAACACCCACTACACATCCCACTAAGCCTAGCTCCCAAAATGATTCCTTTCACTTTGCCTTGAGTGGTGGGGCCCTCCACTTAATTAATTTAATCCCAACAACCACTAAATAAATTCCCTCTTAAAATTAATCCCAATCTGATTTCCTTTAATCACTCGAAACTTAAAATAAAATCTCATTCCCCGGACTTACCTCGACTAGCTCATGACGCGCACTGCGTATAAATATACGAGGCGTAACATCCTTCCCCCCTTAGGAACATTCGTCCTCGAATGTTAAATTAGCATAAAAAAAAATCAGCGAGGTCTCTCTAACAGTTATACCTATCAACCTGTATTTCGTAACTTACAAATGCCTCACAGAGTCACAACTTACTGCATAATTTCGTTTATCAATCAATATAGTCAAGCTAGGAATTGAATTACCTGCAGGTACGGGAAACAAGTAAGGATACTTATTCTTCATATCGTCTTCCGCTTCCCAAGTCATCTCCTCCCTATTATTATTTCGCCACAACACTTTGACGGAAGCCACATCCTTAGTACGTAACCTTTTAACCTGGCGATCAAGTATAGCTACGGGTTTCTCCTCATATGACAACTCCTCTGCTACCTGAACATCATCTACAGGGAATACTCTAGAAGGATCACCAATACATTTACGTAGCATCGATACATGAAAGACTGGATGTACCGCCTCCAAATCAGGTGGTAGATCCAACTCATAGGCAATCTTGCCTATCCTACGAACAATCTGATAAGGCCCAATGTATCTCGGACTGAGCTTTCCCTTCCTGCCGAATCTCATCACACCCTTCATGGGTGATACCTTCAGGAATACCCAGTCACCAATCTGAAACTCCAAATCTCGACGCCAATTATCTGCATATGACTTCTGTCTACTCTGGGCTGCTAGTAACCTTCCCTGAATAAGCTTCACCTTGTCAACTGCTTGCTGAATCATATCCGGGCCTATTAACTTAGTCTCGCCAACATCGAACCAACCAATAGGTGACCTGCACTTCCTCCCATATAAGGCCTCGTACGGTGCCATCTGGATACTAGAATGGTAGCTATTATTATAGGCAAACTCAATGAGCGGCAAGTGGTCATCCCAGCTACCTTTGAAGTCAATAATACAGGCCCGCAACATATCTTCTAATGTCTGAATAGTGCGCTCAGCCTGCCCATCAGTTTGAGGGTGAAATGATGTGCTAAGGTTCACCTGTGTCCCCAATCCCTTCTGAAATGATCTCCAAAAGTTAGCTGTAAATTGAGCTCCTCTGTCTGATATAATGGACGTGGGAACCCCATGAAGTCTCACTATCTCCTTGACATATAACCTCGCATAATCTTCAGCCGAATAAGTAGTCCTGACTGGAAAAAAATGGGCCGATTTCGTCAGCCTATCTACAATAACCCATATAGAGTCATACTTCCGTTGAGTGCGAGGTAAGCCTGTAATGAAGTCCATATTAATCATCTCCCATTTCCAAGTCGGGATCTCGATCTCCTGTAATAATCCACCAGGCTGTTGATGTTAATCTTGACTTGTTGACAATTCGGGCACTGAGCAACAAACTCCGCTATGTCCTTTTTCATGCCATCCCACCAGTATAGGCATCTGAGGTCATGATACATTTTTGTTGACCCTGGGTGAACAGAATAACGGGCAGAGTGTGCCTCTCCCATAACTTGCCGTCGTAGCCCCGCAATATCAGGTACACACAATCTGCCTTCATATCGTAACACTCCGTCAGGTGTAACCTTATATGGGGTCTTTTCCTTTTGAAGAGTTGCATCTCTATACCGTGCCAGAATAGGATCCTCGTACTGGTGTCTCTTTACCTCATCTATGATTGAGGACTCAGCAACCTCTCGAATAGAAACTCCACTATCTTCTGAATTAGCCAGACGGACTCCAAGGCTGGATAGCCGCTGAATCTCCTGAACCATCTCCCTCTTTTCTGGTTGTACATCTGTCAAGCTACCCATGGACTTACGGCTAAGAGCATCTGCTACAACATTTGCTTTCCCTGGATGATATAAAATGTCAACATCATAATCCTTTAGCAACTCTAACCACCGCCTCTGTCGTAAGTTCAGCTCCTTCTGTTTAAAGATATATTGGAGACTCTTATGATCTGTATAGATGTCCACATGTACACCATATAAATAATACCTCCATATCTTCAATGCATGAACCACGACTGCTAACTCTAGATCGTGAGTAGGATAATTCTTTTCATGCTTCCTAAGCTGTCGGGAGGCATAGGCTATAACTTTGCCATGTTGCATCAATACACATCCTAGCCCAACACCCGAAGCATCACAATAAATAACATAGCCGTCTAGTCCCTCCGGAAGAGTTAGGACTGGAGCTGTAGTCAATTTGTCTTTCAATAGCTGGAAGCTTCGCTCACAAGCATCAGTCCATTGGAACTTGGCTCCCTTTTGAGTTAGCCTTGTCAAAGGCGCTAAAATTAAGGCAAACTTTTCTACGAATCTCCTGTAATATCCTGCTAACCCCAGAAAGCTGCGTACCTCAGTAGGTGTCGTAGGTCTGGGCCAAGTCTTTACTGCCTCAATCTTCTGCGTGTCTACCCGAATACCATCAGCTCCAATAATATGCCCCAAGAATGCCACTAAAGTCAACCAGAACTCGCACTTGGAGAACTTAGCATACAATTTCTAGTGCTGAAGCACCTTAAGTACCGTCCTTAAATGGTCTGCATGCTCCTCTTCTGAACGTGAATAGACCAGAATATCGTCTGTAAATACAATAACAAACATATCAAGGAATGGTTTAAACACTCGATTCATTAAATCCATAAACACCGCTGGAGCATTACTCAGCCCAAAAGACAGCACTCTAAACTCATAATGCCCATATCGGGTCCGGAATGCCGTCTTTGGAATATCTGTCTCCCTTATCCGCACCTGATGATAACCTGACCGCAAGTCTATCTTTGAAAAACACTTAGCACCCTGCAACTGGTCAAATAGATCGTCAATCCTTGGGAGGGGATACCTGTTCTTTACTGTACTTTGTTCAGCTGCCTATAATCAATACACATCCGCAGCGACCCATCCTTTTTCCTCACAAACAGTACCGGTGCTCCCCAAGGTGACGTACTAGGCCTGATGAAGCCCTTTTCTAGCAAATCTCTCAATTGCTCTTTCAACTCTTTCAACTCAGCAGGTGCCATTCTATAAGGAGGTATAGATATAGGCTGGGTATCTGGCAGTACATCTATAGTAAACTCTATCTCTCGTTCTGGAGGAAGGCCTGGAAGGTCCTCTGGGAATACATCGGGAAATTCATTAACTACCGGGACTAATTGAAGAGTCGGTGCCTCTGCCTTTATGTCATGCACTCGAACCAGATGATAAATATAGCCTTTTCTAACCATCTTCCTGGCCTTAAGGTATGAAATAAATTTACCTTTCGGCGATACTGTACTCCCCTTCCACTCTATAATCGGTTCCCCTGGAAATTGAAATCGAACTATCTTTCCTCTGCATTCAACATTTGCATAACAAGCAGCCAACCAATCCATGCCCATGATAATATCAAACTCAATCATATTTAACTCTATTAGATCTGCTACGGTACGACGACTATATATAACCACTGAACAACTCTTATATACTCGCGTAGCTATGACAGAATCTCCTACAGGTGTAGCTACCTCAAATGGTTCTATCAACTCAGATTCTATTCCGATCCTACTAGCAACGAAGGGGGATATAAATGATAAGGTGGAACCTGGGTCTATCAATGCATACACACTTCGGGAGAATAGTGATAATATACCTGTGATCACATTAGGTGACGCCTCCTGATCCTGCCTACTAGTCAAAGCATATATGCGGTTTGAGGGACCGCTAGAACTGGAAGCTCCACCATGACCTCTACCACGGCCTGCTGGCGCCCGAATACCTTGCCCCATAGGGCGCATAGCCACAGAAGAAGATGAACCAGCAACGGACCCAGTAGGCTGTGCCATACCCCCTGCACTACCCCTAAAGGGACACTCCCTCATAGTATGACCTTGACGGCCGCAAGAAAAACACGCACCTGTAACCCAACGACATTCCCCAGGATGGGACCTACCACAGCGAGAACACCGCGGCAAAGGTGGCCTCGACTGGCTCAAACCCCTGCCCATCTGTGACCCTGACGCCATAGAGCTCTGACCAGCTTCCGAATATCCCGCACGATCAAACCCCCTACCCATGAAACGTGGGGGTGCACTCTGTGCTGGCTGGGACGAAAATCTAACATGCTGTTGAGACTGCCCGCCTCGAAACTCGTCAGAATAACCTGCTGATCTAACCCTCTTATGTTGGCCTCTATTAAAATCTCTATCTGGTTGATGTCCCCGGTGCCGATCCTCTACCCCCTGTGCATATGCTTGCACCCGAGCAATGTCCATACCTGGCTGAAGAGTCACTGCCATACAACCGTCAATCAGATAACGATCCAATCCCATCACATAACGATGTACCCTGTCTGCCATATCAGCCACAATAGTAGGCGCATGCCTAGCCAATGAATCAAACTCGAGACTATACTCTCGAACGCTCCTGCCATTCTGCCTCAAACGCAAGAATCTATCGACTCTAGCTCGCTTCATCTCTGGAGGCAGGAAGTGGCCCTGGAAAGCCTCCACAAATTCATCCCATAACGCTGGAGGAGCACCCTCACCCCTAGATAATTCCCAAGACTCATACCAATTAATAGCTACATCCCGCAAACGATACGTAGCCAACTCAACAGACTCAGTCTTCGAAGCCTTGATTATCCTCAATGTACGCTGCATCTGACGAATAAACTCTTGCGGATCATCCTGGGGCCTTAATCCAAAGAACTCTGGAGGATTACAACTTAAAAAATCACGAGCCCTTAAGCTATCAGATCTGTCCGCATGATCAACTCCTAGTCCATGCCTGCGAGCCTGACCTGCCACTAATCTAGTCAGCAACTGAACCGCATCTCTCATGGCCCTATCTTCCGCCCCTGGCTGAGGAGCTGGAGGTTCAGGTGCTGGGGCCTCGAGGGCTGGTGGTGGTGTAGCAGAGCTCTCCGACTGGAGCACAATACCAGGCATAGACTGGGCACGGGCCCTAGTGACTCTACGGATCTGACTTGCACCTTCTGCTACCGATTTGCCCTTCTGGGCGGTTGTAGCTTTCTTTGGAGGCATATCTGAAAACACGAGGATTCGTTAGGGAGGGATTATCCTGTTAATATAGCTCTATCGCACGATCTAGAATAAGAAGAAAGGATGACATTCTAAATGTCCTGTAGCTTCCTATTTATAGATGTGGTGCACTACACACCGATAAACAAGACTCTACTAGACACGGTCTGTAGACACTTACGAGGAAAAACCGCTCTGATACCACTTTTGTCACGACCCAACCCGATGGGCCATGACTAGTGTCCGATTTGGACACTCACATACAAACCAGATAAGTATAACCAACTGAAACTAAGACAATAAGAGATTTAATCAAATCAAACCAACTCCAACGCCAAATATAAATAAAGTTAATCTGTCTTATAAAAAGTCATAACCATTCAACCGTAACAACATACGCGAGCCGACAAGGCTGCCACAACACAATCTACAATGATGTACGAAATCCGACAACCCCGTACACGCGGGCATCCCAAACAAACCATGTCCAGACTATTATCCAAAACATACGTACAACCCACATAATGTCTTACAGACCTCTAAGAGTATAGTAGGAAACTCGATGGGACAGGGCCCCGCAGTACCCATAGATAAGCAAAAGACTTCATGGAAAGTTATGTACCAAACGACTGGGCTCCGAAATAGTGGAGCTCTCCAAATCAGCAGAGTAGATATCCTAGGCGAGAGGATCACCGAACTGAGCGTCTACACCTGCGGACATGAAACGCAGCCCCCCCGAAGAAAGGGGGTCAGTACGGACAATGTACTGAGTATGTAAAGCATAAGGTAAAGATGACAGGATATCAACATGATAAGTCGAAACAAGATATCGTTACACAAGTACATTATAAATGAAAATCATGCAATCTTTAACATATAAGGTGCCCAACTTCCCTAGTAAGGGACTCGGCAAAATAATCATCATATATATACATCATACGTACCCGGCCCTCTAGTGAGGGACTCGGTGAAATAGTCATCACATCATCTCTGTCATCATCATCATTATAACCATCCTCATCACCAATCATATATATAATATACATACCCGGCCCTCTAGTGAGGGACCCGGTGACATATGCAAGAACTCCGCACGAACATTACCCGGCCCGGGACTCGGTGAAATGATAAATAACTCTATGCACGAGTAGAGCATTATGAGCAACCATATGCAATTAAAATCATTTCTTATAACTCAATAGGACAATCAACGTGAACCAACAAGGAGTATTACCAAAGATTAACGTTTTATCAAGATTATAAACCTTTAACATGATAGGAAAACGTAAAATCTCAATGACTCTAAGAAGCTCTACCATAGATATGAGAAATCACCATAGCCTTAGACATAGCCGATATATAGAAGAATAGTTTGTGAAAGCAAGAATATACGTCACCTAGACGCTTTAGAAGTAAGTATCAAACCTGTCCGTCATTTACTCATTTTTAAAAGTCATGCCAAACAAAGAAGAAAGGATAGCGTTACATACCGTATAGTCGAGCTACACGTCCAATATTTACTGCCCAAGCTATTAATCTATAACAAGCAACAATCGTGCCGCAGTTAGATAGTCGTCCCGCTTTACTACTTATATAAGCTAGCTAATAATCTAACGAAAATTCGGCAGCACTTCCCCTATATTCCTTACTTTGTCCCAATCCGACAACAACCCAAATTATCCATAGCAATACCAATAACACATTAACATATACATAACGTCAAAACAGAATTTCCCACACTTTGTTTTAATCAAAACAGCCCAAACACTAACACAACACCACTAATAATCCGATTATGATTTCCGTTCATACTTAGCACAATCAATAACTAAAACGAATTTTTCTTAAGCTACTGGTCATACCCCCTTTCCTAACATTAATGGCTAATTAATAGAGACATTCTAAAGAATTAATAAATCAAGCAAAGAGATTACTAACCAAAATTCTTGAAGCTACTGGCCGAGAGTTGCATGGTGGGTTTTCTCCATTTCGATGGTTGCCTAAGCTAAGGTGAAGAAGATGAAAATTTTGCTATCATTTCACCACTTCATTCATAATATGAAGTGGAGACAACACCCACTACACATCCCACTAAGCCTAGCTCCCAAAATGATTCCTTTCACTTTGCCTTGAGTGGTGGGGCCCTCCACTTAATTAATTTAATCCCAACAGCCACTAAATAAATTCCCTCTTAAAATTAATCCCAATCTGATTTCCTTTAATCACTCGAAACTTAAAATAAAATCTCATTCCCCGGACTTACCTCGACTAGCTCATGACGCGCACTGCGTATAAAAATACGAGGCGTAACATCAGGATTGATTGGAAATCAGGCCAAGAGCAGTATATATTTTGGTGGAGTGTCAGAGGATGTACAACATAGAATTTTACAACACACAGATTTTAGTAAAGGAGAACTTCCATTCAGATATCTTGGGGTTCCTTTGAGTTCCAAGAAGTTATCAATAAGCCAATGTCAGCCTCTTATAGACAGAATGATGGAGAAAATAAATTCATGGACAGTAAAATTCCTTTCATATACAGGAAGGCTTCAGTTGGTGAATAGTATCCTCACAGCGATGCAAGGTTTTTGGTCACAAATATTCTTTATGCCAAAAAAAGTGATACAAAAATAGAATCCATGTGCAAACAGTCTTTGTGGAATGGGGTAAAACACTCATAGCCTGGGAGACACTCTGTATGCCAAAAGTCTGCTGGAGGATTGAATATCACAGACATGTATGTATGGAATAAAGCAGCTATTTTAAAGCATTTGTGGAACTTGTGCAAAAAGAAAGATAAATTATGGATTGTATGGGTTCACACCTTCTATCTAAAGGGTAGGAAACCATGGTAAGTGGAAGTCAAGCAAGCATCATGGATTATGAAGAAAATCCTGAAAGCAGGTCAATGGTTAGAAGAGAGGGGCTTGCAAGTAAATGAAGCTATGGAGGAACCAGATTTCAGCATTAAACAGATGTATCAGAAACTAAGAGGGGATTACAATAAGGTAAACTGGAGAAGATTGACCTGCAACAATTTAGGTAGTCCTAAATGGGTATTTACACTATATGTGGCAATACATAGAAGGTTGTATACCAAAGATAGATTGAGTAACTGGGGGATAATTGAAGATAATACATGTGCACTATGTAAGGCAGAAGTTGAATCACATCAACACTTGTTCTTCACATGTAACTTCACAAAATAAATTTGGCAAAAGATGCTCAATTGGTTACTCATTGCAAGGGGTAGCGAAGGCTGGAATGAAGAACTAAATTGGGATGCTGGACATGCTACAAGGAAATTTGTTATGGCAGATGTGTACAGGATGACACTGGCGGCAACAGTATATTATGTATGGCAGGAGAGGAACTTCAGAATCTTTCAACAAAAGGAGAGGACACCTGATATAATTAGTAGATTAATTACACAAGATATTCACCATAGAGCTAGCATAGTACCTAGACTAACAGGATATATGCAAAACCTTAATTTTTATCCCTAGACTAGGTTTTTCTAGAGTATTTGAGTTGGAGTTGAACTCTGAGAGTGGAACATGTTCACATCCAGAGTGCAAATTCTGTACATATTGATTAATCAGGTAATAAAGTTACAGTTACCAAAAAAAATTTAGCTTTCAAATATGTTATCTTAAAAACAACAATCTCAGAGAGCTATAAAATTGGGTTTAATATGTTGACATTATCAAACAAAACTTCATCATAGGCAGAAACTAATATTATGATAAAAATATCGTCATTTTCATCTTTTACATAACTCAGCTCTCACAAAGCATAAAGCAGTATCATAAACTATGCCTGAAATAAAACAGATCCCGTGAACGTGAACAGAACTGTAACAACGATTTCGGTTTCAACTTCCGAAATAAATAAACCATCTGGAGTTTTATACAGAGCACATCAATGGGGCAAAGGTAAAGAACACATCATGAAAGACGGTGCCGGTGAAAAACAAACTTGGAAACATTCAGACACTTCTAAGCAAAGATGGCCCTGATAGCATGTTAGCAAATGGATCTCATCGCAAAGCAACTTCAGCAAATTAAACAGCGTTATCAATAACTCCAGCCATTCTTCCTTGAACAAATATCGTAAGCCATCTAAAACTTCTTCTGACTCGTCCATTCATGTACCTCATTGAGGTCACTATTGATCATCTCTGTAATCGGGATTCTCCTTCAAGATGACAAAGCCTTCAAGAATGGGCGAGAGAGGAATGTACCTGAGCATTGACAACAAACGTGAGCAAGACAAGCTACATGAACGACGACGTTAAAAAAAAGAACGGCAACTTCTTTTTTTAAAAATGTCTTCAGAATAAATATCAAATCGCAAAGCATAAGTATACTTCTCGGTTGCGAGCTCAGCTCGATCGCCGGCAGCAAGTAGGACCGGGGTAGAATGCGTCTGGAAACCAGTAATGGTCTTGGGTCGACCTGCCTGACCTACAACATCAACAGCTTGGCCAACACGGACAGGAACCGACAAGGGTTTCAAATTTTCATCCACGGTAAGCAGCATCCTTGGCTGTGAAGCAAGAGAAAAATAACATAAAATTAGGAGCTGATAGCAAGAAAGCCAGAAATGGACCCAAAAAAAGGAAAAGAAAAAAGGGAAATGCTTTGTTCAACGGACAGCAAACCTGCATAGCTAAAGTTAGGAAATAAAGAATATAGTGATATTTCCCCAAGATAATGGCCTTCATATCAAGACATGCATGCAGTAGAGTAACCAGTCCAGCCAATGCAGTCCTGAAAAGGTTCAAATGTAGTCAACTATGGAACTCTGTATAGTATCAAAGAGAGCTACTAGCTCATTAAGCTCTGAATAGCAGTATTTTATATTATAGTTAATCAGCATCTAAAGAATAAATCTACTGCACAGACTGCAACAGAATTGGGATATAACAAACTAGAGTAACAGTTAAAAGTTTAATGCACCGATGTTCACTGTTACACATCACGAAGAGAACTTGTCTTCATTGAACTATATGCAAGTTGTAGAAGAGAGGGCTTACGGAGATAACAGAAAGTGTTCAGAATGATATGGTGAGAGAGTTAACAATCCCTTTCCCAAATGAACAAGACCCTGGGCGATCCGCACCTGCAGAAGCAATTCCAACGATTAGATCGACCGTGAACTTAATATTGCAGAGTTCCCACAAGGGAACTAGGAAAATTAGTTCTTACACAGAACAGAAGGTTGGCTTCTTTGTAGTAGTAACTGGACAGATTACGCAGCATGCCAGCTATTCTGGCATTGTTTGTTCCTGCACCTATCAATCCCAAAGAAATGATAGCAGCCTACATACAGCATTTAGATAAGCAGTTCAGATTTGAGAATTCTTTTTAATAGTAACAGAAATATCTACTTTCCCCCGTTCTTCAAACATACCATAGCTACTTCGGAGTCTGAATCATGACTAAGCCTGCTCAGAGTGTCCATCACATTGACCTGTATGAACCACCAAGGAGCAAAAGTTATGCTTGCACATGACCCCCAAAAGAAAAGAGGAAGAAGCCTGGCATTTACTGCTATGAGTGGAAGACCTAACAAGAATACTTTTAGGTAACTCAACTCTAAAGAAGCAAACATAAAAAGGACAAATGAAGGAGAGGTCAATGATAAAAGTTATTTTTCACTATACTTTTGGGTTTGAAATGCAGAGAAGGGCAAGAGCCAAAGGAACTGCTCTTCTGATATTTTGCTCTCCATACTGCAAAAGGTGTTCTAGTGAACGTATGGCCATTTCGAGTCCAAGTTCTTCAGCCATTGCCACCATTGCAATACCCAGGACGGCCGGTCCCTGGAAGGTTTCACCTTTCTCAAAATGTTGGGCACATTGACCAAGAAAATGTTGGACCTGAGACATTGAAACTTTCAGTTATTGTGTTACCCTCATGAAACCACTTGAAAGCACAAGTCTTGTACTACCTTGAGCACATTGCCTGTTCCAGCATAGGCACAAGAAAGCAGGGTCATATCGCAATGTTTTCTAATCTTTTCATTGAAGGTCTTCGAGACCTCAGCTGTAGCCTCAACACTTTCCTGTAGAAAATAGCAGATGGATCAAAAATCATTATGGCAAGAAAAAAGATCCGCAAAATCTCAAAGTTAACTGCATGAACATTGATCCGCAAATGTCCAGGCTATAGGGATTCTAAGAACAGGAAGTTAATTATATTTATCCTCCCAAAAATAATGACAGCGACAGCACACAAATTTGGTTTACCTGCTTTCCAAGATACAGGAGACCAAGACCAAGAGGCAACAGACGGGCAAAGGGCTCTCCCAATTCTGACTCACTTCGTTCCATCAATGCAAATATGATGGCCTGAGCAATCTCTTCGTTGCATGAACCCACATATACCAATCCCAATGATATAGCAGTAAAGGCAAGCACATCAAGAGACGCCTTGCTATCTCCAAGTATTGGGGTCAATTTACTACGGATCTGAAAATCAGTGAAGTCAATTAAATAGTTGTAAATCTTTAGAACCTTCTGTTGCAACGAAAATAAAGTTTTTACATGGTAAACCTATTGCTAACTACATAAGAGATTAGTAAGTTTCATGTCCACACAAATTAAAAGACATTTAGGAACTCTACCTGCTCATTCTGAGAACCAGCATAAGCAAGACCAAGGCCCATTATAGCACCGATTCTAATTGAAGGGTCCTCTTTGTCTATGTACTCAGCTAGAAGTGCCAATGCCTGCTCAAAAGATTTATATTAAGATCCAGGGCTATCAAGT
Organism: Solanum sitiens; assembly: GCA_016801875.1. NCBI lineage: Eukaryota > Viridiplantae > Streptophyta > Magnoliopsida > Solanales > Solanaceae > Solanum > Solanum sitiens. The sequence goes on along the minus strand of JABWTJ010000047.1, from coordinate 1,680,803 downwards.
TTTGCAGAAGAAATAGAGTAGAACACAACATCAAGGAACTCACAGGGTCACATTCGTTCTTGATACCACAGTTCACAATCCCAACTCCCAATAGTGCACCAGCAATGACGTGGGTATCAGTACTATGGAAATACTTGTCAATTTGTGCAAGACCAGAATCAACATCCCAAAGCAGGATCATACCCTAAATGTGTAGGCAGGAACAATTGTTAAACTCATGATAGCTAATGAAAAACGAATAGTGACGCCCGGCTAAAAACAACGCACCAGACTAGCTGCAGCGCTAGCTTTTCCATGTTCTTTATTTTTGAAAAGCCAGCTTGTTGAGGCACCACCACTTGTCGCCTCTGACGGTACTGTCATCAACTTATCCTGGAGCCGAAATATAAAGTGAATAAAAATATTCAGACCAACATATATATATATATATATATATAGTAACCTAAACAAACAGAACGCATTATATACCTGACCAAAGCCAGCATTGACAAAGGCATTTACAAATGTAGAGGCCAAATTTTGTCGTGCTGAATCTACACTTGCCCCTGCACTAGCCCGGCCATCAAGCAAATGTGGCTGATAAATTAAACCAAAGGGAATTAGCACAATTTGGTTACCAATGTTTTTTGTTTGAACATAGTTATGATATGTAATAAACATAATCTGCCAACCAAGCTCTTATTCACCAAGGATATGAAGAAATAAAACAAGATACTATTCTTTAGATGAAGAAAATAAAACAAAATATTTTATTTAGCTCCAATTCAAGGAGAAAAAGGAGTATTGAGATTGCCTTCATTGGTAGTGGTAGAAACAGGATGAATGAGAATAGTAGATGCAAATCAAACATGACGAGGGAAGGATACATTTATAAATGCAAACCTTGTATATGTCGTCAGGGGTTTTTGCTTCCATGACCTCAATATCACGAGCAAGTGTAAGATAGCCTTCACTTAATTTAGTGTTGTTAATTATCTCCTGTAATCCTTCTCTTTCTTCATCTTCTGCACACATCTCTTCATCAAGCTCAAATGTCTGACCCTGCATATCCAGACATTAATCAGCAATCTGAGAGGAACCATCGAAGACAAAACTGATCTATGTCACAAGCTATAAATCCGGCACTAATAACACTCTGGGGCAGGGAACGCGGGGTTAGGAGAGAATTATTTGGAAGTAAAGGGAAGAGAGGACATTGAGAAGAAAGAGAATCCATAAAAGGAAATCCGCACAGAGACATTGTGAGCAAGAAAATGACAAATAGAATAGAATAATGGAGAACTTACATGGCGAGCAAGAATGTAACAGAACTGCTTCTTCCGCAGAAGATCATCACACGATGTAAAAACTTGCTTTACATACTGCAAACAATGATATAAACCAAACCAAAACAAAATCAAATTATAACCTAATTTCAAATATAAAATCTACAGATCAACTAGACACTTACACTTTCAAGAGAACAGATCCATTATACTTGAGCAAGCATCCCTACGCTCTAACAAACGGTGTTTCTTTTAAAGAAAGAGTGGGGGGGAGAATGGTAGTATTTAAAAATGCAGACCTGTGTGTTATCCAGGTATAGTGCAGTCACAAGTGCACTGGGATACTCCTCAAATTTCATATAGATTGTATATGCAATATCGAGAACCAACATGTCGTCAGGTCCAGGAAGGTATCTGTTAGACAAAAAAAATCATGAGTTCTAATGCAGAAGTCATGGAGAATCCAATGTAGACATTAGATAATATGTAAGACCAGAGGTAATCGCCAGCAGAAAACAAACAAAAGAAATGATGGAATAACAAAAAGCAAATGTGTGTGGGGGGGTGGGGGGGTTGATAAGTAACAGAGTATCTTTTTATATCTTAAAAAGAAGTCACGGGGTTTTTACCCCTTGGCTTCCACCGCAGAGGAATTGACACACCTAAAGCAAGCTGAAAATCGGAAGGAAGAGCTTCCTAAGAACCTTGTTACTCAAGTGAGACTGAAAATTTGAACTACGAACCAGAACAAACCAGTAATTCAGACTTAACTTCTACAAAGTTATCCACTCCCAAAGATACGCTTGCAAGGGGTAATGAGTAAGGATCTCAGTACCAACACGCCTTCGCTTATTTCTTGTAGGAAGATCCAACCGACTATTATTACCTTGCTTCAGACTCTACCTATATCATTCCCAATCCTGAATTTAATCTGTCCTTGATAAAAACTCTCAAGGCATCCTGTGAACCAACTATCTTTAGAAAATAAATGTTCAGGAAGTGGTAGGCCCTCATCTTAAAAGTAAGCATAAATAGTACAGTACAACAAAAGAACTTCTAGGCAATGCCGCGAGGGCCTTGAATCATAACAGCACAATACAGCAGACAATGTCATATAGACACATCACGAGTTCGAATCCCAGCTAATGAATCAAGTTGTCTGGTCTTGATTAAGTAGAGAAGGCAAGAGAGTCGCACATTATCCAACAAATCACGAAGCTTGAAACAATGGATTTGTAGGCAATCCATCAATTTTAGTTAATAAATTCGAATCTACAATCCAACTCTGATGCAATAGAGTGATTTGGTAATCCTGGGCAGCTTCCCTTTGTCCTGGCTTTCTTACTGTAATGCAATAGATCAACTCCAATTTTTACAGTAGTTCCATTATCAAATGAACAGACAACTTATAGGTTGGTGGTAAACTGCAGATAATAGAGGACACATGAGAATAGCACATAAGGGTGTAGCCTAGCAGTCAACGAAGTGGGTTCAGAACCATGACCCCTCAGGTTAAATTCCCAGTGAACGTTTGTGACTACCTGGCACCGGCACTGGCGGGGGAGGTATCAGGTACACAGTGGAATTAATCGAGGTGCGTGAAAGTTGGACAGTGCACCATGGTTATCATAACAAAAATTGAGGATGATGAGACTAAGAGCATCAAAACTACATAAAACTCCAGCAAATCTTAATTTGCCAAGAGAAAATTCGCAAGATTCAAATATTCTGACAAAGAACTTCCAAAATTGAGTCTTGAGCAAACTCACTTTGCTGAACTGGTGAGATAGGAGCATGTCCTTTTGTAATTTGTATTATCAACGTGCTCGACTAAGAGATCAAGATCTTCAACCTGAAATAATTCAAAGAGATACCTCATCAGCACCACTCATGGAAACAGCGCTTAGGTTATGTAAAGACACGGAGAGAGAATAATACCTCCATTAAAAGATCAACAGCCTCAGGTTCAGCATTATGCTGCATTGCAGAACACGATATCAATCAAATTTTGGTATCTTTGAAAACAAAAGAAGATGAAAGCGATATTTTTCCGCGTAATAACAGGAAAAAGGGAAGTAAACTTTTATAGTTCTATCCTGCAACTCAACTAAAATAAAATCTCAAGAATGATACCTTCATGTGAAAAGCAACAATTTGTTGCACAAGCTCCATTAGATCATCAATTGAGGCTTCTTCACTCTGACATTGTTAATGCATCGTAAGACAAAAACAGAAAAGCTGATTAAAAAACTAATTTTAGAAGTTATTGCATGACGCAGATGTAAAAAGGCATGCATAACATTCACAACGTAAAGGTCGAAAAAGGCCTGAAGTAGTTTGCTGCTACTTATTCAAAATGAAAAAGAACAGGTAAATGTTCCAACCTTTTAAAAAGAACAGGTAAGCGTTACAGCCTTCAAGCAGCAAATTTGTACATATAAACCTACTAGTTCCATCAGGTTTGTGCTAAGCCCGGGGTCAAACTCAAATATAATAAAAAATAATTATAATAATTAATTTTACTTAATAACATATCATTTGGTGTCACATTAAACATGTATTTGGTGATAAGTATTCATAAATATCGAAGTTTTTAACACTGGATAAGTACCAATAGAAAAACTATTTATAAGAAAGTAAAGTTGGGTAGAGAATTTGAAAATATCAAAGGGACACACGACGTTTGGTAATCTATAAAACAACATGATTTAAAATATGTAACGGATTACAAGTGGACAAAATCATTAAAAAAAACATCGCAAGTTCTATGAATTTCTGAGGAGACAATTTCTTATTTAGAAATAAAATAAGTTTCTTCTGATATTTATTCAGTTTTAATTTCATGGAGCAAGAGTTTCAGCAGAAGTTATTTTTCTTCTAGAAGCATCCCACAGGACAAAGAATTTCAATAAATTCAAGTTAGTACTACAATATTTCTACCCTCAAGTCTACAACTTGTTTGGAATATTGTTAGTTTAAATATGATGTTTGATTTGGTTGTTACTAAAATCATATTTTGTACCATATCATTAAATTCACCATTACATAACATGAAAAGTCTCATTTTATGTAACAACCGATTAGGTGTAACATACTCACATTTTGCCCCTCACTTTTTTCTTAAGATCATTCTCACTTGGGCCTTTGTTATTGGTGTGACTATATGAATCTCTTCTTACCACTTATTATATTAATTATTACCTTTTAGTTAATACTATCTCTTACATTAATAGTCCCTTCCCTCAAAAAAATATCTCAAAATAATTGTTGGTACCAAATTAAAATGTACAATTATTTTCAATTATACCCTTATAGTTCTCTTAAAAGTTGATTTGATTCTCAAAAAACATCTAATGAATATGGTAATTTAGTAATACATTGTATATATATTGTTTTTAATAGACGTGGAAAAAGAAACTAAAACAATAGTAATAATGGAATGGATGAGGTATTCTTCAAGGGGTTTATAAAAAGTAAAAAAGAAGTAAAATGGATCAAATAGAATCCTTATTAATGTACTTTAATTATTATTTGGTAATATTCTTATAAGATTATTATTAAGTTAATTTTTATAAAGCCTCTAAATTAAGGTCAAACTATTGTAAAATAAACTTGAAGTTATTGAATTTTTTTGTTGTATTAGATTATTCTATAAGATGAAAAAATAATTGCAGAAACTCCTGCTGCAAGAAATTACGATTGAAATCAGAACTTAATAAATACCAAATTAAATTTATTTCTGTCAATAATTAATAAGTTGCTTGCTCACAAATTCATAAAAATGACAATACTCTTCGATTTATGATCTTCATTGAATTGTACTCATTTATGTATTTAAATCATGTTATTTTATAAAATATCTAATCACTTGTGTTCTTCTTTTGTTTCTAATTCTCCAGCCAAACTTTTTCCTCATAACTAGTAATTTTTAATTAAAATATCCAATTATATGATTAAGAACTTAAATAATTATGAAGACGTATCAACTGTCCAGCGTGCCATTAGATTATATATTAATCATGAAGTAAAAAAATATGATATAAATTATACTTCTTTAATTAAATTTATTACTTTTATACCTTGAGTTTGGGCCCAGGCCCGGGCCTCATGGAACTACTGTAGTAGTAATATCCAGAGCATCAATGACTTGTATAAAAATGATAGAAGGTACATATGTACATAGCAGTAAAGTTAGCCTGAATTGCTGATGCATAAAGTAACCAAAACTCTAAACAAGCATGAACAGCACAAATGGTATAAAAAACACATAGTAATATTCTTCTGAAACCTCACACAGCTTAAGAGAAAAAAGAAAACAAACCTGTCGTTTTACATGCTCTTGTGAAATTTCTCCAGCTAAGTTCCTGTAGAAATAATTGGTTAGCCAATACTTGAGGTACAAAATGGACTGGGCAAGAATTGAGAAATGAAACACATGAATTCACACACAAAGTAATGTGTATACTGTTTAGAGCTAGTTTCTTAATATTGAATTGGAACACAATCAGAGAGTCATCTCATGCATTACAGTGGAAACTAGCATTAACATCACACTAAAATATCGATATACATCTCTGGATGACGCTAACAGTGATTTTGGGTCAGTCAGCATCCAACATGACCGATCCATCGAACAGCATACTAAATCCGATAGACACAGGTGCAAGTTAATTCTGCCAGGCCGTCACTAAAGCTAGAGTAGATGGGCTCACACTGGATGTTGTAGCTGAGATTCAAGCTTGGAATCTCATGTCATCACTCCTACAGCTCAACCCCAACACTTGGAAAAAGGACATAGATACACTTCACTACTGCTATATATTCCTTTCCCCTAAAAATGAACCATCAATCATGCAAATATAGAGTTTATTTCGTTATCCTAGATCAACTTAACACGCAGCTGCGCTAGGTACTATGTTTCACAAAACAGCGCAAGCCAGAGATTCTGTGCACATACTCATTTGCACCATTGATGTCCATCAAGACTGGGAAATAATATAAATACAAATACGAGCTCGTGAAAGAGCTATACTTCCCAGAGAAGATGCAGATTTTCTGAAGTCATATATTGGTAAGCTATTCCAAAATAAGTTTCAAATAAATAATAAAAATATGTTCTTACTAAAGGAACAACCGTATAAACGGGAAGAACAGAGAGTATAAGACAAATGTACTAGCTATCAAACTTACCTAACGTATTCATGTCCCCAGGAACCAATTTCACCTTGAGAGCCCACCAGTCTATACTTCAAGCTCTCCTGTAAGAACAAATAGAATTGATAATAGCCATAAAATAGATGAAGAAGTTGTTAATGTTCACAAAAGCACGAGTGATAGCATATCACACATGCACAGTTATTAAACTACACCAAAAACAAGACATACCCTTTCTCCTTCAGCAGACATTGTTAGAGCCAAAACAGAAAGTATATCTGCCATAAGTTTCTGCATGCAGTTGAGATTGCGTAAGTGAAATTTATCCAACTTCGACAGCAGTTAAGTGCAATGCCAATTCCATACCTTCAAATCTGAGTCTGGCATTTTTTCATAATATCCCTTCAGTGTTCCATAGTGGGGACGCAAGAACTTTAATGGTTTTGGAACTGATGTCATCGAGCTTGTTGATGTACGAATTTCCTGTCTACAAAAGGAAAGATGAATAAGCATAAGAGCCAAAAAGAAAATGTGTCCTTGCTTATGTAAAGGACAGAACCTAAAAAGTTTAAGGATTGAAGATTTAAGCCGGCGTCTGATTTCTCATACAAAGTGAAGATAGGAGCTTATAGACACATTCTAGAAAAAAAAGTATAATTTAATCTTCCACAGATATTTCGAGGATGCAATATTATAATGTACATGCTTCATATGCATGTAGTGCTTGCTAATTCTCCAAAAGGCTATCTTTTACACAAGCTTAGATTCATTTTCCATCAGTTGTCATGTCTAACTTGCCATGTCTAACTGATGGATTTAGCACTGTCAAAGGGGGTCGCAGTTCTTTCTGAAAGAGTTCCCAAAGAACATGTCAGCTAACAATAAAACTGCAACTATTACATTTATATTCAAGAATGTTTCTTCTACTACATGTGTACTTAGCATACAAGCAACATTCACAGAGAAGAGAAAAAGGGGAATGTGGAACCATCATCAAGCTGCTATTTACCTATGATGAAATAAGACACCTTAAAGCACTAAAGATAACTTCTACCAGGCAGTTCCCCCTCCTTGTGTGTACCCTGAATTTCCCTCGAAACAACAGTGTGCGAAGGAACTAGAATATCAAAGCCCCAAAGCATATTTAATATCCCAAGTGGAGCTCAACAAAAGCAAGAACCTTTACACTACCTATAGCTGTAACCATTATCCACTTCAGCTCACCTCAACAACTACCCCTTAATCCCAAACTAGGTCAAATTCGTTTGGTGAATCCTCAACATCCACATACCCGAAAAAATACAAAAAGAAAGGGTGAAAGAGAAATACCTCATACTCTCAAGTGCAACCTTTTGTAGTCCTAGATCAGCATCTTGAGCCCTCTCAACATACAGTTCCAGTTGCTGCTTCAACGCCAAATCCTCCTCCGACTAATCCCAGCAAAATCAAAAATCATACGACGAAAACACAATCTAATCAATCAAATTCTAAATTTTGATTCCGTGATAACTCTCTTAGCACAATATCCCTCAAAAATTAGCAACAACAACTAAAAATTCCAAAACTAAAACATTCAAAATTCGATTTTTATTCAAGTTCACTTACGAGATCTTCATCCTTCTTATCATCCTTCTTCTTTGGGTCCTTAGAAGGAACCTTAATTGTTGCCTCTTCTTTTGTAGACTTGCTGCCGCTAGAATCTGTACTGTTTGGATCCGGAGACTTCGACATTGTTAGCTAAAACCCTAGCAGAGAAAATAGAAGTAGTAAGCACAAATTTATTGAAATTGATTGTGGGATAGCTAGATTTCATCAATTCAAATACATAAGTGAACATACGGAGAATAGAACTGATGTTGAACACTGACGAGAGAAAGAACAAAGGTTTTCGTCTTCACCAAGCTAAAGTTATACTTGTTTGGGTTTTGTTGTAGCACTTTTTTTGTATATATATTTGCAGACAAAAGGGGCAAGAAGATTTATGGGCTTGCCCAACTTTAACGGCCCATTTATGGTCATTAAGCCCAAAATGGTACTAACTTGTTTAGTGTGGGCTTGCCACTTTAACAGCCCTATCTTAGATTAAGTGGGCGTTGATATTTGAAATTTAGTTTGATCAAGAATACAAATTGGAGTGTGTGTTTGTTTTTGAGTAATTCGGAGTGAAAATACTTTTTATTGTTTTTCAAATTTTTGGAAATTCTTAAATTCAACTTTGAGTTTGAAGTACAGAATTTATAGCCAAAATTCTCAAACTTAAAATTAGTTGTTTATATTGCATAGATTAGTATATTTTTTTTAAAATCCATATTGAAAAGTATATATATAGTAGTAGCGAACTGATCTAAAACTTTAATCCTATGACTATGCAAAGTTCTTTTCTTTCTTTATTTCCTTTTTGAGGCAAATGAAATGATGTATGAATTGAAAAGACACATATCTAGAATAAAAGTAAGATGCTCATGTAATCTTTTCCTCTTTAATTTTTTTGCTTTCTCATACTTTTTTCCTTTAATCAATTTTGGAAATCTTTATTAAAAATTGAAATTCGCATACATATGATTTATTTTTTTTAATCACAAGTTTATAGGAGTCTATATCTTGGATTACTAAGTTAATCTGCTCAAATAAAATAAAGCCACCACCTCTGTCTGTTTCTCAATCGAACTCGTTGCACGTGACTTGTTTAATTAATGCGATTTATATCTCTCGTGTAATTTATTATGGTATCTTTGTCACCAAAAAAAACTGAAGGTACAAAAATATTACTACTTCAGTACAAGTTTATAACCAGGCATGAAGCTTCAATAATGTCATTATAAAAAGTTTAAAAAAATCAGAAGTGTTAAACAACACAAAGTTCCCTTGGTCTGATTTGTAGTACTATAAAAAAAATAAAAAAAGTGTTTGCAGACACAAGTAGAACTAATACACAAACACTCACTCAAAATAACTTAAAATTCAATTTAAAATCTATTTGAATATCCTCCCCTGCTTTTGTCCTATAAATGTTTTTATCTTCAAGGAAGTTCATACTGATCCTCAGTGCCTGGATAGTCCTGTTGTCTTTTAAACTCTTCCAAGGTCATTTTCTCACCATTTTTACCATAAAAGTAGTTGCCATTGTCCAAAAATCTCGTGTCACTGAATCCTTGAGTTTCCACCATATTTGCATTGTTATTGTAGCTGCTAGCATGATCATTTTTGTTGTTGGGATTGTCATTCTTGATGTCATAGTAGTACTTGCCATTGTTCAAGAATCTTGTGTCGCTTAATCCTTGCCTCTCTGACATATTCTCAGAGTATCTGTTGTTGTTGTTGTTGTAACTATTGGAGTAACCGTTGTTGTTGTAATTCTTGGAGTAGCTATTGTCGTTGTTGTTGTTGTTGTAATTCTCAGAGTAGCCTTTGTTGTTGTATTTCTCTGAGAAATCATTGTTGTTGTTGTTGTATTTCTCAGAGAAATCATTGTTGTTGTTGTTGTATTTCTCAGAGAAATCATTGTTGTTGTTGTTGTATTTCTCAGAGAAATCATTGTTGTTGTTGTTGTATTTCTCAGAGAAATCATTGTTGTTGTTGTTGTATTTCTCAGAGAAATCATTGTTGTTGTTGTTGTATTTCTCAGAGAAATCATTGTTGTTGTTGTTGTATTTCTCAGAGAAATCATTGTTGTTGTTGTTGTATTTCTCAGAGAAATCATTGTTGTTGTTGTTGTATTTCTCAGAGAAATCATTGTTGTTGTTGTTGTATTTCTCAGAGAAATCATTGTTGTTGTTGTTGTATTTCTCAGAGAAATCATTGTTGTTGTTGTTGTATTTCTCAGAGAAATCATTGTTGTTGTTGTTGTATTTCTCAGAGAAATCATTGTTGTTGTTGTATTTCTCAGAGAAAACATTGTTGTTGTTGTAATTCTTGGAGAAAACATTGTTGTTGTTGTAATTCTTGGAGAAAACATTGTTGTTGTTGTAATTCTCGGTGAAATCATTGTTGTTGTGGTTGTATTTCTCTGAGAAATCATTGTGGTTGTGGTTGTGGTTGAGGTTGTTGTAATTCTCCGAAAAACCATCATTGTTGTTGTTGTAATTCTCCGCGAAAACATCATTGTTGTTGTGGTTGACGTTGTTGTTGTGATTCTCTGAGAAAGCATCATTGTTGTTGTTGTTGTAAGTCTCGGATAAATCATTGTTGTTGTTGTTGTAATTTTGGGAATAGCCATTGTTGTTATTGTAATTCTCCGAGTGGCCATTGTTGTTATTGTAATTCTCCGAGTGGGTATCGTAGTTGTAATTATCAGAGTACCCATTGTTATTGTTGTTGTTGTTATTGTAGGACTCGTCCGTGTTGAAACGGGCACCTTGTAATTCCTTTTCTACATCATCAAAATTTGTGAGTGTAGTAGAAGGAACTTCCTGAGAATGAGGACCATAAAGTCCATAAGGAGTGTCACTCAAAAGTGGTGCTGGTGCTTCAATGTCACCTTCCTCCGGTGCCCCCGCCGGTGTTGGCAAGCCAGGATCTTGATCACCCTCTATCGGTGATGGTGTTGGACTTAAAAACGACAAAGGAGGAAATCCAAAATCATTAAAGTCCGGTGTTGGTGCTGGTGTTGGTGCTGGTGCTGGTGTTGGACTTAACGATGAAAATGGGGGGAAACTAATTCCATTAGAAATCGGAGTAGGAGCAGGTGAAGGAGATGTAGGTATTATCATAAACTTGCTATTTCTAGCTTCAATTTGCACAAATGGAGTTGAAATCACCAAGAACAAAAAAATGCACACCACTTGCTTGATGAAATGCCCCATAGTGAAAAAGTAGAATATTGAGGTGTATTGGTTAATTTCTTGGTTCTTATGAAGAGTTTATATAAAGTTATTAAAAGTGCAATACTTTGGTTTCATTTAACTCTCCGTGATGATGTGCGTAGATTGAGGAATTGTGGGGGGAAATTGTGTGATTTGTGGGGTAGGTAAAATTATGGCTTTTGGTGCATGCTGCATGTGCTATTCCATTAAGAATGTCTAATCAATAAGGCACCTTAATTATAGGCAGAAAATAAAAAAAACATGATTTGGTCCATAGTCAAAAGATAGTGTGTTTATTTGTCTCGTGCCTTTTTATTATTACTCCGCTTCATATTAGTTGATCACTTTTTATTTTGTAAGTTACTTAAGAAATTTGTACATAAGAAGATAAGTTTATTAGTTCACTCCTTAAAAACTTTTTTGAAAATTTTACAAACAAATACGAACACTCTAAAAAAAATTCATTATGCGGGTAATATAGAAAAATTAAAATAATAAGTAACATGGACAACTAATTATATGAAACAATTATTTTTAACTATCGACTAATATAGGACGGATGGAGTATTTATTTTTTCTTTCTTGCTTTCTAGATACTTAAAGTCAGATTAATGTTCTCAAAATGTAGGGTAATATGAAGTAAAGAAAAAGGAGGGGTAGGGGTCCATTTATAACTAATTTAGCAGTTGAGTTAGGTGGATCACTTTAGTCAAAAACTTCACTCTGTTTTCTTTTCTTTTTTTTTGGCAATTTTGAGTTTCAAATTTGTTGAAATTCTCAATATTCAGAATGTATATTAAAAGAATTAGCTAAGATAAATTATATCGCTAATGATATAGATTAATGATAAATTTTGTAGTTCTTTGATTTTGATATATGTAAAAAGTTATTTCTCTCTAAAAACGATCAATTTCGAATCATAGTCCTCTCCTTAATACTAGTAAAACTTATTTGCACTAAAAATTTGAACGCAAAAAAATGCATCCAATATATTTTATTATATCTTTAGTGAAAAAAATTTACAAGAAGATTATTGTTAGAATTATACTCAAGTATTTAATTTTTATTTTTGTGGCCAATTTTGAAAGTACTTTTTGTTAGGTTTTGGCGACAAAGATTGATAATCACATCCCTGGATTTAATGATACATCATACATGGACCACTTTCACATGTTCTATAGATTTATTTCATTTTCGGAATCGATCTGTTTTTTTTTTATACCATTAAAAATATTTAATGTTTTATAAATAATTCATTATATTTTCGATCATATTAACGTGAGATTTTATTTACACATTATGACCCAAGAAAAAAAATAACTAACAATTATCAATATCTCGTTTGAATGACTTTCATGTTTCAACAATCTGGCTGAATCTAAGCAGATAATTATGCTGTTAGATTTAAAGACCTTGGGATAAGAATATACATAAAGATTTTACACCATTTTTTCCTGAAGAAAAGCAAAAAAATAGAATAATTTATGCTTAATATAAGGTAAAAGGAAATTTACATGTAACTAATGGTTTCATATATTTCTTTAGTTGTAGTAACATATTAATAATTATATTGTATTTTTTCAGGAATTTTATTAAAAAAGAAACGTATAATAAGTTGTCATTATGCTAAAATATAATGTCATCAAAAATTAAAAAAAAAGGATTAAAATCTATGGAAACAAATATTATTCAAGAGAAATAATAAAAATTAGCATGATTTGATTTGAGTTATTAGATATTTAAGAGATATGTTTCTATAAATACATATTGTACCTTAAAAAATTACAAGTACACACAAAAATCAATAACTTGAGAAACATGAATTATAAAAAAGGTCTAACAAATTTCATCATGCAACCTCTAGTCTATATAAGGAATTTATTAAGATTTTTTTTTATAGTTAAAAATAAGTGAATTGTTCAAAATTTAAAAGAATTATTGAGATTTATTTTCCATAATCACCTTTTATTTCGTGAGATTTTTAACTACTTTACATTTTTAGAAAAATAGTTTGAGAATAATCAAAAAAGTAGTGAAAAGTAGCATTTTATTTATGCCTTATAATATTTTTGTCATACTTTAACAATTTACTTAACATAAACTAGAAGAGTAATATATATTTCGAAATACTAAATGCTTTTAACAAGTTTTATGCAAATAATAATGTCAATTCAAATCAAGTTAATCATGAACTGATTTTTTTTTTACACCAAATCAAGTTTGACAAAAGCACTTGTCAATTTGATTGGGTTTACCCATTTAATTTAGAGTGCTTTATTAGTTTCATTGAACACCCCTACTATGTTTGATTTTTTGGGGAAAATATTTTCTCAAAAAATAAATATAATATTAAATATATTATCTTAAAAATATTTGTAGTTTATATTTTTAAAGAAAGACGGTGGGAGTGGAAATATTGAAGAGTAAGGTGTGGGGGTCGGGGTAAATTATTGAAGATGTCATTCATCAACTTTATTTTCTCTAATAAAATTAGACAAATAATTAATTTTCACATTTCTCAAGAAATTTAATTTTCTGAAAACGATATCAATATAATTTCCTTACTAGGATATAATTATTTTTTTCAAAAATATTTCTATACACATCAACACACACATAACGTCATGTAGCTCAATCACCTATAATATGCACTTACATCACATGAAAAATGGGAACACTAAGGGTGTGTTTGGTATGGAGGAAAATGTTTTCTATGGAAAATGTTTTCCTAGAAAATGTTTTCATGGAAAACAAGTAGATTTTAAACTTATTTTCTCATATTTGGTTAGTGAGTAGATGTTAGCGGAAACGTGAAATTAAAGAACAAGGAAGAACAACAATATTTAACGTGGTTCGGATCAAAATGATCCTATGTCCACCAAAGAACAACTGCACCAATATTTATTTCACTATACAAAGAATACAAGTGAAATACTACAAGAGAGAGAACACAAATGCCTTAGAAGGTGAGAAGGCAAGTGATAGGATGATTTGAAAATGAATTAAGAGCTACCAATTTATAGAAATAAATTCATCCTATTGATGTCATCCATGACATCACTATGTGTCAAAATTGTCAAGGTTAAGAATATGAAACCATTTTATGGTTTGCCTAAATTTCACCTACCAAGATACAATCTGACTTTTATTTTGTACTAACTATCTTCCTACCAAATATTCATGTTAATTCATCTTCATTTAGTTTGATTCCACAAGAACCAAAACCAACTATTTCAATCTCCACCTTGGTTTGTGTTCTAAGCATGCGTATAAACAACTCCGATCAAAACTTTTAAGCTTACTGGGCAATCCCATTGTAAGAAACAAGAAGAATCAAACCTTTGTTGAACATACCAGCTCCACTTAGCAATTGATCTCTTAGAGTTGCATCAATTGATGCATACTCCCGCCAAGTCCTTGCAGTGCGCAAACTTGGCAAGCGGGACTATTTTGGTCAACATGTCTGCAGCGTTATCGTCTGTGATATAACCTTCTCAACCTTGATAGCTCCCTTTTCTACGACATCTTGAATAAAATGAAATCTGACATCAATGTGTTTGGTGCGCTCATGAAATCTTTGATTTTTAATCAAATGAACAGCATTTTGACTATCACATTTTAGAATTGATTCAAGCTGAACTGAACTCAATTCTGCCACCAAACCTTTCAACCGGATAGCTTCTTTCACTGCCTCCGTTGCTGCCATATATTCTGCCTCTGTTGTAGACAAAGCGACAATCGACTGTAAAGTCGATTTCCAACTAACGGCACTACCGACGAGAGTAAAGATGTATTCAGTTGTGGACCTCCTTCGATCAAGATCCCCTGCATAGTCAGAATCTACATAACCGAGAATTGAAATACCTTCACTTTTCCGGAAGGTTAGGCCAACATCAGGAGCTCCTTTGAGATATCTCAATATCCACTTGACAGCTTCCCAGTGCCTTTTTCCTGGATTTTCCATGTACTTGCTTACCACACTTACAGATTGGGCAATATCTGGACGTGTGCATACCATAGCATACATAATGCTACCAACTGCACTCGCATAAGGAACCTTTGACATATGCTCCACCTCATCCATAGATTGAGGCATTTGTAACTCTGAAAGCTTGAAATGAGAAGCTAACGGTGTACTTACAGGCTTGCTCATATGCATATTGAATCTTTCAAGAACTTTTCCGATGTACCTCTTCTGAGAAAGATGTACAACACCATTTTCTCTTGAAATTTCCATTCCAAGGATTTTCTTTGCAACTCCTAGATCCTTCATGTCAAATTCCTTGCTCAACAGTTTCTTCAAAATATTTATCTCTGTGATGTTGTTAGCAGCAATAAGCATATCATTAACATACAATAATAGATAAATCATAGAGTTACCAGACATCTTCTTGTGATACACACAACTATCAAATGCACTCCTCGAAAATCCATGTGTAGTCATGAATGCATCAAACCTCTTATACCACTGTCTAGGGGATTGCTTCAAACCATACAAAGACTTCTTCAATTGGCATACATGGTCTTCTTTTCCTTCAGCTAGGAAACCTTCAGGCTGATCCATATAGATCGTCTCTTCTAGATCACCATGTAAGAAATCAGTTTTGACATCAAGCTGTTGAAGCTCTAAATCAAATTGTGCAACCAATTCTAGTAGCACGCGAATTGAGCTATGTTTCACGACTGGAGAAAAGATCTCATTGTAGTCAATTCCCTTCTTCTGACTGAAACCCTTTGCAACCAATCTCGCCTTGAACCTAGCAGCTTCCACTTCTGGAATACCTTCTTTCTTTCTGTAAACCCATTTGCATCCAACTGTCCTCATCCCCTTTGGCCTTTTAACTAAGACCCATGTCTCATTTTTGTGAAGAGACTCCATCTCATGGCTAACTGCCATTGTGCAGCATCTTTGCAAGAAGTTGCTTCAACATACGAAGAGGGCTCGAGATCCTTAATCTCTTCTTCTGCAGCTACGAATGCATGTGCAATCAGATTTTCTTGCTCTATAAGACGTTCCGGTTTCCGTATCTGCCTTTTGTCCCTTTCCTTCGCAATTGTGTATGGTTCATTAGAAGCAAGTTCTTCAAGATCTGCATCTTTTGACTCATCAATTTGAGTCTCTTGATCCCGTTCCTTGGTAAGCTCCACTTGTAGCTCCACCTGCTCGTTGTTCTCGTTTCTAGATAACTCCACAAAAATTTTACGAGGATCAAGTATAGAGGATTCATCAAAGGTAACATCTCTACTAACTACAAATTTGAGTAAAGACAAACACCATAGTTTGTACCCTTTTACTCCATCTACATACCCTACGAATATGGCCTTTTTAGCCCTTGGTTCAAGCTTACCTTCATTAACATGATAATAAGCTGGACACCTAAATATTCGCAAGTATGAATAGTTAGAGGGTTCACCTGACCAGACCTCATTCGGAGTCTTAATGTCAATCGCTGATGCTGGAGACCGATTGACAATATGAGAAGCAGTATGAACTGCTTCAGCACAAAATACTTTGGACATCTTAGCTTGTAATAGCATACAACGAGCCTTCTCAAGAAAAGTTCTGTTCATTCTCTCGGCAACTCCATTCTGCTGTGGTGTGTGCCTGACCGTCTTATGCCTTGCGATCCCATGAACCTTGCAGAAATCATTGAACTCTTCACTGCAAAACTCCAAGCCATTGTCCGTGCGAAGATACTTGATTTTCCTCTCCATTTGATTTTCAACCAAAATCTTCCACTCTTTAAATGCTTCAAAAGCATCACCTTTTGTCTTCAGGAAGCGCACCCAAACCTTTCGTGAAAAATCATCAATGAATGTGAGAAGATACCTCTTTCCTCCCTTCGATGGAAGCTTAGAGAGACCCCATAAATCTGAATGGATGTAGTCTAGCACCCCTCCCGTCTTGTGCTTGCCAATGCTGAAGCTGACCTTTTTCTGCTTCCCTAAGACGCAGTGCTCACAAAATTCAAGTGTGTTGATCTTCTCACCATTCAAAAGGTTGCGGTTGCTCAACATCTCCAATCCTCGTGCGCTCATATGACCTAGTCTCATGTGCCATAATTTTGCCTTGTCATCATTAGATAACTGCACTGTAGATGCATTTACAGAGCCAATAATGGTGCTTCCCGCAAGTGTGTAGAGGCCATCCTCCAGCTTGGCCTTCAATATGACTAAAGACCCTTTAGTCACTTTCATAGTTCCTCCTTCACTCATGTACTTATAGCCTTGTTTATCTAAAGTACCCAGGGAGATCAAATTCTTCTTTAGATCAGGAACATGACGGACTTCTGTAATAGTCCTCACGATTCCATCATGGCAGCGAACATGAACTGAACCAATGCCAACTATTTTACAAGTTGCATTATTGCCCATTAATACAGTTCCTCTGCTTGTTTCATAGCTGCTGAACCAATCTTTTTGGAATGTCATATGCAGAGTACAACCAGAGTCTAAGACCCATTTGTTGTCATAGACTCCACTATTGCATGATGTTGTTAGTACATAATCATCATCATTATCATGTACTTGCTCAACAATGGATGCGCTCGCCTTTTCTTTGGACTTCGACATAGGGCAATCTCGCTCAAAGTGCCCCTTCTTGTGACAGCCCCAACATTCCGCATTCTTTTTGTTCACACGAGACTTTGATCTGTACTTCGATTTGCTCCTTCCCTGTTGGCTAGTACGACCTCTTGCAAAGAGTCCACTAGCTTCGTCACTTTTGTCTCCTTCAAAATGCATCCGCACATCACAAGAGTTTAGTGCTTGCCGCACTTACTCAAGTTTAATAGGTTGTTTGCTATACATCATTGAATTCTCAATATCACGATATTTTGAAGTCAATGAAAATAGCAAAGAACATGCAAGCGTCTCCTCGTCCTTTTTAATTTCAGCAGTTTGTAAGTCCATCACAAGTTTATTGAACGCATCTAGATGGTCTTGCAACAAAGTACCTGAATCCATCTTAAATGTATGAAGACGCCGTTGTAACAACATCCTTGTTGTCACTGACTAGTCCTGGTAAAGCCCTTCCAGCTTTTCCCATAACTCTTTGGCCGTCTCTTCGGTACTTGTACTCACTTCACAAAGTACGTTAGGTGCAAGGGACAGTTGGATTGCACTCAATGCATCTCCTTCAATCTTTTCCTTGTCGGAATCCGATATCTTATCGGGGTACTTTCCGTCAATAGCATGGATTGAACCTTCCCTCCGCAGTAACGCTATCATCTGGATTTTCCAGATATTGAAGTTGTTGCGCCCACTAAATCTATCAATTTCAAACTTCATGGAACTTTTTTTTTTACTTGTTCTTCCTTTTCTACTACAATGTATTTGGAACTACAGAAAACCAAAGTAATCCTTTTCTGATGTGGAAGTTCAGACTGTGCTGCAACCACAGAGCATACTCAGACAGAACCTTGGCTCTGATACCAATTGTTAGCGGAAACGTGAAACTAAAGAACAAGGAAGAACAACAATATTTAACGTGGTTCGGATCAAAATGATCCTATGTCCACCAAAGAATAACTGCACTGATATTTATTTCACTCTACAAAGAATACAAGTGAAATACTACAAGAGAGAGAACACAAATGCCTTAGAAGGTGAGAAGGCAAGTGAGAGGATGATTTGAAAATGAATTAAGAGCTACCTATTTATAGGAATAAATTTATCCTATTAATGTCATCCATGACATCACTATGTGTCAAAATTGTCAAGGTTAAGAATATGAAACCACTTTATGGTTTGCCTAAATTTCACCTACCAAGATACAATCTTTGACTTTTATTTTGTACTAATTATCTTCCTACCAAATATTCATGTTAATTCATCTTCATTTAGTTTGATTCCACAAGAACCAAAACCAACTCTTTCAGTAGAAAATATTTTCCGAAAATGATTTTGTGTTTGATTTATGAATGAAAAATATTTTTAAGAGACATCTTTTATTTTTACTAGAGTAAAATAATTTATGAAATTGAAATTTTTTTTAAAAACAATTTTTATTTATGGTGATGGTGGGGTGGGGGCAGGGGGAGAGGAGGAGTGAAAAAATAAAAATGTGAAGTTGATAGTCTTTTTAATAAACAAAATTAAATTTTTGGGATGGGGTTGGGGGTGGGTTGGGGGCTGGCCGGTGGATGGGGGGTAGGAGTTTAAAAATAAAAATTTGAAGATGAAAACATTTTTAAAAAATAAAATTAATTTTTTGGGTAGGGGGAGGGGGGGGGGGCAGGGATCAGTTGAAAAAATAAATTTTTGAAATAGAATCTATTTTTTTAAAATTGATGCTTTTCTCAAAAAAAAAATATAATTTGAAATTTGAGGAGAGTTTTGAAAAATGTTTTCCTTAATTTTTGAAGGGAAGTCATCTTCCTTAATTTTGAGGAAAATGAGTTGATTTGGAAAATATTTTCCAAAACTTTTGTCCAACCAAATATAGGAAAATTGAAAAACATTTTCCAGAAAATATTTTCCTTCATACCAAACACACTCTAAATGCGATAAAAGAGATTGATCAAGAACAAATGAACTATAATGCTCCGAAGAAGTGAATCTTAAATTTAAAATTGAAACACAAATTCAAATCAATCAGATATTACTATCGATAAACATTGAAAAATATTTGCAAGTTATTGTTATTGCGGGTTTGAAGAAGTGGATCCTCAATTTCAAATATGAAATTAATTATTAGAAAAAGCTTTGATATATTGGCAGATATAAAGATTAATGATAGTTCAAACTTAAAATAAGAAAAAAATATTAATTTTGAACATATATATAAGTTGAAACTTATTTGAAGTTTCGCCTTGGCAAGCCAAACTTTAGGTGCAACTGTTGAAAGTTTAGCCTTGACAAACCAAAATTTATAAATTAAGATACGTATGCGAAAATTTTGCTTACACAATTAATATGTCAAATTTAAGCACGATTTTATACAACTTTAGTCCTATACTCTCATATATTTGAAGTTGCTTTTGAAGTGACTAAACTTACAAAATATAAATATAAACTAGCCAAGTTTGGACAATTATGACCCATAATTGAGTGTTACCCTCTAAGTAGACAACTATGGATAGTTCATATGTGTTTTAAGTCCACTACAACTAGAAGACACGTCGATTTTGTAACGCCAATTGGGGCCTTGATTGGCCCAATAAATTTAGTTGAATTGGATTGAGAAACAGTTTGGGCTTTTGGGCCAGTTATTCTATTGGGTTGGGTTCTAGGCCTTAAAAAGGCAATGAAAATTTTTCAAAATATCAATATTTTAACATTTAAGAGGGCTCATTAGCAAGACTTTGAATATTTAGTAAAAATTTCAAAAATTTATTTTTGTTATGTATCTTTATATTTTTATTAATTATTTTTATTTAATGAATACAATTTTTATATAACAAATTGGAGAAATTTAAGGAAGAGAATTATTTTAAAAAGGAACAAATGCTTAATAAGTTACAATTTATCAAAATACACCAACTTTCATATCTTTCTTTTTCTTTCGCCATGTTTTAAAAAATACACCTCTAATCATTGTTTTTAAAAAATTCAATATCCAATTTTCTTAATCTTTTTTGTTCCTAAACACTTTTATTTACCAAAATATATATTCAAATTTCACTAATTATTCTTACGAAAATCACGAAATTAAAAAAGTACCACATCTATTAAATTTTCAATATCCAATTTTCACTAATTATTGTTATGAAAATCACAGAATCAAAAAATCCAATATTCAATTTTCACTATTTATTGTAATGAAACTTTATGATAATACGTTATAGTTTAATGTATTAAATTTAAAAAAATTTAATTTAGAAATTTGAACACCTATAATTTTATTTGTAATTTGACATATTTTTCTCACAGTGTATTTGTTTTATTTTTCAGAATTTTGTATCCTTGCTTAAATGTATTCATTCAATATGTATACCATTTATATTTGTATTCATTCTAGTTTTCATATTGTATTTTGTATAATGAAACTTGTATTTCTTTATTAGTTTGTATTCATTCCAATAAGTATGCCAAATAAATATGTATCTATTTAAAAACATATTTGTATTCGTTATTTTTTAAAATGTGTATTTATTTTTCTCTTCAGTTTCCTTTTCTAAGTCGTATTGATTCTAATATGTATATTATTTGTATTTGTATTCATTCTAGTTTTTATATTTTATTTAGTATAATCATATATAAAATATAAAAATAAAAGAGTACGAGAATATTTAATGCAATCATTCTTAAATAAAATACAAATGTCAATAGCATTCATACCAGTTTGAATACGAATTGAGTTCAGATACAAAAATTTGAAGAAAAACTATAAAAACAAATAAACTAATAGAAAGTTGTTCTTCTTATAAATAAAATATATAACTAGTTGACATACTTTTGGGATGAATACAATTTGGGGACAAATACAAGATTCATAAACTATGCAACATAAGATTTTTAATAAATACAAATCAGTGTTTTGAAGACAAATTGAGAAGGAATACCAACTACTCAAAAATATTATAAATACAAAACAAACTAATTGAAAATTGTTCTTCCTCAACTTGGTCTTCAACAAGTTTTTCGAAATCTTCTACACCCAATTTTTTTCTTTTATTAATAGTTTATTTATCTTTTAATATTACTATCTTGAACTTGAATGCGTGTAGAATCATAAAGAAACTTAGATCTTCTATCTTGAACCATTTTAGTTGCACAAACTACATTTTTGAATAATCCTGGAGTAATGCATAAATCAAAGAGGCAAAATTCCCAAAAGTTGATGATTATATGTGATAATTCTTATAGTCCTCTTTGAATCAGAAATTGGATTGCAATTTTTGTGTTTTTCCCTTTATTTAAAGTCTTAACTGAAAATAGAAAATTTAAAAAACACACAAAAATCTAAAAAGTTTCAAACGAATACATAGATCAATAGAATAAAGATGAATACCTTAATCAATGAGATTGTTAAGAATTCAATTTCTAAAACCAAAAAAAAGGGAAGAGTGATATGAGAAATCTGAAAAATGGGGAAAACGTGATATGAAGAATTTGAAAAATATAGGAGAATGGAAGAGATAAATTTTAGAGAGAAAATAAATTATTCATTTTTTAAATTTGGTAAGGATTATTTGAGAGACATGTAATTTTTTTTTATTTTTTTTACTAGAAACGTGTGCTTTGTGAGAGAAATTAGGAAGTGATTTAGGATACATTATTTTTTTAAAAATAATGACATTTTTGATATTTTTACTAATATTTTTAAAGTAGGGAGATTTTCACTAAATATATTAGTTTCTTTGACTAATTTGCTAATTTTTCCAAAAGACAATAGTATAGGAAAATTATGCGAAATGACAAACATTTAGAATATATTATGTAATCTATTTATAGTTTTGATTATTTTTAATCCGTGGCTATATTTTTGTGAAATTTTGCTATGCGGTTCTCTAATTGTATAAATTTAGAATTTGTATAATTTGGTCCTTGATTGATAAATTTAAAATATGTATAATTCAATTCCTGATTATTCAGAAATTGTATATGCTTGCCCAAGCTATTTATATACTATTTAACAAAAAATTATAATAAATTACCCTATTTGTATACTGTCAAGTGAAAATACAATCAGAGTTTTGCAAAATTCTAAATATATAAATGTAGAATTTGTATATACTCACCGTGTTTGTATATTCGCAAAGCGAAATATACAAAAGGGCAAAAAAGATACAAATAACAACCTACATTTATATATAATTACCCAATTTGTGTATTTGCAAGCAAAATATACAAACAGACAAGCGAAATATACAAACCACAACCTCCATTGCAAACAAAACTATCAATATAGAGCACAATTACAGTAACTACAATTATAGAACCTTATTACAACTATTATCTTTATTTCTAAAATTTTGGCTGAATTCATTTTTTTACTTTTCTTAACAAGTATGCATACATCATATAAGATTATACACTCCTTATACATGGTTTTTTATTGGATAATATATATGCACTTAAATATTCTTCAAAAATTAAGCTAGGTTCAAATAGCTTAGTTGTCAAGTGTCTACTCTTTAAATGTTTCTAATCACACAAATATTATACTTACATCTATTTTATAGTTCTCAGTTCTCACACAATATAAAGAGAGAGGTAATTCTTTCATACCACTTAGGCACCCATAATTTAAATGTTAAACCAACAAAACTTGAATTATTCTATTGGTTAACAAAATTACTAGTAGTTTTTTTATTACCGCCAAATAATAAAGTGAAGAAAAAAAAAGCACAAAAAAAAAAAGATAAAAAAAACACAAAAGCATATTCTTGACACTTGTTAATTAGTGAATGGCATTTAATAACATCAATCAATAAAAGAAAAGGATTTATCATGTATTTGGCCCTTCTATCATACAATAATTATTCTTCATTTCAATTTCATAAAATCAAGAAAACTAAAATCAAAATATTGTGATTACAATATAAATATTGTTATGAATCCTCTAACATGAAAACAAAAAAATTGTGGAAAATCGAAAGTATCCCTATCTCATACTACTGTCTCAATGCAAAAAATAATGTTTTGAAAAAGGAAAAATATAAAATTATTTATAACTAAATAAATAAACATGATATTGATTGTCGATATCTGGAGAGAAAAAAATAGAGAGAAATTTATGGGTAGAAAATATACTTGCATTGCATGGAGAGTTTACTTAAATTTAATGAGGACATGGACAACTTATCTCCATATTAATTCTTATCAGAAAGCAACTAATTAATACATATTTTGATCTTAATTTATGACTTACTAACTAACTTAATTAGTATAAATTAATGTAAATACTAGTGGAAATAAACTTTTTACTTAATAAAACGTACCATCATGATTTATGACCGGTCCCATTGAAAATTAACGGAAAAAAAGGAAGAAGAGATTTTTGAGAGTGAATTATTAGTCTCGTCAATAATTTCCACAAAATCAAATTTGGAAGTGAAAATGAAACATCAAGTCTCTTGTTGGTTCATGGAGTAAAGACAAACCTTAAAAGTTTGAAAAAGACGTGAATATATCAATTATATATCAGAGATGAATGTAGAATATCGATATTGGATGATTGACGCGAAAATAAATTCAAATGTTAATTAAGAATCTTAAGGATTGTTAGTACGAGTATAAAGGATATTAATTTTAGAATAAATGTAGATAATTAATGTAATCTCATAGGATATTCTCTTATTCCTATCCATAGAATAGGTTTGTTTATCTTATTGAATATTCAAACGACCTCTCAAAGATTGAACTCATAAAATTTAAAATTTGAATGTAATCGTGATGCGAATAGCATCAAACAAAAGAATACTTTGTGTTGGTCTAATTATATATCTTTCAATTACTTTATAAAATTGCAAATATACTAATATCACCTCAAAGAAATTAAACACAAAGGACCCCCATTGAAAAATTATTGCACAACATCTTTTGTAACAGGTTTTCTTAAGATTATTATTGTGTTTACACTGTCAACTTCACCTACTTTTGGGTATCGTAAGTTTGTAAATATTAGGTGTCTTTAGTGCGAACCAAAAATAAGTGAATTTTTAACCTGTTTTTTACTATGCAAGCACGAAATATTATTCTAAATATATATATATTTCACACTTAAAAATCAGTCAAGGTACATGAATTATACTCTCTTTTGAAGTGGAACCAATTAAGAGAACACATGAAGGCAAAACCAACAAAAGCTAATTCAAAAAATCTCAAAACAAGCTTCATAAGTGATCTTCTAATTTTGCTTTATCGTTTCATTAATTTTTATTTTTACGTAATGATAGAAAGTCTCATTTAATATTATAATTGATTTGGTGTGATCACATTATTACGCTAGTTATTGTTTCTTCTTGTTTCCACTTTGCTCATTAATATCAAACAATCTTATTAAATCTTTTACCCTATTTCTTTCATAATAACTCTATGTACCTCATACCTTACTTCTCTCATAAGTTTGTTCTTCAAATTGGTTATGTGGCATTATATAACGACAAAAAATGATATAATCTATTTGAGCATTGTGTTGATAAATCAATATAATATAATACAACATAATATAATATAATATGATACGTTATATATGTGTGACACCCCAGCTTAAATTAAAAATTTCACATTGACAAAACATGGGAGAGATGTTGGGTATACAAGTAAGCAAATCTTACCAACTAGTGAAACATTTTAAAGTGTGTGGGCCTAGACCCAAACCAGACAATATCACTAGTGAGTTGGGCCATTACAAATGATACCAGAGCACTCTTATATCAGCCTTATCGATGTGAGTCAGAGTTCAACTCAATTTAGACAAATTCTCGTAAGGTGGGACAAATCTCAATGTTGAGTCTAGGTAAATCCCATGCGATGAGGCAAACCTCAATGAGAACACTAAGTCCATAAAGGAGGTGTATGTGATACTCAACTTAAGATATAAATCTCATATCGGCAAAACATACAAGAGTCGAGAAATGTAGGGTATACAAACAAGTAGGCATTACAAACTAATAACGCGTTTTAAAACAGTCCGAGCCTAGACCAAAATAAACAATATCACTAGGAGATTGGACCATTAGTAACAACCATTCAAACTAAGAGTCCCCCCTCCTCATTTTTTTTAAAAAAAAAAATCCCACTCTCCACTCCATAATATTGATTAATAGTCTCTTCAATATATAGCTTCCAAGAAAAATCAAAACTTAATGAGAAAATGAAGCATCAACCTCTTTGGAGGGTGGGGGTGTCAAACAGAGACAAGCCTTGAGAGTTAAGATGTTTTGTGAATAGCATCAAGCAAATAGTAAATGCTTTGTGTTTGACACACTCATATATATCTTTCATTTGGTACTATAAAAGAAATATGACATAAAATTAGTGGCCAGCAGTTTAAATGAACATTGTACTCTCCCATCAACACAAGGACCCCATTTCATATTTATACACCAACAATTTATTATTAATAGAGCCCAGTGTTAGTTACTGTGCCTATAGATGGTCTTCACGAGACTATTAATATTGTGTTTTCCCTCTCAATGTTCCTCGTTAGAGGCGGATCTACGACGAGTTCAATAATTTCAATCTAACTTTAAATTAATTATTTATATCTAAAGGTATTGTAAATATCACGAGTTCATCTATGTCCCAATTTGGTTAGTCGAAACTATATTCATGTACTATGCTCTTTTTTTGTTAATATAGTACTTTTTTCATTTCAAAATAAATGTCATTTTGATAGATAACGTGTTATACTGAGTAAATATAATGTTTCAACCATTTAATGCTGATGTAACATGATTCATCTTCTCTCATGTACACTTAAACTAAATATTTTTTCAATTAAAATATTTGTAGTTTTTCAGAACAATTATAACTAACAAGAAAATGGGAAAAGAAGTGATTAGGTATGTCTTGAGTTTATTAAAGGAAAAAGTATCAAAAACATCGTTAAATTATATGGTGTAAATTATAAGTTTTATCTTCGAATTGTTGGCAAACTTAAAAATACTCCTTTACTTGACTAACTAAACTTAGATATGTTAAATAAGAAGGAAGTTGATGATTAGAACATGTCAAAGGAATAGATCCAACGCAATTGATTGGCGTGTCTGCAACAAGTGTTGATAAAGAAAGGAAGCTGGCAATTGGAACATATCAAAGCAACAGGTCCAACGAAGCTGACTGACGAATTTACAGCGTTGGACCTGATCCTTTGACATGTTCCAATCGTCAACTTTCTTCTTCTTCAACAAGATACACCCCATATATGCTCCCGATACGCAACACGATATGGAAAGTAGTTTCAAACTCTTGTAGGAGCATGAAGTTGTTAATAAAAATTGATATAAGTATTAAAAATACCCCTAAACTTGATGAGTATTCAGGGGTGTATATCACTAATGTTGCAAGATCAGAGGTGTTTTTAGCTTCAATTAGTCAAGTAAAGTGGTGTTTTTATAGCCGTCAATGGTTTGGAGATGAATCTAATAATTTGCGCCAAGTTTAGGAATGTTTTAATACTTCTCTCTTTTTTAAATGATAAATAATTAGAAATAACTATTTTTAGAAATCACGATATATAATTTGAGATTGAGGGATCAATGAACATTTTAGTATCAACTTAAAAGTTTAACACCCTAAAAAATCGTTTGATAGCTGATTAGAATTACCCGAATATTAACCATACAAAAATCAGTCATTCTAGTCTTTATAATGTGAATAAAATAGGATATATTGAACCGACTCATAATTAACTTATACAAAATTTATTAGTTATGTAGCAAACTGATAACCAATCACTATTTTCGATATACAAATTTAATTCATAGCAATTAAAATGCTACCAAATATATTGCTAGTTATATTTAATTTAATATATAAATAATTCATTTTATAATAAGTATCGAAACCATCCCTTAATTAATAAGTACGTAAAATACGACAACAATGTCTTCAATCTAGATATTAAAATTCCCTCTATGTTGTTTATTGGACCTTCAAACATTTTGGACCATAGAAACCACAACACTAAAGTAATAGTAAAATATACCAAGAAATATTCCAAAACATTATAAACTCCTTTCAATTATTTAGCAGCAATAATATAATTATTATTATATCATAATTTGCTATAATAATTAATATATGTATAAAATATTTATAATCAAAACTCTATATAAATGTCGGTAAAGATTTTAGCGACTTTGAGTGTAATGACATTAACTCATTTACTGCTAAATATTTTTGCAACAATAAATATATTTGGTAAAAAAAAATATATTACTACTAAATATCTCTCTTTTGTTATAGTACTATTTGTAGGTTCAATTCCTTCTAGCCGTAATTTCTAATGTTTTCTTTACATGTGTGTTTTCTTAAAAAAAAAATGAACCCCCTTGAAAAAACTTTTGTCGCAACGTTGATGCTAACGTAGCAATACAAACTAAACACAATACAAATTCTCATATATATTTTGATCGAATCGTAATTCGAATCCACCAGAATTCAAGACACAAATCAGCCGTTTCCAAAAGGTATGATATTCCAACAATATCAGTTATTCACCAAAAAGGAAATAAACTAACCTAACAAGATGTTACATATTGAATCTCCAATTGGGAAATGATTAAGATTTACAACAATTAAATTATCGTACGTTTGAATTATTAAATAGTTAGGTGGGTCGAGTCTAGCATTTTTGGATTTTTTTCATTAGGAAAAAAAAGAAGAAAAAAAAGAGGGGGACCTCTTGTAAAAATGACCCAAATGAACTGTGGAATCCTAGACAAATAAACAAGATATAATTAGAAAGAGCAATAATTGTTGTTAAATAGGTCCCATTTTTTGTTGTTTTAAAAAACATATATATAAAAAATAAGGTCCCATTTATTTAAATGCATTTCATTTTCTAACATGACCAATAACAAAGACATGTATGTCTTATTTTAGAAGTACTAACAAAACTCAGTTGCTGCTTGCCTTTAGAGTTTTCTACTATTATTATATGGTCCCCTTTACTTGAGGATCCCCACCATTTACTTGGATAATTTTTCTAAAAATAAATTTGGTCCATGAAAGTTACTCTACGCGTCCGTGTTTAGTTGGTCATGTTTAACTTGACATATTTTTAGAAAAGTCAAATTTATCGGTGATCCCTTAAACTTAACATCAGTTTTCACTTAGACACCTAAATTAAGCGATGTTTATTTTAGACACCTCATGTAAGGTTCTGTTGTGTCATTTTGACACTTTTCTGACAATAAACAAAATTAAAGGAGATGTAATACACTCATTAATGAAATGACAAATAGTCAATTAAATAATTATATGTGTCATTTTCAATTAAAAATAATTATAAAATCTATTTAGTAAATAAATTAAAAATATTATTCTAAGAAAATCTCTAATTTCGTTACACTCAAAATCTCTTTTGTGCTTTTTCAAAATAAATATTCTTTTCTTTTACTATTTATATATTTATTCATCTTCTTTCTTTTAGTATTGTTTTTTTAAAAGAAAAGAGGAAGAGGAAGAAAGAAAGAGAGAATAAATATAAAATAGGGATAATTGTATATAATAGCAAACTAATAACCTAAAATAAATAGAGTAGCTAGGGTTTGATTTAATTGTGCTCCATAGCAAACGTTTGCAAAAAATTGCCAGGCGCCTCTCTCCCAAATATCTCGCTCGCCACTCTCCTCCAATCTCTCGCTCGCTTTCTCACTTTTTATACAAACACAAGTGTATAAAAATTGTTTCTAATTGTATAAAGCAGAGGAAATTGTATAAATACATATATTTTTGTTCCCCTCTCTCCCCTCTTCCAGATCTCGCTCGCTACTCTCCCAAATCTCGCTCGCCACCCTCGCCTTTCTCACTTATACAAACAGAAGCGAAATGTATAATTGCGTTTTTGTTTGTATAAAGCGTGAGAAAATTGTATATACACATGCAAGTACATATATTTTCGTCCTATACACTTATAATTATACAATAAAAATACTCCCCTGCCCAATTTCTTTTGCCTTTTTCTCTTTCTCGTTTTATACAAATTTCAAATTGTATCTAATTTCTCTCTTTCTCGTTTTATACAATTCGATTCAATTGTATATTCCCTGCCAAGTCTCTTTTGTCTTTCTCTCTTTCTCATTTTATACAAATTCAAATTGTAAATAATCGTTCTATACACTTATAATCATACAATTCGTTTTATACACTTCGTTGTATACAAGCCTCTGCCCAAGTGTCTTTCTTTTTCTCGTTTTATACACTTCATTTTATACAATTCGCTTCAACAGTATATGTATAGCGAATTATACAGTTTTTATGTTTGCTATGGAGCGCAATTATGCAAACTTTGCTATAGCATACAAATATGAATTTTTTATTTGCTATATGTGAAAGTTGCCCTATAAAATATGGGTGTTGGTATCCATTTTTCCGGCAAAAAATGGAGGGAGGTGATGGTAGATTTAGATAAGTAATACAATGAATAAGAAGAAGAAAATGACTTAAAAACGAATTTGAATAAAAAATTTGACCTCCATTGAAGGAATTTAAGCTTGAAAAAAAGATAGGGGATGGTGGCTTGAAAAATGTAGAAGAAGAAGAGAAAATAAAATTAAGAATGGTTAAATTAAGCCTTTAACGCGCTATTGTTAAGTGTATGACACTCACTTTGACATGTCACCAAAAAGTGTCAAAATGACACAACAGACCTCTACATTAGGTATCTAAAATGAACATCGCCTAATTGGGGTGTCTAAGTGAAAATTTGTGCCAAGTTAAGGGGGTCACTGATGGATTTGGCCTTTTAGAAATAAATTTAACTGATGAAAGTTATTCCTCCTCCGTCCATGTTTACTTGTTCATGTTTGACTTGACACATCTTTAAAAATAAATTTTGTTCATGAAAGTTACTCCTCCTCTGTTCATGTTTAACTTGACACATCTTTAAAAATAAATAAACAAAATATTTTCTTCTTTTCAGTTTATAATGCTTTTTACGGTGTTTTAAAATACGACAACTAAAATAAATAAATAAGTAAGTAAATGGAAGAAGAAGAAAATAATAAGTTTGTTACTATACATCCGTTGAATAAATTCATTATTTTTAAAAGTACATTGAAAATTATTATCATTAATTATAAAGGTAAATTAGAAAAAATAAGTGATAAATTTTGTTTTCATTTGGTAAATTAGAAAAGTAAAAATAAATATGTAATTTTAATAAAATAAACAAGTAAATAATGAATGAAGAGAGTAAAATAAATATCTCTCGATGAACAAATAAAAGTAGATGGAGGGAGAAACAATGATTGTGATCGAGTAGTAAGTATTTGTTTATTCTTAATGAGAGGTTTCAGATTTGAGTCTCTAGTTATGAAGTCGTCTTTGTTAGCGAATGTTTTACCTCTAAATATAAAATCAACTTCGTGAGAAAACGCTTTACCTTTTAATACAAATTTACTTTTATTAAAAAATATTTTACCTCTCAGAACTTTTAAATATAAATTTAGATTTAATCGAGCCTGAATTTGCGGAAAAAAAAAGGAGACGGAGGGAATACTATTCTCCTCAATCACACTTTGCTGTCAATATTCCATTGTTTTCACTTTTCACCACTAAAGTTGACTCCTTCAAGACCTCTGTGATGCTTCTTATTTATTTTTATAACTAATTTGCATTTCATTTTGTAAACAATATAAGAAAAATATAACTAAACAAATTGATGACTTGTGTTTTTATAAAAGAGAAGATAAACATTAATCTACTTATTAATATAAAAAAGAGATAAAAAGTCTCAAAATAATAGTTTTTTCTCCTAAATAAGAATCTATTTAATAAGATCACATGGTAGATGCAAGTGTTGTGTATTGGTCGGTTTGATTTTGAAGTTTATTGAATTATCTTATTAATTATCGGTTTGTAAAAATGCTAAATCGCTATAGAACCATTAAGATATTGGTTTATTGGTTATTGGTTTATTGGTTTTTGATCGTTATCGATTCGATTATCGATTTAACCGTTAAGATTTGACACAAAAAGAAAAATATTGAAAATCACTTAGAAATAAGGTGACAAACCAAATAAATCGTGCACTTGTGTTTACAAGTTACATCTTGCTCAAAAGCAAACACTTTTACATTGTAGAATAACCAAGTGTTTGAGACAACAAAAAATAAAAGTAGGAAATCAAACTCTAAGTCGAGGACTTTATATACAAAATGGTATAAATATAATTGTTTAATTTTACTATCGGGTTAACGGTTAACCCGTTAAGAAAAAGTTTCAAACCGTTAAGAATCGATAACCCGTTAAAAAAAATCAAAACCATTATCAAAACCACTAAACTAATAACCCAACATTATAAACCAATAACTTTTTTTATCGATTTGACTTATAGGTCTCAGTTCGCTTTTGAAGTTAAAATAGCCCTTTGATTAAAAAAATATTAATTACACTAAACACTATATAATGATGACACAATTATAAATAAATTTTATATTTTAAATCCAATACCTATACATCCCATTTATATTATTAAATTAAAAAAAATAGTTAGAGTGACAGGTATAATATGATCGAATTTACAATAACATTTATACTTTACAAAGATTCTGTATATGATTTTTGAATATTTTTCAAAGAGCATTTTAAAAATATATATATTTATCGAATAAGTTGAGTAACAAATTAAAGCTTTGCTATTTCATTTGTACATATAGGTTCAATTATTTTTTTTCATTTCATTGTTAATCATTGATATTGAAATTTTGATTTGGAGAAGATTTCTGAAAAGGGAATATTACTCATTTATTCAACTTCTTCATACAAACATATAATAAATAAATAATATAAAAATGTTTATGTCGGTTGAAGTATCAGACAAAAAAACTCTCCAGAAAATCTAACTTGAGTGGATGGAAACTACTCCTATAAAAATATATATATATCTTATTTTGTGGTTCAAAATTATTCTCTTCTTGTTTTTTTGTAGTAAATTTTTTTTCATTAATATGATTAATCAGAATTCGTTTATTGTTAATTTTGTGTTTTCGGGTTCAAAGTCCATGAAGAATATTATTTTTATATTAATAGTGTTGTTCTACTTATAGGTCATGTATAAGATTAAGGATAAGGGTGGATCAAAAAGATAGAGGGAGGGATATTTTTAGTCAAATAGGTGGATGAAGAGTATATTTAAACCTTTTCGAATAGTTTAAGGGTAGGCGAATAAAGATCAGAAATAAACCAAAAATTAGATAAAATTGCAAAAAGCTAACACCTCCGAATGTTATTACTCGTGAAATATTATTTCATGGAGATTAAATTTAAATTATTTTTAATTTAAGAAATATGTCATTATCGATCTTTGAATTAAAGAAAAATTTATAAAAAAAAAATTAAAAGGAATAAAATTATATCCGCCCTATTTATTACGTAATAAAATATTCTTATTACAAGTTAAATATTTTAAAATTTCTATTATTTATATGACAAAAAATATTCATTTTCGCATATTTAAAGATAAAAATTGCTCATAAGGACATTTAAGGGTGCCATCTCAAACCTATTTGCAAATATAAAGAGACCTTTCTTTGTCAATTTTTCTCAAGTAAATACAAATAAATATTTTTTCTTTCACGATGGAACCCCCTTATTTGACATTTTGACATTTCTCGATCGTGAAGTTTAGTTTTTAAAAAAAAAAAAGGAAAAAAATGGTTAGAGATGATAAGATAAGATTAAGGTGACAATGTGGACGATAATACAAAATTTGAACTATTTCACTATCCCAAAACACATCTTTAATTTTGTTTGAATTCTTAAGCAGTAATAATGTCCTTCTCGCTAGGAATTCATCCAATATATTATCGATGACTAGTTTGGTAGGGTGTATAAAAATAGTGTTAATTAAATATAATGTATTAATAATGATTGTGTTAGTTATGCTTACATTAGTTGTGCTAAAATTATTTCTTCTATAGTGTTTGATTCAGAATATTAAAAATAACATATATTGCTTAATTTCTGCTTTTAAAAAATTACAAAAATATCCTCCACCAATATAATGAAAATAATGTGTGGAAAAGGTCTTTGATGAGTAAGTGTGTCTTCAATCATGCTAATGCGTGCATTAAAATCTTTTTTTCATTATTCATACCAGGACTTCTCATTTATTAGTTATACATATATGATATCTCAAAAACAAATGAATTGTATAACTAATACAAACATTAGTTATACGAAAGTTAAAAATATGTCCATCAAACAACAACGGACCCACGTGTATAGATATGAATGCACGTGCATTCATTAATTTTAAAAAAAATCATATAATATATCTTGATAAATTAGCAGAAACTTAATATAATTAATCGTGTCCCATAGCATACATAGGATTGGTACTGCTGATATATTTAGAACAAACTCACCTTGATTATTGAAAATTAATTTAGACCTTGATTATTGAAAATTAATTTATCAAATTAAAAAAATAATATTATATTTTTATGAATTAATTTTATCATCTCAAATAACTTTTATCCGAACACCAGCGGAGACGGTAATAAAGAAGTCAAAATTGATGGGTAGCGTATTCATTCAAACGGTGGAAACAAGTGGCGTGAGGTCTTGAATTGGCAGGACCACTATTACAACATCTTATATAAAATAAAATAAAAAAACTATATAATAGAATCACAGATTTTTTCCATATTTTATAAATAACTTTTATATCATCAATGTAATTTAGTCAATTATAACATGATCTTATCAATTTCTTTTGTTATATACTGTAATCAGTTGTATAAGTCTTATTCTAACAAAAAGTTTTAATTATTGAGGATATTACACTATCATCAATTATACAAGTGTTTTTTTCCTAACAAAATTAAATTTTTATATGAAATGACCACACACTTTAATAAGGTACCAGAGCACACAGAGATGAGATGAACCGTAGGGTAAGGGGTGTCAAACCACTACCCTTGACGGTCTAGTGTAGCGATTAAAAGATTGTAATAATTACTTAAGGTTACGTGTTCTATATCACTTATATACTTTTACATCTTTTAATAAATATTTTAACTCTGCCACTGCACACACTTCATTATGCTATCAGACAGAAATTTTATAATCGAATTTCATTATCGCTCATATCAAAAAGTATTTCCACGTATTGATCGGTGTAAAAGAATCAACCTTACACGTGCTCTCTATAAGTGTACACATGACATAAATTCTTTATGTGAATGTAAATATATATATAAGATTAAACTCTAATTTGTTTGAAATCTTAAATTGGGAGACCATTTTTTTAAAAAAATAATTTTAAAAAGGAGAAAAGGATATGACTGCAAAAGAAAATGACCCAATAGAAAATGATGCTATAATTATTATTCATAGTTTTATATCGTAAAATTGATCGAGACTGTTCAGTTATTATGGCTTATGGCCATCTTAAATGCCAGAAACTTTATGATATAACCAATTTTTTTTTAGAATGGGTTGGTCAACATATCTCACTACACCTATTTGGCAAGTTGATGATTTTCCAATTTTAGTAGGCGTTTAATCGTAGAGTTTAAATATTTATCATTTTGTTTAGAATTTATAAAGTTAGAGTTGCAAATAAAATAGTAGTTATGAGTATCTTATTTGAAATTTATGAAAACAGGATTGGAAAATAAAGTTGGATTAGTTTTTTATTTGGTATCCAAGTACAAGTTATTTAATGATCAAACATTGATTTTGAAAAATAAAATAAATAGTTTTCACGATCAAACGACTCAAGATGGAAAACACAATTTAGCTAATTAATCATTTATTACTTAATTAACTTCTAAATAGTAATATTGACAAACATAATTGGAATGATTCAACATGAGATATATATAAGGTACTTAGGACTCCTTTGAATTTGAAGCTCTTGTTATTCTTTTGAATTATCATATTGATAATCAACAAATAATCAAGTTTTAAGTTTGAACTGATTATATTTGTATAACTATTTGCAAAACTTTTTTTTTTTTTTAAATGTTAGATATTATATAAAAGTATACTACTTTATTCAAACAATCAAGTTGTAACTACAAAATCGAAATTGCAAAGAAAAATCTCAATTGTACTAAATTTAATTAGGTTTAATTTTGACATAACAAGAAAGAGAATTTCAAATATACTAAATATTTCAAAATCAAATCCTAACATATATTACTCTCTCCGTCTCATTTTATGTGACGACATTTGATTCAACATGGAATTTAAGAAATAGAGAAAATTTTGAAATGTTTACTAAATATTTTTTCAAAAAAGTAAACTCACTTTTCTGTCTCCTCATAAATATATTAGAGTACTATCTTTAAAATTAAGTGGGACTAACAAGAGTAAAAGAAGAATTGTACCTTTAAATATTTATCATATAAGAAAATATGACATTCTTTTTGAAACTGATCAAAAAAAAAATAATGCCACATAAAATGAGACAAAGGGAGTATCATTTTTTGACATCAAGACAACCTCATTAAAATGAGATATAAATTTCAGGGTGGTGCTAAAAATTTATATTAGGCGTTTGGATAGAATTTAATGATTTATGTTCAAAAGATATATTTATGTTAATAAGTTTATTAAATATATGTGCTTTAATTTAAAATTTAATTATTAACTCTTGAAATTTTCATTCTAATAAAATATATAATATAATTTATTAATTAAAATTCTGACAAATTAAAATTTAATTATTAACTCTTGAAATTTTCATTCTAATAAAATATATAATATAATTTATTAATTAAAATTTTGACTTTGTCACTGATGTTGATATCGGGTAAATTCAACTTCATAGTAACAAACGAGAAGCCACAAACAGTCTCCTCAATTTGTGCATGTTGAGTAAACATAAATTTGGCTATCTTTGTTAAATATACAGAGCCATTTGCATATGCATTGAGATTTGTGTATTTATACATGTCATAGACTACTTTTACTATTCATAGTTTAGGACCTTTTGTAATTTCACTCTCAAAGACAACTCAAAAGGAATTTTTAATTTTTTTAATTTTTATATTTACCAGTTTTATAATAATATTCTTTAACTATATATCTACATATTTTTTTTAAGAATAGATGTGAATAATTAAAAAGGTAATAACGAAAAGTAATCATTTATTTTATATTATTGGATATTTTTCTTAAGGATTGTGTCAAGTTTCAACTATCCATTTAATATGAACATAAAGGAGTATTAACCTCTATTACATATTATTTTATTTTTTATCGCGTTGATTTTTTTCATTACAATAAAAATTTTAGCAGCAATAAATAGACATATTAACAAAGCGTGTTAAAGTATTATCGATATTAGTTGATTATCATTGAATTTATTGTCGTTATACACTTAATTTTTTTTTTATAAAGAGTGTTAAATTACCGCTAGAAATTCATAGCGAGTAGTAAATAAATTTTTATTATTAATTATTTATCGCTAAAGATCATTTTTAATTGATGAAATCTCTATATATGTTGAGTTAAGATAAAGATGAAAAGTACAACGATCATTAATTATATCTCTTAATATTCTATCATAACAACTACTCTTTTCGTTTAAAAAATAATGACCTAGTTTGCCTTGAAACGGAGTTTAATAAAAGAAAGAAAACTTTTTGATTTTGTGTATCTAAATTAAAGTTATGTCAAATGTATCAAAATGTCCTTTAATCTTGTGGTCTTAAATATGCCACGTGGAAAGTTAAAGTTAAAGTGTTGTCAAAAAAGAAAATAGATCATTCTTTTTAAAATAGATTAAAAAAATAATTTTTTTTAAAAAAAAATGAATAGAGTATTCCATATCAATTATTTTTAGTAAGCACGATAATTGAGATGGATCAGAGAGTGAGTATAGGTTAGAGTAATGTTAAAATGTAATTAAAGCAAACACATGTTGAGTATACAAAATAATATATAATCAAATAAATGACAATATCCTTTTCTTTTTCTAACTATTACAACAGATAAAGATGAGCTCATAATACATATAAATCCACTTCCAACATAACCCTACCATGTCTCTCAATTAAATACTAAAAGAAATCTAGCTATTAAAACAGCTCACGAGCACTTTTCAAAATAGATTTTTCTTTTCTATCTTCAAAAAAAGAACATCCACAAACCCCTTTAATACTATATATTTCTAAATTATTTTTTTCTCTTTCTATATACAAAGTATAAGACAAAACAAATAGAAAATTACAAACTCTATACACAAATTGTGGTGTAGAATAAATCTTTCACTCTCCACGCTCCCCCCACTTATAACAACAACAAAAAAGAAATAAAATGACATTTCTCTATATCAAATATATATATATATAATAATTAAAAACAACCATTTTGGGTATATTACTCTCTATTCCACTATCAAAAAAAAAATTCAAACCATTTCCCTAGCTTAGAGTTTACTAAGCTTATAATAATTCTTTCCTCTTTATCTCTTATCGTGCTCCAATTTAGGGCATGCAAGGCTAATTTCACAAGGCGAAAATTCGCTATACATATTTATTATAATGCTAGTTGTGTCACCTTTTAGTAACACAACGGCGAGAGATGAAAGAGGTAATGAGATGGAAAGTTTCGCGATAGGAGGATGTGGAGGTGGAGGAGATGATTTCCCCGATTTTATGGGGGAGAATTTGCTCGATAGCATTGATTTTGATGACCTTTTTGTTGGGATTAACGATGGAGAT
The DNA here is from genome assembly GCA_016801875.1 of Solanum sitiens. Classification (NCBI taxonomy): domain Eukaryota; kingdom Viridiplantae; phylum Streptophyta; class Magnoliopsida; order Solanales; family Solanaceae; genus Solanum; species Solanum sitiens. Next base: position 1,642,283 of record JABWTJ010000047.1, on the reverse strand, counting down.
GTACTTCCCGATTTGGAAATGGATACGGAAATCCTCGCAGAATTTTCTGTAAGCAGTGGCGATGAGTCTGATGTGAACAATTATAGCAGTAGTAATAATAATAATACTTTTATTACTACTGCTATAAAAAATGGAGAAAGAAAAGAAGAAATTGAAAAAACAGGCTCGTTTTCAGCTTCGGATGTAGGTTCGGGTTTAACAACGAGCCTAAATCAAGGAGAAGAAATTGTTAGTACTCAAAAAAGTGAAGAATCTACGCAACAAGTGAATCAGAATATAATTACTGCTAAAGAAAGTGATAAAGGTAAAAAGTCATCCAAGAATAATAATCTTCCAGGCAAGAGGAAAGTAAAGGTCAGTATAAATAATTTTTACATTATTAGTTCATTTTCGTGGATGTCTAATGTTATAAAGACTTTTATGAATTAACTAAGTATTAAATCGACGAAATTAATATTTTATTTTTATTGAATCGTGTGAAGGTGGACTGGACACCAGAATTGCACAGAAGATTTGTACAAGCTGTAGAGCAACTAGGTGTAGATAAGGCAGTCCCATCAAGAATTTTGGAGATTATGGGAATTGATTGTCTCACTCGTCATAATATTGCTAGTCATCTTCAAGTATGAAAAATATATTCTTACTTTTTATTAATTTTATAAAATTTTACTATATGATTTTGTAGATTTGGTTTAGTAATGATGCCAAATGAAATGGTCCTTATAGTTGTTCCATTGCATTTGGAAAAAAGAATAATATTAGACAATGATGAAAACTGAAAAAGTAGTACTACTAGATTTTTTTTTTTTTTTTTTTGCCTTGTTCTTTACCCCAAATGGTATAGTTTTAAAAAAAAGAAAAATAGATCTGATGATTTGAAAATTGGAAAGTTTTTTTACTTTACTTAAAAGAGGAAACATTTTAGGGAATCAAAAAATGTATATTTGAGTTTAAATTTAATGTGTTTTATTTCATATTCTTTTGAACTATGAGTAGTTTTAATTATCTTTAGATCTGAACATACGAAATAATTGATGAAAAATGTGCAGAAATATCGGTCCCATAGGAAACATTTGCTAGCAAGAGAAGCAGAGGCGGCTAGTTGGAGCCACAGGAGGCAACTCTATGGAGGTGCACCTATGGTTGGAGGGGGCGGAGGAAAGAGAGAGATGAATCCGTGGCCTGCACCAACAATTGGGTTTCCACCTCCTCCTCCTCTTCCGCCCCCTATGGCACCTCCAATGCCTCATCATTATAGACCCTTACATGTATGGGGTCATCCATCTGTCGACCAATCATATATGCACATGTGGCCTAAACATCTAGCACCTTCGCCATCTCCACAACATCCATCACCGGCATGGTCTCCTCTACCTCCTCATCTTCATCCTCCACCTCCTTCAGATCCTTCTTTTTGGTATCCACACCATCAACGGGTGAGTTTTTTTTTTAGTTAATTATATTCTCGACACGTTTTCTAACTTGATTATGTTCTTTTAGCAATGAGTAGCAGGAGACTCGAATCCAAGACTTTTATATGCTCTAGTTTTGAAGTGTGTGCACATCTCGTCTAAAAGATATAAGTACTAGACAAATCTAGCTTCCTTTTATTTACGTATCTCGGAGAAAGAGAGAGAGAGAATGCTATAGGAAGCCATTGTTGAGAATACTATTAATAAAAGCATGCTCCCTTCAATAATTAAACTCTTAGATAAGATAGTCACACACTCACTACAATATAAATGACCACTAGCGGCATTTAATTTTTAATTGCCGCTAAATATAGCGACAATTGTCACTCTTTGTATATGTCCCTAAATCCTTTAGCGACATTGGTTCTAATGACACTTAACTAATGCCGGTAAAGACTTTAACACTCTTTATTAGTGTCAATATTTAATGCCGCTAAAAGTTGTTTTTGTTGTAGTGACTTCAACATGGTATCAGAGCAGACATATTTCCTCTCTCTAAGAGCTTAAACTTTTAGATGAGATGATCGCACACTTCAACAATAATCTCATCTCGATTACGTATATTTTGGAGCTCCATATATGACATTCAACAACCTACTAAGATATTGAACTACAACGATGTGAATTATTTAAATCTTAGCAAGTATAACTTGGAAACAATTTAATCAAATAACTTGAACAAACTATAGTGAAAATAGTATTTTTAGTTACAACGAGTTTGACATAAAAAAACGTTTAGACAATATGCAGAAAATTAATAATTGTGTTTTGATTGTATGTATGACTATATGATAAATACTCCTTTTGTATTATTGTGCAGGTACAAAATTCTCTTACACCAGGAACACCTTACTTTCCAGCACCAACGGTAACTATATTTTCAATCAATTAATCATTACTCTTTTGAATTTTGTTACGATATTTAATTTGGAACCTTAGCTATTTCGAAATAATGTTTTACTAATCTTAAGATTCGAATCAGAAGCTTCTGATTAAGTTAGTGTTTAACAATATATAGATTTAGTTGAAAGGTGAAAATAGAAAATTGAAGTTCGTTGAAAAAATAGTTTTTGTTTTTGTAGTTGTATTTGAATGTATATATTTTACTGATTAATTACTTTGGGAATTATGTAGACCATGTGGTGTTTTTTTTGGCATATATCTATTTTGCAAGTTTTTATTTTTGGCTTTATATAGTCTGAACAAAATAATTATGGTGCAGAGATATCCGGTACCAGGCATACCACCCGTATCGTCGCATGGCATGTACAAAGTAGACCACTCTAATATTGGAGTTCGAAGTACCGCTACTCCTCCTCCGATACAACCTCTACCTAAACCTCCATGCGACTTTCATCCTGTAAGCCTCTCTCTCAATAATTTTATTTTTTTGACGTGATATATAAATATGCTTTTTAATTTGACTTCAGAATACAACAATCATCTATGTCCTTTAATTTTGAATGTGCATAGATAGACACGCTTCCTACAAAATGTCTACTTGTTCAACTTTATACGACTTTAAGTGCCACAGGAGATAAGTTATATAATTTGTTTAGGGCCATTTGCAACCTCTTGTGACACAACCCTATAATATGTGCATGAACATGCATATATTATAACTACGTACAATTGTCCATAATGAATTAGATTTAGCAACATGAAAGTTATTTGCATTAATTATCAGCATATATAACTTAAATTCTTTTGAGTGTATATATGTATAAGATCTTTATTTTCCCATTTAGGTCATTGTTGAACTATATGTGTCATTATATTATTAGTGCTCATGTTCAATTTAGTTTTTCTTCAATATTTGTTGAATGTTTAATTTATGGACAAGTTATCTATGGACAGTCAAAGGAGAGCATAGATGCAGCCATTGGAGATGTTTTATCAAAGCCATGGCTACCACTTCCCCTAGGACTCAAACCTCCGGCCGTCGATAGCGTGCTCGGTGAATTACAACGTCAAGGGGTACCTAAAATACCACCAACTTGTGCATAGTCGTTTTTAATGAGGCAGCTAGCAAAACAAGGGTGGAATTTTTTGGGGTATACTTAGGGTACGTGTACGTAACTAAGTAGCCCTTCAATTCGACGATATTTCTTGCACTTATTTAGATGCATGAATGAAGATGATCAATTCGATGTGGATCGTATATCATCATCAACATCATCGTCTAAATTAATGCAGTTTTTTTTTTTACCTCAAAAAATATATATAAAAAAAAACTTTTAATTAATTTGTTGTCCTACTTGATTTGTTCTTGTTTTGCTATGTACAAGAACATGTATTAACTTAACCGTTGGGGTTTTTTGTGATGATTTTATCACCGGTTTGAGAAATATCATGATAATAATAGCAAGAGCTTCTTGTAATTAAACTTGTTTATCTCTTCTTTAATTAATTCCTTAGTGTGTTATTCAATATTCCACTTTCTTTTTTCCACCCGGTGTCCGGAGCTCATATTGGAGCTCCGATTAAATCCGGGTCGCGGATTGCAGGGCCCATTCGGAGTGGCGCTCCCAACAGGATTTTCTCCATACCAAGGCTCGAACCCGAGACATCTGGTAAATGGTGAAACACTCCCACCAGTGCACCACAAGCCATGTTGGTCAATGTTGCACTTGTTCCTCATCGATTGTGTAAATATTTGTAAAAAAGGTGTTTAAAGTGATCACAATATATAGTTCATTAAATACCAAGGAATTAAATGAAGCCATCACACAATTCAACATGGTCTAACTTGATTATATTCCTTATACGAGTTACGATTGATCTGATATTCATTGGTCACTCAATTAATAGTAACTCTCTTTGTTGAAGAAATTAGAATCAAGAAAATGACAACTATTGGAGATATATATTACAACTATTAATTGAGTGATTATACGAGAAATCAACCTCGTGAAAGAGGCAAGCATACAATGAACGAAAGATTTAGTTTGTTGAAAAAATAAGTTTTCCATCAATCTTACGAATAATTATTCAAGAAAAAAAAAAGTTAAAAGAACACACAATTAGTTGATATGTTTAAGTTATTCCATGCATGAATACGACTATGGAATAATTAATTTGATTTCATAAAGTCCTTCAAATTAGGCACCCTTAATTAACCAACTTTTAGAGGCATTTCTCATTCACATGGAGCTATTAATAATTATGATTATAGTTACATGGAAAATAAAAAGGTACCTTAGAAAAAACAAGAACAGCATATGACCACCATAATATTTTTGTTTTTTTCCCTCTCACAGCAAAGGATTTTGATTTTTCATCAATAATATAAGCAAAAGATTTCATAGAAATTGTGGTTCTAAGATGATGGTCCTCCCAGTTAATTATTCCTTCCGTCCTGTAATAGTTATCCACGCTACTATTTTGAGATATCCAATAATACTTGTCGACTTTATAAAATCAATATATAATTTTTCACTTTGTTCCTAATTTATCCTCATAATTAATTAATCATTTTCCTACTATGTTTTCCAAGATATTGTAGTATTTATTATATTCAAATGATAGTAATAAAATTATTTTTATATTTATCGTTTCTTAAGTAGTGTGCAAAATCAATAATAAACAAATATACTGGACAACGGAAGTATAATTAAAATTGACACATATATATGTGTCAATTTGTTTGCTTTAGTTATTATTTGAATAATTAAAATATATTTTCTTTGATCGTAATTATTTTTGAATATTTGAATTATTAGCCATTAGTTACCTAATATTTTTTATATAGATTTATTTCAAAAAATAATAAAAAGTCTATATTCAAATTCACAAGGAAAATTAATTATTTTGATCCATATATTTTGTAATATCGAACCAAACATATTAAATCAGAGAATTGGATTGTGCTTTATTCTTTCAACTTTATTTGGAAAAATTTATGATAGAAATATTTATATACATTTTTTGCCAATAATGCCATGAAAGGAATCATAGAAATCTGTATATGAATCATCAACCTAGATATAAGTGTATATATATATATATGTGTGTGCATGTGATATTGTTATTATTAAAATTAGGTGAGATAAAAATCTTTCTATCAAAATCCAAAAGATAACAAAAACAAAAAGACAAAAAAGGACTGCGTTATCATCATCATGTGATCATCTCAATCAATAATTCATAATATAATATATATAACAAACGTGGCGGTGATTATTGACGATTATTCAACCAACAAAAATCTAAATGTACTATTCCACGGTTGTCATAAAAACACTGACATTATTCAGTTCTACATAAGGGTTAAATTGTATTTTTTAAATTAGAGGTTTTTGAGTTTGAATTAAATGAATTGTTCGTTATCTGAGTGAGCTCAGCAATAATTTAAATTTAGGTAAAATTTTAATATAAACTTCGAATACCAAATAAAAAATTAATATATATAGAACGTTATCTCATGCTATGCTAAAATAGGATTATCACTTTTCATTTTTTGATGATCAAACTTATTTTAGTTTTTTTAATATCTTAAGATGCAATTATCCATCACATCAATATGCTAAAATATTGCAACTTTATAGTAAATTTTTTTTATAATTTTTTGAATATCTAAATATTAATTTCGAAATAATGAATTAGTATAATTTAATTTAGCTCTAAGAATTTCAAATTGACTTTTAAAAAACAAAACATGGTAACTACCGTGGAGTGGATACTAAGGGTATACTTATTTGGTTGGGAAATTAATTAATGTGGAATTTCATTCTACCATCAAATGTGGAGTCTGAAGCCTAAAGGGCAAAAGATATTGTCAAAAATTTCATATCAATTTTTTTCTTAACCAAAAGAGAAAAAACGCTCATCACGTAGCGGTTTTCTTCTGACGCCATTACTTCGTTACAATCAAAATCGCTAACCTATCAGCGATTTTGTCCATAAAATAATAATTGAAAATCGCTCCATATGTAGCGATTTTTGTTATTTTGTTTTGATAATCGCTGCCAAGGCAACGATTTCAGTTAGAATTTTTTTTCATTTTTAAATCCCTGGTAATAATTAAAAGTATATAAAGTAACTCAGCTGGGAAATTTTTTCTACTGAAATCGCTGCTTTGACAGCGATTATTAAAAAAAAACATTTAAAACTAAAATCGCTACACATGGAGCGATTTCTATTTTTTTAAATATTTTCTGACAGAAATTGACGCTGCCATAGCAGTGATTTAATTTTTTTAAAACTTTTTTCGCAATAAACGCTGCTCGGGCAGCGATATTCTTAGAAAAAGGGAAAAAACGTTTTGGACAAAATCGCTGGTAGGTCAGCGATTTTGATTCTAACAAAGTAACGCCGTCAGAAGAAAATCACTACAGAAGAAGCGTTTTTGCCCTTTTGGTTAAAAAAAATTGATGCACCCCTTTAAAATTTTTGATAATATTTTTTACCCTTTAGACTTCGAACTCGTCAAATATAAATAAAATAATAATATAATATCCGAGATAAATTATCTCGCAATCTTATTCCAATCATACATAATATAAGTTTATCCTGAAATTAATCTCAAAATTTGTTATTCCAAACATTAGTTCCAAAGTAATTAAATATCTCAAACTTTTTGCATGCTTACACTATCAATCAGAAAATCTACAAAAATGACCTTCATAACAATGTTAATTAATAGTTGACAAGTTTATACAACTAAAATTACGACATAATAGGCAACAGCATTGCACTATTTTTAATATTTGCCTTCTTGAAATTTCCCAAAAATTTCTATTTCATAGAAAAAATTTAACTTACATATTCGATATAATCATCTAAATTTATATATGATAATGAGCATAGAGGCCACGTGTCTCGAATAATTCTCTAGTCTGTCTACATCAATAAATAATTTTAATTTATAGTAATTAAATATACTTGTGGATGCAATCATTTGAAATCACACAAAAAAACAAAAGGAGAAAAAAATACAAATAAATATATAGGGATGGAACTTGGAAGAACAATATATAATACGTTGGCGTGAGTCAAAAGAAGCCACCATTCATATTTTAAAATATATAATTGTAAGGCACACCCTATTTTTAAATGACGTGATTTTGAGTTTAAATAATTAATTTAATCGTAAAATAGCTTATGAAATAAAAATTATCTATAATCACAGAAATAAAATTTATAAAAGGATCGTATTTTTATCGATGTGAAATTGTATAATACATACATTATGGAGCCTAATATGAGGTAAACAAATAAATTAAATGTGGCTTTTTAATTGAGGATGTAAATTGGCTTTTTAATTTACTAAAAAATAAAATGAAAAGAGAGAACATACTGGGAAAGTAATCCAAGATATATCCTAGTTTAAATATAACTGCATTCTAAATAAGTTTCATTTAATGATAATACACTATTGTATTTTTTAAAATTATTTCAAAACTCATTTTTCTTATATATATTTAATTTTATTTCACTGGAATTTTAGTGTGCTTTTTTCTTCGGAATAATAAATTTTACTATACCGGATGATTATGCGACAAGAAAGACAACAATGGGAAGAATCAAATCACATTTCAATATAACAAATAAAAGATTATTTTTGAGATAATTATTTATCGATAATAATATAATTACTACTATTATATTGTATATAACGATATTAATAAATATGCATATTTATAATTAAAATTTTATATAAATATCACGAAAAGCTTTAGAAACTTTAAAAATAGCATTAACTCAAGTGCCACTAAATGATTTGGCAGCAATAAATATTAAATCTATTACCACTAAATATTTCTATTATTGTAGTGTTTACTAGTTAAAATTGAATTTAGAATTTGAATTCATATATATATATATATATATATATATATATATATATATATATATATATTTTTCCTGTTCAGTTACCTTGTCTGCCCGGCCTTTTGTAGGCCACATGAGGATTCTGTTAGCACGTCAACGCTATGAAGAGATATCAGGCTGAATTTATCGATAATCTCTTAAAATTGATATTAATTTTATTCAAAATATTTTAATTGAATTATATTTATTTTAAATATCTCATGTTATATTTTGTTGTGTTATTTCAAGCGGGTGCCACCAGTGACGTAAGTATAGCCATCCTAGGGTGTCCAATTGAATACCTTTCGTTGGAGATGTTAAAGAATGACAAAAAAGTTCCATATCGATGACTAATGAATGAGTGGACTTCTTATAAGACTCGAACAATTCTCCTCCTTTGAGCTAGCTTTTGGTGTGTGAGTTAGGCCTAAAACCTAATTTAACATGGTATCAGAGAGGACCGGTCTCACGGCCCCAAATAAAAAATTACGTTGATTCAAATCCCAAATATCAAAGCCGCCCAAATTTTATAATTGCATTTTATCAACAAGATAAAAAAAAAAATACAACCATGATCTTTTTATGAATAATTATATTATCTCTGTCTAAATAAGATGGTGTCTAATTACCATTCTTTCAAATATAAAAGGAAAAAAATGTATATATTATATTATTATTATTTTTTTTCAACAACTTTTAAGACATGGACGCTACTGGTACTAGTAAATGATTAATTCCACTATTTGACCTAATTTCTGAAACATTGTAAGCAGACGTGTTTACAGGTTTTGAATTTTATATAATGATAATTTTAAAAAGTATTAACTGAATTCTAAATTTAATATATGTATATATTTAATAAACTTCTTAATATAAATACGTTATTGAAATAAAAATTACTAATTTAAGGACCGCTTCCTTCAGCATAAGTCAAACAAATCTACTCATTGAATGGGTGGTTGAATTCACTAATTTTAGGATGTGTCTGATTAATAATATATACCATTTGGTTGACTAGTTTATGTTTAAGTGGTTAAAGTTTACTCAAAGTATGTATAAATAGTATTTCTATAAATGTGTATAATATATGCATATTTTTTTATACAAGTATGTACCATGTATATATTATGTACATATTTATAACCTAGAATACGTATAGACACTAAACTGTAATTTTATTTTTAATAAAAATATATAAAATTACCGAAGGTGAGGGGGTGTATTGTTTTTTCTTTTCATCTTCTTTCTTTGAATAGCCGACTTGTGAGATTTAGTACTGATTGACTATTAGATTCAGAAATTAATACTAGCGCGGAAAATAAGATTGAAACATGATGTTTTTATAATGGTTTAGATTCAATGTGGATCTTACATCTAGTTTCTTAGGGTTGCAAGGGTGTTCTCTTCTAGTCTTTTGAATCTTTTGTGATGAGTACAAGTATAGAGTATAGTTTCTATGTCTATACTCAATCATTTTCTTCTTTTTTTCTCTTTTGATACAAAGCCTTAACAAAAATGTTTTTCTCTCTTATCAAACTAAGTAATACAATGCTTGTTAAGAATAGAGTAGAGAATGTGTGCATATTCAGATTCCATATATGAGTGTGAAGAAATAGCAACCCAAGAGAATTGATCCTCGGAAAGAGGTAATCGGAAATCCTTCTTTCCAAGAACAAAACAAAGGCTAATCTTCAGCTTCCTTCTCGTATTCTTCAGCTTTCTTTTCTTGAGCGAGATTGATCTCTGTATTTACTCCTCGATGATTGTTTATCATTTCTCAAGATTTGATTGAGGCCAATTGTTATATAGCCGTTTTACACATCATTTGATTGAAGATCTCCTAGTTATCGTTGTTTCTCCTGTTTTCTTGAGTGAGATCTCAATTGCCACGATTATAGGATTTGATTTCCACTAATTGTACCTCTTTTTTTTTTTTTTTTCAACCTGTTTGATTCTTTCCTTTTTGATAGTTTGACCTCCCGCAAGAAAACTGTATTTAAGCTTAAAACTAGCCTTTCCGTCCAACTCTTGTTTCCATTTTCATGTACTAACAATAACAATATCGATATTGCTCACTAGCACATCCATAGAAAGATCCAAAGGGCCTAGGAAAAAGCCCAAATGAGATAGACTCTTGTTTTGTGGGCCTCAGAAATAATTCTGATTCAAAACCCATTAATCTTTTAGGAATTTCTGCTATCTTTCATGGCCTAAGAGTTAAAATTAATATACATGGATATACAAGAAAAAATACAATAATTTTGTTTTCTACCTCGAATTTTTAAAATTTTTTATTAAATAAAGATCAAATCCACCTCTCAAAGTGATTTAAAGCTCCTTTATATGTTAAAAACAAACTAAGATATTACCTGATCAGAACAAATCATAAAATTTGCATATCGAAAAATTTGACGCAAGATTCAATGATCTTTAATATTTCTTTGTCAAACAATAGTTGTCAACTATTAACTTTACAGAGAAATTATAAATTGAAGAACAATTTCATCATATCACCATTTAAATATAATAAATATAATTTCTTGAAAAATGTTATAGGGTAATAACTATAATTAATGATAATGATAAATTAGGAACTAAGTGTAAAATTATCGATTAATTTCATAAAATATACAACTATAATTGGACATCTCAAAATAGTATAGTAGACAACTATTATTGGACCAAGGAAGTATTGTTTTCTAATTTGAGGTCCTTCTTTAAGATTATTTTTCCAAGTACTTTTTTTTCATTACATATTTGTTTATCTAGTTGCAAGTTTGCGTGAAAAGAAATCAACACTAGGTGATTTATTTTCTACGTCTTTGTCTTAGATCTTAATAGATTGAGTTACCTGATATATGTTGTTAGTGAACTGTGATAGTATTAGTCAAGATACACACATGCAAGCTGGCTCCACATTATGGTTATTAAAAAAAATAAGAAATAAAAACTGGGAATTTAAATACGATTTAGCAACATTAACTTGTTGGTTAGATATTTGAGAGTTTAACAAAAGAAAATAAATTTAAATCTGAGTTAATGAATTTTGAGTAGCCAATCTGGTATATTTATCAATGAAAAGTGTGAATTTCTGCAGTTACCTAACAATTTTTTTAATTTAAATTATCCAACAAAGTCAATAAGAGTAAGTTAGTTTTTTTTTTAAAAAATAAAATAAATGTCAATATCTATATAAATAAACAATATTCCTAGACAATATCGATTTGAATTGGGAATAAATGTTGTTTAGACGTATTGGAAACTGAAAATTACATAAAAATTTTGTTTCTATTGATAGAGACGTGTTATACACATTTATATAAAATAACATATTTTATATGAAATAGATAAATATTATATAACAATCAATAAGGTTGTATAAATAATGTTACTAGGTATTAATTATGCTATTGTAATTGAAAAATATGACTATGGCGCAAAATATTACTCATTGTAACATTTTGACATTTTCCTATTAACCATGCACCATAGATCATATTTTCTAGTAATCGAAGGACAAATCAAAGGCCTGAAGTTGGATCCTTAAATAAGAAGAGGAAAATAGAGTTTAATAAAAATTGATGTTACTAAATTGCTTGACCAAATTATCTAATAATTATTTATTGCGAAAAGTGTGTGTAGTAAATAGCTTTTTTTTTCCTAACAAAATTAAAATTAAAGTTCTTTTGGAGATTAGTCTTTTAAATTTAGCTATTTTATTTTTATTAGGAATAAACTGTATTTAAAAGTAAAGAAACAATACATTTATTAGAACAATTATGTCTTTGACCTATAACAATAGATATTTTAAAACCAAATTATGAGTCAAAAGGGTATTTTTTAATCAAATTATTGACAATAAAAATATTTTTCGATCAAATTAGTAACTGAAAGTATTTTTATTCAATTTCACATAGTTTAAAAATATCTTAATCCTTATTTTTTTTTTTTTTAAAAGACATGAAAGTAGGGTTATGAATCTTTTCATTTTGATTTTGAAAATTGTCGTTTTATAGAGATATCAAATATTTAAGCAATAAATACTAATCAATCAATTACGAATTAATCATTAAAAATTCATATAATTTTCCCCAGCCCTTAAAAATCACTTATAAACAAACGCGACAAACAAAATCTAATAAAATAGTTTTTAAAATCATGAGGTAATTTAGGTTTAAAAATCAAATTCCATTAAATTAGATGTAAGCTACCCATTTTTAGTGTTATTATTAACAATATACAATACTAAAAAATAAATCAATATTCTTAGTAAATCAATAACATTTTTTAATAAAAAAAATTATCGATTTGAATTTGATTTTGATAAACCTAGCTTATAATAATAATGACGTGGCTAAAACAGTGTCCACTAACCCTAGTTCTAATTATGAACTGCTTCTGGAATTTTCCACAGTTTTCTCGACTCTGTTAGTTTTGCATTTTCCGGTCTTCTCCTGCACTTTCCTTCTCTTTTTCTCCGCAAATTCATATACTGAAGCAATCTTCAAGAACCATTTTTCTTCAAAAACCCAAATTTCTCAAACTGAAGAAAAGGAAGAGAAACGAACCAGTAGAAGAGAAGATGGGGGTTGATTATTACAAAGTATTGGGTGTTGATAAGAATGCTACAGATGATGATTTGAAGAAAGCTTATAGAAAACTTGCCATGAAATGGCATCCTGATAAGAACCCACAAAACAAAAAAGAAGCTGAAGCTAAGTTCAAACAGATCTCTGAAGCGTATGATGTATGTTTTCCAAATTTTCCTTTGTGGGTTTTGTTTAAAGTTTCAATCTTTATTCGTTTATAATCTAATGGGGTTCTGAATCTTGGTTTAAATGTTGATTAATTTGAGGGTTTAGAACGTTTAGTGTTTATAATCCTGCAAAAAGAATGATGGGTTTTGTGTTTTCTTGGAACCTAATTTGTGTGTTTTTGTTGAAATGAACTTGTATAGGTTAAATTAATTGTTGGATTGCTTTGTTCTTGATCAATCACTTGTTTGAATTCTGAATTCACCAAGCAAATGATCTCACTCTTTTAGATCCGAACCATTTTTCATAATTGGTAGTTTTGTGGAGTTTTGAATTGAATTTAGGGTTTATTGATTTTTAATTTGGTGTATTTTTGATGTGCTTGGATTGTGTAACTATCAATTATTACTGAAGAAAAGCACAAATTGTTATAGTTGAAAGGTGTAGGAAGAAAAGATTGAAAGATCACCAGTGATATGTTTTTTCTTTTTGTTCTTAAAAAAAAGATCACTAGTGATAGGAAAGAGTTTTGCGCTGCTCGAAACCAGAGGGAGAGCCCGGATATGAAGTTTATTAGTTTGGATTCTAAATTTATATAATCTTTACGTATTCGATGGACTTTCAAGAATAAATGCAATCTTTGAACCAAAGCTATAACTGGCAGTCTAGTTGAAACATTATTGTGAAATAGGGATTGATGTTCTCATTTGCAGCAAGTATCTAAACTGGAGAATTTGATTCCAATGATTTATCTTTACAGATTCTCTTTTATTGGTGTTATTATTAGTTATTATATGACTTGAATGTTAAATAGATGACTAATGTGTTTCTGCATTAAATTTACTAGGTGCTTAGCGACTCCCAGAAAAAAGCTGTGTATGACCAGTATGGTGAAGAAGGGCTGAAGGGTGGGGTACCACCGCCTGGAGCTGGTGGTCCTGGTGCCGGTTCAACCTACTTTTCTACTGGGGATGGCCCTACTTCATTCAGATTCAACAGTAGAAATGCTGATGACATATTTGCTGAATTTTTTGGCTTTTCTACTCCATATGGACCTGGAGGGGGTAGGGGTTCAAGGTTTGGTAATATGTTCACTGATGATATATTCGCACAAACCTTTGGTGAAGGAGGAGGTGGTGGTGTTCCAATGCATCCATCAGTCCCAAGGAAAGAGGCTCCGGTACAACAGAACTTGCCTTGTAATCTTGAGGATCTCTACAAGGGTACCACCAAAAAGATGAAAATTTCTAGAGAAATTGCCGATTCGAGTGGGTAAGTATTAGTTTCTTACAATTCGTTTTACTGGTCAAGGTTAATCACTTTCTATTTTAAACTTCAAATTTCTACTTATGAAATTGCATTGGGCAAGTAATGGGGGTGTTCATACAGTCTGGTTAGTGTCTTGCCTTGCTTGTCCATCAATTGTGGAACTTCAATTGTATTGTCTGCTGGCAATGTTGCACTGTTGGATGAATGATCATTTCGAATTACTGGGATTTGAACATGAGATCTCATGGCTCTCAACCACTTCATTGATCACTAATCCACACTCTTGGGTGCCCTTTCTATTTCTTCGCAAGTGTCTGGGAAATATTGAGGATAATGGAATGGTTGGGGTAGTAGTTTTCTTTATGTCATTAATTTTGAGAGATTTGAAAGATTAGGGAAGGCAGCCACTAATGCTTGCATTTGGGTAGGCTGTCTGCATCACACCCTTGAGGTGTGGCCCTTCTCCAGACTTTGCATGGATGTTGGAGGCTTTGTGCGCTGGGCCGCTGAGGGTAAGCCTGTCGATTATTCCCTTGTTAGTTGCAAATTGCTTTGATTTTTCTTTTAGAACGTGAAGTTATTGATAAATTACTACGCTTGTATTATGCCATTTGTGACTATTTAGCCAGTCAAATCTTGTCTAGTTGAAATAAGAGTACTATCATGCATGATTACAGTTTGAGCTACGATCTATAAAGCCTAGCTGTAGTGATATTGCATTTTAGGTCGAGTTTGGTCCTTCAAATTCATTTATATTGAAAGCTGTAAGTGAATATGACGTCTTTGAAATCTCTGTAAAGGAAAATTTTGGAGGTCTATTTCTTGAGAGTCTGGATACACATTGTTGTCTGTCAGTGTCATTAAGTTGACTTATTTCCTGTGTATTTGCACTAGTTATTTGTCGTATCAGGATGTATTTCCGATTTAATCATTTGCGCTCTGAATTCCATTTGAGGCTCTCATTTCAAGTGGTTGTTTCGCCAGTGGCTTTACTAGATTTACTCCCATTGTGCTTTTGATATCTATATTTGTCTACTGAACTTATCCTGTATCCTTGTGTTGGGTGCAGCAAGAGAATTGTGCAAGAGATTCTGACAATCGTAATCAAACCTGGGTGGAAGAAAGGTACAAAGATCACCTTCCAAGAAAAAGGGAATGAGCAGCCAGGTGTTATACCAGCTGATCTGGTCTTCATAATAGATGAGAAACCTCATAAGGTTTTCTCGCGTGATGGAAATGACTTGATTGTCACACAAAAGATTCCTTTGGCTGAAGCTTTAACCGGTACTACTGTCCATCTCACTACTCTGGATGGAAGGAACTTAACAATTCCAATCAACAACGTGATTCAACCAAATTATGAACATATCGTCCCAGGTGAAGGCATGCCGCTTCCAAAAGATCCGTCAAAGAAAGGGAATTTGAGGATCAAGTTTGACATCAAGTTCCCTGCTCGTCTCACTGTGGCTCAGAAATCTGGTATCAAAGAGCTGTTGGGTTCTTAAGCTTTATGCACAACTCTGGTGCTGGTCTTCTTCTGTGTAAATATTTTCGTAAAACCATTTGAAGCTATGGAGTGGGGCGTTGGTTTAGGCTCGTAGGCGAGTCTCTTTTGTAGCATAGTAGAATTTTGTTTTTGTTTATTATGGGTATTGTTCAATGTATCCATTCAACAACAGGCAATACCTTTTCTTTTTTTGGAATAAGTCTTCAAAATTCACAAGCCTTGTGGTGGTTGAATCATTAGTGCTATCTCAGATGTTGTCTGTAATGAATGTTTTCAGCAATAGAGAGATTGGGTTTAAGTTAACTGCATGTGTGAATTACTTGATGAAATTGAATTCTTAAATGTACCACCCTTCCTTCTTTACTTTGCAACCTGTGATTATCGATGACATTCGCAAGTTAAGAACGCTAGATATATTACCACATTAAATTACATACCATGTAATACTAATACATATGTTAGTGTAAAGAGAAGCACTGTACTATTTTTAAGTTGGATGCTAACTATAAACAGTTAGAATTAGAACTAATGATCTTTTCATAACAACATTGCCGCTTCTTGAAGAGCGTATCGCTGTGTCAACGCGAGCACTGATTGAAGACGCCTTTCGTGCTCATGAGGAGAAAATACCCTTTGGGTTCCACTGCAGTGTTCAAGAACTGTTGTCAATCACTATACTCCGAAGATGATTCTGAATCTTTATTTGGGGTTTCAACAAGATCATCATCCATAAATCTATCCGCCTCCTCTTCATCGGACTCACCATCAAAGTAACTTTGGACATTTTTATTGGCCAATCCATCTTCCTCGTCCTCTTCATCATGGTCATCCTCGTATTCACCAATACCATCTCCATCTTCAGCAGTTCCAGTATAACGTTGGCCGATGTTGTAACTCACACTGGTTGATGCATGATCATTTCTACCACTGAAAGAACCGTAGTCAACAACCATTAAGTCTTCATAATCATTGACGGTTGTTTGGCCTTTATAATCTTCACTTCCTGATGTTCCAGAATCACTGTCGTTATCAGGCGCCTCAAATTGAGGTGTTTCTTCATCTTCAACTTCGTTCCAATCTTGCTGACTGGTGATGGACACTTTTTCGGGCGTAACTTCTTCCACATTCTTGACTGGCTTTTGTCTATTACGAACTGAGCGACGACCTCTTTTACGTTTTCCTTTGCCGCGGTCTCGACCTTTCCAGGCAGGAAGGTGGCCTAGTCTGTCACTGTTCTTTGTTGAACTTCTATGGGCAGAGTCAGATCTGGATGCATTGACTTTTCTTTGAGATTTGCCTCCACGGACGCGATAATGAGCTCCTCCTCTTACACGATTACGCCCCTGTCCTGAATTAGCATGTCCGCTTCCTGCCTTAACTAAATAATCTGGTTCTAGCTTTTCATATTCACGAGCTTCAGCAGATATAACCCTCGAAGCTCTCTTCATGTGAGCATAGTTGGTTTTAAACGTCTGAGGCATATACGGAAAAATTCAATGTGTGAATATGAAGTCACCCAGCAGAAGCTTAAAAAATTTACGGAATCGACCTCTAGAGCAGAAAAAGAGCCATCAAGACATATATGTGATGCATGCAGGCTAAGAATCCAAAATTGTTATTTAGTGCCAAAACAAAATGGTCCTTCTGAAACGCGAAATCAGATGTTCAAAGTCCCCCACAGAACTCACTTTTTATAAGAAATTGGAGGTTGAAACCAGCAAATCATTGCCCATAATTGGGACAAAACTGGCGTAATCTAAAACATTATCATAGATTCAATGAGGGAATGTTTCATGAATCCTATTCTGGGGTTCAAGCGGGAGAAATATTGGACTGATGCAAGAGAATGAAATCCTTAAAATAAAATTACTCTTCCAAACATTCCTCAATTCTGATGAAACAGCCATCTATTAGGTCAGAACAACAGAATGAGAAGAGCTTACAGTGAAATCTGCAGATTCGTCATCTTTCAGAGAATCAGCTTTCTGCTGCTGTGTATAACAGAGGGAGCAATCAAGTTCCATAAGCCTAAGTGCAACAGCAGATGTTGTGTGAGGAACCCAAGGTAACACCGTCACCATCCCATCAAGATTGGAGTTGCTAACAGCACCCAACAACTCATTTGTAGTTTCATAATTTGATATCAAATATTCCCTCTTGATAGCACCTTCCAATAACGTCAGAATCTAAGAGACAGACACAGGAAAAGACGGTTAACAATGCTATTCAGATATAGAGAACTTCTACAGCAAATGTGCAACAATAACCAATTAACAGAAGAAAAGACAACAGTAAGGTCAGATAGGGTGTGCTTTACGTTCGTGATGCTGAAGTAGTTTTATGTTGCTTGGACTCCTCAAAAATGTCAACCGGTGTGTTAGATACTCCAAAGTAGTGCATTTTGGAGAATCCAACACAGGTGTGGCAACAATTTTGGAGATCCGAGCAACATAGCACTCAGTAATTATTGTCTTTCTCTAAAAAAATTTATGAAGAATCTTTCAGTAAATATTGATAAGCTAATAATTCCAGTTGATATGCATGATTAGCAACCAGGAAATCCTATGTGTAAAAACTAGAAAAACTATAGACAACAAGAGGACCTGAAGGAGGTCGCCAGCTGCTGAAGCAATATGCAACTTTGAACCCCAAGATCTTCGATATAATTCTGACCAAACAGGCTGAAGAGCCTCAGGAGGGATACAGGCCTATAAAATAAATATCACCTTCCATGAAATCAAAAGCACATATAGAAGAAGTCACGAGCAAAATGTTCTTTCAGAAGTCGATACAGAAGCCAGAGACTAGATCCAATGATGTAGGGAAGAGTATGTTACCTCCACTGAAGCTAACTGCGCTCTTAGCAATCTAACACGAAGAGGAGGTAATGAGTCCATGATACACAGAGGCCAAAATAGATCCTCCAATTTCTCTTTGCATTGAGCTACATGCTCCAAAAAATATGAACTCTTTGCCGGACTGAATGTCCTATGACAAGAAGGACAGTGTTTATCTTCCAAGAAGTATGTGTCATGGCAAGTATTACAAGTACTGATCAAATTTTCACATCTCATCCTTCCATACTTCCTTGCACATAGAAACTGGGGATGAACACATTCTTCCCACATCCACTTCTCTAGATCAGCATATCTCCTCAAGGCATCAGAGTCCTCCATTTTGTTCCTTCCAAACCCAATAAGAAAGGAAGTTGAAGGTTCTGATGTTTCTTGGTTTGATATACAGATTGTGCTCTTAGAGCTACCAGTGTTTGAACAATAATCAATGCTAGGTACTGTTTCAGAAGTATGCTCTTTCACGGAGTCATCAAGTTTCACTTCAGTGTACTTATGCTTCCTAGCAGTTACCTTGAAAGTTGCTTCAATATTTTGAAGCATTGAATGCAAATGAGATTCTCTAATTCCACGAATATCCAAAGAAGCCATTAAACAATTGAAATCCTACACGTCAAAGAAAGAGATTTTATCATAAATAAATATACATATAGATATGAACCTTGATCATGAGCCTCTATAGCATGTCTAGTAGCTTAAAAATACAACCTCTAACAGGGTAAGAAAAGGGTAAACATAATCCAGAAATCACTCTCTGAAAGACCAAGGAGAAAAGGATGTGGTAAGGACCCTCCACCCGCCATTAAGGATGGTGGTTTAGTTGGCTCCTGGACAGAGGTGTTTGGGATTGGGTTTTACCCCACACAAAAAAAGGTGTGGGTGGGAGGAAGGGGTATTATTGATAATGCACATAAAATCCAAATGAGATAAGGTGAAATTAGCCCCCTCAAAACAAATAATGGTAACTTAATGGCATAACTCTTGCACAAAAGCTATTGATGCAGAAGGTTGAAATAGAAATTGAATATTATACCTTTTCAGAATCAATTAGCCTCCATCTACCATCACGTAACTCCACAAAAATCCTGCCAGAGCCTGGATCATTTCGAGAGGGTGATGTGATAAACTGCCAGTACCGATTACGTCTGCGATCTTGACCAAGGGGCAGAGACCGATAAACGAAAGTCTCTTCCGCCCTATGGCCAATATAAGCTTTCAGCTGGGAACGCGACTTTTCGGCAACATAAGCAAAATGCTGGGGCTGTGAATTATCCTGACCTCCATAGGTCTCTTGCATTTGGCAAGTCTTTTCTACAGCAACATTACTAGGATTATTGGGTTCATCTGGCAATTTATGCATGGCTTCTTGCTGAAGTGAAGGTATGTCTGCCACTTCATTGTGACCAACAGCATGCAATGGACTTTGCCTTGCCTCCATGGAAGTAACTGAGCAAAGCTGTTCAGTGTTGCTTCTAACTGATGGATATTGTACCTTCAGTAAGAACTCCTCCTTGAAACGACGTTTATCGAGCTGTGCCTCTGCCCAAATCTGCTTCTTCAATGCAGATGCAGCTTCCAGTCGCTCCTGAAAAGATTTCAAAACTAAGTTCACTGATAGGAAAATTGACAAGGAAAGCATACAAGACATCATTATCAACAAACCTCTAATATAAGGCGAACGGAATTCCCCTCATTTGCAATACCAATTAAGGCAACAAGCGCATGAAGGCGCTCTTCAACAGTGAGATCAGAGTACTCCCCTTCCATAAGCCCTTGAACCCATCTTTGACCAGCATTGTTTTCATCAATGACTGTATCTTCTTGATCAAGATTACCTGCTTCAACACCACTTGCAGCTGATTGATCACCAGAAGTTGCTTTTAACTCCCCGAAATTTACTGAATGCATTATTGCGGTTGAATTCTGCATACTGAGATCTTCTGGTGTCTGAGTCAAGTCAAAACTAGAACTCCGTCCATCAGTTCTACCGATTTTTTGGGTCTCAGGAGTCTCTGCAAATTTTAGCTCGGAGACTAAATCATCAACTTCAGGATCGTCAGCAGCATCACTTTCAGACTCATCATCCCTTTCAACCTCTTTCTCAACATCCTCTGCTTCTTCTCCATTCACATACTCATTTTTAAACATTCGAATTTTTTCCCTAGCTGCGGAGAGAATGGCATCCGCATCACCAGGATCTTTCCTGTAAGGATCACGTACACAATATGTCGAAGGAGCTGTTCTCTCGAAAAGCTTTGTATCCCTCGATAATGCAGCAGAAATAGATGCTTCAGGTGTCTTGCTGGTTCTTAGATCCCGAAGACCAGATTTCTTCACCCAAAAAAATAATAATATATAAGTCAGCTAAAAGAACAACAGGAAACAGCATCACATGATCACCAAATTACCTAAATCCTTCACCAACTTCCAGAGTCAGCAAAAGTACCTGAATCTTTTCAGCAACATCAAGGATATTAAGGCCCTTACTTCCCTCAAGTGAAAGAACGTGAAATGCTGCAAATTTGACTGTTCCAGGTGTCAATCGATGCCTAGATCTCCGCAAATTAGAGAAGCCCCTCTCTTGCATTTTGGCAACGGCTTTCTCAGCAGCAACTCCACTTCGTAAGTTGGAAATGATATCTGCCCCATTATTACACTGTAGCAGCAACCAAGTTGGAGGTGACATGATAAGAAAAACCACATCAATAAAAAGGAAAACAAATCACATGAACAATGAGTTTAACAAGTTAGATCCAACTTGTTCTGAAAACTCCAAAGGCAAAATGCATAAACTGGGCATCAGAAGCACCTAGTATTGCCTGGGCTAGGTGGAACATGTTATCCAATACTTATACTGGTGGGAGGTAGCGGCCACCTAGTGAAAATACTTGAGGTTTGCACAAGATAACCCCGACACAGCATTATAAGTAAAAAGAAGTGCATAGTATACTAGAGTATTGAGCACTTCTCTTACATGATTAGAAAACACTACATACAAACATATGTATAGTTTTATTTTGTCTTATTTTATATTTTTGAGATGAGTAACCCCCATAAGATACATTCAAAATCGGCGCATCAGTCAATTGAGGCAATCGATCATAATGTTTGCTAAATTGCTTGAAACTATTGAATATCCAAAAAAATTACTGAAATAAAGCTCATCAACAGCCTT
The DNA here is from genome assembly GCA_016801875.1 of Solanum sitiens. Taxonomy (NCBI): domain Eukaryota; kingdom Viridiplantae; phylum Streptophyta; class Magnoliopsida; order Solanales; family Solanaceae; genus Solanum; species Solanum sitiens. Next base: position 1,620,444 of record JABWTJ010000047.1, on the reverse strand, counting down.
CTAAGCTAACTGTAGAGCAAGTTTTTTGTGCCACTACTGCAATCAACTGGCATTTAATATGCTGAATTTGGCACCAGTCTCTCTACCTTCACAAGGTAGGGGTAAGGTCTGCATACACTCTACCCTCCTCAGACCCCACTTGTGGGATTTCAGTGGGTTTGTTGTGGTTGGCAGACCAATTTCTTGTGGAGGAGGTGAATAAAAGGAAAAGGAAGATCATACCTCATTTTCATCACGTGGATAAGCTGGTTCAACACTTTGTTTCTTTAGCTTGGGCCCAAAACCAGCAGAAAGGGCAAACTGCCGCAGTATTTCAGGCCACGTCAGGGCATTCAAGTGGCTCTGCCAACTTCTTATGTCAAAACCCCATGCATATGCCTGTTACAAAGTACATGACTAAAACATTTCACAATGATAGGCAACAAAACACATCACATTCCTAACCAGACAAGCAGCAAAAACCAATAACATGAAAAATCTACCCCTTCGACTATATCAGGGTGTCCGCCTCCAGGATTCGCATTTGGGTTTGCTCCTACTGCACTGGCAGGTGTTCTAGCAACATCTTCAATATCTTTTATTATCAATTTGAGAAGAGCAATATGTATTTCTGCGAGCAGCCTTGGATCCTGAAAGTAGGGTGTCCTAATATTATATCTATGCAATTAATCTGGAAAATTCCAAAATTGTAGATCCAAAAAAAAAAAAGAGACTAAACTTACATAATCATGGAATGCTTGTACAAACTCATCCAAAGTGAATGGCCAGAGATGGAGAACATCCGAAAAAGTAATTAAGAATCTCCAAACCTGAAGAGAGGAAGGACAAAACATATACTTAGAAAATGTCCCTATTCATAAACCCAAGCAACCCCAGATGCTTATAGGGCTAATTTCACCATATAATCTGGTTGAGAAATAACCCTGTAGGAGCTACATGGTTTTCATTTGACTCCAGTCCAAATACAAAAACTTTACTGCTGATGGGGAGAATACAATGAATATCAACAGTTATGTCCACGAAATACAAGATTTTTACCTATGGGCGCTCAGTTAGTTATCTTTGCCTTTAATACCCCTTGCCTACCAAAATTTTATCAGCCAATTCAAACATTGTAAAATGTTGACATTTTAGGATGGACTTGTTTCAAAATTAGGTGGACATCTCCACAGCACCACCACAGACCAAACAAGAGCTCCACTCCTCAAAATAAAATGATAAATAAAACAGAACTGTGTGTTTTAAATAAGAAGAAGATGGTAAATGGTCTCACCATAAAAAGATTACCCACATCCTCCTCAGAGCATGTCCATGGCTCAACTTCAAATGGCTTTCTCAAGCAGACACTCTTTGGTGGAAATTCATTGAGCAAATCTGAAAAGAATATTAATTTTGGATACTTAGCATCCTAAATAGAGAACAGTTGAAATGGAGGAACCACAAGTAACAACCAATATTGGTCCTAAATGAAAAAGGGAGGGGGGTGGGGGGGAGGCCGTTCAATTGCTCTCAAGATAATTCAAAATATAATAATATATCCCCCTGTATTTGTAAGTGTACATTACAAGAAACATATGAACTAGATTTATACAAATGCATAATTCATTAGAATCAACTTTGAGTCAGACAAGGCTTAATGTTCACAAAATAACAAACCATTAACCAAACAGAGAATGTTTTTTTTTTTGAGTTCATTTCTGATCAAAGGGATGAGCAAAATCTTTGTCATTTGGACTTCTTGGAAGAAAGAAAAATGAATGGTTCTTCGGTTTTGACTTCTGAGTAAAGAGTGCTCATTCGAATGCAAACGGGGCATTTCAGTACATAATAAGTCAGTGAGCATGTACATCAACTGTATCTTAGAAGGGGATGAGATACTAATACTCAAAAACCACCCACTCTCTCTAACCATAAAATAAAAAGGAAATACAGAATTAAAATAAAAGGAGAGAGAGAGGAACTCAGTTATCTTAATAGGCACAAACATGCTTTCATCCACAGGGAAAAGAATGAAAGCAGTGTCAGAAATTCTGTGGAAATAAAAGATTCACTTATCTTAATGAGGAGGAGAAAAAAACTCTGTTCCTTGTTCTCCCTATATCCCATTTATATGACACTCTTTTACGTTGGACATGCCAAGGTGTACTTTCTCAGATGGTATTATTTACAAAACTTACACAAGTTTAAGATTCTCTTTTTCCAGTAAGAGAATTCAAATTCGATTAGTTTGAACTCGATCCCATATTTACTGTATCCAACTAATTACTACATATAATATTTTCTTCCCCTCCTCTTTATGTAATAGACAAGTTGAAATAACATCTCAAACTATGCACCCAGTAAAATAGTGTCATATGAAATGGGATGGGAAGGAATATTCAGTAGTAAAGACGAGAACATTCTTTTCATGAAATAACAGAACTGACAAAGTCAACGAAGACTTGAAGTCACATATATGACTCTGAAAAGAAACATTCAACAGCAGATACAGGGCAACCAGTGCACTAAGCTATGTTTAGGGTCCAGGGAAAGGCTGAACCACGTGGGTCTTTTGCATGCTCCCTTACCTTGCATTTCTTCAAGAGGCTGTTTACCAAGCTTATTTTTCAGGTAGTAGCAAGTAAATTTCTGATCAATATTTATACTACATGTTAAGTATATGTTTATGGGAACTACCTCTAAATGCTTCTAGATTTTGTAGAGTTTCACTGTCAAGTGACAATGTTGAGGGTGAACCCTTCTTTGAGGCTGCTAGCTCCATCAATTCCAGACGTTCATCTTCAATTAATTCTGTTGATTCTTTCGCTATTCTTCGGGCAGTAGCCCTTACGTTAGCCGCTTTAAGCCTTGCAACCTCCTTCTCTCGGCGCATTTCTTCTTTAAGCCTCATTCTCTCTGCCTACAGGAGGTAAGGGAGAAAACAAACTCAATATTCTGCCTAAAACTATCAAAAGAGGCATGCCTCTAATAAGGAAATTTCAAAATGAATTACTTTCATAGACTCTTTCTGCAAAAACTTCTCTCTTCGTTCCATCTCACGCCTTTGCTCACGCTGATACCTCTCTTCCTCACGCAGCTTTTCGCGGAGCAGTCTTTCTTCCTCTTTCCGCCTTTCCCTGTCCTGTCTTTCCATATCTTTCCTCATTTGCTCTTCTCTCTGCAGATAAGCAATTATTAGGATTTCAAGTATAAGGACCACTCAAATGTCAGGTTGGAGGTTAGGTAATCTAGGAGCTAGAAAAAAGAAGCTATGCAGAACTATCCTTTTCTTTTTTGGGGGTTTTATGGGGAGGAGAGAGAGGTAGGAGATAATTTCTAAGTAATTGAATATCTGTCAAGGTCATAAATTATCTTATGTTACATTTACATCTATGCAAGCAAAACATACTTTTATTTTTGGGTTAAAGCCAGGATGAGATCCTCGGCTGTTGTATATATAGTAGATGCACAAAACAGAGGAGGGAATATCCTAGCCTCTGGTATACAACACAGTAGTAACACATACCTACTGGTATAGATAATTGCCTAGTTGATGGAATGCTTATACTGTATACAGAATCTAGACATTTTGTAGATTAGCACCATATTGACGTAGCATTCATGAGTTATTTTATGTACCAAAAGAATAAAATGATTGCAAGTAAATAACGCATTCATCCCAACTCTCGAACAGAACATTTTGTGATGAATAGGAGGAGAGACCTTTCTTTGTAACATGTCTTGCTTCTCAAGCTCTTTCCGGATCCTCTTCTCATGGGCCTCCACTTCTCTTGCGATTCTTGCCTCTTCACTCTGCAAGACACATATGTAAACAACTATAAAGGCCAAAACATAAGCAGAGAAACAGCTCTTACCAAGAAAGATAAAATTTGTTCAAAGATTATTGTTCACCTCTTTAAGGAAAATTTTAAAAGATAATTACAAAATTTTCATATTACAAAATTTTCATATTCAGACAGGAGTTAGGTAACCGGTTATTTTTTTAACAGGTGACAACTCGAGTATAAACAGAAACGTAACACTGACGGTCTGTACAAATTTTAAAAGAATATTAGCACTAAATCCAAAAGAAGAAGAAGAAGAATAGGTATCTGCTGAAACCTTTCGCTTTCTTTCCAACCGTTCCTCGTCATGGATGACTCTTTTATCAGAAGACATAAATGGACTCTCCAACGCCATCATTGGCTGACCACTATAATTAGCCTCCACTTCAATGCTCACAAGAGACCTTTGTGGAACAGCCTCAGCCTCAGCAGAAGCTGGAGATATGTGACCCTGCCTCCCTTGAGGCAGAAGATTTAAAGTCGGGATCTGACCAGGAATACTGCATCCAGAGGCCACTTGCTCACTTCCATGCATAAATGACCTCCCAGTTGATAAGATGGCTCTGGTGCTCTGAACTTCAGTTGAACGGTAATGATGAGATGGTACATTTTGTTCATAGCTATCGCTTCTATTTGATGGTTGCTCTGGAAGAAACTGGTATTCACGCAAAGTCCTTGTAGTACCCTGGGCATGAAATTTCTGAATTGTTAATTCTCCTCTACTACTGTAGGAGTTATTCAAAAATATACATATCACTAGAAATCCTCGTCATCTGAAACAAAAGATGATATACCTGATAAACATATAAATCCTCTTTTCCTTTATAATTTCTCTAGCTCCAAAATTTTGTTATTTTAGAAAGGGAAAAGGGTCAAAATTACCCCCTCAACTTTGTTTTATTGCTTGATTTTACCCTTGCCGTTAAAAACAAGTTATTATTACCCCTGCCGTCAATAAACTTAACAAATATACCCCTCCTTTGACAGAAATCCCCAAATCAATTGAAATTACCCGATTTTAGTTGAAATTATACAATTTCCTTTTTAACCCAAACCACAACCCGACCCGTTAAACCAAACAAAACCCATAAAATTAACCCATTTCCAATGTTCTTCCCATTCTTTCTCATATCTAAGAACACTCACAATCTTTATCATAGCTAACACATATGAATCCTACATTATCTGACAAAATCAATCGAAATGACTTGATATTTATCTCCGAATTATTCGTTGAAGGTTGCCTAGTCTAAACGCTGCAGTCGACGTTCAATCACAGAAATGCTACATACAAGAAATCAGTAATCATCAAATATCCATCAAATATGCTGATATTGGAAACATTTTGAACAAATAAAAAGATAGAGAAAAGAAAAATCTTTCCTCCTTTGTAGCTTAAGCTTACATACACAAACAAGAAATTGATTTAGGAAAAGAATTGGATATACTATTGGGTACACATTTAGGGCCAACCTACTGACAACAAATCAAAAAGCAATTTGATTGGTATCAATAAATGGTGTTCTTCATTGGATTGAATGATGATATGTAACGAATTTCTCCATTTACTTGCTCTGTGGCCTGTTCTTCACTGAACCCACAACAGAGAGAGGCGGAATGCTATCCAGCAAAAACAATATACTTATTATACATTCAACCAACGAACAATTCGTAGATAAATATCAGGTCTTTTCGATTGATTTTGTTAGACAATATAAGATTAATGTGTTAGATAAAGATTGTGAGTGTTCTTACAGTTCATAGCCAAGAACAATGAGAAAAGGGGAAGAACACTAGATGAAGAAGATAGGAAATGGGTTAATTTGTTATGGGTTTTGTTTAGTTTAACGGGTCGGGTTATGGTTGGGTTAATTTTTTTTGGATAATTTCAACTAAAATCGGATAATTTCAATTGATTTGGGGATTTCCGTCAAAGGAGGGGTATATTTGTTAAGTTTATTGACGGCAGGGGTAAAAATAACTTGTTTTTAACGGTAAGGGTAAGATCAACCAATAAAACAAAGTTGAGGGGTAATTTTGACCCTTTTCCCTTTTAGAAATATACAACAGCAAGCATTTTACATGTCTTAAACTAGCCCTTAACTATGATACGATCTTCTTTCCTTCATTGTGACTCTTTTCACCTTTTCGCTTTGAATTATCCAGGAATCAGCAATTGAGAATAGTTAAATCAATCATGCTAAATAAATTTCAATCGCAAGTGTCCAAGTAGTTTACAGAACCTGAACCTTTTATTACTCCAATCACATAACCATATGTAACAGAAGTAAAGTATGCACATTTTTTTAGTGAGGACCCCACGAATGACAGGTGTCACTACAACAGTCATAAGGTACTGAATAAAAGATGAACCAAACTCGTGGAAAATTAAAACATCTAAATCCATGAAGAAGGAAAAAAGTAATGAAGGCGCAAACATGTTGAAAAACCCATGTACTGTAACCTAAAATACAAGCGTACTCCTGATTTCACTTCTCTATGTCTAGATTGACTCTGATTGAGTCTAGCACATCAAGAATAGAGACAGTGTCATTTGACTATAACTGATTACACCACTAAAAGTAAAATGCAGTTTAGTTTAACTTTCTGCACATTGTTCTCTATGCTCTCAAAACATATTGAGTTCCGTTCTTTTCAAACTAAACTGCATTTTACTTTTAGTTTAGCCCCCAGGATAATTCTCCACCTACCTCGGTCCTTAGCATGTACACCTGCTTCCTCCCAGCATAGTAATGCCTCAGCCACCTTCTTGGGCATTGTCCCTAAGATGCCTTTGAGGCTTAGGAATATTCACCACAAATGATGGTGTACTTGTAATGTAAAAATAGATGGCTAACAGTCTCAAACACAAGGTTAACCCCCTCTTCATAACATTGTCCTGTGTAAGGACTGCTTCCTTAGCCATTAACCAGACAAAACAGGAGACTTTGTGAGAAACCAATGTTTCATACCGTAATAATATTTATAAGGTAGAGCAAGTGGTCTACTACAACAACAACGTACCCAGTGTAATCCACAAGTGGTCTACTAAAAGAATTTTTCTAACTATCTTTCATGCTTTTGACTAATATCGGTGTCCAGGTCAACCTGCACACACCTCGACTAATTCTGCCAAACATGCTACCGTAACCCACGCACAGGTACCAGGTAACTCTATCTACCAAATTGGGCTGATGAGAAGAAATCACCTTGTGTTTTTGCCTCCCTTGGGAGTTGAACATACACCTGATGATTCTCAACCCACTTTATCACTAGGCCTGATGCACCACCTTTGGGTGCTTATCTTCCATGTTTTTTAACTGATACAACCGTTGAGTGACTTCATTTTATTTTTTGAATCAGTTGTATGACTTCATTCTTCATCATACCTCTAACCAAACTTACTAATTGTTTCATAAAAAGATCTGAACATTGTTAACACGTATGGATTGGAATAAGCAAGTGAAGAGGCTGACCTTGATTGCATTAACATCTGGTCTCTCATAAATTTGAGCTTCAAAAGGTCGTCCAGCTGGTTTATGCTGCATGGCTGCCACTGTTGCATGCAGAAAGAAAACACTCATCAACTTTAAACATACCTTCACAACATAGGGGCCACTTTGTAAAAGAATATACAACTGAGCAAAATAACCAACAGAAATGAAGACCAAGGAAGATCAACCATAAAACATTCTTTACATTCTCAGAACTAGCAGGAGCATATCAACTTGCAGAAACCCAAATATACATGACACTGGGGAACAGATACATTCACAAAATTTAATATACAGTGTATGTCAATCCAACTTAAGCCCCTCAAAGAAAATCACATGTCTTTTAAGTTTATCAGTGTTCATCGAATGGAGGCTCCAATTACTTCCCTCGGTGGCTAGGGCCTGAAAAGCAATCACAGCTCTCTCTCTTTTTGTGTTTGAAAAAAAAGTAATATGGAAAGCAAACGGTTATAACGGCAAAACAACTGCAAATTCTTCAAAAAGTATAATTCCTGCAAATCCTAAAAAACCAACACATAAGCAACTAATAATTGTTATTGTTCCCACTGATTCGTGTACAGACTACAGTGTACACAAGGTTTCTTTCTGAACACTAATTTTCTATTAGTACTTCTCACCACAAGAAGTTAAAAAAGCTTGTAGTATTTAGATGGAAGGTAAAGGGTTAGTAAGGACCTAGAAAAAACTCGCGAAAAAAATTCATAAGAAAATTGGAAGCCAATGGAATCAACTATACACTTCCTTTTTGTTTTATAAGTATATCAAAATTATAATTTCATCATATGCTTTATTTTTTTTTATAATAGTAACTAATTTCATCATATGCTTTAAGTAATCAGTCGGGTATAGTTTCAGCAGCAAGGTTGAGGCCAAAGGAGCACTTAGTTCTCCCGCATTTGCCTTATTTACCATTTTCTAAGCAGGTGGTCCATGTTTGGTCTTTTCGAGTCACCTGACCTGGGCTGATGGGGTTTTGTAACAGGTGAGTCTGTGCACAACAAGACCCGGGCCTAGCTTAGGACACATTGTGGATGATACTAAAGTTCTAATTTCTTCTTCTGAAGTCTCTAATTGAATGTTGATATTCAATCTCAAGAAGGTGCACAGAAAGGGGAGGCCTAGCCTGGTTCTTTTTTGTTTTCCTTAGCGTATAGTAGGTCACACGAATGATTACTTTGTATTCACTTTTTCCAATATCTAAGCAAGCACGGGATTTGATTTGTACTCCCTCTGTCTTAATTTATATGACACATTTTCCTTTCTAGTCAATCCTAAAAAGAATGGTATATTTCGTTATTTGGCAAATATTTAACGAGGCTATCAACATTTTAGCCATGTTGGGTCCCACTAATTTGGCAACAAGTCCACAAAAGTGTACTCTTTTAAGGGTAGTTTTGGAACATTGCGAAGTCTTCCCCATACTTCTTAAACTTCATGCCAAGTCAAACTACATCACATAAATTGGGATAGAGGAAGTAGTATAGTTTGTACTCCCCTGTTTCAAAGTAAGTGGTGATTTTACCTTTTGACTTTATTTCAAAACAAGTAGTATTTTACATAATCAAGAAGAATTAAGTATTTTTTCCAAAATTACCGATATTTTAGTACATTAAGTTTTACACCATTAAAGAACCACTTCTTTCTTCAAGGCATTTAATTAGGGGTAAGATAGTAAACACTTCTTATTTTCTAGGACTGAATAGTTTTGCTAAGGGGTGTATCCAAGCTAAAATCACCACTTATTTTGAAACGGAGGGAGTTATACTTTGTCCCAGTCCCCACTGTGTTGCACAAACTATTTATACAGTTTCACAACTATTCAGGAACAGTTTGGAGAGACACAAAAGCACACGCTGCAGCTATATATTGTACTACAACTTTGTAATATCCTATCAAACTGCCAAAAAGAAGAGTTACAGGAGAAGAAGTTATTTTCCACTCCTCCCCAACTAAGAACCGCCTAAAGGCTGTTGCTAGAATTGGAAGGAAATACGTAAATGGGAAACTCAAGATGAAAGCTCAAGAAGAATGGGCAATCTTCGAGAGTTCCAACTTTCACTGGAACAGAGAACAAAGTGGAACTCAACAATGCAAATCAAGGCGTTATGTCCTATTTCTTGATTTTAAAAAAATGCAAATTAAGAAAACCTTACAAGAAATCAATTAAAGAGCAATCAATGAAAGAAGGGCACAAAGACAGAGCAACAAAAAGGCTTAAGATGCCTAAATAGTGTCATAAATTATGATGGTTGAACTGAAAGGTGTCGAAACTGTACTTGAATTCAGCACATGAGAATTTTTTTTTAAGGAAGTTAACATTTGCACATGAGAATTTTTACTTAGAAGGTACTCCCTCTGTCCCTAATCACTTGTCCAATTGTCCTTTTTTACTTGTCCATTTTGACAAATCAAGATAGAACAACTCTTTTTACCTATTATACGTTCAATTAATTAATTTTGGAAAAGGTAGAACTTCTTGAAGATCTTACATTTTTAATCCATCCACTTCATAAAATGGTAAACTCACTATGTCAATGATTGATTTCTTAAAAGGTGTGCCAATTCAAAAGTGGACAAGTAATTAGGGTCAGGGGAGTATAACTTTGTTTGATGGAACAGATAATGCTGTGCAGATTGCTTAACAACTTTTGGCTTCATTTTTTGTAGGTTTATGCAAAACACTGCTATACAGCATGCCAAACCACTTTTGGTGCCTCTTTCATACCACCACTTCGTGGAAAAAGCCATATGTCCTTATGCATGTTTCAAGAAGTTTAATCATTGTCAACAAACCACTTGAGTTGCATAAAGGTTAACAATGAAATGGAGAACAAAATCAAATTACTTGTATCTACGAAGAGGAATTGCTTGGAGATGGGCCAATACAAAAGCAACAACACTTGGTGCCTGTTTGGATTAACTTATTTTTAGGTGCTTTTGGCTTTTAAGTACATTTTTTGTTTTGGAGATGTTTGGAAAGGATAAAAGTGCTTCTAAGCACTCACTTTTAGGCTAATTTTTTTAAAAAATAAGCCAAAAGTAGGGTATCCTCTACCTATGGCTTTTAGCTTTTTTGACTTATAAGTTACTAATTATAAGCCCATCCAAACAGGCCATTAATTTTAAAACAACGGCACAGAAATTTCAGCAGCTGGAGTATAGCGTACATCCACATTAGAAATGCCCCTTTTTTTGCTGATCAGTATCTTCAGTCGACAGAATAGAATCAGAAATATCAGAAAACATTTAGGCAATATAGTATGAATTTGAGGAATAGAGGTCCAATGCCATAAACATACCAAAGGGAATGGAAGTAAATTAATACACCCTAGCGCATTTAACTATCATCAGTGTAATAATACGAGCAGAAATATCACAGAACACTTTGATCCACTAGTCATCAAACTTCATGCAAATTCCAAGGAGACAAATAAATAAGCATGGGAAGTAAAAATTTACCAATTGGTGCACCAAATGCACCGGGTGGCAAGGGATCAAACTCCATTCCGAGAATAGGTCCGTCTTCCCTTAATGGCTCCCCCAACTGCGCTTCCACAAATGCGATTGCCCGAAGCTCGGATATAGCTTGAGGTGGCTCATAATATCTCTTCAAAGCTGGCATTTCAGGTCTAAACCTAGGAACTGCAGTTCCAGGTCGATGAACAACTCGCTGGTGGAGCTGTTGTTGCACCTGCAAGTCCATGAGACCAATCGGACTTACTCTTGAACCAGAACCAGAGACATGATCCTTCCCAATTTCACCACTCAATGCCATCTCATCCCCTTGTCCACCAGAAGAAATCATTGCTGCAGGTGAAGCTTCTTCCTTCTTCTGCCGCTTCACTGGCGTAGCTTTCCTGTCCTTGAGCCTCCTATGGCAGAACCACATCTGCAGTTGCCTATCAGAGAGGCCTAATTTTACTGACAACTCTGCTCTCAATGCTTCTGAGGGATAAGTATCAGCTACACAATTAAAAAAATTAACTCAACCCCATTAATTTGCAGCCTATAACTCTAAATGCAACAAGTAAACATCTATACCAAATCAACAATTATAACAACAACATATCCTATACAATCCCACAAGTGAAGTGGGGTATAGGTGGGGTCCTAAAGACAGAGTGGCCGCAGACCTTACACCTCCAATGTTAGGAGACAAATAAGTTTGTTTCCGATATACCCTCACTATAAGTAATCAAAAATTAACAATATAAAAACACTATAACACCCAATAATCCATCAAAAACCAAAATGGGGAAGATTAAGAAAAAGATTGAAAAGAGCAAGAAAAACCCACTAGCATAAGTCTTCTCAAGAATCTCCAACTGAGAAGCAGTCTTCATTTTCCTCTTAACCTTAGGCTCCCCTTCTGGTACCTTCTTTTTTCCTGCATCACAACTTCCATTTACTCCAGCATCACTAGCAGCAGCAGCAGCCATAGGAACATCAGCTTCTCCATTTCCACCACCATCAGACTCCATTTCAGCAACAAGATAAATTTTTTAACTTCCCCCAAATAATCAAAACCCAACTACAAAATAGCAGCAGCCACCCTTACAACCCATCAAAATCCCCACTTTTTTTGTTACTTCTCTCTCTAAATTAGGGTTAGAGCAGCTAATAGAAAGAGAAAGAGGAAATTGGGGGTTGGTTGCTTTTGGTATTGACGAAAAGACAGAAAATTAAACACACCCACAAAGTATATTGAACTGAAAGCATTATCTATACACACTCACACACTCTCTCTCTTGCCCCCAAAAGTAAAATAAAGACTAGCACCCTGTAAGGACTCTCTGATTGAGATGTGTGGTGAGATTTGCCTAAATATTGATAATAAATTAACTCTTTCTTGAAATTGATATAGTAGTAGTAATAATTATTATTGCCAACAGCATCTCTACTACTATACTAGTACTACGAATGAAATTAAAGAACAAAGAAAAACTATGAACACAAAAACACAACTTTCTCTTTCTACTACTACTACTAATCTTATTATACCCACCCATCAAAAATCTAATCTTTTCTTGAAAATTGTTACACACACATGATGAAAATATGAAATGAATATAGTTTATATTTGACTCTGTCATTCTCTGATAAAATAAAGAAACCAAAAGGGGGGGCAAAAAAATTAAAAAAAAAGAATCTTTTTTTTTCTTGGTATAAAATTCTTGGTGGGTATATATATATATATATATATATATAGTATAAGGTTAGTATTGTCAGATTCTTTGAAAACCCAAAGTTTTGATTCACAAATGGGTTTGTGCTTTTGTGCTTTGGGAGTTTTTTTTTCTTTTCTTCCTTTCTCTCTCTAAAAAAAAAAAAAACTTCTTTCTCTCTCTTCATATTCAAGAACCGACCGGTGTTTTTTTTTTTTTCTTGTTATTTTGTTCGTTACTTTTTGTACTACGATCTGGTCGAGGATGTCAGGTGTGAGTGAATCGCTTTGTGGAGAGTGTTGAACACTCGCCGTGGTTGCCGTGGGATGTAGTTATTTGAAAGCGCGTGTAGGAGAGTGAAGATAAGAGCGAATGGGGGAGGAGTGTCAGTTTATTTCCCGCATTATGAATGTGGGACCCCAGATAATTGGAGTCAATTTTTGCGTTTTTTATCATTAAGTTTTTACGGCGTGCTAATCTTGTTTTAGATAGGCATAATACATATATTAGACCCTAAATTTGGTTTCAAATTTTAACTTTGACTTTAAATTTTCATAATGCACAAATAGGCACTTTAACTATCCTATCTTTCAATAAATAAACACGCGAATATTTCAATCAAAACCGTGTTACACACATGCTCTGACGTGGAAAAGTAAATCACTCAGTGGCTGCCAACTAATTAAAAAATTTACACGTATTTTTTAAGCATAATACATAAATTAGACCCTAAACTTGGCTTCAAATTATAATTTTGACCTTTAACTTTGATAGTGCACAAAGAGACACTTTAACTATTCAAAATTTAAACAAAAAAACACGCGAATATTTCAATCAAAACGCGTGTTACACACATGCTCTGACGTGGAAAAGTAAACCACTCAGTTGCTGCCAACTAACTAAAATAAATACACCTAGATTTTAAAAATTATAAAAATAAATTATAATATAGAATAAGGTGGAAGTGAAAACAAATTCATTTTTTAGGTAAAAAAAAATTAGTACCTCTTTTCTTCTCTCTCTTAAAAATTCCTAATCTGAAATTCATGTTCCTTATATTCAAATCAAAGAAAAAATTGTTCAAGATATTTGCTGTAATTTAATTTTCGAGTTATCTATTTTTCTTCCTCAATTTAGTCAAGGTAACAAGATTCAATATTTTACAAACAAGAATTTGCATATTGTTGGTCAAATGTTCAAACTAATATGAGAATCTCTCGAAGAAACTAATGTTTTTATTGCAAAATTATTTCAGAGCAACCCATAAATATGGAAGACATGAGATTCAATGAACTTCTCCTTCTTTTCTTTAGTTTGAAGTATATTTGTGCTTTATGTTGTCAAATATTTGACTGAAAAAACAGGGTGCTTTGTGTATTGTGATTGTCATAGTGAAGAGAATTGCAATTATGAATTTTTGAGGCCAACAAATGAACTTACAGTACTAAAAATTATTAAGTAAAATGGTGCACTTAAAGTATTTGATAAATTGTCTAATAGAACTTTTCACATATTTTTGTCAAGTTTGAGTAGCAGTCTGATATCTAATCAAAATGCCTTCAAAAATTGCATTCAATTTGTATAATTGTATACTCACCCCATCTTGTCAAAAAAGACTTCCTTATAATTTATTTCATAATAACAAAAAAGTAATTAAATGTCACTTGCATTTTGCAATGAACAACAAATAATGCAAAAAAGAGGGGAAAATTGTTGAAAAATTAGAAAGAGAGTTTAATTGTCATTTCAGTGTTTTTTTTACTGTTGGGCACTCGATTTTTACATCTGACGCGCCTAATTTGAGTGAATTTTACGTATTTTGCCATGTAGGATCCGAGTATTTTTTTGTTTAAGTTTTGGATAGTTAAAGTGCCTATTTGTGCACAAACAAAGTTAAAGGTCAAAGTTATAATATGAAGCCAAGTTAAGGGTCCAATTTATGTACTAATTAAGGGTAGAATTGTCATTTTAGCAATTTTTTATCGTTTTGGGCCTCAAAAATTACCTCTCACTCGCGCAGAATGCGTGTATTTCACGCATTTTGCCAGGTAGGAATCGCGTGTTTATTTGTTGAAAGATAGTATAGTTAAAGTGCCTATTTGTGCACTATGAAAGTTTGAGGTCAAAGTTAAAATTTGAAGACAAGTTTAGAGTCCAATATATATATTATGCCTTTTAGATAAAATGTTAAGTAGATAATGGTTTGATTAATTAGTCAAAGGGGTCTAAACTATATTACTCCTTTCATACATGTTTTCCTGTCGTCTCGATTTTGACTTGACATATCTCATAATAAATCATAAATAAAATAATAATTTAATTATATTATAAAAATTATTTTATTTATTAAGAAAATAATTGATACTTAAAGTAACTGTAAAATAACTAATTATTTCTTAATTTTTGAAAATGAATAAGTAAATATGAACATATGTTTATAATATATATAAGAAAAAAGTCAAATATACTCGTAATAATTTAAACATATGTATCCCACATTGTACGTTTAGTCCAAATATATTTCTCTCGTTATATTTTCGGTCGAAATATACTTTTCTCATTATATTATAACATCACTTTATCCTTAATTTTCAAGAAAAAATATGTGTCAATCTCAAAATCAAATCACTCGCTCTCAATTTTAAATATCTTATTCCTTTAGAAAACTCACAATTGTTCGGAGAGTTTTTTTTTTTTTTTTGAAAGAAAGTGCATTAGCCATTAATTATTAGAGCCTGGTTTACTAATGTTGCTAAAAAAATGCTTATTTTCAGATTCGCTTTTTTAAAATAGCTTACTAGAAAAGTGTTTTGAAAAAAAAATTGTATTTGGCTAATTTATTTGAAAAGTGTTTTTTATAAGAAAGTTGTGTCTGACTAATTCTTTTAAATTTGAGGGTGAAATTACGAGCGAAGACAAATATTAATATACTTTTAATATTAAAATTAATTTATAGAGAAATTAATTTAAACATCTATTACAATAAATATATATATTTTTATTAGATTGAAATACGATATTTTAATTTTCATCAACATTATACATTTTTTAAGGGTTGACATCTTTAATTGTTATTTTTTTCTTTTTTTCTAATCTTACAAAATATCGTTATTGCATTCTTTTTGTTTTCTAATTTGGTAAAATCATATGTAAAATAATAAACAAAATAATAATAAGTAAACGTAAAATAAAAAATAAAATTATAAAATGAAACTTAACCAAATATATGAGATATGTTAATTAATTACTAAGATTATTAAATGGACCTTCTAGTCTTGAAAAAAATAAGTTTCTTTTAGCTTATTGCCAACCGCAAAAAAACTATTTTATTTTCTTCTATTTAAAAGCAGTTTTATAAATTTATCAAATACTTACATTTTTTTATAAGAAAACTCTCAAACGAAACGTATTAATTAACTATATATGTATATATGTAACTTTCAGCATGAGTCAATTATGGCACCAGCAACATTAGACTCTTCAACGAAATGAAATTATATAAAACTCAAGACTAGAACAAATACAAGTATATCATAAAAATTAATATGTTCAAGAACTTTGGAAATAAAAAAAAAAAAAAAAAAAAAAGAGAAGGAATTTGTACATACCACCTACTTTATTTGGTTTTAGAATATTTTTTTGGTATATTCTTTAATTTTTTTTTAATGAAAAAATTATATAAATTGATATATTTTAATAAATAATTACTGATTTTAGCAATACTTTTTATTTATTATCATTTATAGCAATATTATATTAAATTTGTAATATGTATTAAAACTTTAAAAGTGAACTATGTATGCAATATATATGAATTATAATTATTTTTAAAGTATATTATGTTTGTTTGATAAAAATTTGACACATTGAATTATAAGTGTATTAAAATGTGTGATAAATGAATTATTTATCATTAAAATTAATATTATATGTGAATAAAAAATTATTCTTTGTAATATGAATTAAACTTGTATTATAAATGAATTAAAAGTGATTAAGTGAAAAAAAAAATATTATTGCTATAAATGGTAAATATTTTTTTATTATAGTGTATTTATGTAAGTTTCCCTTCTTTAATTTTGCGATTTGGGAAGGATTTTTTTTTTATTGTATCAACTCTGTATTATAAAATTAAGGGATATTTTATATCATTTTCCTTTTTTTTGGAGTTATTATTCAAGGCTATAAATATTTATTGAAAATTATCAGAACTATTATTATTATGCATATCTAAAAGGAGGTGAACAAATATAGTACATATTTTTTGACAAATGAATATTATAAAGTTAAAAAGATTTGGTACTCTGAAAAAGCTAAATTTAGAGTAGTGGTTTTATTTTTCTTGATGGACTATTCAAATATAATAATTACGCTATTGAAATATTTTCAGATAGATTTTTTGTCTTTTTCAAAAAGATAAGAGAAAAAAACAAACATGAGATTGTTTTGTAGGAAAATATGTCTTATCGTACTTTTGGACTGTATGAGTTCTAATAATTTGTGAAATTTTAACAAAATTAAAAATGAAATTTAAGGTGAAATGCAACTTATTAAAAATTACCAAATTAAGGATATTAAATTATATTATCTTTAATTATTTCTAAGTGATTGATATATTAATATTGTTTTACATAATTGATCAATTAAAACTCTTTGAAAATATCATGCAAACATGTGTGAACGGTAGTACGTAGGAGAATCTAAAATAATATATAAAATAAAAATATTAAGAAAATGAGAAAGTTTATACATATGTGTTTTGAACATGTAGTATAGATTAGGGATTAACTACTTAAAATAATTATTTCAAATGTTTGGTAAACATTTAATAAGTAGTACTTTGAGTTTATTGTTTGTGCCAAAAAGCACATTTGGAACATCCGAATTTTTTCTTCCGTTTCCATCTAGTGTCTAATATTTCATTGTGTGGTCCGACTAATCTGAATTTGCGTTGGACAACACTTTCTACAATTTCTTTATATTCAAAATTTGAAATCGAGACTTTTGATTAAAGGATAAACAGTCTCATCCAGTGCACTTCTAAAGATTTAATTAAATTCGTTATATGAAATTTATTCAAGTAATTCCCTTTCTTTTTCCCTTGTCTAGAGAAGTTTTTTTTTCTCCGGACTAATGAAATACGCATGAATTATACAAAGCCCATATATGACCCAATATTGTAAAGGGCCGAGCTAGGCTTGTTACCTATTGGGCCTGAAAGTGGATGAAATTGGCATCATGGCCATCTCTACGCGGGGCGGACCTAGAGTATGCCGAGGGGTTCACCCGAACCCCTTCTACAAAAAATTATATTGTATATTTAAGTTTTTTTTTTTTTTGAAAAAATTACGTTTATATATTGATTTTGAACATCCTGAATATTAGCTTAGTGGTTTAGGGGTTCAAATCACTACTATTTTTTACTCGAACCCCCTTAATGGAAATTCTGGATCCACCACTGCCTCTATGTAATAGTTTCGTGAAGAACTTTCGCAAATAGTCACTATAATAAACTTAATTATGCTCTATAGACAAAGTTTGCATATTTACAGGTTGTAGCTACAGTTTAAGCTGTCTCGTTTGTAATTTACGGATTCGTATAATTCACATGTTTGTATAATTCACGGGTACATTTGTATAATTCAGTTATTTTTGTATAAACTCGAAATAACGATTTTATACAGTTACAAAAATCAAAAGTGTAAACAGTTATAAAAAATTATACTAAAGTTATAAAAATTCGAATTATACAAAACTTAAAAGTTGAGCCGCGTAACTATAGCTAAAAGTAGGTTGCAAATTATTAATAAAGACAAACTAGAGTTATGTTAACTAATTAACTAATATATGTTGTACTTATACGTGTAATTTTTCGTAGTTTTTATGGTACTATTTAAGTTATATCATTCTTATTCAAAATATTTAATTTGTAGCCACTGTGACAAACTTAAGATAAGACATTGCCTGCTCCTCCTCTACTTCTTCTTCATGGCCACTTTTTAAGTAAAACTTTCATTTTGCGACAAATGAGTGTTGCTCGGATGCTAAATATTCTCTACCTCCAACTCTAAAGTTGTGGTTTCATAACTGAGGACATTTATGAGTTATTTTTAATACGTCGTGGGTAATATTAGTTTGATTCTTTTTTGTTTAATTTATATTATCTACGAACAGAAATTAACTATAGATTCCGTTTATATTAATTTGACCATAGTCATCTTCGCATGAGGGCATAGAGTTGAACTTTAAAATAACATAAGTTTAAACAGCCACAAAAATCAAATATTTCAGCTGTCTGTCTATATATGTAAAGTGAGCACCTAACCTCAATCCCACAGTATATATGTGTTGAATTTGGTACAAATTTAATTAGTGTTTTGATCGAGTATTGACTATAGTATAGTATGTTTTGTCAAAAAAGGAGCGTCAATGATGGTTACACAATGATTCGATGCGCGCTCTGTTTCAATTTATATGACACTTTTTAAAGTTTGAGATTTAAAATAAGTTTTTTTTTTACTATCATTTTTTTATGTCTCGAATTATCAATTATTTTGTCTTATGATACTTTGTAATTTTATTTCGAAAAACTCCATTGCCAAATTCACGGACAAAACTAAGTTGTTTAACTATGGAAATTCAAACTATATCACGTAAGATGGGATAGGACTTAAAGAGTATCTTTTTTGGGTAACTTGTGTATACATAATTTATACCCTAATATTATCTTTTATAAAAAAATACACATTTATGGAGGGAGTGTACTTTGTCTATCAATAATAGAGGGAGGATTTTTACTTTTTAAAAAAGAGTTTTTTGAAAAAGAATAATTTTTTTGCCTATGAGTATTTGTACAAAGAAAAGAATTTATAGATAATTGAAGATAAAGATTTTACAATTATGTTAGAATTTATTGTCTCCACCATTTCTTTTTTTCATTTACGAAGGCACAATCGAATATTTATAAGTTTATGGATTTTGGAACTATAACTTTTATGGCGCATTAGATTATGAATAATCATTTATAAATAATTATAATTTCAAATAGAACGTTTGAACTAAAGCTACTGAGTTCTGTCGAATCCATAAGTTTAATAATAGACACACAATATATCATACATATACGTTAATTAGCTCCGTGCATAGACGCATGTATCTATAGTCTAGCAGTTTAGTTAGGAAATGTCATGGACCGACTCCTCGATCGACATAAATAGTGTTGTGGTGTCCGTAATTCCATTGCTCGAATTTTTTAAAGATATAATATCATCTGTATACGATATTCACCGATCAATATGTTTTGAAGAATTCGAGCAACCTATAGTTTTGAAAATTCTTTGTTCCACTACAGAGTGAGTCACAAATTCACTATCTTGGAATCTTGGCCTATATATATTTGCACGCTTATAAATTAATATACAAAAGAGTCAGTACATATATATAGCAGCTTTGTTTTGATAGAGAGTCATAAACTTTTTTTTGTATATTAATATATGGTCCATATTCTGATCCCCAAACAATTGGATTATCAAACTGGACCATGTATAACAAGACTCAAATTATTAATATTGATTTTCAATTTTAACTTTTTTTGGCCTCAAAATTCAAATTAATTAATTAGCAGGCTCTCTACCAAATTTATTCGACTTTTGAGTAATATGAACATGGAAGATTAACGGTAGGTCGTTAAAGAACTCACTATACAAATATATGTGTTCAGTATTTGTTCAGTCTTATATAAATTTAAATGTTTACTTATACTTTATTAAATGAGACAAGTTAAAAGACAGAAAAATATCCTAAAAAACTCTGAGTGTTTATCAAATATTTTTGGGAGTTTGTGTTAAATATTGCTTGCTTTTGAAACAAATAAATGAAGTAGATATATTGTTTAATTATTATTGGTAAATTTACTACAAATGTGGAAAACATAAGTAAACTAATGAGTCTTTGTGGAAGACTGCTCTCCTTTTGAAATTTCAAAGTTCACTTTTTTTTTTATTCAAAGAGTCCCCACATATACACCAAATTTCTCCTAACAATACTGTGCTTTATTTTCCTTTAAATTTGACTACACTTACATGCTCCTTTTAATGCTTTTTATCTCCGTCGTTTGATGTGAAATATAACTAATAATAATTTTAACATAAATAATCTAATTATTTTATTCAGTATTTGATTAGAAGTATTAAGATAGTTCTTGGACTATATCTATGATCTATCTCGTTATTTAAATTATAGTAATTTATTTTAAGATAACTTATACCTAATTAAACGATATTCCTTAAGTGACTTTTGATATGTCTTACTATATTTATTTTATTTTATTTGATCCTTATATAAAATCGAGATATTTCATTTGACATGCTGAAAAACAATGTTCCCATTTCTTCCTATTACCAAAGCCAAAACAAACTGAATCTTATGTCATCTAATTCCATTTGCGAAATAAAGGAATTTTGCTTTTTTCTAAATATTCTTATGGTTGAGTCAATATCATTTGTATTGGGGTATAAATTTATAAAGTTTATTTGACCAAATTGTAGCCTCTTTTTTTTTCTTATTTAGCAAACACAAATATTTATTATAAGTCCCTTTCTTTTAATTAATAATGCTCATAAGTCCAAATCAACTATATGCCTAATAAATTCTGTAATTTTCAAAATAATAGTTGGTACAATCTAATATATCTTCTATTACAATTTAATTTGTTTTTGTTTTGATCATATAATAGTATCGAATCAATACTCAACTATATGCCTAATAACTTCTGTAATTTTTAAAATAATAGTCGTTACGATATAATATATTCCTACTACAATTTAACTTGTTTTTGTTTTGATCATATAATAGTGTCCGAGTCAATACTTTTATTTATTAATAAAATTCAAAATATATCTACCAAAAAGTTGGAAAGATTTGACATATTTGTAAATATCTTAATTTTTTGACAAGAGAAGTTTAGATGAATGAATCACTTTCTCTCCATTTTACTCCGCCTCTCTATATGAGTACTAAGCACAATGGTTTAGTTACTTATAGGACAAAAGCTTATGGATACTAAGCACAACTCGGAGAGCACCAATAAAAATAAAGAAATAAAACTCTAGCTGAATTTAAATCTTAGTCGAATGTTCTATCTTGTAGCTACAGCACAAAGACACTCTTATACTCCTCATGAGTACACTAATAGTTAGTATATTAATTTTTTGTGTGTATTTCAAAATAGATATATAAATACACATGATTTTTTCGAGGTTAACGAATGTACGTACAATCCTACATATAATTGTGGATCCGCCTCTAGCCCGTTACATGAGTCTAACTCAAAAC
The DNA here is from genome assembly GCA_016801875.1 of Solanum sitiens. NCBI lineage: Eukaryota > Viridiplantae > Streptophyta > Magnoliopsida > Solanales > Solanaceae > Solanum > Solanum sitiens. The sequence continues at coordinate 1,598,607 of JABWTJ010000047.1, read as the reverse complement.
AAATATTTTTTGAGCACCATATATCAGAAGAGATTCTCCTACACACAAGGAATCCCGATCAAAAGGTCAAATTATCCATTTTGATGTATGATGATCAAAAAGTGTCTGTTTTAAAGTCAGACTGTTACGCGATAATAGCGGGAAAACACTTATCTCAGTCAAATAATGAATATGATATCACATCACAAATGGACAAGTTGGACTATTTGTCCACATTAAACTGACCCTCATCGTCCCACACAACACACCATTTTTTTTTCTCGCCATTTTTCATCCTTCAAAGCTTACACTATTTTAACAAGCTCAACAAACACCCATTTTCACCATTGTTACAGAAAAAATCTCTTCATCTTCTTCCTGTGCATGAAAAACCATGCAAATGAAACTCTTACTCTTTTTTCTGAGTACATTCCCTTTGATTTTTGCTTTAAATCAAGATGGGTTATATCTACAGAGACTGAAACACTCTTTGTCAAGCTCAGATCAAGGGGTATTTTCTACTTGGTATGAAAATGATCCTACCCCATGTAACTGGACTGGTGTTACCTGTAATGACGCCGGAGATTCTCCCTCCGTCGTCGCTGTTAACCTCTCCGGTGCTTCTCTTGCCGGACCCTTTCCGGGTTTCCTCTGCCATCTTACTTCACTTTCATCACTCTCGCTTTCGAATAATCTTATTAATTCTACTCTTCCGGTTTCCATTTCTGAATGCCGTAGCCTCACGTACCTTGACCTTTCTCAGAATCTCATCGGTGGAGCTATCCCCGACACTATTTCCGATCTACCTTACCTAAGGTAACTCAGTTTGAAGCTCAATTTTACATTTCCCCTGTTTTTTTCTTCTTCAAATATTCGAAAAATAGCAACTATAGTTAGTGTATATAACATGGGTATGTGTAGCACAAAAACATCTGGTAGTAGCACCGTCCGGGGAAGGGGCTATAAGCAATGATTCAACTGAACCCACATCACCTGCCTGGATTTGCTTAGTGGAAACTCAGAATTACTAGTATTGAGTATTTTGAATAAAAAATGCAGATGGAACAAAATGAATATTATGATCTGATGATTTTGTTATTCTTGTTGTTTCATTAGTATATTATGATTTTTTATTGCAGGTACCTTGATCTTAGTGGATGCTATTTTTCGGGGAATATTCCGGCAAGTTTCGGAAGATTCAGGCAGCTGGAGACTCTTATTCTGACTGAGAACATTCTTACTGGTGAAGTTCCAGCTGCATTAGGTAATGTAACGAGTCTCAAGACACTTGAACTTGCTTACAACCCTTTTTCACCGAGTCAGTTTCCTCCTGAACTCGGTAACTTAACGAATCTTGAGACATTATGGCTAAGCATGTGTAATCTTGTTGGTTCAATCCCAAAAAGTATTGAGAAATTGAGTCGATTGACTAATTTTGATGTGTCCAATAATGGACTGGTTGGGTCAATACCAAGTGTAATTTTCCAGCTTAATAGTATTGTTCAAATTGAGCTCTACAATAATTCCCTTACCGGAAAATTGCCTTGGGGATGGTCTAACTTGACCAGGTTGAGAAGATTCGATGTATCGGCTAACAAGTTAAATGGGACTATTCCTAATGAGTTGTGTGAGTTGCCACTTGAGTCACTCAATTTATTTGAGAATCAATTTGAGGGGTTTCTTCCAGAAAGTATAGCTAACTCTCCGAATCTGTATGAGCTTAAGTTATTCTCTAACAGATTTTCTGGTTCATTGCCTAGTGAACTGGGGAAGAACTCGGCTTTACAGTATCTTGATGTTTCATACAATACATTTTCAGGTAAAATTCCTGAACGTTTGTGTGAGATGGGAGTTTTAGAAGATCTTATAGTGATATATAATTCGTTGTCTGGGAGTATTCCGGCTAGTCTTGGCAACTGTCGGAGTTTACTTAGGGTCAGGTTTCGGTCTAATAAGCTATTCGGGGAAGTCCCAACTGAGTTTTGGAGTTTGCCTCAGGTTTATCTCTTAGACCTTTTTGGCAATGCATTTTCAGGAAATATATCACACATGATTTCTGGTGCCAAAAATTTGTCTAACCTACAAATATCAAGAAACAAATTCTCAGGGGTTATACCTTGTGAAGTAGGAAAGTTGAGGAACTTAGTTGAGTTTTCCGCGAGTCATAATGAGCTAACGGGAGAACTTCCAGACACATTAGTGCAGCTAGGACAGTTAGGAACCCTTGATCTTAGTTTCAATGAGCTATCAGGGAAAATCCCCTTAGGAATTCACACAATGAAGCAACTCAGTGAGCTTGACTTGGCAAACAATGGATTTTTCGGGGAAATTCCGGAGGAAATTGGGACTTTGCCAGTGCTTAATTATCTTGATCTTTCTGGGAATTACTTTTCAGGGGAAATCCCACTTAGTCTGCAAAGCTTGAAGCTTAATAAGCTAAATTTGTCTAACAATCAGCTGTCAGGGATGATTCCTGCAGTTTTTGATAAGGGTGTTTACAGAGATAGCTTTCGAGGTAATCCAGGTTTGTGTCAAGGTGTTACTGGTCTTTGTCCTACCAAAGGTAGAGGACAGCATGAAGGATACTTATGGACTTTGAGAGCTATCTACACAGTTGCTGGCTTCGTTTTCCTTGTCGGGATTGCTATGTTCATTTGGAAGTACCAGAAATTCAAGAAGATTAAGAAAGGAAACACTATGACAAAGTGGACATCATTCCATAAGCTTGGATTTAGTGAATTTGAAATACCCGTTGGCCTAGATGAAGCTAATGTAATTGGCAATGGAGCTTCAGGAAGAGTGTACAAAGCTGTCCTAAGCAATGGTGAGGCAGTAGCTGTCAAGAAGCTATGGGACAGAACAGTTAAAGATGAAACCCCTTATGGTGCTCTCCAGTCTGATAAAGACGAGTTTGAAATTGAAGTTGAAACTCTGGGTAAAATAAGGCACAAGAATATTGTGAGATTGTGGTGCTGTTGCGATACCGGGGATAGCAAGCTCTTGGTATATGAGTACATGCAAAATGGAAGTTTGGGTGATTTGCTGCACAGTTGCAAGGCCAAATTGTTGGATTGGCCGTTGAGGTTCAAGATAGCTTTAGATGCAGCTGAGGGGCTCTCTTATTTGCACCATGGTTGTGTTCCTCCAATTGTTCACCGTGATGTTAAGTCAAACAACATATTGCTGGATGATGAGTTTGGAGCCAAAATTTCAGATTTTGGTGTGGCAAAAATTGTTAAAGCAGGCAGCAAAGGTGGCGTCGAATCCATGTCTGTAATTGCTGGTTCCTGTGGTTACATTGCACCAGGTATTGCTTTGTCCAAACTATATCACTGGCTTTAGTCATTTCTATCGATATATTGGCACATCTAGCTTATATTTTCGGAAAGATTGTAATATCATTTTAAAGTAGCAAAAACTAACATTAGTAAAATTCATTGATTGCAGAATATGCATATACTCTTCATGTGAATGAAAAAAGTGACATATATAGCTTTGGAGTGGTCATTTTGGAGCTGGTGACAGGCAAAAGACCAGTCAGTCCAGAATTCGGGGATAAAGATCTAGCTACTTGGGTACACACAACGTTGAACGAGAAAGGAGTTGATCAGTTGCTCGACCCAAATCTAAACTCCAGCTTCAAAGAACATATATGCAAGGTTCTTAATGTTGGTCTACGTTGTCTTAACCATACTCCAGCAAATCGCCCCTCAATGCACAGAGTGGTGAAAATGCTCCAAGAATCAGCTCCTTATAACGTGCCAGAAATTGAAAACAAGAACGGTAAACTTCCCCCTCAGTACTTTCCAAAGTCAGTCTAGTTAATATATTATATCAAGTAATAGATCAGGAGTGTTTCCTGTCAAGAATTGGCAAGGAAGTAGCTGCATAACGAAAACTTACTAGTCTTTTTCAAGAATTAAGCATATTGTACTCTTTGAATTCTACAATCCTTTATGAATCTATATTACGATGATTCATCATTCATCATGAATTAACAAATTTTACGCTAGCTGTCAGCCTACCGCAACACAAGTGGGATACTGAAAGTTGTAAGTATTCTTAACTAATGCCTTTGATTAAAGTTTGTTAAACTTAGGTCCTACTTTGCTGTCCATCATTCACTGAACTGGGACCTTTAGAAGTAAATATACAGACAAAGCACCAGTTTTTTTCATTGACATTGATAGACTACATGGACTTATGTGGTTTGACTAAATTGTGTTTTGAGAAGAAAAATTCAAAGATATTTAGAATTGGTGACAGTCAGTGGGGAATGGGGATGTTCAATTATTAAAATAGGTACACATGATTATTTATTGAGGCAGCATGAGTAGTTATAATAAATAAGTTTAATATCATTGGCTAAAAGGAATTTTTGGTTTGAATTTTGCCCTGAGCTAGTGGGAACTGAGAAACACATTGAAAATAACTTTATTTTCTTCCAACTATGTGACTTGATATTCATGGATTGCAATATTGAGGGACCATAAAGTTTATAATGACAGAATTTAAGTTGTATATAGTGAAATGTATAAAATATCTTTATAATCTTAGTATAATTTTGTTGATTTTATTAAAACAAATTGAGGTCAAAAGACCTTCTATTAGTTGGATGAAATGTGCTGCATTTTAGCAATTGCAAAAGACTAAAGATGCTAAAAATTATATTTAAGGAATCGAAATAGACATACTCGGTACTTCCATAAATAAGGGATGATAGCTAACTCGAAATTGGTAAGTAAGGGTCAAAAGTTCAAGTTCACGCGTATATTATCCTATTTTTTGCAAATTTTACTTTTCCTTCGGCCCAAAAGAAAGTTATAGGTTACGGCCCAATTCATTTTTGGCGGTACAAATTACTTGGAGCTTAGCTTTCAGTTCACTTCACAAGAAAGTTATATAAGTACTATAAAAAGAGTAAATTTTAGGAATAGCAAATATAAAAATTAAATTAGCGCTATGTAATTATAGTTTTGCTACTTGCGCTTCATATCCAAATAATGTTTGCTATGGAGTATCTAATTTATATAAATCGCGGTGATTTATATATAAAATATGTTGATTTGTATGAAAATTACGTTTGTATACGTATATGTTCTCTGTATTAGGCTAGAGTGGCAATCGGGAGAGGGAGAGGAGAGAGGAGATATGCAAGGGAGAGAGGTGCATAACATATGTATATCAGTTAGATAATTGTATATATCTCTATGATTATGTCTGTATATCTGCATAAAATTTGAATATATATACAATTGAATTGAGTTAAAACATTTGAATTTGTACATCAAATCTCTCTTGCTCTATACAAACACAAATTATACTTTGTATTTTGTATAATTTTGTGTTGGTATAAAATGAGGGAGAAAGAAAAGCAAACAAGAACTGGACACGGAAAGATTTGTGTTTGTACGATTATAAGTGTAAAGAACGGACATATATGTATTTGTATTTGAATGTACAATCTCTCTCGCTATACGGATACAAGTTATACATTTGTGTTTGTATAAATTGAGAGAGGTGAGCGAGCGAGGGCTGAAAAAGAGGAGAGTGGTGAACGAGATTCCAGAGAGACGAATAGCAAGAAGTTTGTTGCGAATTGACATTAAATTAAACTATATCTATTTCATTTATTTTGAATTTAATAATTTACTATAATGCACAATTTATTGGCCTATAAATGAAATATATAAGAACCGTAAAAAAATTATGATTTTAAACAGTTTCATTTTGCACATCAAAAGGTTGAAGCGATTTTATAAATGAGTAATCAATTAAATGAATACATATGAATTTCATCGAGTTAAGTTTAAGGGTTTTTTAATTTGAATTTTATATTTAGATAATCAATTTTATTAAACAGCTTCTATGCATTATGTTGGTAAAGATTTTAGTTTTGCAATAACAGAGGTTTAAATTGATATTAAAATTTTGATAAAATTAAATGTCTAAATATGAAATAAATAAATACATAGGATTGCAATTTATCACCACAGGCTATAAAGAGCTAGCTCAGGTTCAAAAAGAATTTTTTTTTAAGAAAAATAATTAAGTAATCATGTTTGCTAAAAAGTTGATTATTAATTTAACTTTCTTGCAAATCACCATCAACCCTTTAATATAATCATTCATCACTACTTAATTACTTCTTTTAGCTCTCCTCTCTTTTTGAGTCTGTAAGCGAATTTAACATTTTTAGTTTATGAATTTTGAATTATAATTTTTTTTTTAGAATAAATTATTATCTATACTACGAGATTTTACTATAAATATATAATTTAATTTAAAAATTATTAAATTCTATCGATAACCTTGATTGTGACTTGGCCCTAAATGTCATTTTAGGTGGGGTGGGGTTGGAGATTCACTTGAAGACTTTTCAGTTTTTTTTTTTTTTTTTTTTTTTTTTTTTTTTTTTTTTTACACTTCTTTTTGGCTTATTGTGTGATGAAGCTATAAGTGGAGAATTATTAATTTTCTTATCACATGTCCAAAATCTTCAAGATTACAAAAGTTTGGTTCTGAATTATGTTCAAATGTTGAGGAACACTTTAAGAATCTATGTTTCCATTAACTACAAGAAAAAAAAAAAAAGTAAATCGGTGTTTCGATGATCGGTTGATATTTTTAATTTTTGAGTGATTAAATCTCTATATAATAATGTTATTTATCTAAATATGTTTTGACTGCTATAATGACATGCTATTATATAAAACATATAACATAACATGAAAAATCGATTTCAAAATGTATTTAGCTATTATAGTAAAATGTTTTTATAATCTACACAAATGATATGACAATTATTGTGACCGTTTGGTACAAAGCCACCAACTTTAGATTTGACAAATTTGGATAGTAAATTCAGCAACCAGAAAATGCAAAGTCTTTATAAAACTTTTGAATGAAATATATATAAGATAAGATTAAACTACCATTATCCTAGTTCGATATATCCTACAAATTGATCACTTAGAATCTAAAACATAAATATTATTCCTTTTGTCTTAATTTATATAATAATATTTGACTAGAGAAAGAAATTCAGAATGTCAATTTCTCTTAATATATTATTTATCAGTGATGATGATAATAATGTTTCTAACACAAAAAAGTTATTAAAAATCTTGTTTGGTAGAGAAACCATTTTTTTAAAAAAATAATAATGTATTTTTGAGACGAACTAATTAACTAGTTAGTGTGATCATATTATACATATAAAACTCGAGATGAATATAATAAATTCAGTTGTACCCATCAAAACACACTCTAGATGTCGTAAAGCTTTCTCTGTGGAGGTGCGGAGCTAAAAAGTTACTTATGTACCACCTACATATTTCGTCGAACTCAATAGCTTTAATCTAAACTCCAATTTGTATGTTAAGAAATTGATCATTAGATATGTACAATTTTTTTTAACTCAAAGGCTAATACTTTTTAGGAGATGGGGCCTACAGGGCAATCAGATAGCAGATTCCCCTTTACTGTCTTCAATGTCTTGACTTTAGGAATGATTGACTGTAAGAGAAGGATAGAGACTAACTCAATTAACCTACACTTGATATTGGTAGTCGCTGTTTTAAAAATTTAAAACTCATAGAATTTAAATTCTGACTCCGTCTTTTTTATCTCTTTGTGTGCCCAAGTTTCTTGCATTGCATGAGAAGTTTAAGTGAAGCAATGTCATTATTGGTGGATGTTAAAGTTCCTCTTGTTTTTGTTTCTTTTCTAACCAAAAATGTTTTGTCTTTGTGTACACTCTAGGGTGACATTAGAACTGTAACTAACTCTGTGTGTGAATTGGGTGGGGGGTGGGGGGTGGGGGTGGGGTGCGGGGGGTGGGGGGTTCTGAAGGAGCTAATACTAGGTTGCCTTATTTACACTCAAGTAGTTTCACAATTAAAAATAAAATAAAAAAATCTATCGCGAATTTAAGATTAATTTATGCTATAAAACATGATTCTTTACATTTAAGCTCATTAAAAAACATGATGAAAAATAAATTCTCACTGAAATAGTGGAAAATTTTCTAATTTTTCTTTTCTCATCGATTCAATCAAAATGTTTATACAAATATAGCCACTGAACATTTTCCAGTGCAAAATTTTAGTAGAAAATAATACTTTCTCTCTCCCAATTTATATGACTACCTTTCTTTTTTAGCTCGTCCAACAAGAAGGACATATTGTCTTCTATATTTATCAACAATTTAACTTCAAAATGCCATTTTACCCTTACTGAAATGATCTCTAGTCACATAAATATTTGTGACTCATTTTAGACCAGAAGTTTCAACAGATTCTCTTTTTTCTCAAACTCTGTGTCCAATCAAACTAACTCATATAATTTGAGACGAAGGGAGTAAATTTTTAATAGTGTTTTAAGTTTAATTTTTACCAATACATGGTAAACTGTCTTTATTAAAAATGTTCGTTGTCAATGAAATAATCAATTAAAATATAACCCTTTTGGTTCTTCTTTACAAAGATATACATTTATTCCACATGAAGCATCCTTACTTAAATGAGCTAAAAGAAGAAGTGAATCCCAAGCAAACACTTCCTTTTTTTAAATTTTTATTTTTCTATCTTTGGTACTACTAATACTAGCTAATTATATTACTCAATTTTTTACATCTAATTTTAATCTTTTTAAGTGTTATAAGATGAATAGAAAAAGTAGAATTTCAATAATATTATTATACCTTCCCAACTTTGATGAACAATTAGGTTGAGGGAAGAACATGATGTTACTACTTTTTCCTTTTTTTCTTTTTAACCCTTTGTCTCCCCTTCTACAAATTTTGTTATTTTTGTAATAGTATTTAGTGAACAATAGTGAAAAAAAAGAAAAGGATTTTCTCTAATTATTATTATCAAGAAATGACTTGTAGCAATATTGACTCTCTTAGTAGTGTTACAAAAATAATTAGGACTTGTCCTTCTTGTGGTCATTTGATCAAATATGAAGAAAAGGTTAGTAATTTTTTCTTTCTTTGATTTTGGTTATTTATTATATTATGTATAACATGATTTGATGATTTTAATTATTTTTTGTGAAAAAAAAATAATTTTAAGTATAGGCTGGGATTCATAATCTTCCAGGATTACCAGCTGGGGTGAAGTTTGATCCAAGTGATCAAGAGATTCTTGAACATCTTGAGGCAAAAGTGAGATTGGATGCACACAAACTTCATCCACTAATTGATGAATTTATTCAAACATTAGAGGGAGAAAATGGGATTTGCTATACTCATCCAGAAAAGTTACCAGGTAATTCATTAACGGCAGATAAATTTTATAGCTAAACAGGATGTTAAAAGTTATGTTAGCTACGGATTAGAGTTTGTAGCTAATTCGAGTGTTTTTGTAAGATGGAACAAAACTTATAATTCTGAGTGAGTTTAACTTCTATATACTATAAAATCGTTAACTAATTTTTATACTATTAGATCATCTAAAATTAAGGATAATTATGTGCATGTAATTATTCATTATATTAGTGGATAATAATCGAAAAAATAAGACAGGTTATCTACTAAAACAAGTTAATACATGGATAGTGTTATACAACATCACAACAGTGTATATAATATAAGTTAATTAAAGAATTTTTGAGTTGATAATTAATTAAATAAGATAGTTTTATTATGAATATATACAAGTGCAAATTTTCAGTTCTTTTATTTCTCCTGATTTATCTTATTGTGAATGAAATCTTCTATAAGCAGACAAATAATGAGTTTTTTTTTTCTTTGCACTGATTTATTGTGAATTGATTTTTAGTTTGATGTCCAAAATCTTCTATTAACAAAAAAATATAATTCTTTCATGCATGGTTTGTTGATCATGAGGTTATTATAAAGTTTTGTTTTACTTAAGATATGCACTTTCAATTGGATTATCAAATGAGTTTTAAGTTTAATGTGACCAAGGAGTAAAAAGATGTGTACATAATCAGGTCATTTAAAAGGTAATTACATATTTTTTCAGAATAAGTAATAGTAATTCGTCACTTGGTAAATTTGACAATTTATAATTTATATAGACCGTTCATACAAACAATTATTTACATCATCATATCACTCAAAGAATATTTATATATAAGTCTTCTTTTAATATGAGAATGACAATCTTAAATATAAATCAAATTATCTGGTACGACGTGTAAAGGTGACATGTTGGTGGTGTAATAATTCCTTATCTCATGATTGTATATAAGAATAGTAACTCGAATTGATAAGTAAGCTTACTATCACATATTGCATTATACCGATATCGTGTAATACAAAAATAATTATATTGTTTATGTGATTCTAACTTAAATTTTGATTATGATTATTGATGAATGATTCTCTTGAGACGACGAGGGTCTATTGCTACCTCACACAAATTAGGGATAAAGTTTGCGTAAATTTTACACTTCTCACTCAACTTCACTGTGAGATCACAGTACTGGATATGTTGTTGTCGTTGTTGTTGTTGTTGATTCTTGATGTGGATGGTTCATGCAGGAGTGGCAAAAGATGGCTTAGTTAGACATTTCTTTCATAGACCATCAAAAGCATATACAACAGGGACAAGAAAAAGAAGAAAAGTCCACACAGATATACAAGGCAATGAAACAAGATGGCACAAAACAGGCAAAACTAGACCAGTGGTTTTAAAAAACAAAGTGAAAGGCCACAAGAAAATACTTGTTCTCTATACAAATTATGGTAAACAAAGAAAACCTGAGAAAACAAATTGGGTAATGCATCAATATCATCTTGGTGATAATGAAGATGAAAAAGAAGGTGAACTTGTTGTGTCAAAAGTATTTTATCAAACTCAACCAAGACAATGTGGTGGTGTTAACAATAACATCAAAAATAATTCATGTCCTCCTCTTCCTCAAGTTAGAACAAGTCAAGTTGGATCTCAATTTGTTCAATGTTTCAATCCAACTACTCTCATATCTTTTGAACATAATAATCCAACGATGACTACTACTTCTCGTCTTCCGAATTTCAATAATCTCCCTGACGCTTCATTTATTCCCTGACCTTTTCTTTTAGATGAGACAGTCACACTGAATAAGTTATCGAAACAAAGAGTAGGGTGGACAGGAGGACTAGCTAGGAAGAATAAGGAAGAGTTCTCTTGTGATTTTTCTATTTTTGATGTATTATTAATGGTATTTACTTTGTACAGTGAGCTAGGCTGAAGAAATAAGTGTACATGGCTCTTGACTGGGAGAGTAACTAATTAATCAAAGTCCAACTGTACAAAGATATCTATATATATAAACTCACTGTTCATTATTTTCTTTTACTACTGATCTTTATTTCTATATTTATTATGTATATACTGGTAAAATAAAGTACTAATCTAGTTTTACTGATATTTCAAGTTTAAGCAAATAGTAAACTGAAGGCTCAAAATAGCACATAGGAACAATTGTGTTGATATAGTGTATAAAACTGAGCTCTGGGACATGCATTTTCATCATAAGTAGGTTAATGCACAGGGTTGTCAAAGAGTGAAATATTACATAGTTGACGATTGTACTTGGTATCCTTTGGCATCAAGATATCGTTCAGCCTGGTATAACCATAGCTATCCAATTATTGTCGCATCAGAATAGCCATATCTCAGAATACATACATATAAATATAGGTCTTCGACTATAATGATATGCATGCAAACACAGCAGTGATGACTGAGACGATCTTCTTGCCTGATGTTCTGCAGTTGGGACACTAGATAGACGATCCTTTCTGCAATAAAACATACCAGACTTGTTAGATGGAGTGAGTACTGAGTACAGTGAATTGCAAGTTTCAACTCCTGCACAACGATATGTTAAAACTTATTGAATCTGTACTCTCTTTACATTAGGAAAAATAATTGAGGTGAAAAGGTTTTTACTTGTACACAATAAGAAAGTTCAATCCCAGTTAACTGTATCTGTATCAGTATACAACTTCTCTCTCTCTCTCATGCTCTCACACTCTGTAACGGCTTTCTAACATTAATCCATTCCATTGTTCGCTTCAAACGGCCAGTAATGGTGGCCCGAGCAAATCAAACTGCATGTTCATGGACTACATTGAAAACTCCTTGTTTTGAAGTGTATCCCAAACTGGAATCAACTGCAGAACCCATAGAAAAGCAAACTAACATCCATTCGTGTAGGCAAGCACGCATATCCAAATGAAGATACTGTAAAGCCTAAGGGAAAACTGCAAGCTCGCTTTTATTACCAACAAAAAAAGAAAGAAAGAGAAGACTGCAAGCTCACTCTAAAATTGCAAAAGCAAATTATCTTCTCTTTTTTCCCACCAACCCCAGAAGGATCAATAGTGTTCGTACTTACCCTTACTGGCTGATGGTAGAGATGCTCAACCACTTGAGCAAGCCAAATTATCTGCAACGGCTTTTATGAATATTAAATACATTTTCCTAAGTCTTTCTATTGACCAAAATAGCTCTCATTTCTTATTTGAGTGATACAGTTTTCACTAAAAACAGAGTAGACACAAAGGAGCGAACCTCAAATACAAGGTAAGTATACAGTCAATTGCCTTGTTGAGCACATGTATGCATCATGCAGGTAGGGCGATTCCCAAGCAATTTCCCTGGGCACATGTACCTTTTTGTACGGATAGGACGAAACTCTTTGGGTGGAGAATTAGGATACATCACTAACAATTAAGAGATTCAAGTGAGAAACCTCTTATATTAAAGGAGACAGAAGCGTTAATGAAGCCTGTCAAAAAGGAAGGAACCATAAGAGATTCAAAAGGAAAACTACTAAAGGCATGGTGTATTACTTCAGGAGTGGTATTACTTCTTTTAATCGGTTCAAGAGAGGTATTAGTTTAATTGAAGGTGCAGGCAATGCTTTTGGAACTGAGATGGTGTAAGAATCACTCGATCAAGGATCTTTAAAGAAAAAGGATATCTTGTTCTCTCCAAAAAGCAGTAGAAGGAACGACGACTCCAAACTGGTGACCGGAAGATTATACCAAAGAAATCAAGACCTCCCTAGTAGATATAAGTAATCAGGTTCACCATTGTTACATTGTTACCTAGCAGATAATCAAGTAGCAAATTCAAGGTAAACCTATGGACATCAAGTCAGTTCTTGTCAAGTCTATGTTGACTGTAAGGAGCTCCGGCATGATACTAAGGGCTATCCTAAACTTGGAAAAAATCAGTACCCTTTCTTCACAACCAGATATCAATTTTATTTTATTTTTTAAAAAAATAGGCAAACAAAATGCAAACACCATTTACACTGCAGAGTTGAAATAAATTCAGCTCAAATTATAATTGAGGACAACCACCCTCCCATCCTACATGTATATATCTATTGGATTCGAACATATATGTATATATCTATTGGATCCAACGTACACATATATATATATTGGATTTGAACATACATGTAGGGGTACTAAACCGCACAAACGAAGGTAGCTACTTCTTTTTGGTATGAAAGAACACCTATATAAAATGAGACTGCAAGGTAGGTTGGGCTTGTATCACAGCTAGAAGGACCACATTCGACAGTTCTCGCAGTCTCTCACATTCTTAGTGAACAATATCGGTTAGGTTTATATATATATATATATATATATATATAACATATATATAAAATATTGTGGAATATAAGGCACCATAAGAGTAGGTACAGTTGCAAAAAGGGGTCTTTTACAAAAATCTAACTATATCAGGGAAAGAACTCTGCCCCAATCCTTAACAGGGGCAAATCGTTTACAATGGAAAGATGCAGAGGCTGCATTTATGACATAAAGTATTCATACAATCGACCCCAACTAGCTCGGGATTGAGGCATAGTAGTAGTAGCAGCAGTAGCAGTTTATTTTGAGGGGTTTAAGCTGGACAAGTGATTGCTCTTGCACCAAGAACACCTCCGGTAAAGAAGTTCTTAGGAAAAATAGCTGAGACTTGAAAGTTGAAGCTGACACGTCATTTGCTAATTTATCGACTAAAAGCTTAAATCCTTCAACCAATATTATTATTCTCCTCAATGCTTGTGGAAGATTGTACAATATATTATAGAGAAAACAGTGCTCTTTCATATCACTAGAAGTATGCATATCTAGTACGAAGTTCAATTCCTCAACAACAACGAATTCCAAGCTAGTTCGCCTCTACTATATGAATCTTCATTATCAATTGACTCCATCTTAACCATTTCATCGCAATACTCAACGATTTCAACATCACTAAACATCTTAATTAACACAAAAGATCTCACGCCAATGCAGAATACGAAAAATAACACATACAAAAAAGTCGAGCTTGTCAATAATCACCTGTTAAGATTACAAAATTTCGAAGCAGGGTCCTATAGTTTCTTCTTCTTCTTCCTGAAAATATAAACATCAGTCTCCTCATAGGCGTATTCTGGATGCAAATGCTCGTGTGGAACCTTCTCGACATCAAACATCTCTCCACAAAGCTCCCAGAACTTCTCATGCGCCTCAGGAGATCTCAGCTGGTACCCCAACAAAACGACACCGTTTTCTCCCACCAAAGCATCCATAGCCGACAGCAACGGACCCACCGTTTCCTCCAAGTACACCACATCGGCGGCGACGACGACATCAAACGGCGGGCCGAGGGATTTTATCTGGTCCTGATTGGACCAATTCAACTGAGCCGTCTTCAAACTCTTCTTCAAAACAGGCTTGTTTCGCTTCAGATTGTGCTTCAGGGCTGGCATAACTGGAGCAATATCAGTGATAACGACGTTGTTCAGACCCAATAAGAAAAGCCCCATGGCTGCTACTCCACAGCCGGCTCCGAGCTCTACGCCGCGCTTGTTGTGAAAGTTAAGGATTTCGGCATAGGGATTTGGGGTAACGGCGCATGTTTGAGGATGCCACCGTTCAGCGAACTTGACAAGGACTAGTGAACAGGGCCATACACTGGTGCCGACATGCATAGATCCATTGTCTTGATGGAAAGCTAGCTGAGAATCGAGGACTTTAAGGTCGATCACCGGCGAGTCAGTGAACTTCATTATCTCTTCAGGGTCGATCACCGGCGACGGCTAGTCGGAACTTAATTGAAATGTGAGTGGGTTAATGGGCCAAACGATTAGAACGTGCAAGATTTAGTCCAGACAAAAGGAATTTGGGCCACGACCCGAGTGTTAAATTTTGGGCTTACATAATTTTTAGATAATTTCTCGAGAAACTTACATAAATATATTATATTAAGAAGATATTTACCATTTATAGCAATAACATTTTCTTTTTTACTTGATCACTTTTAATACATTTATAATACAATTTTATTATGTATTACAAAGAACAATTTATTATTCACATATAATACAAGTTTTATTGATGACTTATAATACAGTTTGTCAATTTCTTACAAAACAAGCATAATATATTTTTAAAAATAATTATAATACATATTTATTGCATACATAATTCACTTTTAATACATATTGCATATTTGACATAGTGTTGCTATAAATGATAATAAATAAAAAGTATCACTAAAATCATTAATTATTTATTAAAAGATATCAATCCAAATATTTTTTTCTAATTTCTCCCGTTAGCCACTAATCTTCGAGAATTTGACACAGACATACAATTACTATATACAATAGATAATATATAACCCAATATTAATTAGCAATTAATAGTTCAAAATAGAAAAAACACGTAATAGCCTAAAAGGAATATAACGACTTTTTATAGTTTTTTTTAACCAACAACCAACAAGCATTAATTAAGGAGATGTGGGATTATTAAAGACAAATAATGTATACTACCATAACTTTTAGTACGTAATAAATTAGGTGATCCATGACATATGAAGATAGTAGTTCAGTGAGTTTTCTTAAAAATTCCACTAATTTTGTATCATTTATTGTTTAAAGTAAGTATTATGACAATTTTACCAGAGACTAGTGTAGTTATAAATAAGAAAAAGTTTGAAGTTTCATACTTAGGTTTAGTAGTTTGCTTCGCGTATAAAAAAATTATATTTCACGGTCCATGCCTCATTTGAATTATAAATACCTATGATTATCCATTTGAACTAACACACATAGTTTATTAAATCATTACAAACACACACAAAATATTTTGATAAAAAAATTACATGCAATCAATGTGTGCATCTTTTGAAGGCAAACAATGTATACTACCATATCTTTTAGTACGTAATTAATTTTGTGAGCTTAGTTCAATGATTTTCCTTTCAAATGTCACCTATTTTGTATCATTTAGTGTTTAAAATAAAGCATTATGACCATTTTATCGGAGACTAGTGTAAATAACTTTATAAGTTAGTTTCGGGTATAAAAAGTATCTATTTCACGGTTCATACCTCCTTTGAACTTATAAATACCTATAATTACCCATTCGAACTAACACAAAAGTTTGAAGTTTCATAATCTTGGCTTTGGATGTCTGTTTCGCGTATAGAAAAACTCTATTTCACGATTCATACCTCATTTAAACTTATGAATACACATAATTACCTATTCGAACTAACACAAATAATTTATTAAATTATCACAAACACCCACGAAATATTTTGGTCAAAAAACTATATCCAATCAATGTGTGCCTCTTTTGAAGGCAAACAATGTGTACTACCATATCTTTTAGTACGTAATGAATTAGGTGAACTATGACTTATGAAATTGTAGGTCAGTGAGTTTTCTTTCAAATGTCACCTATTTTGTATCATTTAATGTTTAAAATAAACCATTTTGACTATTTTACCAGAAATTAGTGTAGTTATAAATAAGAGAAACTTCAGACGTTCATAATTTTGGCTTTAGATGTTACTTTCGGGTATAGAGAAACTCTATTTTACGTTTCATACCTCATTTGAACTTATAAATACTTATAATTATCTATTGAACTAATACACATAATTTTTTAAATCATCACAAACACCCACACATTTTGTTTGTCAAAAACTACATGTAATCAATGTGTGCCTCTCTTGAAGGCAAACAATGTATACTACCATATCTTTTAGGACTTAATGAATTAGGTGAGCCATGACATATGAAAATAGTAGTTTAATGAGTTTTCTTACAAATTCTGTCAATTTTGTATTATTTAATATTTAAAGTAAATTAAAGCATTATGACAATTTTACCATAAACTAGTGTAGTTATAAATAAGAGAAATTACATACAATCAACGTGTGTCTTTCTTGAAGGAAAACAATGTATAATATCGTATCTTTTAGTACGTAATGAATTAGGCGAGCCATGACATACGAAAATTGTAGGTCCATGAATTTTTTCAATGCCACCAATTTTGTATCATTTAATGTTTCAAGAAAAGCATTATGACCGTTTTATCAAAGACTAATGTAGTTGTAAATAAGAGAAATTTCGAACATTCACAATTTTGGCGTTAGATGTTAGTTTCGGGTATATAAAAATTCTATTTCACGGTCCATACTTCATTTGAACTTATAAATACCTATAATTACCCATTCAAATTAACACAAATAATTATTAAATCATCACAAAACACCCACAAAAAATTTTGGTAAAAAAACTACATGCTATTAATGTGTGCTTCTCTTGAAGGCAAACAATATATACTACCATAACTTTTAGTACGTAATAAATTTTGTGAGCCATGACTTATGAAATTATAGTTCAATGAGTTTTCTTTCAAATGCCACCTATATTGTATCATTTAATGTTTAAAATAAAGCATTATGACTATTTTACTAGAGACTAGTGTAAATAACAGAAACTTCGAATGTTTATAATTTTGGCTATATAAGTTAGTTTCGGGTATAGAAAAATTCTAGTTCATGGGCCATACTCCTTTGAACTTATAAATACATATAATTACCCATGTGAACTAACACACATAATATCATGCCCGAGCCTACACCTTGAGCGGAATTGATATAGAAGACCATTGTTGGCCATAATTAAGCGAACCATTGGCCTGACCTATTTAACTCAACGAAAGAAAATATGCATATTAATAAAGATCAATAGAACTGAACTGAACTGAATACTAAAATAGCTGAGAATGCTTAATGGTTAAACATTCAACTTGGGCAAAAGTGGCAACCCAAGTCTTAACAATAAGAAATGATAATGAAAAGACTCAAATGACTAACATCTGATTGTCTATGAAGCCTCTAAAACAATTGAGATGATGTTGGACAAACCCCATAACATCCTAATGAACTAACTAGAAAGCAATGAAAATAGATCCTCCGGAATGCAAGAAGGCTCACTGGCTGACTCTGAATTGCTCAGTGAATCAACGGTGCGCTGGAATATCGATCCTAGTTACCTGTGTCTACATCATAAGACGATGCATGTCAACTGGCATCAGTAAATTGAGTGTGCGAGTATGCGAGTTGGAATGCTAAATACAACATAGGCTCGAAAAGATTCTGAAAGAAACTCTTACCTTGGCTCTTCTCAACTCAGAAATACTTAACTAAACTCATTTCATTATAAAGGAGTTTAACACAAGTGCAATATAAAGAAAAAGAAAAACTATTTAAAACATGATGTCAACTCATAATCATAATATCATAAAAGACATATAATGCTCCTTCTCAAAGTCTACTTGTTCAAGGCATAATGAAGTCTCATACCCCCATTCATACTTAGCAGAACCCCTTGACAAACCATGCAATTATTTTAATTACTACTCCCAAAAATAATATATTATATTAGCTCTTTATATTTAAAAATATATTTCTTCTGTGATTTGTAATTAGTGCTCAAAAACTTAGCTCAAAGTTGAGATAGTAATTAGTTTATTCAAAAACGGTTGCCTACTTTTAAGAAATGATTTTTTTTATTGAAAAACCCATTAAAAAAAAGTTATATCAAAGAAGAATAGACAATTTGAGAGAGAAACAAATATACGTATAAAAAAAGACTTCAAGAAAATAAAAGAGACAAAAAAGAGAAGAAGTCTATCATAAATGATTGACAAACTAAAAGGAGATATAAAAGAAGAATAATAAACAATAAATTTTACGTTTTCAAGAAAAAAAAAAAGGACCAATCAAACGTGTTTAGAGAAAAATAAGGGGAACAAAAATATATTTTTTAAGCAAAAGCAAAATAACTATTGAATGTCAAATAAATAAAAGAAAGTCATTTTTTGCCAATAAATTAAAAATGGGCTATTTTTTGCCAATTAAGTCTATAGGTTGTCATGTTATGTCATTTATTCCTAATCTTACGTAAAAAACTGTATATCCAAATGTAACTTCAAGTTTCAAAAATTACAACTTTGAATACTCAAAATTTTAAATTTCAAGTTCAAAATCAATAACCAAGCAGGAGCTTAATATCTTCATGAATACGTAATTAGTGTCTAAATTCAGACCATAATAATTTTCGATCTACTCATTTATTAGTTTAACTTATTTTGATTTGCACAAATTCAATATAATCTTCCCTTTTAACTTAGTAATTACAAGTTTTTAACTCTTTCGATTTTCTTAAAACTCTGTCCCTAATCAAACTAAGACAGAGTGATAGTAGTATTTTGTCCACACCTCAATCATGCATGAAGCAAAATATCTTTGTTAGTTATAACATAAAACTTTGTTTATCCAATGTGCAAATAGGCCACAATTAGGTTAATTTTTTTTTTTAAAAAAAGCCCATATCTTTTATTTTATTTTCCTTTTTAAAGTGGCAAACAAAGTGGAATAAGGACCCTACTTTGAACATTTGAACCCCCTTTTTTGATCCTACAAACTAGCCTTTTTTCTCTTATAATTCTTCCTATCATCTATCTGTCAAGATTTATTTATCTTAAAATTATAGCATCCATTATTAGTTAGTGGAATTCCTGTTAAGATTGAAACTAAAATGCTAATTAAATGGTAACTAATATCATGTTTAAGATTGAAACATTTCATTATCAAATTGAATGAATGTTGTCTTATTTATAAAAAGTGAATCATAGGATTACTAGGCAATGGATATATATATATATAGGGACCATCCAATACACCTGGAGTAGGAAAAAAATAGAGATGAAAATTTGTGAGAGTGGATACTTTTAGCTAACTTTTGCTTTTCCAAAGAAATTTAATTAAGGAAAAGATTCTTTACTTATTAGTCATGCCCACTCGATAGAGGTGTCAAATGGACGAGTTGGTCTGGGAATTAAGTAGGTCGAAATGTATTGAGTTATTAGAATTGAAGTAAAATAGATATTACGTTAAAAATAAGTAATGTTGGACAGATTAAGAATCAATCTAATTGTATGAAATTATCTTGTATCCAATCCGTAAAATTTCGAGTGTATTTCAGGTGATTATCAATTTTTGGGCCATATTTTACATTCCTAGCACTCACTTAAGCATATTACCATTACTTAAACCTTTTTATGAGATATTGGCATGTCATCCTACAATAAGAAAAATATATATGAATTAGTTATGAAATTTATTGCTAATTTGTCACTAAATATTCATTAGTGTACATAGGTAAATAGTCGTTAGCATATAGTTGGTCGTCAATATGTTTGTTAAATATGATTTTATTTTTTTTATATAACCACTCCTCCGAAGCTAGCTCTATTCTTTTATTTCTTTATATGATCCAATCTCACAATTTTAGAACTGAAAGTCGCAACACATCTCTAGTCCATAATTGAATCGGATTAGCAACGAATTCATTGCTTTTTGTTGTTGTTGTTTTAGCAACGAATTCATTGCTTTTTTTTGTTGTTGTTGTAGTGTACTAATTAATTACGATTTCTTGAGAAAATCCTATAATTGTATCCCAAAGTCTTCACGAAATTTACGTTACATCACAATCATATAAAAGAAATTACCAAAGAGCAATATTTAGCATCTTTGTTACAAACTCTTATCTACCAAAAAGATTATAAAAAAAAAAGTAGTTCAATAAAATTATTTGTGCCATAGAAAACCCTTTTAACAACTTTTTAGCCAACATGATTAAACAGTAGACACAAAATCACATTCAAAATCAGACGTACGTGGGAAGAATTTTTCATTATTGAAACTTTACACTCATATTTGTCACACTCAACTAATTATATATGACACCTACCTTATATTATATGCTTTAAACTATTGCAAATTTGACCGGCAATCAATCAATCATACATGGGAAGTTACACATTTGATCGAGTGTCCAAAAATAATTATACCGACTAGTCAAAAATATATGTTATCTTGTACAACATATAGATATATATGTCAGTTATTATTTTGATGAACGATTATATTGTACAGTTATTTTGTTAAAAGGGGGATATTATTAGGTTTGCTAGTTGCCAATGTTTTAAGTAAAGTGATAATTCCATTATTGTATACAAGAAGACACTATAACGTATTCTAGTTTTAACAGATCTTGTCTCGCAATAATTCATTTTCATCTTTGAAAAAGTAAGTTTGAATTCTTCAATTTGTAGGTCTTCTTTATAATCATTGATAAATGGACTTACTATTAGTCATGGAATATGAAAGTTTATAAAGTTTATCTTACCTATGACAAATGCATATAAAGCTAGCTCTGAAATAGATGAGGAATATTTATAGGGATAATTGTATATAATAGCAAATTAATAACCTAAAATAAATGGAGTAGCTAGGGTTTGATTTAATTGTGCTCCACAGCAAACGTTTGCAAAAAATTGCCAGGCGCCTCTCTCCCAAATATCTCGCTCGCCACTATCCTCCGATCTCTCGCTCGCTCTCTCACTTTTTATACAAACATAAGTGTATAAAAATTGTTTCTAATTGTATAAAGCAGAGGAAATTGTATAAATACATATATTTTTGTTTCCCTTTCTCCCCTCTTCCAGATCTCGCTCGCCACTCTCCCAAATCTCGCTCGCTACCCTCGCCTTTCTCACTTATACAAAGAGAAGCTAAATGTATAAATTGCGTTTCTGTTTGTATAAAGCGTGAGAAAATTATATACACACATGCAAGTACATATATTTTCGTCCTATACACTTATAATTATACAATAAAAATACTCTCCTGCCCAATTTCTTTTGCCTTTCTCTCTTTCTCGTTTTATACAAATTTCAAATTGTATCTAATTTCTCTCTTTCTCCTTTTTGTACAATTCGATTCAATTGTATATTCCCTGCCAAGTCTCTTTTGTCTTTCTCTCTTTCTCATTTTATACAAATTCAAATTGTATATAATCGTTCTATACACTTATAATCATACAATTCGTTTTATATACTTCGTTTTAATATAAGTCTCTGCCCGAGTGTCTTTCTCTTTCTCGTTTTATACACTTCGTTTTATACAATTCGCTTCAACTGTATATGTATAGCGAATTATACAGTTTCTATGTTTGCTATGGAGCGCAATTATGCAAACTTTGCTATAGCATACAAATATAAATTTTTTATTTGCTATATGTGAAAGTTGCCCTTTATATTTATTGTTATTACAAGTTCAATTAGATAGAATGATGATTGGTTGGTGACAAAGGTGAAACAAATAAAAAAAATCATAAATTTCAATTAGACCCTAAGATTTGTGAAGTGGCACTTAGGTTCTATGGTAAAAGACAAGGGACATTATGGTCATTTGCATCAATAGTAACGATCCATATAGAGCTGTCAAAAATGAGCTTGAGTGCTTCGGGAGGCTATTTCTGCCTAACCAGCCAAACAAATAGGATTGAGCTAAGAAGTTTTAGCTCGTTTTAAATCTGAAATTACTAAGTTCAGTCTCAATCAACTATATGGCCACTCATGGTTCGTTTAAAGGCTAGGTCAAATTGTCCGACCTGTTAAGACTATGCCAACACGATTAATTCATTTTTGCAAGAGAATCACCTAAATCATGAAAAGTCACATTTAATTCATTTAGTTTTAATGTAATGTATTTTAAGATATCTTAGTGTATTACATTACCACTTTCTCAAACCTCAAGGAGTTAAGTGTCACTTTCCAAAACTTTAAATTAAAGTGTATAAGTGGATATTATCTACAAAAATAAAATATGAGCCTTATTGTTGAATTTACTTGGTGGACCACTTTGATGACTTTGTTAAAAGAGGGTCTTTTACATGATATTTATTTTCCTCTAAGGGTGTGTTTGGTTCCTAAGAAAATGTTTTCCTAAAAACAAGTAGGTTTTGGACTTATTTTCTCATGTTTGGTTGGTGAGTAGAAAATATTTTTAGTATTTGATTTATGAATGAAAAATGTTTTTTGAGAAACATCTTTTATTTTTACTAGAGTAGAAAATAAATTATGAAATTGAAAATATTTTTTAGAAACAATTTTTTTTGGGGGGTGGGCTGGGGTGGGGGGCTGGGGGCTGGTAGGGGGGGTTGGCGGGGGTGGGCAGGGGTTAGGTGAAAAAATTAAATTTTTAAAGTTGAAAATATTTTTTAAAAATAAATTAATTTTTTTTTGGGGAGGGGGGCTGGCCGGGGGGGGGGGAGTAAGATGGGGGGCCAATGGTGGGTGGGTGGGTGGGGTGGGGAGGTCAAGGATCGGGTGAAAAATAAAATTTTGAAATTGAAAATATTTTAAAAATTGATGTTTTTGTCCGAAAAAAAATGTAATTTGAAGTTGGAGAAGAGTTTTAGAAAATGTTTTCCTTAATTTTTGAAGGGAAGTCATTTTCCTTAATTTTGAGGAAAATGAGTTGATTTGGAAAACATTTTTCAAGACTTTTATCCCAACCAAACATGAGTAAATTGGAAAACATTTTTCAGAAAATATTTTTCTTCATACCAAACACACCCTAAATCTCAAATATTAGACGTTTTCAAAATTTTCATTTATTTTGTACTATTCTATATTTTACAAATAAAAAAAATTCAATTATTATATTTTTTTTCTTTAAATCAATCTTTCATGTGTTACTAATTGTGTTGTGCAAGGAAAAAAACAAAACATATACATAATTTAGACAAATACTTTCGCAATCAAACTATTATATTGTCTTTTTCTTAAGGGCATTCAAGAACCTTAATATAAAGATTATATGTAATGGAAGTAATACCAATATTTTTATTTTTATTTGTGTTTTTTTTTAATTTTGGGAGAGGAATGTGCCAAATAGCTAGAGGAAAGGGTTTGACTAAAAAGTGAAATCACAATTATTTATTACAAAAAACAAAAGAAAAGAAATTACAATTATTACAGTGCATGCTCCAATTTCATATATTGCCAATTGTAAATTTGAAATTTTGTAAGTGGTGTATGTTCTCATCACCAGAAAACACTTTTAATTCTATACCAAAATAAAAAATAGTACTTTTAATTGATCTAAATATTTAATTTGTGTTTGATGAATGCATTGAATAGACGTGGAAACGAAATTATACACTTTGTAGAGCCTATAAAGGTTAGTATAATTTTAAAGGTCAAATTAAAGTGCCTAAGGGTATAGCATTATAGCGGAATGAAAATCATAAAAGATCAGAAATTAAATATCTTTTTATGAAGTTATAAGGCAGTAAATATTCGATAGATCAGAGTAAATTAAAGTCAAAAATTATTTTTGATAATAAAGTTCAAAATTTTAATAATAACAATTGTTAGACAAAGTATATGCATTATTATGTGAAGTCGTTACACTTTTATTAATTTTTTTAATTAATTGTTAGACGATATATATAACTTTAAACACTATAGTTATTAAATAATATATGCAAAAACAGAGAGAAACAAAATGTGGCCTGGATGGCTGAGTAGCAAACATCATATTCAAACTTTAATTAGCTTTGAAATATAATTAACTGATAAAAGACCAAAAGAATATTCATCCACGTAGCTACTTTGCTTCACCAAGTTCCATAACTTATTTTCCCTATTTAATTAGAGATTTCAACTTCGAACTTTTGAAAATATAATATTTTTAATTAGAGGTTTCAACTTCGAACTTATGAAAATATAATATTTTTTTTTGTTAGTAACGTTGTTTTCATAAATGGACTTGCAATGCACTAATCTAGATAGTTTGTCTCAGAGCAGAATCAGGTAGAATCAAGGGGTTCATTTGAATTTTTTTGAAGGAAAATTATATATATATTAGTAAATATTGAACCCTCTTTGAATTATTCGTATGTCTACTTTTAAACTCTCTTAGTAAAAAATTTTGGTCCACCTACATATATCAAACATCGAATAATTAAGAAAAAGATATATTTTTTTTCATTAATGAAATACCTTGAAATAAAAAGTGAAGGAAAATGAAGAAATTAATTATTAAATATGGGGTTCTATAAAGGTTTATATTCTCCACCTTTTGATAAGTAAAAAAACTTTTTGGGTTTCCCTAATAGATAGATTCCTAGATCCAAATCTATCATTCTTTATTTATCTAATATGTTGTTTTAAAGGTAAAATAAAGTTAAATCTTCTTTTTACTGGGGAAGTTTAGTAAATAATCATTTCTTTATAAATTTGCAAAATTATATATTGTGTATTTACTTATGAACTGTTCACTTTTCAAATTTAATTGGTTCTTGTTTCAACTCTAAGAAAATTAAGCAGGTTCAAATGGATGTGATTAGGTGTGATAAAGTAGCCTATAATACATGATTTGTTCGATTTGTTTAAGTTTTAAGAGGTTATTAACGGTCTGCATATTAACTAAAGTCAATCCATTTTTGACCTATACAATTTAGTTTATCTAAAAATATAGTTGATTTGGGTTTAATATACAGTAAAACTATTTGATCCCCAAAAAATATAAGATTATTTATTTGATATGTAATATATAGTTATTCATGAAAAATAATAATAAGTAATCAAACAAATTTTAAGAAAATAAATTAACTAATTGAAATAAGTGACATCAATTGCGATTGAGCTTGAGTTGAGTCACAAAAAAAAGATTATGATAAGCTAGTCGATTATATTCAAGATTAAATTCACATTTTTTCTTATGTAGTGGAATTGTCTTTTTACTACTTCTTTTTTATCGTTCAAATTTCTTTCTTTTTTTTAAAAAAAAAATTGATTAATTAGAACTTCTTATTTCGTTGTGGATCAAGTGTTATGCACGATATAGTCATCAATCACACGACTCTCAAACCCTAAGTGGTGGATTTGGGAGACAAGATCAAAACACAATATGTTGAGATGCTCTTCCTCAACAAAGTATTAACTCCTTGAATATAATGGAATTGCAAATATGACGAATCTTTCACTCTATATTTCCTTCCACAAATACGTGAGGGTTGTCGCAGGCGTTCCTTCATTGCAAAATTTCATTGTGTAGATTGATATGTATATACTATTTGTTGACATATCTTGACTTTTATATAATTTTACTTTATATTCTAAGACTCATTAATCAAAATTCTAATTCCGCCATAGCGTGACACTCCCTTTTAATTTTGATTTCACAACTTATTATTTATTATTTTATTTTATTTTTGAAAGTCTCACTATTTTCAAACTGATTTATTTGCATCAAAGTTGTGTAAGCAATTTGTCTTATTGTGTTGAACTAAATTAGCAACAAATAACGTAAACATCATACATAAATCCCTTTAACCAAAAAGAAATCTTGTGCCATATCTATTTGGATTTTCTTCATAGTTATGCTAAACGACATATATTCCATTCCTAATTCTCATCGATCATTGAAACCAAATATTTTTAAAAAATTAGAGGAAAATCTCACATGAAATTTGACTGAGTTTTTGATTAAGAAAATATAGACAAAGCTAATAATTCTTGAAATTAGGAAATACTTTAATTAATCTACCTAAGCTATAAAAGGTAAAAATAACTACATTTTCCTTCAATTTCAAAGTAAAACACAAACAAAGAAACAAACATACCCTTGGTGACAACGTTTTACTTTTTCCCACACCCCTTCTCTTTCAAAAAATCTAAATTTTATATACTTATCACTATTATATTCATATCAGGATATTATTATATTGTACTATTAATTTTATAACTAATTTCACAATTTTATGAATTTATTATCGAGCCTCTTTCTGAAATAGCATTCAAATTGTTATGCCTTTCGTGGGGTTAAACACTTATGCAACAAGTAATTTCGCTATTATTATGAGATATTGTGACTATTGTTCACCTTCAATCACCGATTTTCTTATTATCAGGTTACCAATTTTTTTTATCTTTCGATAATACACAAACACCGTCAACCCCTATACACAATCTTCTAGATTACTTAATAGCGTAAATTAAATGGACTATTTATAATAACATTGTTTATCTCAATACTTATCGTGGTTGCTACTGTAAAATGTCATTGCAGAGAACATATAATATAACATAATTAACACATTAAAATCGACTCCAACGAAAATTCGGGTGTCATATATAGTGAAATATTGTTACATGTATAGAATGACTGATATATAGAAATGTAACTGTGGTTATTATATTTCACTTTTTTATGATTCGAACTCACAAATTTAAAATTAAACATGAAGAATGCTTATCGTTCAAGCGACCAAATAAGGAATCTAATTTTAGAGGGATAAAGAAGAGGAGTAATTAATTAGCTGGACCTTGAAAGTTGAAGCCTTTGAGAGGTGTGTGAGAATATTCCATAGGCAAGAAAGTTCAAGAACTAAATTCCAAATATTAAATATTAAACAAAAGATATAAAGTGAAAACATAATTAGATTATGATTAAGAGTTTAATTAAACAGGAAAAGTCAGCCCACAACCAGACGACTGCTCATACTTCTAAAAATTCACTGCTTTTGTCAGTTCTTTGTCTTTTAATTTTTTTATTTTATTTTAAACTTTCCACTCTTCTCTAAACTTTATTTAATTAACTTCTTCTAATTTTTATTATATTATATATTCAACCCTAACCCTACTACTAGTCATATTATAACAGTCAATGAACTCAATTCTTTTTACATGACTAATTAGTAGGGTACTATTCAAACTTATTATAACTATATATATACTAAAAAGGTATTTTTGTTGATTCAAAATTGAACTTCTTTTATACATTTCCCAAAATGAATATAATTCTTTTATCACAAATTATTCACAATTCATATGACATTATTCGATCGATTAAGGTATATAACTTAAAAATTCAATTATCGATAAATTCAAGTTTTATGCATACTAATAAATGATACTAAGAAAAATAAAAAAAGTTACCTTAGCTTTAAGGTAATTACAAATAAATTGCTATGATAAAATACATTGTTTTTTTTAACGAAAAAAATATTCACTAATTATTTCCACAGATATTTCGATTGAAATCTGTTTTCACCGTGCATTTTTCAGTGATCTAATTCGATAAACAAATGATGTTCTATAACACAAATTTCTCATCGTTCAATAATGAAAAAAAAAATTGTTTCTAAAGTATTTGTACATTTTGAAGTTGATGCAAGTAAAATCATTGGAAAAAAAAAAAAAAGAAAAAAGAGGAGGAATATATGAATAAGGATCTTCACATACAGTAAGAATAATTGATACCAAAGAATTTGTGTCACCTTAGCTTTGAGTAGAGTTGAGAATTTAGAGCTCATATTATTATTTTTGTGTCAGAAATAGATACCACAATATTACAAATATTCCTTTAAGGAAAAAAAATGAATAAAGACATATATACTTTAATTCACATCCATTAAAAAAAAATAAAAAGCCGGCCATAAAGTTTTTGCCTTTATTTAAATTCATCTAACATTCAACAAAAATCATCCAACAATCAAACTACTGCTAGATATATCCAGTTTGAACTAATTCTTCCAAAATAAAATAAAATGAAATTAAAGGGATTGACTCAATTTCGTTATTATTCGATAAAATGGTGTAATCAGAATTTTTAGTAAAGAGGATTAAATATAAAGAAATAAACGTATTAAAATTAAAATATTCAATATTTACTATATATATACATAAAAACAATAATTTAACTATCAAGTACAAAATGTAATTATTCAAACAAAGGGGTTCGGATGAATCCATCTTCACTCCTGCTTGATAGGTGCATATTGGTTGATTCATTCGAACTTAATATTTTCAACATGTGAAATATATATGATTATATGTAAAAATATGTTAAAATTTGAATGAACAATATAATTGAATCCATAAATATGTTCGAACGTCTCATTAAATTTAAATTTTAAATTCGTTTGTGATATCGCATACGATTGATGAGAGATTAAGGCATTAAGCTAATGTTTATAATGCATGGTGGGACTGTCATGGTCAATTTTTTCATTATAAGGACGATTATTCCCTTTTATGTTTTTGTGTGTGTTCGTCGTTTCCTTTGGAATTTATATCTATTTTATTTTCTTTTGGAATTTACCTAATTGTTTCTATAGTTGGGCACATGCATGTTTTTTTTTTTGTTTTTTTTTTACATTCAATAATTATTAAGGATACAAAATCAATTCACTAAAACAAAAAATTAACTACAAAACTTCATCATTAAATGACTCGTACCTAATAGTTTTTTGAGACAAGTATTGATAACACGTTTAAATTGTTTTATGTCCAAGCTATTACAACCTTGAAGCTATCGTTATATTTGACTAATTGAACTTAATTACACCCCTAATCTTGCAACATGCCTGAAATACAATTCCAAAATTCTCGCCGAGTTTAGGATTATTTTCAACACTTCACTCGGCTTTGTATAAAGAGTCACATGCTCCTACGAGACTACTTACGTTGTGTGGCAGATCATAGATGTATCTAAGTTTAATTATTTAAGTAGATTAATATTTTTAAAGCTGTCAATAGTAAAGGGATAAAACTAATAGTTCACGACAAGTATATTGGTGCTTACAATACTTCAATTTTTTTCTTCTTATTAGTGATTTTAAAGTTGTTTACTTGTAGAGTATATTATGGGAAGAGTCAATGGTGTGTCGTTTAGTATTTGATCAGTTTAGTTTGGAGTTACCGCTATCTGATTTAATACTTAATTAACCAGTCAAATAATCTAACATTATTAATTAATTTACTGTTTTAATTTATGGCAAAATGATTTAAGACTTTTATATACTTAGCTTGCAATCTTTCTAGGACTAGGAAAAGCTTCCAACTTTTCTTTTTCAAAAAATTGCAAATTAAAGAAGCTTTTGAAAAAAAATAAAAATCTTAGATTTTAAAAGTTAATTACTCTCTCCATTTTAGTATAAATTTACCCAATATTCCTTAAAATAAGAAATGTTTTTGCTAATTTACCCTTAATTAAATAATACATATCTAATATAGTTTTCTTTATTATAATTACATAAAAATCCACTAATCTAAATAAGAATTATATTTAATACTGCTTTATTTATTTATTTATTTAAAAAACACCACTTAATATAAACAAAGAGAAAGTAACCTTTAAAGGTTTTCATTGACACTACAAGAAAGGAAAATATATGAGTCATGAACACTTTAAATTAATTAATGGAAAAATCCAAGTACCATATAAGATGTGGTGTTTTCCTATCAATTTATTCAAAAAAGATATCCCTTCATTTATGAATATATGCACTTTGAGTAACAAACATAATATTTCTCGAGAATCTTAGTAGCTTAGCTTAATTAGTTGATTGGCTATCTGAACTCTCACGTTTGGTAGTGAGGGTTTGATTCTCACATTGCAATCCCTTCCCCGGCCGTTTCAAACACATTATTTTCCCTTTCTTAAGTAAATAAAATTACACATTGATAGAATTAAGTCAAAAATTCAGAGGATATACTAGTTGAAGTTTTTTGTTTTGCAGTCTGAAGAATCTTAGGGGTCGTTTGGTACAAAGATTGATAATGCAGGGATTAGTAATGCTGGGATTAGTAATGCAGGGATTAATAGTGCAGGGATTAGTAATACAGGGATTATTTTTATCAAGTGTTTGGTTCATTGTTTTCGACCTCATCATATGTTTGGATTAAAACTTTATAAAAAACTTCTTTCCAATTATACCCTTAAATTCTTATGCAATTGGGTTAAGGTAAATAATTGCCGGATAATATTTTTTTATGACCTTCTAACTAGCTAAGAAAAGAACAATTTTATTGTCATGTTTGCCTTTTTTTTCTTAAATTATTTGAGGGTAAATAATTGTCATCTTATTAAATTGATCACTTACAAATGTCAATTTTCAATTTAAAAAAAGATAAACTATCAACTTTTAAAATTGAAAAGATGGTAAACAATAGTAAAATTGAATAAACCATCTATATTTACGAATAAAATTGCAAGTTGTAATTTTTGTATGTATTCAATGTTATAAATTATTGAAAATACAAAATATTAAAAAACCGCACAAACATTTAATTATTTGTTTATTTTCTTGATTTTATGTTTTATGATTGTGCTAGTAAATTTATTTAAATAAATTAGCTTACAAATTATTTAGAGAGAGAGTTAAATAATTTGTAAGCTAATTTATTTAAATAAATTTACTTGCACAACCATAAAATATAAAATCAAGAAAATAAACAAATAATAAAATGTTTTGAGGGATATTTTTGTCTTTAGGTGACTTATCCCATGGTATTATATCCCATGTATTGCTAATACCTCCAAATAGAAGGTATTAGTAATACATCACATAATACCATGTAGGATGTATTAACTAATCCATGGATTAGTTATACATAGACCCAATTTTTTACCAAACGTAGTACTAAATAATACCATCTATAATACATGGACTATTTATTTTAATACGGCCTACCAAACGACCCCTTAAAGTCATATCTTTCCAGCATCCATGTGTCCAAAAGAAAAGTTCAAAAAAGGTGAGAAAATCACTTTTGTCACCTATTTTTCAAACTTACTATTCTTATAAATATAAACACCATAAATATATATATATATTTCCCTCTAAAGCCAAATAAAATGACAAAAAAAAAGGAAACTCAGCTTTTACCTCAAAACCTAACCAAGTTTTTTTTTTTAAAAAAAAAAACACCCAACATTTGTACATGAAATGTCAAAGTACTGAAGACAAACATATCCTAATATAGTTTAAGTTATAATAATGTCAACTTAATAAATTTTACATAATTAGGTCATTTTTACCTATTATAACAGGTAGCATGTTTTATTTTCAAAATCACATGTCTCACATGCATTATCTTTGAGTAAACTTACTTATAAATATATTTGCTCAGTAACTTAGATATATAATCTTAAAAATTATGAATTTTGTTGCTAGTCTGTCGCTATTTTACGAATAGCTAACAAAAATATTTCGCTAAATAAAATTAACAACGAATTTTATGTTTAGCTATAAAATTTATTTTGTTGCTAAATTCAGGTTTTTTTTTTCAAGCATCATATATATTGATGAATATATAACTTTAAGTTCATGATCCTACCATATATATATATATATTTGGGGTGGGTGGGGTTTGTGGCAATTATTAATCATATATTAATATACACTATTTAACTATGGTAATTGGAGAATAGTATTATGAATTATATTAATATATATAAGAGATATCAAAAGAACAAAAAGGAAACAATTATGGGATAATCATTCCAATGAAAAGTATGGAGTCTTCACCTTTCTCCAGTCCTCATCATATGTGTCATCATGCACCTTGTTTTGTGTTTTTTGCCAACCCCCCACCCCCCTTCTTTTCTACATAAACATATCTTACTTAATTTTTAACTTCGAGCCAACTTTTGCATATATCGATTAATTTTACACGATATTTGTTATCTCTTATCAGTAACACATATCAATAACTCTATTCATCAATGTTAAAATCTTAACTAATTTCACAGGATATCTAACTATCTCACGTCAGTAACATGTATCACATAATTCTGTTCATCAAAATTAGTACGGATTGAAAGAATCATAACCTACTTTTATTTTCAAAAGAATATACATTTAATTAGTACCCCACCCCCACCCCCACCCTCACCCCCCATATTTTTTTTAACTTTTCACCACCTCCCATGTTTAATATTACTATAGTAATATTAAAAATTCCGACAATAAGCAGTTAAAAGACTGCAGTATATGAGAATGTGTGCATTAGAGAGAGAGCTCATATTTTCTATTCCTATATACTCCCACTCTTATATTTTCTCCATTTCATCTCTTCTCTTATAAATTCAACCAACAAATACATAGATCTAAATAATCAATCTTTCAAACTTATGCTATATATCTTTCTTGGCATCATAAACAAAAGGTAAAAAAAAAAATCATGTATTTTTTTTTTTCTTAGAGATCAAGTTTTAGCAATAAGCTAACAATTTTAACAAATATGTTTTTGTAGATTGAATTAAATCTCATCTAAGATGACTGAAGAAGTGATATCAAATGGATTTACTCATGATAGCTCAATTGAAGGATCTAATCCTCCTCCTCTCAAGAAAAAAAGAAATCTTCCAGGAAATCCAGGCAAGTTTTATATATTCTGAATCTCCTTAGTGAAAATTCTGGCTCTGTCACTGGTCGTTATAGTAGGTTTACAAGCTAT
Organism: Solanum sitiens; assembly: GCA_016801875.1. Classification (NCBI taxonomy): domain Eukaryota; kingdom Viridiplantae; phylum Streptophyta; class Magnoliopsida; order Solanales; family Solanaceae; genus Solanum; species Solanum sitiens. The sequence goes on along the minus strand of JABWTJ010000047.1, from coordinate 1,565,195 downwards.
ATATCATCATGTATATTCATATGTTTATTTTTTTTAAAATACTAATATGTTGTCATGATCACCAGATCCTGAAGCAGAAGTGATTGCCTTGTCACCAAAGACACTGATGGCAACAAATAGATTTTTGTGTGAAATATGTGGGAAAGGTTTTCAAAGGGATCAAAATCTACAACTTCATAGAAGAGGACATAATCTTCCATGGAAGTTAAAGCAAAGAACTTCAAAAGAAGTGAGAAAGAGAGTTTACGTGTGCCCGGAAAAGGTGTGTGTTCATCATCATCCTTCAAGGGCTTTAGGAGATCTAACTGGGATCAAGAAACACTATTGTAGAAAACATGGAGAAAAGAAGTGGAAATGTGATAAGTGTTCAAAGAGATATGCTGTGCAATCAGATTGGAAAGCTCACTCTAAGACTTGTGGTACTAGAGAATATAGATGTGATTGTGGCACTATTTTCTCAAGGTAAATTTATTAAATCTATTCGTACCAGATAACCTGTCTTGTTTTCAAGATTACGAATCTCATCTTTTTTGTGAAGTGTAATTACTTGTAGAAATAATCATTTGAATGGATCTTGAACTTTAGTTATTTTGTGATTGTGATGTGTTTGTCTATTTACACATGAGCTTGAAAAAGAGTTGAAATTAATCTTTTTTTTAGTGGGTAAGTTTAATGAAGACAAAATAGCTGTTTGTAATATTTTTCTTCACCTAATTGGTACTACTATTACTAGGATCCTATAGAGTAGTAGTAGTATACCTTTTTTATTTTTCACTTTCCTCCATTCTCATATTCATTAAGAAAAAACTTTATTTTGTTTTTTTTTTCTCTTTGTATTTGAAGCAAAACGTTATCTTAGTTGTTCAGATGATTGACTATCTAAATTTTCACGTTGGATTGAGCAGGAGAGATAGCTTTGTGACTCATAGGGCGTTTTGCGATGCATTAGCGGAGGAGACAGCTAGAGTTACTGCAGCATCTAATATGCACAATCCATTAGCCATGGCAAACAACATCAACTACCATTTCATCGGCGCGCCATTAGGGCCAAACATGGCTCAACATTTCACTTCTCTCTTCAAACCAGTTTCCAACAACAACAACAATAACAACGAGAACTCGGATCCAATGAGAAGAGATCAGCTCTCACTTTGGAATAATATAGGTGTGGCTCAAGAGCAAGATCAAATCGGTATCAATATCAATAATCTCCGCGAAATACATCAAATTAGTCCCCTTCTTCATCACACTTCACCAGCACCAGCACCAACACCAGTTTACGATGCAAATACGCTTCTTGCATCATCACATTCAAATGCTCCACCAGTTAGTTATAATAACAACAATCATATCAACTGGAATCAGTTCATCGGTAGCAAAATCCCTCCAATTAACAATGCTGAACAATTATCAAACACCTCATCTGCAAACATTAGCGTTCCGTCATTATTCAGTTCTCAACAACAAATTGCACTTTCTTCCCCTTCTGCAAATATGTCTGCAACAGCTTTACTCCAAAAAGCAGCTCAGATCGGAGCAACAACAACCACAACCGCAACAGATCCATCGATATTCCTCGGAAATTTCACGATGAATAACTGCAACAACAACAACAACAATAACAAGTTTTGTGGATTTTATGTGAGTACTCCAACTACGAATAATTCAATCAGTAATAGTCTCGGAAGTGACGTAGATCAGAGTTCATCAGTAAATGATTTTTCCGCTACTATTCATACGATACAGATGTATCCCCCATCAAAACGCCGTCACATTCAAATTGAGGACAGCGTAAAAGGAGGCGGAGGCGGAGCAGGATTAGGAGCAGGAGGAGGACAAACTAGGGATTTTTTGGGTGTTGGAGTACAATCAATCTGTCACCCTTCATCAATCAATGGATGGATATGATTAAATTTGAGTATTTTCACTTTATTTTATTTAAATATTACATCTAACCACCAAGGTCTTATTATTGTCTAGTGATATCGATAAGAGTCTATTACAGAATAGATGTGAGTTCGATTCTCACTGTCTCTTTTCCCAATGTAATAATTTTTCCTTTTTAATGTTAAAAGCTAAGATGCAATAAAGTGGATTATTTAATTTTTTTGGGTGGGGGGATTTTAGTATTTGCATACTTTGCAATGAAGAAAAGGTCGCAATTGAGTGCTTGAAGAAAGTTAAAAAGTTGATCTGAAAAAAAAAATGTTACAATATGATCAAAAGAGCTTGAGGAGATCCATGCATATTCAGTTGAACCCTGAGATGTGTTCACTTTTAAAATGGGGTGGCTTTACAGGTCTTCGTAGAGCGGTAAATATTTCTTCATTCTTGATCAAAGATTTTGGATTTGAGTCTTTTGAATACGGAATTCTCTTTGTTAGTGAGCTGTGAGATTTTCCAGATTGAATTCGAATTTAGTTAGATTGCAATATGAATACCGAATTAAACAAAAAATAAAATAAAAATAGTGGCTTTAATAATTTTTTAAAAATAAAAGTGGGGTGCTTAGTGGGGGCAAAGCAAGATAGCCCTTTTTTCAACTCCATTATTGATATAGCTTTCATATTTGTTCTAGTTATTATCTTCTCAAAAATGCTTTTAAAAGAACTTATAATTAATATTCCAGAAGCAAAAAGCCTACAGCAGCTAATTAAAATAAGATAAATTATGTTTTTAATTAATAAGTTATTAAGTTGCATGCAAAGGAATAGAAGTTGATTAAAGTTTTCTTTGATCCCATACACAAAAGGATTTAAACTTTTTATTTTCATTTTTTTCCTTTGGTTAATTTTCCTTGTTCCTAATTTCTCATCATGATTATATATTTTTTATTTATATATAATATATAATAAGGTCACTTTTGAAATGGTTAGGTGAACATAGTGGGTTTTATGTTAGTGATGCAATTCTAATTTTGTTATTCATATCTGAATATTTCCTATAATTTAACGTGATATCAAAATAAATAAATTATTAAAATTTTAATTTAACGTGATATCAAAATAAACAGATTATTAAAATTTTAATTAAGATGATGGTGAATAATACTATTTGCTTCAAGCATTTTATGTACTTTTTATATTATTGTGATGACATGATTGAAGAGAATCTAAAAGGGTTAGCAATCTCAAATAATTGGAACCAAAAATGTACGTACATTAGTTCATGAACCACATATATATATGTACACGACCAAATGTTCCAAAATTCAAAAACCTTATAATGTGATAGAGATTTGCCAAAGGGACAATTATTCAAAAGACAATATGTATGAGTGATGCCAGAGTAGGGGCTAAAAAGAAAGCTACTATACTAGTCTCTCATATATCTTTTTTCTTTCTTTCTTTCTAATCAGGTGTCAGATATCCGCATTGAATTTCAACTAATTTTTAATTTATGCATTATTGATGAAACAATGTTTTCAACATGTTTTTCTTTTTTCATTTTCAGGGGCTTGAACTCGAGATCTCTTATCAAAAGGTGAAGAAATCTCGAACCGTCCCACTATAACTCATATTGATAAACTCCTACCACTAGTCTAGTATATCGTCTTTATTTTTTTTGTTTTCCATTTTATCTCTGGTATACCCGCATTAAAACCGACTAAATTCAAATTCATTTATTGCAGGGTTAATCATTTTTAGGAACAACACTTCAAATAGAACTTTTTTTATCTTTAGGGAATAAAATCTGAAATCTCTAATTAAGAGTGAAAGAGTCCTCCAAACCATTGGACCACAACCTTAATTGGTAAGCTACTAATACTACTGGTCTAGCTAGTATATCTTTCTTCATTTTTATTTTATTTTTTGTTTTTCACCTGGTATTAGTGTATACACCTACATTAGAATTAACTAAATTCAGATTCCGTATTGCAGAGTTCATCTTTAAAGATACCACTTCCAGCAAACTTTTATCTATCACTAACAGCTCAAACTCGAAATTTCTGATTAAACTACCGATACTACATATCAATGTGTTTGATGTTTGCCTTTTGACTAGTGCTTGAGAAAAAGTAAAGTAGTGGGGGGGGGGGGTATGTTATGAATTATGTACAAAGAGTTGATATGACAAAGAAAACTGCAAAGGCTGGGGTCTCTCTACTCGTGCACAGAATCCTTAACATCATATGTGTATTGTTCAAGAAGTTTCTTAGTGATTGAAGTTTTAGTTACCTCACTTTTTTCAGCTAAAAATATGGACACTAATTTCTGTCAATTGGTTGCTGACAATTTGTTCAGAAATCTTCCTCTTAGTTACCCCTATACTCCAATTATATATATATTCCATATTGACAGAAATTAGTGTCCATATATATATATATTCATGTTTTAGACATCAAGGACTAGCTACCTAGGGTTATATCTAGTTTTACTTTTATTTTTTTTCGTTCGAGGTTCGATATTTTTTTTATGATTTAAGTACTCTCGGTTCACGCTATGAGCTATAAAAAAAATTATGTTAAAGTATTTATATTTTATGACTCCTAACAAAAATTCTCAGCAACTGTTGAAATGATAATTCAAAGTTGGAGTAGGAATACTAAATTGTTTAAATTTTTTTTTTGGTATTTTTGGTATTTATTTAGTTATTGTCTAGTTAGAATTTGTTTGTCCTAATTCATATAGGAATTGGTTTTCTATTCCTAATTTAATTTGATTTTTTATTATTATAAATAGTAATGTAACAAGTTATTTTCGATAGATAGAAAAGAAAGAAGGAACAACAAAGAAATAGAGATAAAAAAGACGAAAGAACAACAAAAAATAGAGAAAATCTAAGGTAAGATTTAAGAACTTTTGAATTTATATATTTAAAAAAATTTCGTTCAGCAATTGCTAATAGGTTTACCATATGTGAACATTTTGCATATAAAGTTTTTAGTATTATATTTGTTATAGTTTATAAATTATAAATTTGAAAATGAGAATTCTCACATATAAAATTATAAGGAAACTTACATAAATCTACTATATTAAGAAAATATTTATCATTTATAGAAATAATCTTTTTTTTTCACTTGATCACTTTTAATATATTTATAATGCAGTTTTAGTACATATTATAAAGAACAATTTATTATTCACATATAATACAAGTTTTATGGATGATTAATACATTTACACATATTTTATAATACAATGTGTCAATTTCTTACAAAACAAGCATATTATATTTTTAAAAACAGTTATAATACATATTTATTGCATACATAATTTACTTTTAATACATATTACAGATTTAATATAATATTATTATAAATGGTAATAAATACTATATCACTAAAATCAGTAATTATTTATTGAAATAATTTTTCTTTAATTTATTGCACGAAAAAAATCAATTGTTATGGCCAAATTTGGTAAACAAGCAAAATCTTGTCCATTAGTTTTCAAGCCCAAAGTTCTACAACCCGGCCCAACATGGAGCGTTTTCAAACCCAAAATCCAACGATCCGACCCACTTTAATCTTTTCTAAGTGTCGATCCAGAATTCAAGTATCTGAGTTCAGTTCAAGTTTTCTTCTTCTTCCTGCCATGTTAATTCGATTTTATTTATCATTAGCATCATTTTTATTTCGAGTTTTATTGCGGTAAGTCAATACTTTGTTAATTATCTCGGTTCAGTGCGAATTTGTTATAGTTAATATATTCAGATTAATCGTTCCTTGCTATGAACAAAATTTATCTATTGTATGTTAATTTTTTCTGTTTATATATTTGCATTCGATTGTGATTGTTTAGCATTTACACAATCAAATTATGCACATCGTTGAGGGTCTGATCTAGTCGTCAATGAATAAATCCCCGAAAAATAAAAAACACTAGGTGATTTGTTTTTAGATGTTCTAGACTCAGTGGATAGAGTTCCTGATATTTGTTATGGGTGGGAGCGGGGAGGCAACACCCATGGAATTAGTCGAGGTGTGCGTAGGCTGGTCCAGACACTAGGGTTATCAATTATTATTTTTTAGGCATACACATATACAAAGGCCAAACTAAGTAGACATTGTGATTCAAATGGTGTTTTATCAAGTTTTGGAGTTACAATTGATAATATCAAAAAGAGTAGAATCCTGTTGTTGGTGGGAGGTGACAGGTATTCTGTGGAATTAGTCTATAAGGTTAAATTAGATTGACATGCTAATTCAATCCAAGTAGGATCAGGAAGAGTAGCTATGACATTGGCATACTTTTACTGGATGGATGTAATAAGTCGAGGTGCGCGCAAGCTGGTTCAGACACCAGCGTTATTATAAAAATATTGATATATAAATATGCTAAGGCCCAACTAAGCAGCCAATGTGATTAACATCCATAGGGACTTCTGGTTTAAATATTTGATGTATGTTATGGTAAACACGGAGATCAGTTTTCTAGCGAAGTTAATGTTTTTGACCCATAAACTGAAATCGGATATTCTTTGGTTCTACAGGTGTTATTAATCAAGAGTTCTGAACAGAGAAAATGGATGCAAAAGCGTTGGCAAAGTCGAAGAGAGCTCATTCGTTACATCTTAATAAGAAGCATAATCCACATCATGCATCTAAGGGTTCTTCTGCTGTTTCTGGCACGTCTGCCGGTGATAAGAAGGTTACTACCAAGCAAGTTAAGGAAAAGCCTAAACCGAAGCTCCCATCGAATTGGGATCGATATGAAGAAGAAAATTCTGATTCTGAAACTGCGACCCCGGCAGGCGCAAGTAATGCAAGTGATGTAGTCGAGCCGAAAAGTAAAGGAGCAGATTATGCATACTTGCTTTCGGAGGCTAAGGATCAGCTTCAGTATTCTTCAGAGGATGTTTCTTTTGGTGATGATATTTTAGATGGTAATGCTTATATCCTAGAACTTTTAGCTATATAGAATTGTTTTCTGACGCTATCATTCATAACCTGTTGAAATTGTACGACAGTTGTAACTGGTATCTTGCTCATTATTCTGCTTTTAAAGAACTGTTACTCTCTCGACTCAAGTTGGCCATAAATGGTTTTTGAAATATAGAACATAGCCTTTTTACTGTTATTTGTCTGTTGTTTGGTTACTAGATTCAGATTTGTTCGAGCGTAGGGGAAAGTTAGGGGTGAGGCATGACTAGGAGCAGTCTCGCACAAGTGTTGATTCAGAAACATAATTATTAAAATGATTGCGTCAATAATTCAACATTGAAATATTATATTCTCTGTACTTTGTCTAAGTTGTTGATTCTTGCTAGAGAATGTGTTGATTCAGATTTGTTGCAGCTTAAACGTATTTGCTTATTTTTGTCATCCTACAAAATTTTCGCAGACTGCTGTATTTCCAAGTCTTTCTGCGGCTATGCCAGTCTAGATATTTTTGGCCAAAATTATAGTACTGACTCAATATTTTTTAGACTTTTATCAGGGCCTAGGAGCGTTACTCTCTGCAAAAGGGCAAAGCAAGTTATCGTGGATAGCAGAAGACAATTTTGCTATGGAAGATAAGGCACCTCCTCCCACTAAGGTGATTTTTCTACTCTCAATCCATGGGGTGGTTTGTCTCCTTTGCTGTTATTTTCTGTATTTTAAAGGAGAACAATATGGGATGCTGATACCAGTGATTTATTACAATTTATCTCCGTTTTCAATGCCACAAACATTTTGGTTAGACTAGAAACTTCTAACACTACGGTTATATTAACATGTTTAAAACATGCTACGACTTTAGTTGACAATTTAGTCTTTTCTCTGAATGGGTGTAAAACATAACGATTCCCTTCATTCTATTGTTCTAATAGCAAAACCATAGGAAGGAACAAATGAACGTACCTTTCTTATAAGTTAGCAAAGCAAATATTTTATTTCTCATATAGAACTTTCATTATATCTATAGTTACTAGAACTTAGCTCAACAATTATCACATGATCCACATTAATCAGTGGGTATGGATGAATCAAGTGAAGTGTCAAAGTCACATAGATTTGACATGTCACACTTACTCCTTAAGCCAAAAATACAGGAAATTTTATTTGAACATATGTACTGGTTGAGCTCGTCCTTTGAAATAATTCTGATTCATCTCCTTCTAGATGATCAAAATATACATACAGAAACTCTGTTGCCACGAGGGTTTTGGTTCAGTAGTAAGGAAGCACTATACATAATGTGTGAATTGCTGACAGGAGCCTGGTACTAAGTGTAGGAATTGTAGAGGGGTGGCTCCTCCTGTGCGTCAAACCAGTGACTGAGGGGCGGGCGAACAAGCACAACAGATTTTTCGGTAATTGAGCCAAGCACATGAAGATATTTTTTTTTGAGTGATGATAATATTTGAACACAAGCTCTAATGGCATATAAAATACTTCACTATCTTACTCAACATGAGACATATACGCCTTTTTAAACCTGATTGTTGAATAAGTCCATACTAACATATATACCTCAACATCTGTCAGACTATATTGGACGATTGAAGAGAATAATCATTAATAATTGTTGTGAATTGAGGAGTTGAATCGTTACTAGTTGTTTCAGTATCAGAAGATAGGGGTGCCGAATCGTTACGAGTTGTTGTGGATTGAGGAGTAACTTTCAGTGAATCAGCACGTTCTGATTTCCTTTTTAAACCTGATTCTGGAATCCACACACATGTCAGACCATACAGACAGACTCCTAGCAAGATTTATGTGAATCACCAAGACTTCTTTTTGAATCCAATCCACCTAATAGTTCGTGGGTTAGTCTCAGACCTTGCTGATTCACTAAAAGCAAATAGAAACAGAAGTTATAATTTGAAGGAGGGGTATATATGCATAGCCTCCTAAATCAAAACTAAGACTGAGTAAAACCCACTCCTTTACTGTTTGGCTCTATAACATGTTCCTTTTGCTATAATAATATTTTTCAACTTACCATACAATGACTCCTCTTATTTACAAAAGGATAATGTATCAGTTAACTATGCGTTATTAGAATTACTTACAGTTAGTGTAGCTGCCTTATAAATAAGCTCAAAAATCCATCAGTCTTTGAGTGAACTGTCAAATTAGACATGCGTTATGTGTTTTGGATCAATCAGTTGACAATACTATTATCCAGTTGATGAAGGCAAGAAAGGTGTTGATGTGCGAGATGCTTGCTTACTAGCTATTCTTGATGATTTTGTATTAATTAACATCACATGTTTATTCTTTCTTTTGGTAATGAAGTGATGGTTATTGAAGTGAACTTTTGCTTTTGTTGATAGCCAATCATATTAATGGCACGTCTCATCTCTTTTTGTCTAGGAAGCAATAGCATCTGTGCATTGCTAATCCTGCTGAACACCAGTTTTTTTTTTCTTTTTAATTACGCTTTCTCTGGTTTGTGATTTGGTTTGTTATTTTCCTTAAATGTTGACGTGCCCCATCTAGATTGCTAGGCTATCATATGGTCAAACTCATTGATAACTATGTCACTCTTGTATTTGCAGGCATCATTTCTTTCACTTGATCTGCAAGCTCTTTCAGAGCAGCTTGAAAGAGCAAGTCTACAAGAGAGACTTTTCATTGAACCAGATTTACTTCCTTTGGTACTGGTATGTAATGTATCTATGAATTCCTCCTATATCGTATCTCCCAAAATTTAATGTTGATTGAGGCTTATATGCTGGAAAATGGGGCCTTTCATTTATTTAAGGTGTGTTGAAAATATTATTAAATAATAAAAATGTGCTCTCTCTAACAGCTTAAGCTTTTAGATGAGATGGTCACACAATTCAATATGGTATCAGAGCATGGCCCATCTCACCCAATGTTGGGGCTCCAAAAAAAAATCAAAAATTGCCCATGCACCAGTTGCTAAGCACTGGACATGAGGTGGGTCAAAAATTGCCTACGCACTGGGCGTGAGGTGGGGTGTTAAAGCAAAAAGTCCCACATTGGTGGTTAATGAGATGAGCAGACTCCTTATAAGGTTTGGGTAATCCTCCTTCATATGAGCTAGCTTTTGGGGTGAGAGTTAGGTGCGACACTGTGTGTTTAAGAAAAAGGCCTGCAAAATGAGCTTTGAGCTTAAAATGGTTTTTAGACCTTCTGTTTGAGCTTAAAATGGTTTTTAGACCTTCTGTCCATAGGTAGAAAATGATTTCATGTTTTATATAGCATGTACATTTAGGTATGTGTTTTTCATATTGAGTGAGGATTGTGAGAAACTTCTGAATTGTCTGAAAGTCAATTTTGCTGAAATAACTTGAGTTTGAACTTATGAGGTTTCATCCTCCGCTGTCAAGCCACTTTATTGTTTTGCGGAAGTTTGAGAATCCAAATTACTGATCTAGTTATAGTGAGATTTAACTGACAACAATCCTTCTATAACTCGATCTATTCTTTTTTGTGAGGCTTTTAGTTCTAAACAACTTCATATTATGCAGCCACGCAATGAACGCATAGCGAATTATTCTTTCGCCTTTTACTAAAGAATACCGTGTGCTCGTTGCAAATAGTGGCATACGCCTATGTTCAGAATGCTCAATATTTGTTTAAAATTTTATTTTGTGAACTCCCGATGTGTTTGTACTATCTTGTAATATAGTCTAATACATGTACTTGATGTGCAAAACTGGCAGAACGATCAGGAGTCGCAATCAGCAGCTAAAGAGAAACATGACGGCGATCTAGCTTCAAGCAAGAGTTCAACAGCCGAAAGAGACTCCAATTCATTAACCTCCACTAACAAAAGCAACGAAAACAGGCATCAAGATTCGCATATGGGCACCACAAGCAACAATAGTAGACATCCAACTTTAGCTGATGAATCCTGTAACCCTTCGACTGCATCTAAGGATGAAGCCGGACAAAATGATACACTGATGTGTGTTTCTAAGAAACCGTCTGCATATAAGGTAGCAGCTGCAGAAGCAGAGCTTGACATGCTTCTTGATTCAGTCACCGAGATTGAAATTTGTGAGTCCACCAACGTTATTGACCAGTCTATTCATCCTTACCCCGTGACACAAGCAGGAACACCAACTCCGTTATCAGAGGTTTCCACTCAGCCCAAGCGAGGCCACGATCTACCCAAACCTGCAATATCAGATATCAGTTTGGACGATACACTGGATGATCTTCTCAAAGAAACATCCATTGTGACTAACAAAAACGAGCTTTCGCTCCCTAATGAGGTAAGCTCTACAGCTGGTCATGCATCCTCTGCTTCTCAACCTATCTCGAAGTCCAAAATTATCGATGATTTTGATTCATGGTTTGACACATTGTAACTGAACTCCAGATTGGTAAATTTTTTCCATGGTAACCACAAATTGTGTAATTCTGAGTGTTAGCCTTCTACCGTTCGTGTTAAAATCTAACCTTTATCAAAAGAAATTTATGTATTATTTTATGCAAAATGGAAAAACTAAATCTTGCGTTACTCAACTCACATTTGGTTGGCAATTTAAAAACCCACGGAACTAATACATGTGTAAGTTACAAGAGAATCTATGTATTATTTTATACGAGGATCGAAAGTGGAATAACTAATATACATGTATAACTAATTCACACATAAAAGAATGTACATGAATTTGCTCATAATTAATCTGAATATTACTAATACCTACATACTTTGAAAAAGTAAATTTGATGACTTGTACTTCAATTATTTGGAAAGAAAAATGAATTGTCTCATTAATTATTTTCAGTATATTTGACAAATAAAAGGTAAGAGATGGAATATCAAATTAAATATCTGTGTTTGTTAGGTTTTCTTTTCTTTCCATTTATTCTATTTTAGTTTTGGCAGACAGCGTTGTGGAAAACGTAATCCATGACACTATTTTAGAGTAGACCTATGAACAAGTACTAGTCAACTTTAAAAAAAAACTTGTAATTTTAGATATTATGTGAGTAAAAAATAAAAAGTTTAAATTACTTTATTTTTAAATTAAGCAAAAAGTTGTTTATCTTCTTGTAAAATATTGCTTTCATTTCACAAAGAATGAACTAGTTTGATTTGGAAGAGTTTAAGAAAAGAAATAAACTTTTAAATCTTGTGATCATAAATTAAAGTTATGTCAAATGTACAAAATTATCTTTGATTTTGTGACCATAAATATATCACACGAAAAGTTAAAAGTAAATTGTTACCAAAAAAGAAAAAGATCATTCTTTTTTAAACAGACTAAAAAAAAAAAGAGGTCATTCTTTTTTAAACGGAGGGAGTATGAATTAAAGAATTAGGTTTGCTTATATATACTGAAATTGAAATAGTAACCGACCTTAACCGCAATTTGAATTTTATCAAGGTTTAAATACAGCTTCCAAACACCAAATGAAAAACTACAGAAACTGAGATGGTAACTAATAATGAAACTAATTAAGATCAAATACAATTAGAAACCGACATTTTCTCATAAGCCACAAGCCTGAGATTAAAGTCGAATTTAGTAACAAGTATTTCATATTTAAAGTGGGATTATTTTTTAATATGAATCAAAATTAATCAAGTTTCAAAGTGGATATCAACTGGAAAATCATTCATAATAGTAACCCCAAATTATAAAAATTGAACCTACCCTTATCTAAAATCTTGTATTTCCACATCTACCAAGTTTAATTTATTCCCCAAAAACACCAAAATAAAAAAAGTGAAAAAAAATTATAAAATTCAAAGCCATAAGGCTCCAGCCTTTTTCAAAACAGGAGTCAACTCGCCGGTAATATGAGCCGCCATAATCTGATCCAATCCACCAAACAGCTCCCCTCCGACGAACACCGCCGGAAATTGCAACGGTCCGGTATCTTTCCGATCAGCACCTCCGGCGACAATAATATTCTCCAACTCATCAACAACTTCATTTTCATCGTCTTCCTCGATTTCATAAATAGCAGGATTTGCTCCGAGACAATGAAGTAAACGTTTAACAACATGGCTCATACAACAACCTCGTCTTCCCACAACTATAACCGCGTTATCTTTAACAACGTTATTCAATTCTTCTTTTGAACCTTTAACGTATAATAATGAATTGCTGGTACTTACACGATGATGACGATCAACTCTTGGTGTTATAGATATACATGATGACTTGTAAGGAAGTGCTTGTTGCATCATGAATATAATTATAGCTATATGATTTTTTCTATTTTATTTGTGTAGCTTAGATATTGTGCATATAGAAAATATATATATACACATATATATATGTGTGCAAAAAATGGTTGTAGGTAGGGGTAGGGGGTAAAAGGTAGGGTGGGTAGAGAGGGGGGTGGGGTGTCAACGGCAGTTACGATATGTTACGCGTAATATAAGTTGTGGCTTACGTTAAAATATGTCATCATCTGCCTATGCTCTTGTGTATCTAAGTGGGTACCATATTTGATTACGTTCTTTGTCCCATTATTTAATTTGGTTTCCCATTCAATACGTCAAGATTATATTAGGATCGATTGAATTTATATTTACGTTATCGTGCAATGTCACTTCTAATAAAAAAAAATTATCGTTCTCAGAAGATCGAATTTAAGACGTTTGGTTAAAGATGAAAAATCTCAATTATTTTATCAAAATTCGTAATATTGGTTCCATTATTTGTTATAATTTATAACCACTAGGGTCATTACTAGTGGTTGCAAGTATATTTCGTTACTTTTAACACGTATAAATATAGGGATAAAAATACATCTTAAATCTTTAGATAGGATAAAATTCAGTAATTTAGACTTAAATTTTCTCAAGCAATAAAAATTATGGTTCAGAATCGATAAACTAAATATCGTTTTAACTTTATTATTAGCAAGTTAAAAATGTATATGACCATAGTAAATTCATAGAAAATTGAGCTTAAGTATTTCAAATGTTGGTGAAATATTGAAAACTTTTGGTTGAGGAATATTTTCAAGCGGATAATTATTTTTACGCACGATATTTTAAGTTATTTTTTCCAAGTGAAATATAATTTGTACCAAGTGCAATTAATCACTTATTTTTTTTTTCCATTTCAAATACTTAAAATTGAAGTTTTATGTGGGATTACTATGTTAGATTAATTTATCCTTAAGTTTGGTACACTTACTAATTACTTTTCCTAATCTCAAAAATTATAAAAAGATGGTAAAAAGTTAGGTAAATATTTACTGATTTACAATTTAATTACCCCATTCAAATTTAATTTTGACTTACAAGATACCCAATATTATAACTTTAGATAAGGATGATATATCCCTATCAAATGAGACAAGAGAGGTTGAGTAAAAACACCAAAAAAAAACAGCTAATACACTTGAAAAAGAATTATTCAACTTGGATTTGGATTTCTTGTTTTAGTATAGAATTTAAATTTTTGAAATTACATAATAAATGTGTATAAGAAATCGTAGACAACATCTTTCATAAGTGGAATCTGATAATGAAGATAATGTGTTCGCAATTTTAATTTTTACGTTATAAAAATAGAAAAATTATTTTCAAACGTTCTATTTAAATAAAAGAAATTAGAGTCGTGAATTTATTAAATTGTTAATTAGTTTTTACAAAGGATGATGTTTCATTATTCCTCAACGTCACTTATTTCGTTTTTATTCCTTTTATTGGCTTATTTTGTTACATATTCCAATTTGTAACACTTCTCTAATTTTGGATTGTGATCCCTATTTTACGTTGCAACTTGCATAAGATATTGTTTTGGTATCCACTTATATCATTACTTACCATCATCAATTGGATATATATAACACTTTCTTTATCGTAAGTAAGATATTTCGTGTACGAGTTTTAAGATATATACATTATCTATTTTTATGAGAATTACATAAGATCTGAACTAATTGAAACTCCAATAATATCAAACATCAAATGTGAATACAATGAAAAAAAACATACATCTTTCTTTATAATTAGCAAGATTACAAAAATCAATCTTCCAAAACAAAGAGTCATTAAAACTTAGGCTTATTCAATCAACACAATAACAATAACAACAACAACATATTCAGTTTAATCTCATATAAATACGATCTAAAAGGCATGAAGTGTATAATGTATTATAGATCTTCACTACCTTTATTCTTGTAAGATAAAAGAGAGGTTATTTTCAAAAAATCTCTTAATTTGTTAAACTTATTTTATATAATTCTTAAAAAATAAAAAAAAGTATGAAAATGGATTTATCTTTAAATGTTTGTATAATTTGGATTTGTTAATACGTCTTTATCAAATTAAGTCATGATGATTTTGTACGAATCAAGGAATATTGATCCTACCCTTTTTTAAGTCTTTTGACAATATATTTTAAAAAATATATTTTCTTAGTAGAAAAATAATTATTATTTAAAATAAAAAAAAAAGTGTAGACAATTGAAAAACACATGGAGAGTGACGTAAATAAGTAGAGTGATTAAGCGGACGGTGCGCCAATGAGAACGTCAGCTAAACGACGCCGTTTATAGCGGAAACAAAGTGTAATAGTCTACGTCATCACCAATGGGGATGACATAAGCAATAGATAGGATCTAGAGTAGAGTGGACCCTACAACGTGGCATTGACAATATTGTTCCAAAAATTATTTTAAAAAATAATCTGACGTAACACGTAGGTGTTGACGTGGACTTAACTATAACGACAAAACTACGCCAGCCACATAACGCGGACGTTTGTATTCTCTCTAGGTATTATATATCTCAGATACATGTGAATCTTATCAGATATTTATATTTAGTGTGATTCTGTGTTATGTATGTATGATTATTTCGTTCGTCTCTCTCCTATATATTTGGTATCTTATATACATGTCAATGATGAATCACATCAAATACAATGTATTTAGTGTTATTCAGCATTATATGTGATACATGCTTATCTCGCTCATCTCTCTCCTATATATCTGATATATCAAATACATGTGAATCACATCAGATAAATGTAACTAGAACCTAAGAAACAAAATCTCGACAGAAGAAGGAATTCTTTCACATGAAAGAATCGTTCTTCGTCTTTCTCTACACAACGGGCATACCTAACATCTCATCGAGCCTAGAATTCAATCACACTCACTTATTCACTTGTGATGATATTTTGAGTTTGAAAGACAGAGTAGAGCTCGGAAGTAATATTTTCTTCTCCTATGATATTTTTATGTACCATACCAATTTCGGCTCCGGTCTGTCTATGCATTGAATGCATTTCATTAATTCGAGTATAAGGCCCCACCAACCCTGACCGTGTAAAGCACTCGAAGTTCGAGACAGCTAAGAAGATGTTGATGTATTTAGTGTAATTTTGTATTATATGTGTAACATGACTATCTCACTTTCCTTCCTATTTTGCTATATCTGATAACAAAATATATGTATTTAAGATGTAAGTGTATTTATTTTTCAATATAAAATAAAAGAACTCTTAATTAATTAATAAGTAGGTGATTATTTAAAAATATACCTCAAATTATACTTTGATGTGTTTCTCTTTCTAATGGAGAATAGCGTGTGTTCTGCGTTTCTTTATTGAAAGAGAAAATATAAAAGGCCAAAAGTAACTTAAGAAAACTATGTTTTTTTGTTTAAATTAAATGAATCCCCAAGAAAAATTTAAAAAATATAAATAATTAAATACATGTAAAAGCTATATAAAAAACAATAACACCAAATAGTATACATAAATTTTTTAATTTTTTTCCTCTTATTTTTCATTAAAGTGGAATATAATCCCATTAGGCCCCTAACAATAATGCTCCCACTCTAGAAAGCTTCTCTTAAATATTTCTATTTCTAGAAATTTATAGACTTTTCTAAAAATATGACCTTCTAACTGATAGTCACTTGATACGTAATAGACCAACTAGAATTGTAGTGTTACAAATTGGAATTCATATTGTTTTAATAATATTTTATCTCCTTTAACCTAATCGAGTTGATTGAGCAGGTGATCTCTCAAATAAGACGTTTTATAATTGAAATCCTTTATATACTTTTTTTAATCGAATTCATTTTACCCTACTTGCCTCCGGAGTACTGTACTTTCTCCCAATTGTTTTTCTTTAACATGTTTCACGTATAGTTAATTGTAGATTCTATTTAAGCCAACTAATGTAACTTGATTACCACAAAAATTAATAATCTCATCTTTAACATTACAGTTGTCACATAAAGTTAATTGAATTGTCTCTTTATTAAAAGAAAATATAAAAATAAAATATCTCAAATAATAGTAGTAATTGAGAAAATAATGAGGACAAAAATTAAGTTATGACGAAGCAAAATTTCAGCCAACTGTATATAAACTAAACTTCATCTCGTGATGCTCGTGATTTCTGTACTCCAACATTAATCACATTATAGTACAAGAAAATAAATTATCGGCGTGAATTATGGTAGAACAATTTAAATTTTTCATACTCTAACATTAATTTCATTGTTATACAAGAAATTGACGTACATTAAATATCAACTTGGATCATGATAGATTGATCTATGACTTCTCCTTTATTAATCAGAGATCTTAGAGTTTGAGCTTATAGAATTTCATATTAGGAACGCTAATTCCTCCAAAAATAGATAATGTAACTATTTGGAAATAAACATATTTTACGTTTTAACATTTCCTAGAATTTTTTAATTATTTTTTTTTTAAAAATAGTATGTGATTTCTAGTTTATATAATTTCTAAGTAATATTAATAAATTATTCTAAAAACTTCAAAAGTTAATTAATTCCACAAGTTTTTCAACGTGGTGTTATTATTATATTTTTACTCCTTCCAAGAAACTAGTTACCGTATTAAAATATATATCGGCAATTGGCATGCGTTTAATACAGTGCGATTTGTCAGATATATTGAATTATATGATATTTTTCCGATTTAATTGAATCATTAAAAAATTTGAAGCGTAAAGCACAATTTATATGGTTAAATATGTAGGGTCACGTTATTGTAAATTGACATATTACTATTCTTTGCATTAATTGGCACATATAGTTAAAAGACAAGTTTTAAATTCTATGGATATTTTTTTGTCATACTGTTAATACATTGTGCTATAAAATAGTGACTCAATTATTAATTTCCACAAGTAAACCATTTTTTTTCTAATTAATCTAATCTCATTAAGTCACCAATGACGTCATTGTATAGCTAATTAAAACATGAAAATAAAAAAAATAAAAATTAATTTAGTAGAATTTAGTCAATGATGATGTTTTTGTCATCTTTTTAAAACAAGTTTTTTTTGTTTTTTTTAACCAGAAGATAAGGCAGGCAATTTTAATTTGGATTTTTGACTAGGTAAAGATTGATTCAGCAGTCCCACTATGAATTTATTTTTATTTTTTCAAAAATTTTTTAAAAAAATTGGCTAGTGCTTATTGCATAACGATTTAATAAAATAATATTTAAAATATGTGGAGTTGTACAGTCAAAGTTAACGTGTAAAAGAGTGTTATTTTTGGAAAAAAAAATAATAACACACGGAAACTGGGAAATGGTCCTATTTTAGCCTCTAGACATTGTTTTTCACATGGTTAATATAAGATGGTATTTGTTAAAATTTTATATCTTGTGTAGTTGTTGTTGTATGGGGTTTATCGATCAAAATAGTTCAATAAAAATAACGTTGAATTATGTACATCTTCGAAACAAGAATAGTAATATAAAGGGTAAATAGGGATACATGTCGCAATCTTATTCGTAGATACATGTTGGATCAGTAGATAAAATTATGACACGTGTATGTCCGTTAGTATAAAGGGTATACATGCTCTAGTTATTGGATGATAGAGTATCAATATTACAAAAGTATGATAAAGAGTATTTATCATACCATTTATGACAGTTTGAAGGTATATTTATCTTTTTTTTCAAGTAAAAAATAATAATTATATATAAATAGGAACGAAGATAGTAACAACATAGTTCATGTAATTTGGATATGGGCGTGAAAGATGAATAATAATATCCACATTTAATTGTAGAGGGAAAGAAAAGATAAGGCGTGACATGTTTGGTATTCCATATTTATTTTTTATTTTTTATTCAGTGTTCAAATTTTATATTAAAGTTTCGACCAAATTCAAATAGTATGATATAGGATTTATCCGAAAATGATGTTTCTAAAAAAATTTTTTATACACAAGACTCAAACCTAAAACTCGTGATTTAAAGATAAAGTATTTCCATCAGCAGAAACGGAGTCAGAATTTTCAATAATAAGGTTCAAAATCTGTAGAAATAAACACACAAAGTAGTTAAAGAATTTTTTACATCTACTATATATATATATATATATATATAAAATTATTTCGTCATATATAAATAATATTATTTTCCATAACCCTCTTCGTTCAGATACTCCACGCAGTGCATCGCAATTCGTATTTCATAATTTTGGTACAAAGTAAAGGTAAACGTAAACGGCCGCCAAATAATAATTAATTTTTGCACTACTAGTTGCATTTTTTTCCTTTTAAAATTTGTCGGCGACCAATTACACTCGCCATTTTAATGTAGACATGCACTTTGTTTGTTTTGTCTTGTCACTTGGTCCATTAATTTCTTCAAAAAATATTTCGACATTTGAAACGTGAGTAAAATGTAGATCTAAATTGATTATAAATTTTAAAGTTTGAAATTTAAAAAAATTATATTTGCATATGTATTTTCTGTAAGATCTGAGGTCTGGTTATTTTATGTACAAATTTTGGGTTGGGAATTTTATTTCTCAAACATCGGAGGTATTTTTGATTATTTTATCTAAAATGTTAAATAATAATAATTAAAGATCACTTCAAAATATGAGTATATGCGGAATGATTCGTTACTTTGCACATATAAATCGATTTTGATATTTCATAAGTTATGTTTCAAGTTTATAAATTTGGTAAATATAATAAATTCAGACTTTAACTCGAAAAATTTATATGATTGAATTGCAAAATTTGCATCCAAACGTATAGATTTATTTGAAATTTAGACATAATTTTTTAACGTTGCAATAATAATAATAGTTTACAAATGGTATTTGAAGGTAAAACTTTTTTTTAAAAAAAAAAAATTAAATTTAAAAAATATCTCTTTAAAAAAAGTTGTCATCACACATATTTGACTGGGCCAATTAAATCGGTAAAACTGGGCCAATATAAACAAAATCAACCTCAAGCCCGTTATCTGTAAAAGAATGGGCCAAGCTTTTGGAATGCCGACTATTAGCTTAGTTTACCAGTTTTATCGGAGGGAAATTTTTTTCATGGAAAAATTATATAAATTGGTACATTTTAATAAATAATTATTGATTTTAGCAATACTTTTTATTCATTACCATTTATAGCAATACTATGTTAAATCTGCAATATGTATTAAAAGTGAATTATGTATGAATTATATATGAATTATAATTGTTTTTTAAAATATATTATGTTTGTTTGATAAAAATTTGACACATTGTATTATAAGTGTATTAATAAATGAATTATCTATCATTAAAATTTGCATTATATGTGAATAAAAAATTATTCTTTTTAATATGAATTAAACTTGTATTATAAATGAATTAAAAGTGATCAAGTGAAAAAGAAATATTATTGCTATAATTGGTAAATATGTTTTTATCATAGTATATTTATGTAAGTTTCTCTTTTTTCAAATGTCATTATTTTAACATTTAATAGGACCTATTGTCAACACTTTCAATATTTATTAATAATGTCAAAATTTTAATTTGTTATGTATCTTATTTATGTTTTTATTGTTTGCTTTTATTGAAAGAATATAAATTTGTTAAATAATAGAAAGGAGAAATTTAGGGGAGAGAATAATATAGAAAAGGAACAATTACTAAAAATTCTCATTAGTTACAAAATAAAAGATAAATAACAGAGGTATTCACATAGTTGATTAAATTTTCAATTGATAATCAATTTATTTGGATTAAAATTAATTTTTCTATTGGTTGAATACGAAGATAATAACGGATTGTTTGAGGACTGATTTTTTTTATTGGCTAATTCTTTTTAGTTTTTTGAATAAAATGGTATCCAAAATGTAAAAATTACGACAATTTACTGTATTTTCATTTTTTTTGTTACTTATTTTTTATTTTTTGAACTATTTTGTATCCCTTATTAATATCATAAATGTATTTATAAGTGTTTGACCTGAATACAATTTGTATGTTACTTTAATATACATATATGTTGGGTGATATATTATAATTTGTGATGCGCGAAATATAATTCTGTTCAAAACAAGATAAGAGCCCCATTGTAAATAAAAATTATTTTAACTTAGATACAAAGGGAAAAAAAATACATTTTTGTTATGTTAGGATTTTGTTGGCGGTCGTAGCTTACAATTAAAATAGAAAAAATACAGTGTTTAAAACATGATACAAGTTACATTGTAAATACATACATTTTTAACTTGGATACAAATACAGTTTTGTTCAATTTTAATTTGAATAGTTAAGTGAACACATAATATACAAAAGTTGTTGGCATACAATTATGATGAAAAACATAATAACAAAGAAATACAGACTTGTTGGCATTGAAAATTGAGTTTGAAATGAAAAGTGAGATTGAAATACAAAATGGCACAATAATATTCACTTCAATTGGAATACAAATGTGACTTTGTTGGTATACCATTATTATGAATACAAAATAAAAAGAAATACAAACTTGTATGTTTTCAATGTGACACTGAAATACAAAATGAGCAAAATAAAAATACAAAATTTATTGTCATTTAATTTGTATTCTGGGTGGCCGATTGTGAGGTTGGTGGCGAGAAACACCAATGACGCCACCATTCTGCCGATACTGGTTAATAGCCATGTATATGCTTAGATCTAGAAATTGATGATTAAGTGGGATACCACTTGTAATCTTCTTAGAGGGTCATTAGAGAGGATCATTGGGTTTTTTCTTATCCAAAATACTAAATAAATAATTTTTTCTGAAATATTTAAACAAAAACAAAATCGGTTAACAAATTAAAAATCGAATAAAGATGCATACCTTAATCAATGAGATTCTTGTGAATATCTTAGATTCTGCCATTGGAGAGTGATTTAGAGTTTATCAAATCCTAAACGTGATTTCAACTACAAACAATAATTTTGAACGATTTAAACAAAAATAAAATCATAAAACAACAATAATATATATTATTAAATTTCTAAAACCAAAAAAAAAAGAAAAGAAAGAGAGAGGTGTGTTTGAAATGAAGAACATAAGAAGAATTGAAAGATGAAAATATGAGAGAGAGAAAATATTTTATTTTTTAAAAACATATGAGAGAGAATTAATTGGAAAATGTGTAATTAAGGTAAAATAAAAGAGGAAGTAAATTAGGATATACAATCCATTTAAAATAATGACATTTTTGACATTTCTACTAATTATTTAAAAGTATGGAGGTTTTTACTTAATATGTTTAATTTTTTGACTAGTTTACTAATTTTCTCTTTATCGAATTACCTTACGATGCACCTAAATAAAGTTACTTTCCTTTCTTCCTTTTTTTAAAAAAAAACAATAAATAAATTTAACACTTGACAGTGTCTAGTGATCTTTTATTAAACATAAAAAATATCAATAGGGACAAATACAAGTAAGGGTGTTAGGCCTTACCTTAACAAAAAGTTGTACAAATATATGTTTTTGGCCATTATTTAACTTTTTAAAAAACTACCTAATTACACATAAATAACTATTTTGAAAATATTTCATATTCTCTCGGTAATTAATAAATTCATATAAATTTTCTAGTGAGATACACCTATATACATGCATTTTTGTTACCAGATACACTCTAAAATACATATCCATAGGGAGAGAAGCGACTGACGGAGAAAAGAGGCAAACGAGAGAGTTTGTGTATTTTAGATACATGTAAATCACACTAGATATATGTATTTGGGATACGATATACATTCTGAAATACAAATACAAAGGGAGAAGGCGAGCAGGATATATGTTAATATGCTTGTATACAATGTATTTGAAATGAAATACACCTAATTTTAACCTCATGTATTCAAGATACATGCATCTGGACGTGCTAGATACATATCTATACTATTGATATGATGTCGATAAATTCACTACTTCAGCGCCGTTATCGAACATTACAGGCTGATCTATTTCTCATATATCGTTTCACACTGAGAAGAGGGATGTGTACATCATGGTTCTTCTAGTAATTATTGTCCGTCACAAAATACTATCTGTTCTTATCTATCTGTTCTTGTTTGAGACACATTTGTAGACTAATTCTTATAAAATGTTTGTTAATTATCAAAACATCATGTTTAACCTAACTCAACAATATATTTTAGAAAATTGATTTTTAAAACAATTAATTTGACAGCCTGTGAGATAATCTCTCAGATTATTCAACATTCCCAAATGTATTAATTTGAAGTGTCATGTCTACATATCCATTGTAATAGATAACTACTCAAAATTTTAATTAAAAAATATTTAGAAATGATATAATTAACTAAGAAAATCTTGACCACTTGGCCACTTGGCCACAATTATTGTTCCGTTGTGTTTACAGAAGAATCCATTAAACATTATTATTATGTTGATTATTTGGAAAAAAAAAATATAATTATTGAAGGGAGATTGTACAAGAGATATTTATAAAATATTTTTTTATTAGGTAAATCAGTTTTGTTTTTATGAAATAAAACCTCAGAGATAAATCTATTTATAAATAGTAGTTAGTAATCTGATAAAAATGATTCCCTAATTTGCTATTATAAGTTATAACTTATCGATAATATTTAAAAAAAATTAAATTATCAATATATATAACTTAAATCCTACGTGAACACCTATTTGTGCACGTAAGAGCCTTCTGAATAAATGTTTTAAAATGACTCATCATGTCAATTGACCCTATTTTCTATTTGCGTACTACATAAATTAAAAGAATAGGTTCAAGAAAATTAAATTTGGCGAGCACACAAATATTTTATAGTGCTTGCTTTTTTTGTTTCCTGATAAGATAGGTGCTTGTAATTCGTTCACTATCTTATAAATGAGTTTTTAACGCCCATCTAACTCTTATCTTTGTTATTAAATAAAACGAAGCTTCTTATATAAAGTCGCATAATCAGCTAGTGCTTGCTCTATGAATCTCATCTAAATCGACTCATTGATCTTCCAAAGGCCAAAACTTTATATAATTTTAAATCTCCATGTAGTTGGGTTATTAATTAATTAAATAAGTGTAATAGAGTATGATCTTTTAAGACTAAATAATTGACTTCTAACTTCATATGATCCCAACCAAACCACAAGTAGACATATTCTAGTACTCTAAAGTCATGGTTGCATGTTATCTTCTCTTAAGAATCAAAACATGTTTGTCAAAATTAAATAGAGAAACACTCATGGTTGCATGTTATCTTCTCTTAGAATCAAAACATGTTTGTCAAAATTAAATAGAGAAACACTACAAGAAAATTGTGAATTATATGGGCATTTTTTGGGGAATTAGTATGAAAATTTACAGAAAACTTATATTCCTGCAAATTTTCATACTAATTCCCATGAAAATCCCCATGTAATTTACAGTTTTCTTGTAGTGAAAAATCAAAGATATTCCAAAACCATTTAACTTCAAAAAAAACATGTCAGGTCATAAAATTTCTAACACTAAAAAAGTTTCCTTCACTTCAAAATATTCACAAAATTCAAACTAAACTCTTATTTTTTCAAATATCATTTTTCACAAAACAGAAACAACTTTTTTTAAAAATACTCGTAATTTTCATAGTCAAACAAACCCCTCCAAACCAACCTCAACCAACCAATGAAGTCAAGGGTGATGTTAAAAAAAAATATGTGCGGGCTCCTAAATTTAAGGGGCCTTATTTTTAATAATAATAAAAGGTTATAATTTATTATTTTTTAAAAATTATTGAATACTATTTGTAGAAAAAGTAAACTTTTTATGAAAAATTAAGAAATTATTAGAAAAAATTTGACATATTTAGAGTATTATATCTCATTAAAAATAATTTAAAATAAAAATGGTTATATAATCAATTGAAAACTAAAAGAAATCAGTTATATAAAAGTTATTAACAATGCAAGTTTAAGAGCTCGTTTAATTTTCGCTTTAGGTCAATAATATGTTTGAGCCGCTCCTCAATAGAGTATAATTATAATAATAAACAATAGAACACAACTCATGTATTTGCAAGATTGTACCAAAAAAAAAAGAAGAAATCATAAAAATGAACAAACAACAATCAATCTTGATGAAAAATAATGTAATACAAAATGGCAAGAATGAATTTTTATAAGCAAAAGATCATAAATTATATAACTCTGTAGCCCCTTCAAGATAGTGTTCCCATCAAGAAAACACCACAAATCAATCCAAGAGTTCCACTACTAATCCTTTTAGCATCATTTGGCTTAGTATTACTTGGTGGTGATGGCTCATCAGCTGTTGTTTTATCATTACTAGTACCATTCTTGGGTTTAGTAGGTGCAGGGGCATCATCAGTACTAGATGGATCAGTAAACTGAGAAGGTACTAAAACTTTGTCTAATTGAAAAACAGCCAATGGGGGGTCTTTTCTAATAGCATTATAAATGTTTGTAACAACAGAACCAGATGAGACATTCACTTGATTGTTACTTCCAGTAAAGTTAAGTCCAAAAGGCTCACCTTTAGGCCCTGTTGCTTGTGTTCTAACAGGGTTGCTTACTGTTTGTAAGTCATCAAATGTGTAGAATTTTGGTATGACATGGTTCAATATGAGTTGTACTTTTTGTTGGTCATTTAGTTTGTTTAGTGTACCACTTGGGAGGTTGTTAAATGCATTGTCTGATGGTGCAAAAACTGTCATGCCTTGGTTGGAGTTGTTTACTTGGTTGTTGATTTGGTTTCCCACTTGTGATTCATTTAAGAATTTGATGAATGTGTTGTATTGTCCTTCCTTTTTGAGGATTGCAAAGATGTCTATTGGTCCTGTGGGTGCTGGTGCTGGTGCTTGTGGTGATTGAGCTTGAGTAAGAATGAAAAAAAGTGGGATTATAGATAGAAGAATGAGAAAAAGAGGCTTTTGATGAGGCATTATTATTGTTGGAAGAGCTAGAAATGTGATATGATGTGTGTGGAGTTGTAGAGAGGATTGTGGTTTTAATTTATGGGATAAGTTTTGGGTCTAATCCTTGGTGGAATGAGCTGTATATGAACTTGCATCAAGACAAATAGGTATTATTTTGAGAAAATGAAAATATAACAACCAATAAATAGACTAGGAAGAATAAAATATAGTAGTAGTTAAGATATCCCAAACCCCCAAAACCACACTTTGTTTTTCCATCAAATCAATATTAATGTTAACAAAGTGTCTGACTAGTCTAGTCTAACTCAACGTCAAAAGTTGTCTGTCTGGTATTAGGTTCATGAAATGAGCATTGTTCACATTCCTTTAACTAATTTGAAACAATTTGAACACTAGTGGATAACTCGAGTTCAAAGTGTGAAATAGACAGTCTAGGTTGAACAACTAGAGTCTGAATAGAATAACATGTGAGTTCAATATTGAAAAAATATAACAACATTGACGGATTTAGCTTGAAATTTGAACTTAACTTAACCTGAAAAGCTAGTTTTAAGAGATAAGAATTGTTTACTTGAACAATATGGGAGGCACTTAAATTCATAATAATAGTAGTTAATGGGTACTAATCACTCTTTGTCAACTGATTATTACAGAAATTAACTTAGTAATAATGCACTAAAAGATCAAGCTTGACTTTAATAGAAAAAAAAATAATTAATTAAAAAAAAAGTGTAGGAAAGAAATGAAAAGAACCAGATCCAATTAACCAAAGAAGCAATACCAACTACAAAGATGAATATACAAATTTTATAATATGAGAAAAGCATATAATAATGGCATTTAACAGAGTGGCATAACATGGCTTTTCCACATTTGTGCTAAAACTTACATGGTTTCAACTAAGAAACAGAGAAACTTGGCTTGTCATTCTTTAAAGTTATGATTAGGTAGGTCCATTTATATATATATATATATATATATATATATATATATATATATATATATATATATTGAAATGTCTTTATCCTTTGATTATTTTTTTTTGGAAATCCCAATTTAATTTGGATAACACACTACACGGCCGATTCAGGGGCATCAGCTCGATATTTCTAGTATGATTTTTTCTTTATACTCGAAATTTTTGATTTAGGGTGAAACAGTCTCACCACTGGATCGGATTGATTCCTTTGATCACTTAACAGTTAAGAAAGAGTGATACTTTTGGAATTTTCAATATGATTCCCACTTAGAAACAAGATTGCCTTCTTGGGGGGCCAGCCACTTTACTTTTAGAAAATAGCCAGTGTTATTTTCTTTGTGAATATATTACATTTTATTTGCTTTAATTAAACTCAATATCTATTTGAACAGAATTTTCTCTTTTACTATAAGGGATAACTAATGTTTTCTATGAGGAAAAGCACTTAGGTGAGATTTGAAATGACAATTAATTATAAGTTATAACCTACAAAGAAGAACTCATGAACTAGAATTTTTGGTTGTTGTCATTGTTGGTCTCTCACTTGTCATGGGCTAAATGAGTGGACTCCTTTATTGTAAGGGAAAATTAGCAAATTAGTCAAAAAATTAAATATATTAAGTAAAAATTTCCATAATTTAAAATAATTAGTAAAAATATCAAAAATGTCATTATTTTAAGAAAGATTGTGCATCCTAATTTACTTCCTATTTTATCTCACCTTAATTACACATTTTCCAATTAATTCTCTCTCATGTGTTTTTAAAAAATAAAATATTTTCCTCTCTCTCATATTTTCATCTTCCAATTCTTCATTTCAAAAAAGCCTCTCTCTTCCTCTTTTTTTTTTTTTTTTTTTTTTAGCATCTTTATTCATTTTTTAAGATTTGTTTTATGATTTTATTTTTATTTAAATCGTTCAATTGTTTGTAGTTGAAATCACATTTATGATTTGATAAACTCTAAATCACTCTCCAATGGCAGAATCTAAGATATTCACAAGAATCTCATTGATTAAGGTATGCATCTTTATTCGATTATTAGGGTTGTTAACCGATTTTGTTTTTGTTTAAATCTTTCAAAAAAAATGTTTATTTAGTGTTTTGGATAATGAAAACCTCAAGGATCCCCTCTAATGGCCCTCTAAGAGGATTACAAGTGGTATCCCACTTAATCATCAATTTTCTAGATCGAAACATACACATTACTGATCATTGCTATTAATCAGTGTCGGCAGAATGGTGGCGTCATTGGTGTTTCTCACCACCGACCTCACAATCATCGACCACTCAGAACACAAATTAAATGATAAAAAAAATAGTATTTTTATTTTGCTCATTTTGTATTTTAGTATCACATTGTAAACATACAAGTTTGTATTTTTTTTTATTTTGTATTCATAGTAATGGTATACCAATAAAGTCACATTTGTATTCCAATTGAAGTATTATTGTACCCATTTTATATTTCAATCTCACTTTTATTTCAAACTTAATTTTCAATGTCAATAAATCTGTATTTCTTTGTTATTATGTTTTTCATCATTATTGTATACCAACAATTTTGTATATTATGTGTTCACTTTACTATTCAAATTAAAATTGAACAAAACTGTATTTTTGTATCCAAGTTAAAAATGTATATATTTACAATGGTACTTGTATCATGTTTTGAACAAATTTTTCTATTTCAATTGTAAGCTACGACCGCCAACAAAATCCTAACATAACAAAAATGTATTTTTTTTTCATTTGTACCTAAGTTAAAATAATATTTATTTACAATGGGACTCTTATCTTGTTTTGAAAAAAATTATATTTCGTGCATCACAATTTTATAATATGTTAGCCAACATATATGTATATTAAAGTAATATACAAATTGTATTCAGGTCAAACACTTATAAAATACATTACATTTATGATATTCTTTTCGATAAGGGATACAAAATAGTTCAAAAAATAGAAAACAAATAACTATAGAAAAAATGAAAATACAGTACAATTGTCATAATTTTTACGTTTGGGATACCATTTTGTTAAAAAGACTAAAAAGAATTAGCCAACGAAAAAGTCAGTCCTCAAACAATTCATTATTATCTTCGTATTCAACCAACAAAAAAATTCAACGAATCCGTCAAAACTCATTAATACTAACTTGTTCATAATACATACAATTTTGTATGTAAATAG
The DNA here is from genome assembly GCA_016801875.1 of Solanum sitiens. NCBI lineage: Eukaryota > Viridiplantae > Streptophyta > Magnoliopsida > Solanales > Solanaceae > Solanum > Solanum sitiens. The sequence continues at coordinate 1,536,001 of JABWTJ010000047.1, read as the reverse complement.
ATACGTTGTACAATTATGTAAAAAATTTCATATCAAATTTATAGTCAATTAGAAACACATTAAGAATGAAGCAATTAACTAATAATTGATCCAAATTGTATTTCATCAATTTTATCGAATTCCTAGTAAAAATTGCTTTTCGAAAGCTGCTTGTCAATGATTTTTTAACCTATTTCTTTTCAAATTTTCTAACCAAAAAGAAAAAAATGATTTTAATCCAAAAAAATTGACCAGAAATCAAGTATTATCAATTGAAAATTTATAATGAGAAATGTAGTCAATTATGTGAATTCCTTTGGCAGTTATCTTTTATTTTGTAACTAATGAAATTTGTTAGTGATTGTTTCTTTTTTAAATTATTCTCTCCCCTAAATTTCTCCTTTCTATTATTTAATAATTGTATTTTTTCAATAAAAGCAAATAATAAAAACATAAATAAGATACATAACAAACTAAAAATTTGACATTATTAATAAATACTGAAAGTGTTGACAATGGAGTCCTATTAAATGTTAAAATAATGACATTTTAAAAAATTTCCATTGTTGTAATAACAATATAGGTTTCTAACAAGCTTAGAATATCATCTTTATGGACCTTTGTTTCCCACTATGTCCTATTTGGCTAAGTTTGTATTGATTCCAAAAATTTGTAGGTTTTTTAAGAATAAATTTTAGATGAACATTAATTTATATTAATTTTATCATTGACCATAGTTTCACATATATGAATCCACATACCTTCATGACATGAACAAACTAGTTCAAGCGACATTTTGTAATTTGGTGTATAAGTAATTCATAGATTAGCTATATATATGTTCAAAATTCCTATCAAACATATACTAAATAATATGCGGATTATTTCTCATATATTATCTACCAAACAACCGTATAGGGTGTGTACATAGGTCCAAATTTCTAACAAACATAATACTAAATAATTCAAATATACAATACATAATACATGGACCATTTCTCCTATACTCCCTACCAAACGACCCTATAGTATGTATACATAAGTCCAAAATTCCTATTGAACATAAATGATACCATATATAATATATAGACTATTTTTCTTATACTCTCTACCAAACGACCCTATAGGATGTATACATAGGTCCAAAACTCCTACGAACATAAACAATATCATACATAATACATAGACTATTTTTGTTATACTCCCTACCAAACGACTCTATAGGGTGTATACATAGGTCCAAAATTTCTACCAAATACAATACAATACATAATACATTGACTGTTTCTCATATACTCCCTACCAAACGACCCTGTAGGGTGTATACATAGGTCCAAAATTTCTACCAAACACAATACATAATATATTGACTATTTATCATATACTCCCTACCAAACGACCTTGTATGGTGTATACATAGATCTAAAATTTCTACCAAACACAGTACAATACATAATACATGGATCATTTCTCCGACCTATACTCCTTACCAATCGACCCTATAGATTACTCAAAATTCCTTCCAAACATAATATTATACATAATACATGGACTATTTCTGCTGAAACTATGATATACCACCTTCAAGAAAGTGTCCCATCAAGAAAACACAAGTAATCAAACAAAGAATTCCAACATTAATCCTCTTAGCATCATTTGGCTTAGTAGTAGTAGCAGTTATTGGTGATGGCTTATCATCAGCTGTTATTTTATCATCATCACTAGCACCATTCTTGGCTTTAGCAGGTGCAGGTGCAGGGGCATCATCACTAGTACCATTCTTGGCTTTAGCAGGTGCAGGTACAGGTACAGGTGCAGGGGCATCATTACTAGATGGAGATTTAGGATCAGTAAACTCAGAAGGCACTAAAACTTTGTCTAATTTATAAACAGCCAATGGTGGATCTGTACTAATATATATTGCTTTTTCATATACATTTGTTACCACATAACCAGATGACACATTCAGTTGATTTTTCTTTCCAGTGAAGTTAAGTCCAAGAGGCTCATTATCTTCCCCTGTTGCTAGTGTTTCTACAGGGTTGTGTACTGTTTGTAAGTCATCAAATTCGTAGAATTTTGAGATTACATGGTAATTTATGAGTTGTTGTAGTTTATGTTCGTCGTCAAATGTACTATTTGTGAGGTTTTTGAATGCATTATCCGTTGGGGCTAAAACTGTCACGCCATCACTGGAATCCATGGCTTTGGTGTTGATTCGATCTCCAACTTTTGTTTCTTTGAGGAATTTGATGAATGTATTGTATTCTCCTCCACCTTTGAGGATATGAAATATGTCAACTGTAGATTCTTCATCTTCGAGGATTCGAAATCTGTTAATTGCAGATTCAGCTCTAGGAAGAATGATGAAAAGAAGAATGAGAGAAAAAAGCTTTTGATGAGACATTTTTGGAACAGAAATGTGTATGGTGTTCATGAAATGCATGTGTAAAGTTAGTATGTAATTTATAGGATAAGCTTTTGGGCTAATCCTTAGTGGAAATGTTTGAAATCTTCCTTATCATGGAGCCTTTATTCTCAATGTAGACTTTTTAGATGTGAATTCGAATTTAGATACAAGTTTTAATGTGAATGCGAGACACTGGATGGAAAGATAATTTATTCCCTTTATAACTAGTGTAAGAAAGATGTCCCACGTCGATAGAGTAATCAAAATTTGGTTTCCTTATATAACTTGGACAAATCTCCCATCATTAGCTAGCTTTTAAGGTTGAGTTAGATTCAGATGTCATATCTTAACATGGCATCAAAGTTAAGCTCATTCTAATTTGTTGTTTATGAGGGATGAATTTGAGATCTGGACGTGCTGAAGAGTGTTAAGATATCCTACAAGAAATGAAAATTTGGTCTCCTTATATTGGACAAACCTCCTTGACTTCAATAAAAAAAAATTAATTTTAAAAAAGAGAAGGCAACATCTTGAAAAGTAGTGACACTGCAAAAATTTCCAGTACGATTTCCACTAAAAAATACTTTTGGAAGACAAGTTGTTTTCTTGTGGCCAGCCATAGTCATTTTCTTGGTGAATATTATAAAGCATTTTATCTACTTTAAATTGAACTCCGTTTTTTTTTAATAGATTTTTCTCTGGAAGCATCATACACTTCAATGTGCTATCAAAACGGGAAAAAAAATACTGAATTCATGTCTGAACGTTACTCGTTATAAAAAAATAATAATAACATCTTTAATTTATAAAATATAATTTGACTCATATGTTAGTAAATGTAACAATCACACACTTCAACAATTTTCGAGCTCTTATTCAATTCCAGCTTCCTATTCCAAAGTTGAGACATGTAGGTCCTAACTCATTAATCATACTACAAATATTTAAACCACAAGACTGATAATTATGTGACAACACTACAACTGCTTTTTCTTCTTTTTTATTTTACCTCTCCTCAGTGTAGCTTCCACATTTATGCTTTTTGATAACTCGAACTTACAAAATTGAGCTTAAAATTGAGAAATTGCTTATCATTCGAGCAACTTTGATCCCTCTTGTCCACCCTTAATATGAGAGGTAGTGATAAGTTTCACGCATTCTAAGTTCGTCCCGCACTCGCTTCCGTTGTGTAACATGGTCTCAATGCCTTTACGAGATAGTGATGACTAATGACTGATGACTGATGAGTTTCACGCACTCTGAGTTTGACCTACAAAAAGAGGTACAATCCACCCTACCCTACCCTATCACCTCTAGGTAGATGCTTACCACTCCGAAAAAAGGAACTGCAGAGGTCTTGAATAAAGACCTACCACGATAAATAAAATTCCCCATAAAAATACCACTAAAATCGAGCTGAGAGTATTTTGGAACTTGAGAGCTGAGAGTTGGGCCTTGGATCGTCCTTCTGAACACTATTAATCCTGTCATCACTAGTTCCCCATGTTCAAAATTCATTTAAATGTTTTTATGTATCAATTGTATTCAAATCAATTATATGTGAGTGTTTTATACTTTATATCAATTATATTTATTTTGTGTCAACTGTACTTGTATACATGCGAATACAATATGCATACATCCTCTATGTCAAATGTATTATGTATCAATTGTATCCAATCAAATATATGTGAGAGATTTGTATTTTATATCGATTGTATTCAAAAAATTAAACTTGTATTCAATTGTATATATATTTTGTATCGGTTGTATTCGTTATACAATGAATACAACATGTATTCTTCCTCCCTCCTCTCTCTCTTGATCTCACTCGCTCCTCTCTAGATTTCGCTCGTCTCTTTCCTCCTAATATGTAATTCATTGTAACACAAATCAATTTGTGTTTATATTTTTTTCTGCAAAATCCACAAAAAATATAATAAATACAAATACAAATGGCAAACCAAAATGTAGCTGTGAATTGTATTTTTTTCAAAAAAGTTTTGAAATGTTGAGACATTGCGCTTACCAATTGCATTATATATGTATAATATACTATTATAATTGCGAATTGTAATTAGTGAAACTATAGCTAAAAAGTCTTATTTAAGACCTAATATTTATTGTTTTTGAAGTTTTGCCAATTGCTAGCTTGGCCCATACATTAAATCATGAATATTAAAGGATATTTGATAAGCCCAATATTTTTGGTCTCTCTTTTGTCATGGGCTTAATGAGTGGACTACTTAAGTTTAGATACTTATGATTCAAGATGAACTGGAGATTGAGTTTGCTCCATCAATTGTTTTGTCATTATTGCAATAATTTAGTACTATGTTTCAGTTAAAAATAAATTGATATAGAATATTGTTCATGAGTTGCTTCATTTAAGTTCAATTTGTTTCATCATAAAACCAAAGACACAAGACACAAGACACAATAATATAATAAGAATAAAAGTTTCTATCAAGTGAGTTACCACCTATTTCAATTTATTAAAAATATGGAAATTTACACGGATAAGCAAACTTATACTATTTAATTACTCATCATAGCTATAGTTTGCTATAATTATCACTCGTGACTAACATTATACATTAATTACGTGGACTGACTTCGAGTTTGTATAATTAGTCATGTTTGTATATGTATAATTCGCCAGGATATACAAATAAATATGTATAATATACAATTTTTAGCCTATATACATATACAATTCACCTCTCTCCCACTCTCTGTCCTCTCTCGCTCGCCTCTCTCATCCCTCTCTCAATCTCGCTCGCCTCTCTCCTCCCTCTCCCAATCTCGCTCCCATTTATACAAATATATATGTATAATATATAGTTATATACAATTATATACATATACAATTCACCTCTCTCCACTCTCTGTCCTCTCTCTCTCACCTCTATCCTCCCTCTCTCGATCTCGCTCACCTCTCTCCTATCTCTCCCAGTCTCGCTCGCCTTTCTCCTCCCTCTCCCAATCTCTCTTGCCTTATATACAATTACATATATATAATATACATTTCTCTAACCAATATACATATACAATTCACCTTTCTCCCACTCTTTTCCCCTCTTTTTCGCCTCTCTTCTCTCTCTCCCATTCTCGCTCGCCTCTCTCCTCTATAACACATGTAGCTACAAATTGTAATTATCAAACTATAGCTATAGAGAGTAATTAATTATTTTTAAGTGACTATATGTGAAAGTTTCCCTTAAAAATATTCTTCTATGGAATTTTTTTTCTTTACTATGTCCTAATTATAGCTAAATTTGTATTGATTTCGAGAATTTGTAGGTCTTTGATAAATATTAACTTAGTTTAATTCTATCACTAAATAGTTTCACATATATGAATCAACGTTTCTACAGATTGACACATGATATGAGCAAACTATAATGGACATTTGATCATTTTAGTCACTAATGTGTGCTATTTATACCTTTTGGTGAATATGGTCTCCTCCTAACTCTCAAATTATAAAAGAAATAGACAAACTAATGGACATTTGGTTATTTAGTCATTAATGTGCGTTATTTATACATATTGACGAAGCCGTAATAATATAAAAGATGTAGAGAAGGAGGAGAAGGGGAGTTACATATATGTATCAGTATCACCAAAGTCTTGCCAAGTAAATTTGATAAATTTATGTACAATATTTTATACTGATGTAAGTAAAATGTGAGTGATGTGTTACTATTCAATCACGAACGTGCGAAGGGTCGAAGAAGACGTCAAATATTAGTATGGTGGAGGATTGAAGAAGACACCAACAAAATCTAATAAATTTGTATACAATATTCTGGTTATATGTGAGCGATGTGTTACTATTCAGTCACAAAGGTGTTGAGTATTAAAAAAGATACCAAATATCAGTACTGAAAAAGATCAATTTACCGTTATAAAAAAATATTCATAAGGACCTAAATCAGATTTCTCTCTGAACTCTTCTACATATGAGTAATTAATATGAATGTTGAAAGTAATAATTAGGTGGTGTTTTTTGATTGTAAAGAAATGATTTCTGCAATTGTTTTGCTTAAGTGATTGAGATAACCTTTAAAGTTTTTTTTCGTGACAAGTAAATATTTAATAGTTAATTTAATTTTAATTGATTCCATGTTTAAAATAATTTCACTTTATTAATTTACCAAATATATAAATAAATCAAAAATATCATACGTTAATTTGATCAACTTAGAAACTTATCCAAACTAAGACTGGCTATTGGACAGGACCGGGTCAACAGGACCGGTTTTATCGGAACCGGTACCGGTATCGGATTTTTCTTACCGAATTTCTTACCGGTACCGGATTTTACCGGACCGGATTTACCGGACAAAACCGAACTGTTCCGCCCGGTCCGGTAGTAACCGGTTTGGAACCGGGTTGGACCGATTTGGAACCGGGTCTTACCGGATTATTCGGATTTTTTTTTTTATAAATTTTAATTATTTTAATTATTATATCAATATTATATATTTATATTAAAACTTCAATTGAAAACTTTAAAGTTTATATAAGTTTGAAATTGAATTTATACTTTAAAGTTTGAATTTAAAGTTTCAAATTGAATTTAAAGTTTTATATTGAACTTAAGTTTTTATATTGAATTTAAAGTTTAAACTTTATATTAAATTTAAAGTTTGAAATTGAATTTAAACTTTAAAGTTTATATTGAATTTAAAGTTTTAATTTAAACTTATATTAAAATAATTAAAAAATAAATTTATAAAATGACATGAATTAAATAGAAGAGACTATTATAAAAGAAAATCAAGGCGAATAGCCGTATATTTATTCAAATAAATAAATTATACAATATAAATATTAGAAAGAAAATAAGAGTACATAATTTAGGAGGAATTGAATATTAATTAATAATTATTATATGCAAATGTGTGGTGAACTGGTGATAGGTTCATTAATACATTATATTAAGTGATTGTTAGGATTCTAGGTTGAATAGAGAAAATGACTAAACTAGTTTAATCTTGAAGGAATATAATGAATGTTGCCAAGGTAGAGAAAGTGTATCCGATAAATGAACACTATTAATCATATATAAGAGGCGGCTATTAGAGCAGACATAATAGAAGTAGAGACTTCATTTGCATTGGAGCAGAGAGACATTTCGTAGTAGAGAAGTTGCTTTCAAATTTCAATAAATGAACCTAAGAATCATTAGTTAAGCTAGAGCCGATATAATAGACGCAGAATTTTCTTGCATCTGGAGAGCATAGAAGTTCGTTTCCATAAATTCTAAAAAAAATTCGTTATAAAATAAATAATTTAAAAAACGCGCCAGGTAGGGGTCGAACCTACGACTTTCTGCTTAGGATACAGACGCTTAATCCACTGAGCTACAGGCAATTTTGTTTTTATTTTCTACATTAATATTTCAATATGCAACCTTAGCTAAACCGGTCCTTACCGGATTGGACCGATCCGGAACCGATTCTTACCGAACTGGTTCAACCGGATAAAAAACCGTGAACCGTTCCGGGAACCGGTCCGGTACACCTAAAGACCGGTTCCTTACCGGTTCAACCGGTACCGGACGGACCGGTACGGGAACCGGACAGGAACCGGACCGGACCGGCCAAAATCCGGTCCGTTTGCCACCCTTAATCCAAACACCCTCCTAGTCATCATAGTCATATCCATATAATGTCTAAAAGAACCTCGTCCGACACCCTAGACCGAATTAAACATATACCTCAGTTTATTTGTTAATAAATATGAAATCGATAAAGTTATCTTATAAATTTTTATCCTATTATATACATGGAATACATTTCCTTTCTCACCTGAACTAATCTAAATTGATGAACATTTCACTTTTTATTCCATATCATATAAGATAACAATTTAAAATCTAACTAATACTTATAATTAAATACAAAAAATATAATTATGTCTCAAAATTATTATTGCTTATTCCTCGTATGGTTTGTTATGAATGACTCCAAGTGTTCGTACATAATCAAAATATAGTTTCTATTTTTTTATTTTTTAAAAAGAAGAGAAAAACAAAATTGCCACAAACACCTAAAAGTAAAGAAAAAAAAGAAAACGAGAAAGGACACGTGCCATAAGATCTAGACACTTCATCATCACCAATCACCATCAATATTATTGCCACGTCACATATATCGTCCTTAATAAGCAAAGTCCCACCGATATAACGTGCACATCCCTACACTTAATTTCTTCCTTCCTCCCTTTTTCTCTCACAGATCCCAAAAAACGAGATCGTAAAACCAATTTCTTCTCTTTTCCGATCACCGGAAGTTACATTTTCCTCTCCTTTTACGGCAGAACGCGGCGGCGGTGGTGGATGGCAAGAACCAATAAATATACCTCCCTTAATTTCAACGACATCTACGAGAAGAAAACTACTCCCAACTCCGCCACCTCTGGTAAATCAAACTCTTCTTCGTCGTCGTCGTTCGATAGTCGTAACAAGACTATTATCTCCAACTCTCGTATCCATGGACATATGCTTGTTCTGAGCCGGCCTACTCCAAAGCCAATCGCTATTCCACAAACCCAGCCTATTCCGATCCAGCAACAACCAAAGCTACAGAGCCCGAGCCCACCGGATCAAATCCGAGCTGGAACTGAATCGGACTCCATTTCGCTTCGTCCGCAAGGCCGTACTGGGGCCGGACCCACCACCACCACCTCACTTTCATCATCTCCTGTGAATCCGCCTTCACCTTTGCAGTCGCCTTTGCCAAAGTCGAACCGGTTCGTGCCCCCACATCTTAGACCAGGATTTGTAGGCAGGGAGGAGAAACCAGTGCCGGATGTTGCGAAGGGTGGTCAGGGAGTGAGGGCTAGACAGGAGGTTGGGGGTGGTCAGCATCATCATCAGGGATATCTTGGGTCGTCACCTAATAGGTACGGAGAGAACGGTAGGCCGAAATCCGGAGGTGGGTATGAACGAATGAGGAGGGGATTTAGTGAGGCTGATTCTGTGAACTTTGTCAACCGGCCTAGTTCTAGCGGGGCTCGGCCCAACTCTAGTGGATGATGGCATCATGGTATGACTCCTCACCATTTGATATCTTACATATTCGTATTCAATGCTGTTGGGAACTTTTTCTAGAAATGTGGAGCAAATGAGAACAATATATTTCTTTTGTGTTTATCCCGTTTCAATTTGCCCAATTTTTTGTAAAGTAGTACCTTTTGGTATTCATTTGGATCTGTGAATTACGTTTAAACTAGTTTCATGAGTGTGATTTTGTTCATTATGAGCTTGTTTGGTAGAGCGTATACACCTATCCCCGACCTCGTGGAGGTAGAGAGAAGTGATCATTAAGGTTGTTTTCCTTACCAAGCATGAGAAAAAAGTTTCATTTGATATTATTTGGAGGGAAGAGTATTAAGTATATAGGTTTGATTTGACTTTTCAACTGATACTACAATATAGGTTTGAGTTGTTATCTGTTACTCATCTTTGGATTTATCTTTGTTATTGCCTTTGATTGGCAAGTAATAGTTCAATGCTTGTAAGGCCACGTACCTTATAGTATGCGAATTCAGGCTTTTGTCTTGATCGTAGATGCTTGTTATAAGATTTTGTGAGTCACTAATAATCAAATAAGTGCAACTTTTTACTTTCCTATAATTGGTTACTACACACACACACAAAAACACACGAATATGATAAAAAAGGGTCACCATGTTTTGAGGTTAACAAAGTTCTGTCTCAATGTTCGTAAGGGCACATGTACGGTCCCCTTTCTAATTCAGATTTTGTATGGTCCTATGCTTGCAGTGTCAACTGTCAGCGTACTTTTCTTTCTTATTGAGTAAATAACAAAACAGGATACTAAAATGCTGTAGTGTTATAGGCACTAACTAAAAAAACTTGAAAATGGAGCTGAAAATACCTTGCATCTTTATGATGAAAAATAAGAGAAGGTTTTAGCAATATTTTGTTCTCTACACTGAATATCTCTTGAAAATATGTTCGGGTGATTTGGTGATCTCCCCACTTTTTCTGTGCCATCGGCATTCAACCGTCTATCACAAATATTCTGTAGATGTTTCTTTTTGTTCCCTAAAAGTATAAGTAGTTAGCAAACGAATCATGTTTCCTTAACTCAAACATGCTTTTTCAATTTTGTTTATCTCAAAATGTTTTTTGGTGTTTCATTCCCTCTTTCTGCTTTGAAGAAAGTGTTCTAAAAAAGTTGTGATTCATTTCAAATTTGGCCTACTGGTTTTTACCTTGGATAATTCTGAATAACCTTTGAAATCTTTTTTTAAATACAAAAGAAATTGCTTAGTGTCAGTTGGAACTTGGAGGAGGCTTTTGGCTGAAAAAGTGCGACAAAGAACTTCACTCAGTTTCTTGAGAGAACTTTTAGCGATTTTGTTTGTGCGAATCTTTTTCGAAAAGTGAAGGTAATATTATTATTATTATTTGAAATGAGGTGTTCCGTTCAAAATTAATAAAGAAAATCACATATGTTTGAAGAACTTTTTGAAGTTGAAGAATTATTTAAAAACTATTGTTCACCAAAAAACTCTCTTGCCAATCATGAAACACTCGCAAATCTTAAAATTGCAACAAGTCAGTACTCAAATATTTAGTTCAGAGGCTTCATAGATAGATGGTAGTCAATCAAATAAGGCATGCATTCAGTTTATGTTTTGACTTTTATGTCTCGTCTTTACTACTATTGTCTTGCTAATTATATTACGTTATCCTTAGATTTCTCTTTTCAAGAACAAGACCATAACTCTACTATTATTTCAAGAATCACCTGAAAGTATCCCTCAAAACGAAATACTATTTATCCGTTAGGGTCGGGCTATATAGATATAAGTAAGTAGTAACACAAGTACCAAAAGGTTTTCAAATAAAATTAACTTAAAAATGCAAATGCCAACCTCATTTTGACCTATTTCAGCCCTAGCTTAGAATGTCTAAATGGGATCAACTTATTTACATTCTTAGAACCTAGGATTAAACTATGCAAATAATTGAACACCCCCTTATTGAAACTTATGCCTCGTCTTCACTTTTATTGTGTTGGGAGGATAGAGTGTATGCAAACCTTACCTCCTACCTTGTGGAGGTAGAGAGACTCTCCTACCTTGTGGAGGTAGAGAGACTGTTTCCAAAAGATGTTCAACTCGAGTAAGTAGTAAAAAGGATAATGAAGACCTTAAACACTAGACAGAAAAAAGAGAAGTCAGGGAGCTAGCAAATGTGTTGATTACATAGTATAACAAAATAATGCCCAATGTGGTTCATCACTTTTGCTAGTCTAACAATAGGGAATTAACAAATATATTAATTACAAAAATACGACAAAATGTGGCCTTTACAACAAAAAATGATCAAGGCCATTAATAGCAACCCTATTGATTACAAAATATGACTTTTACATAGAACTTGAAACGCCATTCAAATTTAACAACTCTATTAATTACAAAATACATATTTTAATCAAATTTATCTACTTCTCAGCATCAAACCGGAAGCACTTCAGTCCCCCTCGTTTCGTCGAGACAGGTGGACTCCAGATATCTGTGTAGGGTTCCATGGAGTATGAACTTTGGAGGTCATGTTGACAAATGCTATTATATCGCCGTAAATAGCAAAAGTTAAATGTCAAAAGTATCCATAACAACACTATTGGACAAAGAAAAGAAAAGAAATATTAGTTATTAGATGCCATGCCATCTTTGTAAGGGGGCTAATTGAATCTATTAAACATTTAATATACACGTTTAATACTTCTAGATCTCGCCTCTTTTATTTTTTCTTTACTTGTTTTTTGTCCAATAGTATTGTTATGAATACTTCTGCAATTTTACTTTTTGCTATTTGCGGTATTATAATAACATTTGTCAACATAACCTCCATACTCCATGAAACCCTGACTGCTATCTAGAGCGCTGTCTGTCTTGACGAAATGAGGGGACTCAAGTACTTTCGGTTTGATACCGGAAGTAGTTAAATTTGATTGAAGTATGTTTGAAGATCTGAGGTATTTGTTTTCCATTTGGATGATTCTGAGAAACCTTTGAAGTATTTCTTTTTGTATACAAAACAACTTGCATAGCTGTACCTTTGAAGTTATGTTTTTGTTAGTTGGAGGTTGCTTTTTGGTTGGACAAGTGCGACAAAGAACTTCACCCAGTTTTTTGAGGAAAACTTTTAGGGCTCTTGTTTGTACAAATCTTTTGCAAAAAGTGAACGTATTATTATTATTTTGAAATAAGGTGTTCCGTCTAAATTAATAAAGAAAATCGCAGAAGTTGGAAGAACTTTTGAAGTTGAAGAAATATTTGAAAATTATTGTTCACCAAAAAGCTCTTCTTCCAATTGTGGAACACTCGCAGATCTTAAGAACTGCAACAATTCCAAATACATCTTCAACTTCCACCAGCCTTTTCTACAACTATCCAACTGAAACAGACAGAGGGATGGATCAAAATAATGTTGCCTAATTTTGACTAGTAGAAAGGCTACGAAATATAGATAGTCTATCATGTTCCATCAATGGATTGTGAGACGCATCCAATGTAAGATGGACCACAATCTACATTTCTATTTGCAACGAATTTTCTGTGAGTGTAACGTAGGCTGATATTTCTGTATGCAACTTGTGTATTCAAGTCTATGATGAGTACCTCTTTACTTAGTTAAATTACTATAGCTTTTCTGAACTCTGCACTCTGTCATGGGTAAGGGTGCTAGAATTTTCCTCAGCTATGTTTCAAGTAATTCAAGATGTACACTTGAAGTGAAGAAGAGGGATATAAGCTTTTAGAGAGTTTGTTAAGTCTTTCCTAGGCCTTGAAAAAATCTTTCACAGACCTCTTTGCCATCCAGCACACAGGAAAGGGGTTTGTACTGCAATTCACATAGAATTCACTCTATTGTGCATTGGATCAGTCGACCCCGCGATGGAGGTCATATGCTTAATGTCCAACCTTCCTTCCAGCCATACCTATACGGAGCATGACTTCATGTGAGTGCAGCTATTACTCATGTATGTTGCAGGCAGGTCCAATTATAGAATCTGTTTGTTTATCCGGTGCTTGAGACAAAACACTGGTCCATAAATGTGGAAAATAAGATTTTTGTTCATAATAAGAAAGCTAAGATTTTCTTTTTCTTTTGAACCACATTAAAGTCTTCTGAATGATATTTGCATTGATGGTGCCAACCATTGGGTTGTGCTTCTTCCTGCTATCTTTCACGTTCTTTTTTTTTGGTGAGTAGCTGTGTTGCAGTTGGTTCAATTGTATTGTTCGATACAGTGGTGTTCGTGTCAGTTTGCGCACACCTAGATTGTTCTACTGGTTGTGTTGCAATCAGTTCATGTGCGTCATCACTGAAGAGTATAGTGTTCTATTTTACTGTTTGCATTCTGCAATTTCTTGAAGTGCTGCTCTGAGGGAACTCCATGCAGTTTCTGCAATTTGATGCTTGCTCGTTCATGAGCATCAGTACGAGGAAAGTGTAGTGTTTTATTCTGCAATTGCTACGAGTGTCAAGTTCAATTTTTCAGCATCTTGTAATATGATGTGTCATATGACATGGTTAGTAGTGCAAATTGAACATGACTTGTGTATTAAACCATTAAGCTAAAGACATTCATCCGTAGCCCAGATCCCTGAGGTTTAGGAACCACAATCTTGCAACTCCAGTTGTCATCCATAGTTGATTTGCATGTTGTAAGTTAGACATTGTTTAACATAAAGTATAACGATGACCCTCTTCCCTGGCACTGTTAAGAGGAGACTGAAGTAACATAATAGTGAGAGGGCTTTATTTCTGATCCACATTTAAATTTTGATTGACAGATCCTGATGGAGCTTAGCTCCCCTTTGCCGATGAGGATGGAGAGGTCTTTTCTGAGGCAAATAGGCTTGCAAGATCAGCTGTGGATGGATGTTAATGGTTATTGAAGTCATGGAAGTTGGATTATGACCAGGTTGCTTCTTGTGTCTGCAGTAATCCAGTAATCAAATTATGAGTTGCTGGTGTTAAACGAAGACGTTCAAGGATCAAAGCTCGATCAAATTGTTTCTTTCATTTACCGCCTTCTAATTTTCTTTGCTTTCGTATCTACCTTCTCTACTCTCTCAGGAAGAGAGAAGACTTAAATGTAGTGTATTGTATGTTTTACTCTATGTTATACTGTGCAACTACCATAAATTGGTGTATTCTGATGGTTTTCTACCACCATCACCATATTGTACTTTCAGACTATCTGTATCACAGTGCATATGAATTTGTTTCTGTTTTCAAGATTTCTCTCTCTTTACCCCGCTTAGTTTTCAAGGTGATAATTCTACGTTTGCATTGGTTATTAGTCAAGATAAAAATCAAACGAAGTTTTAATTTGTTTGTTTGTATTATATTTTTCATAAACATGATTCAGATCACAAGATCGAGTGTCGAATTAAAATCAGATAAAAAAAAAAGGTGTGTGTGGAACTTTTATTTTTCTTTCTAAACGGGCCAAGTATATAAATTTGATTTTTTGAATAATGAATAACTAGACTCGAACCAATTTGTTGTGCGATTGCCATCGTACATCGCCTTCACCGGAATTTATTGGCCGGAGGAGAAACCGGTGCCGGATCTGCAAAGGGTGGTCAGTGAGTTAGAGGTAGACTGGAAATAACATGCAGAGTCTCTTCTATCGTACTGAATCCATCAAATCCAACTCCATTATAGCTCATTATTGCCTCAACTTCACCCGTTCATTCTCCTCAACTTCTGATCTCCATTCTTCATCTCTCTGCAACCTCTTAAAAGGCCGCATTACCCATAATCACCTTCAACAAATCCATGCTCGGGTTTTTCGTATTGGTGCTCATCAAGACAACCTCATAGCTACTCGCCTTATTGGTCAATACCCATCAAAGTTTTCTCTTCGTATACTTCATCAGTTAAAGATACCCAACATATTCCCCTTTAACGCTATTATTAGAATACTATGTGAAGAAGGAAGTTTTACTGATGCATTCTTGGTATTTAACAAGTTGAGGGGCCAGTCCCTTTTGCCTAATGAATTAACCTTTTCTTTTCTTCTTAAAGCTTGTTCTCGTTCTGGGAATTCATATTATGTTCAACAGGTTCATACCCTTGTTGTGAAATTGGGATTTAGTGAGGACCCATCTCTATGTAATGGGTTGTTAAGTGTTTATGCTAGGGGTTTGAAAGAATTACATTCTGCGCTTAAGGTATTTGATGAAATGCCTGAGAAGGATGTTGTTTGTTGGACTTGTTTGATTTCTGGGTATGCTAAGTTTGGTATGTCTGAAGAAGCTTTGGGTTTGTTTTTATGCATGGTAAAGAAGAGTTTGATTCCTGAAAATGATACTATGATTAATGTTTTATCTGCATGTTCAAAACTTGATATGTTAAATATTGAGAAATGGATTGGGAATTTTTGGTATTCAATGCAGCAGTATGATTTGGGATGTGACTCAGTTAATACTGTTCTTGTTTACTTATATGGAAAGTGGGGAAAGGTTGATAAGAGTAGGGAAATATTTGAACAGATTTCTGGTGATGGGAAGAGAAGTTTGCTTCCTTGGAATGCTATGATAGGCGCGTACGTTCAGAATGGCTGTGCTGTGGATGGTTTATGTGTTTTCCGGTTAATGATGGAGCTTAATTGTTGTTGCCCCAATCATGTGACAATGGTTAGTGTGCTCTCAGCTTGTACTCAAGTTGGTGATTTGAACCTTGGTGTGTGGGTTCATGAGTACATGAAAGGTAGTAGGCAAAAAAGCTTTTTACTTTCAAATGCAAATCTTGCTACTGCTTTGATAGATATGTACTCTAAATGCGGGAGTTTAGAGAGAGCAGGTGATGTTTTTGACCAATTGGTTGTAAAAGATGTTGTTTCATTCAATGCGATGATCATGGGTCTCGCAGTAAATGGTAAAGGTAAGGAGGCTTTAAAACTTTTCTCACAAATGCTAGACCTCAATTTGAGTCCAAATGCTGGGACGTTCCTTGGTTTGCTATGTGCCTGCAGTCATGCAGGGCTGGCAGCAGAAGGCCGTCAAATATTCAAGGATATGAGCCAATGTTTTAGAATTGCTCCTAGATTGGAACATTATGCTAGCTATATTGATCTCCTTGCTCGAGTAGGTTATGTTGAGGAAGCACTTCAAGTTGCTACCTCAATGGCTTTTAAACCCAATAATTTTGTATGGGGAGCTTTACTTGGTGGCTGCATGCTACATAACAGATTGGAATTGGCCCGGATTATTTCCTCCGTTCTTGTTGAGGTGGACCCTAACAATTCTGCTGGCTATGTGATGTTGTCCAATACATATGCCATTGATCATCACTGGGGTGCTATTTCACGGCTGAGGTTGTCTATGAAGGAAAAAGGAGTAGTAAAGCAGCCAGGATGTAGCTGGATCAACGTTGATGGAGTAGTGCATGAATTTCTGGCTGGTTCCTCGTCGCATCCTCAGAATGAACGCTTGCATACTGAATTGCAGGTCTTACTGAAGGAGATGAAGCTTGCAAGTGTTTAGACAACTCACAAGCATATTCTGGTTAGGAGTTACTTTGAGTATCCTCTTTCTACCATAAAGATTTTTCCAGAATTAAGAATGGGCTCCGTGGGATAGAGCTGCATTGAAGATCTCTGTTGTTTGGTAAGGTATGCAGACTTTCTGGAGAGCACTAGGCTAATGGATACTGCTTCTTGGTTTTACTTTATAGCTATCTATTTACAGCCTTAAACTGCAACACATACTTTCTTGATCTCCTAGCTAATTTTTTTGATTTCTAGTTTGAGAGTCTCAATAATTGGCTGAGGCAGGACGTTTGACTTGTTTGAATGATAACCAGAACTATTTGAGGAATGGCCTAAATAGGATTGTTAGTGCAGAAACAATTTGCCTTTAGCTGACTGTCCAATACTACAAGAAGACAATCCTCTCTAGCCATGCAGATGTTCTGGACTCACTTGGCAGAGATACTCTTAAAAATTCTCTTCCTCTTATAATTTGTTCTTTTTAATTGGTGGGACAGCTTCTCTGAAAGCTTGCTTGACTTAAAATAACATCCTAACGAGGGCCAAGAGATTGGCCAGCTAGTATTATCTTTGCGAAAATACTATTAACAACATGATTACATGGAAGCACAAGGCTCCACCTAAAAGAATACCCGGAGCTGAAAAGAGGTCGGGGGAAGAGGCAGTCACGACTGGAATGGTGCCAAGCCTAGTCGTTGAAGGTCACGTATGGCCCATACCAGGGACCGTACTCAGTAGAAAAGGAAAGCTGAAACACTGCTAGGCCCAGTCATGCATCCACAATGCCACATACAGACCCGGACAACCACATACAGTCCGTATGCTATAGTTGCTTGCAGATATTGATGGGATTGATTGCTCGAGGGTATATTGCTTGCTTGAGGAATCATTCCTCTTGAGGCCTATCTTATAGATTTGGTGCGTGTTTTTTGGATTCATTATAGAAAGTATTAGCTTTAATATAGTCATTATTGTCTATTAGTCCCTTTACTTGTGTCTATCTTTTGTTTATCTAGTCTTTGTTTTCTTTCATCTTCCGCGTATCCTTGCACGTATTACACTTGCCCTGAAAAACTTTCTGCAGATCCATTGGCAATCGCATCAAGGAGGAGGCCAGCTTCAACCCCAGGTTCCTAAGTTTCATCATCAACATTGCCAGCACCTACGTCTTCAATTTGAATCTTTGAGGTATCTCCAAAAAACCATTCTTACTGATCTCCACAAACATGTCTTTGTATCCACATATATGATTGTTTGCTACATTATCCAAATACATGTTATTGTGAAAGTTTTGAAGTTAGTTTGTGTGTGTACATGTATAACAATTGTACATGATTTAAAATGGAACTTTAACATTGAGCAGAAAACATACATAACATTTGTGAAGAGGTGTAAGTCAGCTGAGCCAAGTTTATAATTTGCTTATTACATCTTGGTATAATAATTTCTAAACATCTTTATGATATATAACAAATATGAATTGGTGTTTGGGTGAGGAATATTTACTTAGTTGGATTTTGGGTCGGGTTAACAGTTAAATCGGGTTATCTTGGCTGATTTGATTCGAATAAGGGTTCCTTTTTTGAAATTTTAGTAACGACATGGGTATATTTGATTTGATAGTATAATTAGGAAATTTTTTATGGTGTTTGAAGCACACCATGTCATAGTTGTATAAGGGATTATTTTAATAGATTAAATTCATTTTGTAGGTCATTACCTTGTAACTTTTTCATTTTTCTTTTCACTCCTCTATCCTACCTTCTATTTAACCCCGTCTATGTAGAGTACTTTGTAAAATTATAAATTTTAAATATATTTCTTACGCAATAAAAATAATAATATCCTAAAATTAGTAATTTATTATCTTTTTGTGCATTATTTCTCCAACTCTTCAATATAAAAATAGTAATGTCCTAAAATTAGTAATTTATTTTCTTTATTGTTTTGATAATTCATAATATTCATTTGTTAAAAATCAAATAGAGATAAATATATTAATATTAATTTAGATTTAATAAGATAATTACATATTTACTTAAAAAAAGAAGAAGTTAAATTAGGATTTGTGCTCTTAACCTCATACAAATCAATTGAATTTTTTTATGACAAAAATAAATAGTTATTTAAAATTACTTGTAAATTAACAAAATCAAAATATAATTAATTATTTTTTTCATTTTGCTCTCTCTATTAAATAATTCATTTTTTTTGTTCTTGAAATTCAAGCAATAAAATATTTTTTTTATTATATTAACATGATAAGAATTGCAACTAATAATATTTTAGGTTGAATTGCAACTTAATGAGAAGGTTATATTTTTGAACAAACACTATAAGCTGCAATTCTTATCATGTTAATATAAAAAAATATTTTAAAAATATCAGTTAAATTTCACATAGCTTGAATTTCAAGAATAGACACATATCAATAAATTGAGAGAGTATGTATGTATGTAGGAGTTTATGGATGATTTTCGATTTTGGATTACATGAAAATATAGACGAAACTTATGTAATTATTTGTGAAGATTACGGATGGTCTTTCTGTTATATTTTCTTATTGGAGAATACTGGATACATTTATGTGTTTACGAAATTAGAAAATTATGAAACTATTGAGAGGAAAAGAAAATTGATTTTATGCTCCTTTTGTATTAGTTATTTTACCTTTTTTAAACGTTCTTTAAAGATTATTAATAAAAATGATAATTTACTAATTTACTCTTTAAGATATTTTTTTTTTACAACTTTACAAATTACTTTCAAAAAGAATAATTGCTAGGGCAAAGAAAATAAAAAACGATAGTTTAATTTAGTTAATCGATAAATAATTTTAATAATTAATTTTTAGTAACGTAGATAACTAATATAGGATAGAAACATAATACCAAATGTTAGGAGTATATGATGAATTAGGCTAAATTTTATAGTTTTAAAATTATTTAAAGATAAGGAAAATAGCAAAATTTGAAATAATGGTTAAAACAAAACAGAAGTGGAAATGTTAAAATAATGGGAAAATTTTAAAAAGTAAGAGAGAAGGAACTTTGACCCATTTTTCTGAAAATGGGACCCATTTATCCAGTTGTCAAATTATAAAAGGAGATTCATACAACTTTTGTATGCCATCTTATACTTGTACCTCAAACACTATAAATTTTTTCCATATAATTAGAGACATATTTAGCTAATAGACTGAATTAAAAAAGTGTTTTTGGCTCTTTTCCAAATTTTTTTCTACCACAAGCACATCATCTACTTCCTCTCCATACCTTCTTAATTGATTTACAACAATATCACTTTTTAACAATAATCTGAAATGGATTCGGATTTTTCCATTTTAAAACTTATATCGGCCTTTAGAATTTAAAGTTTTATTTCTTTATATCAACTTCCTCTGAGATGGTTGCATCAATCACCTTCTCGAGCATTAATGAATGAAGTTTTGGCCAAAATCATTTTTCAACTATACCCCAAAAAATTCAGAAAACTAACACATCCTTCAAAAACTAAGTCATCCCTTCGGAATTATTATTTTTAGATACTCCAAAAATACTATCGTGAACTTTTTTTGGTAGTTGAATTTAGCATGAAGCAAAATCTTTTAAATTGACAGCTTTTCTTCATGTAATTTGTATTTAAAAATATTATTAGTTAAAATATGTTTCTTCTCAATGGAATATGCTGGAAGCGGCATTTGGTGGAGACTTCCTCTTCTAATAATGTAGAATGAAACTCAAATGCGAGACAATAATATTTTGATCACTTTTATATTAGATTCACCCAAATATTTATTGATCTAAATACATATTGGCTATGAAAAAGATAAGTATAATTAAGTTTCAGCTTCTTTTCGTTACCAAATGAAAAAAAAAGCAGATCATGTATCCTCACACCTTCCAAACACTTTTTATTTCATTAAGCAATAGAGTCTAACATTTTTAATATATTTTTTCAAGATTTTCTTATAACACGTAACAAAATTATGCGATAGTTATGTGAACTGCTCATGTTTTTGTAGGATCCATTAACTTTTTGACAATATTTAATAAAAGAATGAAAATTATTCACTTTTAAATACTTTAATGATGTTTTTTGCTAAGAATAGTTGCATCAATCACCTTCTCGGGCATTAATGAAAGAGAGTGAGGTCTTGTCGATCCTCCAATGTTATTCAAACACATATCTTCATTTATAAATACAATAGGCACATGCCTATATATATATATCCTTCACATGTCTTTACAAATTAAATGCCCCTTTATCAAAAAATATATGATGTGTCGTCCTTTGATTGGCTCAGGGGCGGAGCTATAGTCTAGTAAAAGGTGTCAGATGAACACCATTCGTCGAAATATTATATAGAGTATATAGGAAAAATATAGTCTAATATCTGGATACATTATAAATTGAACACTTTTCACACAGCAAAGGCAGATAGTCTGGCGATAGGCACACTCCATTACCTCATAAATGTCGGGGGTGCGATCCCCACTAGCTGTATTTTTATAGAAATTTTAATTAAAGGTTGAACATCCTTGGCAAAATTTCTGGCTCCGCCACTGAATTGGCTAGTTATAACATTATTTCATTTTACCAAATTACTCTACTAGTCATATGTTCGTTTAGATTGAGCAACAATAATGATAAATAACATATTGACATGAAATTTGGAAAGAATAATAAGTATATGTAGATCTTATTTTTATCTTAATAAATAAATAGAGAGGTTATTTTCGGAGAAATACAAATCCCATTTTTACTTCTCTAGAATACACCGTTAAATTATTTAATGTCTACTTTCTTGTTAGACTAAACACTTAAGTTTCAATGGTAAATAAATACTTACTTGTATCACGTGTTTTACGTGGGATTTCGATCAGTGGCGGATCCAGGATTTTACGGCTATGGATGCTCATTATTTTAAATATAAACTTATATCAATCAAAGAGCGTAATTGCGAGCTAAAATTCGTCAACATAGGCGTTAATTTTTTTCAATTCAATGCAACATACAGTCAGAATCTTTGGATTGGTTCAAGAAAAAAAAAGAGGAGAAACAATATACCTTCAGTCCTTCACATACAATTGTAATTACCAAAAGAGACCAAAGAAGCAAACTAGCGAGAAGGGAGACTTTTTCGCTTTTGAATTGGAGAACTGAAATAAAGGCTCTAGAACAAATTGTTTTTTTCCTATCATGATTGTTTAAATTTTTGGGAGATTAAGTTACATAATAGACATGAGTAGTGACCGATTCAAGATTTTAAAACTGTGATTACTTTTTAGGCTATCAATCATAAAATAGAAATGCATAAATTTAACACTTGTCTTTAGAAAGATAATTATATTTAAATAAGATAGCAAAATAAATAAATAAGAAAAATAGAAAAAAGGTTTATCTTGAAAAAGGAATTTTATTTAAGAAAAGTTAGCAATAAACAATTTGTGAAAAAGGAAAAGGTAAGATAGCGAAAAAAAAAAAAGAAAAAATAGAATAAAAATTATATTAAAAAAAAAATATTTAAGAAAAGTTAGCTATAGAACAATTTGTGAAAAAGGAAAAAGGTAGAAAGAAAATAGCTGATTTTAAAAGAATAAGAATGCCACAAGAGGGAATCAAGCCCTAGGCATTGAAGAAATCTATGACCTTGAGCACCCACTTACACCCACCACACCAACGAAGTCATTTGTTTGTTGAGTGCTCGCCTTTTTATTTTATACGACACTTTCTTAATTTTGATATAAATATATGTAGTTCGATACGAACATAATGGGTGTTCGAGCACGCGGATAGTCCCACATGGGTCCGCCCCTGATTTCGACTTATCCATGGGGAAAAAAAATCATTTATTTAGTCTAAAAAACTATTTGTATAAACTCTTTAATCAAAAAATTAAATTTGGAAAAGGACTTAAAACCAAAATCCATTTATATATAAGACATTTCAAGTGAGTAGTATTTTGTGCATAGTACAACAAAATGGTGTTTTACTATTCTTAGTAGCTCTTCCTATTATTCTCATTTTTCTTTTTCACAAAACCAAAATGAGTAGAAATATCATTTTGCCACCAGGTCCTTTAGGTTTACCAATCATTGGAAATTTGCATCAATATGATAATTCAACCCCTCATCTTTATTTTTGGAAACTTTTTTAAAAAATATGGAGAAATTTTCTCATTGAAATTTGGTTCTACTCCAATTTTTGTAATTTCTTCAGCAAAATTAGCAAAAGAAGTGATGAAAAAACAAGATTTAGCATTTTGTAGTAGACCTTCTCAGCTTGGTCGACAAAAATTGTCTTACAATGGTCATGATATTGCTTTTGCACCTTATAATGACTATTGGAGGGAAATGAGAAAAGTTTTTGTTATTCATTTATTTAGTCTCAAAAAAGTGCGATCATTTAGTTCAATTCGTGTAGATGAAGTTTCAAGAATGCTTAAGAAAATAACTCAAAAGGCTGTCACTTCACAAATCACCAATTTGAGTAATATAGTGATTATACTAACGAGTACAATTATTTGTAGAATTGCTTTTGGTATTAGGTATGATGAAAAAGCACATGAAAAGAGGAGGTTCGATGAGCTTTTAGCGGAGGTTGAAGCATTGTTTGCTAGCTTCTTTGTCTCTGATTTTTTTCCTTCTTTAAATTGGATTGATAAGCTCTCTGGATTGACAGATAGACTCGATAAAAATTTCAAGGATTTGGACGAGTTTTATACAGAACTCATTGAGCAACATCTCAATCCCAAAAAGCCAAAATCTATGGAAGGGGACATTATTGATCTTTTGCTCCAATTCAAGAAAGAGAAATTAACACCAATTGATCTTACTTTGGAGGATATAAAAGCACTTGACATGGTAATCTCCTATATCTTAAACCTACCTTACAAACAAATGAGTTTTAAGAAGATTCATCCTAATTAATTAAACTAACTAATTTTATAAAATGTATTTTTTTGTGTTCATTTCTCGTAGAATGTATTAGTAGCTGGATCAGGCACTAGTGCATCTACAATAGTATGGGCAATGACAGCTTTGATGAAGAATCCAAAAGCCATGAAGAAAGTTCAATTAGAAATCAGAAAATTAGTTAGAAAAAAAGGCTTTGTGAATGAAGATGACATCCAAAATATGCATTATCTCAAAGCAGTTATAAATGAGACATTAAGATTGTATCCACCAGTTCCTCTTCTATTGCCAAGAAAATCAATTGAAAAGTCCACACTAGAAGGGTATGAAATTCAGCCAGGAGCCATAATTCATGTTAATATTTGGGCTATAGGAAGAGATTCTGAGATATGGAAAAATTCAGAAGAATTTATTCCCGAGAGATTTTTGAATAACGATATTGATTTTAAAGGACAAGACTTTGAGTTAATTCCATTTGGATCAGGAAGAAGAGGGTGTCCGGGAATTACACTTGGTGTTTCAATTGTGGAACTTGCATTGTCGAATCTTCTTTATGCATTTGATTGGGAATTGCCTTGTGGGATGAAAAAAGAGGATATTGAAACAAATGGTAAGCCTGGAATTGTAATGCATAAGAAGATTGATCTTTGCCTTATCCCTACTAATCATCTGTAGATAGAATATCCTTACGATTTGTTTGGATAATTGCTACGCATTATTTTATAATGTATCATATTGTATTGTTTTGTGTTGTGTTGTGTTGTATTGTATTGTATTGTATTGTATTGTATTTTTTTTAATGAATACAATGTTTGAATATAATTTATCGTTCTCCGTCATTACATAATGTCACACACTTATAGTTTGAGTGATAAACCTATAAGAAAAGTAGGATATAAAGTAGAGCTCGATAAGATAAACGGTGAAATATGATTTTTTAAATAATAATTGAAGATAAATAAGAAGATAATATTAAGATAACAACGCAATCACACCAAATTTGATGGTTACTATCATAATTTGATATGTTTGATATTCTTTAATATTGTTACTTTTAATACAATATTAGTATTAGGTTACATTTGATTTGAATTGAAAGATAATTCTTTTTAACATTTAAGTTTAAATATGAAAGTTCCAAAAAGATTCAATTTTAGAAGTAGGATTAAAATATAAAATCTGTTTAAACATAAATTTCTAAATTTTAGGCAATGTGCTAAAAAAATACTATTAAATTACTTAATTATATTTCTATTTCAACATGCTTTTTTTAAAAAAAAGTTTTAATTCTACTTATAGATAAAACATATAAATATTATTCCATTCATGAAAATTAATATGACATAATTAAAATTTCGAAAGTAATGATATTTTCTTAATCATAATTTTTTTATATACCTGTTCAATTATTAATTAGTATTTTATATAGGTAATATAAAAAAAATTAAAATTTGAATTTCGAAATTTAGAAGTTACTAAATACATGTTTTATCTCAATCATTCACTTTATTACTCTCCATGATTGAGAGCTTCAGAGTGATCAAAATCCCTTTTGTGTTTTCTTCAATACTTTTTCTTAACTCTCTCAAAATTTCTCTGTTTGTTTTGGGAAGTGAGATCTGATGATATTACCAGTGTTTAAGCTTGGCACACTTGCCCTCAAATCTTTCTGTAAACCTATCGGTAATCGAATCAAGAAAGAGGCTGGATACCACCCCAGGTTCCGAAATTTCATAATCAACATTGCCCAGGTTCAGTTTTGCCCTAAAAATCATTTTTTATTTCTGGGTTTTTGTTTGCATATCTGTTGTATGAGTTTTAGCTAGTGGTAATTTGTGATGATATGAAAAAAGATGGGGGTTTTATGGTATATATAGAGCTGGAATTGTTTTTTATGAAATGTTAAACAATCTTTAAGAAATTAGTGAGATCCTCTGAGTTTGTGCTTGGCTGAGCTCAGTACCTGAATTTGAAGTTTTTTTGGGGGTGGGTGGGGGGGAATGGGGAGGAGATTATAAAATGGGTAATCGAACCCTCACCACGAACAAGGTGATAGTTCAAGTAGTTAAATAACTGAGCTACAAAGAGTATAGGTAGATGAATAGTTGATTACCCTGATGGAATTAGCTAATGGTGTGGAATGATATTTAAAAAATATGCATTTTGATAGTCAAAAGTTGCAAAGATCAAAGGATTCTAAGTGTATTTAGTTGATTATGGAAACTAAGATGCAAATAAATTTGTTTTATAAATCATGTTTGACTAGGGAAGACTATGGAAGTAGTGAGTGAGAATTTGTGATTCTATGGGAAATTGAACACGTTGAAGTAAATTATGGCTTAGAAATTGGAAGATGAAGAGATAAGTGGCAAAACCTAATTGATTCTTGTAGGTTGAACTTACAGTTGCTGTGCGGGCAGAACTATATACTGAAAAGAAAAAAAAGTGATTATTGCGACTGCTATAATTGAGCAACTTTTGTTTGTTGTGTGCTTCAATGCATTTATATTAATGCGGCTTATTGACATCCAAATACTAGTTAAGATACCCAAAATCGATCTTGCCATGGCTCTTAAGTGTATCTCAGTCTTGCCTTATCTTTCTGAAATGTGTGATTTCAGTTGATGATTCCTTCTCTTGGGCATTGAAACTGAAGATCATCAGAATTGGAAACTAATGGACAACACATATATTTGATTTCTTTCTTTTTTCTTTTCTGCAGGCAAACCATAGACTGTCAACTAAATTGCAAAGACGTATATATGGTCATGCAACTGATGTGGCAATTCGCCCATTAAATGAAGATAAAGCCGTTCAAGCTGCTGCTGATCTCCTAGGTGAACTCTTTGTGTTCTCGGTAATGTTGTCTCTAGGTCCTTAATTTGTTCTGTTACACAAATATTTCATATCAAATTTATTTTCAATTGGGATAATTATTATGTATCATCATGGACATGGTGATGTTTTCCGAAATGCTGATTTGTTTATTAATGAGAACACCGTTTTTATGTCCTATTCCACTTGTGATAGAGCTCACGATTCGATTTCATATGTTCATAGCAGACCATAGCAGGAAGGTCATTAATCCTGAACTTAGTCTGATATTCTAGATGCAATGAGAAGGCATGGCATGATATGCTTCAGAATAGGGGCTTGTTCTCGTTCGACCCACTAGTTTCAAGAAGTGCTATCTGAATACTGAAGGCTGTCTGAAATTAGTTTTGCTCCAACTACATACCCAATTTAATCCCTGAAATGGGCTTCTGGGAAGGGTTGGATGTGCGCAGACCTTACCCCTCTACCTTTGTCGGGTAGATCGGCTGCTCCTGATAGACCCCTAGCTCAAGTCTCACAAAATAATATAAACCACTTAATTCATAAGTACTTCAAATAGTATTAATTTGTGGTACTGCCTAATTGTCTTCTTTATGTATGTGCACTAAAATGTGAAAGACGTTGGCCTAATGTGTCTAATATTGTTGTGTTATTGGTAATGTTATGTGTTTCAATTAGGTTGAGCACATAGACTCCCCTCAAACTTCCACAGAAAATTGAGATACCTCTTCGAAGGGTTCAACCTATTGAACACCTGATCTTGGTTCAAAATGTGCTTATCATTACATTGGCCATTAAGGTTTATTCTCGAATCACTATATCTATAGTTGTGGCAATTGGGGCGTGATCTGGTAATATGCCAATTTGATTACTATTTGTAGATAAAACAGGTTTTCCTCTTCTAGTCCAAATAATTTGATCAGGGGTCAGTACACTAAACAAATATTGCTTACATGGCAGTGTATGTTAGAAACCAAAATTTTGAGCGTGTTCAGGTTAGATTGTAAGCACCTTGATTTGCCAGGTACCAACATCTTTCACCCCTATGTGTAAAGAGTAGCTCTGATCACTGATATTTCGGCTGATGGGAAGAAATCACCTATATTTTCGCTTCTACTCGGATTTAACCTTGTTCTCGTATGGTCTCAATTCCAGCTTCACTATCCTCTAGGCCACACCAGGGGTACTCATCTAATCCACCATTTTGCTGCACAAATTGATAGGATGACCTCACTTGTTTCTTAACAGATATTAAGTTGTTCATATTTTGATTTTATCTTAATAGTTGTGCCAAATGAAAACTAAACGAAGAAATTGGGATGAAGGAAGTGATATCTAATGATTAGAAATCTTTACAATGTTCAAGTTTGAAAGCATTTGACGTGGTATTGGATGATTTCATGTTTCTGTTATCAAACTTGTCTAGTTGGGTTATCAAATGGCCCCCAAGTACGAATACAAAAATCTACGCATTCTATTTTTATTAGTAAAAAATAGTATTGTAGATTGCTAGCATTAAGAAGATAATAAGTAGTATGTGCAACTAGCAACAACTATATATTCTATGATGTGATTAAAAAGTCAAGCACAGCTTGTACATCACTAATTGAAGTCATGTTGCACCTAAAAGTAAGGAGATACATCTTTATGTAACTACAAATACAGATTTACTATTGCTCTAAAAAAGATCCTAGATGTCAATTGATACATTCCATTCCAACTGCTCAAGATGGCTTGTTGAGTTGAGTGAAGCTAGGCATCATGAAGGGTGATTGTGGCATCATCTTTGTTATTCCTTCTCCTTTTTGTTCGCTACACATTTGCTATCTGAAGAGTAATTGCCTTAGCCTAACCGGATACAGGATTGAAAATTGCAGTGCTGATTTAATTAATATACAGCAGAATATTGTAGATGCTCCTCTTAACCTGATATATTCTTTCAGTGCATAACACACCAATTATCTAGTCATGTATAGTGTGGAGATTTGCATGAATTACTTTGTATTTGTTCAGTCTTCTCTTTTTTTCCACCAAGGCAGAACGCCATCAATATGCTTTTGTTATCTGTTTATTCAGGTCGCTGGAGTGGCCGTTATCTTTGAGGTGCAAAGAAGTTCCAGATCTGAAGCTAGAAAGGAGGAAGTTCGGAGGAAGGAACTAGAGGTGCATATCGACATTCATAATAATGATTTTCTTGTGCTGAAATCATAGAGCGCCATGTTCTGTTTTCATGTAAAACTCGATCATAATTTGTTTTGCTTTCATAGGCATTGAAGCAGCGAGACGATGACCTGAGTAGAGAGCTTGAGTTCCTTAAGAACAGAATCGATGAACTGGAGCGACATTCCAAAACACGAGGAATAAGTAGTATTTTTAGCATCAGCCATGCTGAAAGTACCAAGGATAAAGTAAAAGCTGGTTGATCCTCTGCTGGTGTTGTGCTGACATACACTTTGTAAGACCCCTCTACAGTTGAGCAACTTAACGAGTCAAATTCTGTTTTCCTCAACTTCTTATTTGTACTAATTTTAACTTCTGGAAGTAAAGAAACTTAAAACCAACTCCGACAAAAGGACGATGTTCGGAACATGTAAGGTTGACAGGTGAGAGCCTTTAGAATATTACTAACCAAAATGGATTATCCATTGTTTGCAGCCTTTGGTCTATGAATAAAAGGCAACATTTCATATTGTAACAGAACTGCATATCTTGGTGAATTTTTGCACCTAGCCATTGAGGCAATATTGATGACTATTTTACTTGTTTGGCTTTCAGTAATAAGAATTATTATTAAGAGTTCAGGTGTCTCCGATTTGTTACATGTCCTTCGTTGTGCGTACTCCTCGGATATCTCATGAATGCCTATGTTGCTCGGACTCTCTAAAATGTTGGTAAACCCGTCAGATCCCTATAAAATGCATAGCATTCGAAGGATCTGACACACACCTGGTGGTATTTTTGAATAATCCGAGCAGTATAAGGTGAATCTGATTCAAGTACCTGTGGCCTCTTACTATGTTAG
Organism: Solanum sitiens; assembly: GCA_016801875.1. NCBI lineage: Eukaryota > Viridiplantae > Streptophyta > Magnoliopsida > Solanales > Solanaceae > Solanum > Solanum sitiens. Next base: position 1,506,280 of record JABWTJ010000047.1, on the reverse strand, counting down.
TTCTTGGATCCATTTTGCACCTAAGACGATGTTCGTCTATGAAGTCAAATATAACTATAGATAAATGTGAAGTGATAGATGGAAAAAAACATCATTAAGAAAACATATGATTGATTTTGATAAATCTGCTGGAACGGTCACAGTATTAAGTGGGACGAAATCTGTTCAAACATGTCTCAGTTCAATCTTTGCAATCAAAATTCACCCTATCCAAGAGATTCATAAGAAGCTATACTACAATCATACACTAAGCTAAGATAAATATAGAAACAAGGATAAAGAATGCTGAGGAACTCCAGGGAGAGCTCAAATTCAAACTTGAGCATCTGTAAACTAGAGCGCTCACCGCTAACGATTCATGTGGTCAATTCATTGTACAGAATAGGAGAATTACCACAGCATCATGAAAATTTCAACTCAAAAGTTGGAATAGAACATCGGTCCTTGTTTTAAGAAGAACAGCACCCAACTTTCTTTACTGCTGAAACGTCGTCCTTGCTTCCGACATTAATGGTCTGTCCCTTGGGCAATGCTGCTGGGTCATCCCCTGCTTCAAGAGCTTTCTTGCTCACGACACGGTATATTTGTGTGAGCACTTCTGTGAAGGCGTTTTCCACATTCATGGATTCCAGAGCAGATGTTTCCATGAAAAATGTACTTTCCTTCTCAGCAAATGCCTTGGCATCCTCAGTGGAAACAGCCCGCAAGTGACGCAAATCTGCCTTATTTCCCACAAGCATTATGACAATGTTTGAGTCAGTATGATCTCTGAGCTCTTTCAACCATCTCTCCACATTCTCGAAAGTCACATGACGAGTGACATCATAAACCAACAATGCACCAACAGCTCCTCGATAGTAAGCACTTGTGATTGCCCGGTATCTTCAAGAAAGAGCACATCAGTTAAGATTATGATACATGAACTCATAACATTTCCATACAGGAAACTAAAATATTAAAATTGTCCCATGTACAGAAGATTACTACACAATATATGGGTCTACTGGACACGAAGAAGTTCAGATATAAGCCAACAAAGTGCAACTTCTATTTTTGAAATGAATTTACTTTACATCTCATATCAACTTAGGAGTCGTTTGGTGGGACAAGGATAATAATCCCGGGATATCCCATGGGATTATTTCTCTTATGTTTGATAGTGTGAATTATTTAGTCCAACCATTTTGTGGATAAGTTACGCCATATGGAAGATGAGATAAATTAATTAACGACCCCTTAAAAAATGTAGAATTCATGGGCAAAAAGAGAGTAGAAACAAAACAGATCGCTGGGGAAGCAGTATCTCACCAGCATACGACATGTCAAATAAAAATTATAGGTACCGAAAATTAGAGCATCCCTAATATACTTTGGGTTACTCATGTATTAGCTACATCATACTCATAAAAAGCACCTTTTACTGCCCAAAAAAAATTGTATATCACTTCACTGGCTTTAAAAAAAAAAAAACAGTCGCAATTTTCTAAAATATTCGAAGTCTAAGACTTGCAATTCCGACAAGCATGGTTCAAGTTCCCCGAATTTAACTGTATTGATCATTATTTTTAATGAAAAAAATAAAATCACCAACAAATATATAGAAAGACAGTAACTTCATTAATTACTAAAATATAAATATGTACAAAATTATCCTATACTTTGAGAATCCTAGATAAGAAAAACAAAGATCATATACGATGAGGATCATTCATCTAAAACGTTAAAAAAATTATTTAATAAAACTCCAGCTTCTTGGTGTCGGAGGATTCTTCATTTAGGCCCTTCTAAAGGTGGAGGAGGGGAGGGTGAACGAGGAGAAGTGTATCCGGTGGCTCGTTCCTGCAGATCCACCACGTGGTTCTGTCTAAGGAGGCTAGGCCACGACATAGAATCACCTCGCCTATTATTTTTATTTTGTGATCAGCTATATCAGGAATAAATTTATTACAATGGTGGAAATGAAAGGGGATCTTAGATCTGGTAAATAGGAAAGAAATGGAGTTTTTAATATTTATGGAAAAGGCTACCCTCCCCAGACCCCCAATTTGTGGGATTACACGGAGTATGTTGTTGTTGTTACTGCTCTATAAGCATAAGACACCTAGTAATTTCCCTGAAAGTGTCACACTGTCCATGACCCTTCAAGTCTGTAAAAGCCGACTATCTCAGGTCAAATTAGTGCAGAGAAAGCACATTTTTCATATTCTAGAGATTTAAAATATTCATTGAAGATGTGTTACAATGGATGACCCTTTCCCATATTTTGGACATAATTGAAGACTCATTTTTCATAGGGCACCTTCCATGTAAACACACTTCACGAACCGCCTGTTTTTGGATGCCAAAGTTGCTCCACAGCCAGTGTGTTCTCACCATTTTGGTCTTGAAAATTCTGACAGACCCATTTATTGGATTTGTCACTCAACACACACCATTTCGATTAAAAATTCCTATATCAGCAATCTAATTATACCATACAAAAGTCAACACATTTTCTTATCCACACCCTGAGAGGATCAACTATATTCCTACTCAGTACTTACCCTCATCAACATGGCTTTGAGCTACCAGCTGGTGGTAGAGGTGCTCTATCACAGATCATAATTTGTTTGGGTCCCTGTTAAACTAGTTAATATATGAGTTGGATAAGTTGCTGAGCTCGTCTAAAAATCAGAAGCACTTAAAGATCAAGACTAAAAGTTTCAAACCTTACTATTCTCATCTCATCAGACCATTCATTATCAGTTGTTATGATTCAGCTCACAAAAAGCAACTCGTCCTTAGTACTGAATGTAGCTACCAAAGGCAAAATCAACCACGCTAATAACCACAACAGCCACAAGTATGGAATAGCCAGTACGTTCATATGCATTTGCCTTTTGACTCATCTTTGTATATACATGTAGCAAATAAATTTCAATAAAAAAAAAACAAAAAAAAAAAAATTGTACCAAGTTAGCACGAATTATCAGAGAGAAACTAACTAAACTACTGGATCTACCTCCCTCAATACTTCAAACGAACTCCAATCCCTCCTATACTAACGATCTTACACATAGCTCTCTGATCTAACTTAGCAGAAAATGATAATCATCGACAAGTACAAAGCAGCACAGTAGATCTCAAATTTAAATTTTCCAATGAGCAGGGAAAAGAGTAGGATATATACCGTTCCTGACCAGCGGTATCCCAAATCTGAGCTTTAACAACCTTATCCTCAACATGAATGCTTCGAGTAGCGAACTCAACACCGATAGTAGACTTAGACTCAAGGCTGAACTCATTACGACTGAATCTAGAGAGAAGATTAGATTTTCCGACACCGGAATCACCAATCAACACCACCTTGAACAAGTAATCGTAATCGTCGTCGGCTCTGTATGCCCCCATTTTCTCAGAGAGGATTTGTGTGGAGGGCACAAAGTACGATACAAGAAAAAAAGAAAAAAAACAGAGATCTGAAAGAAGCACCGCTTTGCTTTTTAATTTAAAAAGAGAGAGAGAGGGAGAGGGAGATTTATTCAAAATATTTTTAATTATACTTAATTCTTTTTCTTAAACCCCTCCTTAAGTCTCTGACTTTCCTGTTTTCTACAAGTTCAAAATAGGTGTAAAAAATATTCTAATATTTAGTTTATATAACTATATAATAGTATTAATAAATTATATAGAAACTTGCAAATTTAAATACAACTAAATAAAAAAAGTGGTTCACACCAAATGAGTGTTTGGATCAATATTTATTTTGACACGGATATATTCTGATTATCTGACATCGACGGCAACTGTCCAGTAATTTATTTAAATTAAGTAATGCTCTTACCGTTTTATAAAGAATTGTCTAGTTTGATTTGATATAAAGTTTAAGAAAATAAAAAAAAAATTATCACGTGGCCCTGAATTAAAGTTATTGTGGCCTTAAACATGTCAGATGGAAAGTTACCAAAAAAAGAAAAAGGTCATTCTTTTTTAAACAAACTAAAAAAAAAAAGAAGGTCATTCTTTTTGAATCAGGGAGTAAATTAAATTATTGGATTATTTATTATAATAATATACATAGGTGTGTTTGATATGAAAAAAATGCATCCCGCTTCTTTTATATTTGGTTAGTTAAAATTTTAAAAGTTTTTTTTTTCTTTAAACAATAAGTTCCTTAAAAATGAGAAACAGAATATTCTTACTAAAATAGAAAAAACAAATTTCACAAATGACATTTTATGATGATAATATCTTCAGCTTTAACACGCCTCATTTTCATTTCAGCCTTGTTTCCACCAATCTCCAACCCCACACTATCCTCAAATGTTGGATCCCTTCGAGAAAAGATATTGTATAGTAAATGTTGATCCCTTCGAGAAAAGCAGAATGGCTTTGGTGAAGAAATCAAAAGTTTGTACTTAATGGTAAATGGGTAGGTGGAAACCATTTTTTTAAAATTTAACTAGGAGCACCTAGTACCGCGTTAATTTAATTTTTTCTATTAGTGTGAAACAGAAATACTAGAATGTGTGCTAGGAATATAATAACGACCAATAAAAAAGCAACATAACTAATCAATAGTTCAGGTGTATTTGTCTTTGGCAGCTTTCTATGAGTTGTAAAACATTGGTACTAGAAAGGGGACGTGCACACAAGTAAAAATCTAGAAATAAATTAAACCAAAATATTAACGTATGGTATTAAATAATACAATAACAATAACATACTCAGTATAATTAGTTCACGGAAATTGGATGAACAATGCAAAAGGGAAGGGGTCGAAGTTGGACAATTTTATTGCATTCAAGCATTTTATTTTCGGCAACTCTGCTTTTAATAAGCTGTTACACTGAAATACATTCCCGATAGAGTGCTTGAAAAAGAATATTTATGTTATACAATTTTTTACCTATCTATATAAGTGTAAAGATGTGTATAAATGAGAAACATTAAAGTAAAGGTGAAGATAAATTAACATAATTTCATGTATACAAATGTGAGGAAAAATGAAGAAAAACACTTCAATCCTTGGGCCTCTTGCTCATTGATTTTCTCTTGTTCACTTCCAAGTATCTCTTTCTTAGCCTAATGGCTTTTGGTGTAACCTGCACATTTTTAATAAAAAGGCACATTAACATAGGTTTATTTCCTTGGTTTAACGAAAAATACTACCAAATTAGTTTTATTTTCCATAATAATAACCAATTTACACTAATGTACAGAAACAACAAATTATTCGAAAGAAGTATTATAGAAAGTGTTATCTGCAATGCGAAGTCATTATCCAAATAATAAGGATACCTCAATAAGCTCATCGGAAGCAACATATCCTATGGCTTCTTCGAGAGACATCTGCAACAAAACCGTCGAATGTCAGGAGCAGAGCTTAAACACTATAAAATCCTTTAGCTAAGAGATTTTTGAAGATGGACAATCTAGTGAAGTTCTAAATTTCTAACAATTCTTTGAACGCTTCACATTAGGAAATATGATAAAGTACAAAGTATTTTCTTTCCTGAGAAAGGTAAAAGTAACAGCACAAAGTTTTGCAGGTGGATAAAGTTCAAGCGAATTAGAAACTCACAAGGCGGGGAGGAGTTAACTTGACGTTCTCATCCTTGCTAGCGCACCTTATATTGTTGAGTTCTTTTGCCTTAACCGGGTTGACCTGTTTCATGCAATCACCCAAGAGTCACAAATGCACATGACAAACACACTGTAAGAAATGAAATAATAGCTCCTTACATCAAGATCTGTATCTCGAGAATGTTCTCCGATAATCATGCCATCATATGTCTGCATATAATCCAAGACAAAGTAAGATGACATTATTTTTATATTCTTCAAAAGAGCAGGTGATTGACAACGCTATCAAGTTCCCTGATAGTATATACATTGTTTTCTATCTTTACTTCAACACTTCAAATTTTATAAGCCTTCAAATTGCGAGGACTCTAGTCCTGTGATATATTATACATTCCACAGATAAAATATCTCCTAATCACCGCTTTTAAGTGATCACAACTGGAATGGCATCAACATCAAAGCTATCAGTACCAGGTCATGCATATTTGAGATCACAAAAATGTTTGGTAGTTAACCAAGTTTGATACTCTTTTTACTACTTCTAATGAAAGAAATTAGGACAAAAAGTTCAGTTGAACCACCTCCATTGCAGGTGCCACAAAGAGAACTCCACGAGGTTCTAAACCCATCAGTGCATGAGCAGTGATTAACCCACGGCCCATTGATACCTGTTCAACCAATAGAAGGAGATACAGTTATCCACAAATTGAAACTGGAGATATATACATCCTTTGTCGAAAAACAGAAAATATTATATCAAATACAAGTGTGATATGACGATTTTCCAGACATATGTTCAAATCTGAGCTAAACTGCCTCAAAAGGCTACTGGGAAGCGGCATTTGATGTACTCATAACAAATATACTAGACAATTGGGAAGAGAACATAAAATTCAAGGGAATTTTGGGATCAATTAAAGATGTTTTGAGAGAAAAATGTTATATTTATTCAGACCTAGATCCCGTTTAGATTGGCTTAAAAAAATAGCTTTTACGTCAAAAAAAAAAGTCAAACTTGAATGACTTTTAAGTCAAAATAAAAACCAGGGGAGACCTACTTTTGGTTTTTAACTTTTTTCACGTCATTTTAAACTTATTTTAAGTTATTTTTAACCTTGTCAAACACTTAAAAAGTTAAAAATAACTTAGAAGTAGGCTTGACCAACTTTTAAGCCAATCCAAACAGACTCCTAGTCTCTTAAACATGGTAGGAATGTAAAAGGATCTCAAGAACACCATTCTGGAGTGTACTGGAATACAAGATTCGGTACACCAGCTACACATTGTAAGGCATGCAAATGAGAAATGGTACTATGAACCATGAAAGTCACAAGTTGTAACAGGCCAACAGACAGAAAGTACTAAATTGTTGGGGACACACGTTTATGCAACGGTGACAATATTTAAAGTAGAAATTGGCTAAGGACATACTTTAAGATGAGTAGAATAGGAGATGAAAGACATCCCTGGCAGAACTGAGGGACACGCTATTTGTACTTCACAATTATGAAACAATAGCATCTTGAAGATGGCAAGAGGAGTAAAGAAAGAAAACTCAAACGTGTCTTTAAAGGGTAGTAAGGATGCTTACTAGAACTCCTTTCCTGACATTTCCAAGAGGACCACGATATTTTTCATAAGCTGCACCAAAGAGAAAGAAGCTAAGAATAATGAAAAGTTAAGAACCCATATAGCAGGCATTCAAACATGCATTAGATGTTAATTAAAATAGACAGAAAAAGGCTAAAGAATAACTCCAAAAGAACTAGAACTTTGGCATTTGCTGAATGAAAATTTGTTCTCTATATATGTATTCGTGAATTGATTGTGTTTATGCACAGATAACCCTTGCATCAATATTTAAAAGTTAAAATGGGAAATAACTTATTTTGAAGTGCCTATTCAGAAATCAGCATGACAAGTCAAGCTTTTCTTTACTCTTGACTGTCGATTAAAATCAGGGTTAGTAACACCTTTTTTTTTCAAGAATTGTAAAGTTTGTATTCTTCAGCATTAGGACATGCTGGCAACCTTCAAAATTCATCACAAAAACTACAAATTTTCTATCAACTCTATAATTTGATCTACATCCACTAAACATAATTGTTCACACCAAAAAAATAAAGATACTAAACAATTCCATTTTACTTTGTGAATGGAATTGGATCTAACATTTTTTTTGTTATTTTTTTTTACCCCTCCCCTAGGAGCTCCCACCCCTTTCGCTCCCTTGGTGACTCGAACTCGCAACCTTCGGGTTGGAAGTGAGGGGTGCTTACCATCCGGGCAACTCCCTCTCGTCGGATCTAACATTTTCCATTCCTTCCTCTCCACACAGACCACCATATACATGATTTCCCCTCTCAGTTATTAGTAAACTCTGATTTTGGTCCTTGTGATATACTCCCTCCGTTTCAAAAAGAATGGCCTAGTTTGACTTGGAACGGAGTTTAAGAAAAGAAAGAAGACTTTTTAATCTTGTGGTTCTAAATTAAAGTTATATCAAATGTACCAAAATGCCCTTTAATCTTGTGGTCTTAAACATGCCACGTGGAAAGTTAAAGTTAAAGTGTTGCCAAAAAAGGAAAGGGGTCATTCTTTTTGAAACAAACTAAAAAGGAAATAGGGATATTCTTTTTGAAACGGAGGGAGTATGACTAAAAGCATATTTAACATTCAAAGAATAGATGTCCTTCCATATAGGGAAATATGGTACATTTACACTATTTTTGGAACTATATTACACTCAAAATACATGAATATTAAATTATGTAACAATCAACAATTTGAATGTGGTGACTCCACAAGGAGAGGGTTCCAAAATACATATTTCAATTAGTTGAAGGTTAAATGTGGTTATCACAAGGACCAAAATCAGAATGTGTTGATATTTAAGGGACTAAGAGTTATATTAACTGTTGCATAATTTAATATCCATGTATTTATGAGGGTAATATAGTTTTAAAAATAGTGTAAATGTAACATATTCCCTATATAGAAGGACCGGAAGGACACATATTAATTGAATGTCAAATATGCCTAGACAAATATCACAAGGACCAAAACCAGAATGCCAACATTTGAGGGACTAAGAATGCAAATTCCCTACTCCCTGTCAAAGATACAACTGGCTCAAGAAGAAACTCAGCCGACCAAAAGCACAGAGGATAACTTTAGGAAAGAAAAAGGGAGATGGTTTACCCAAGGTGGATTCAAATAAAGAACAGGGATATAAAGAGGGGTACATTTGTGACACCCATATAATTTCTGGAACCATCTAATACCAGACAAGAATGTGTTGTTACAAAGTTCAACTGAGCTGACACGCTCACATCCACATATTGCTAGCACATACTTGTCTTCTTCTTTTGCAGTTTTACTATCATTATATAAATAGGCATGGAGATCCTACTGTGACGTGCACAGCACGAAATTGGAGAAATTGTCAGATAAACTTGTCAGAAAAGTAGCAAGATAAGTTGAAAAGCATACTCAGAAAAGCCCGATGCATAAATCCAGAGCCACGGGTGTCACTGCTGAACACACTTCTATAGCCCACTAGCCCTCTGCAATAGGTCAGGGAAAATTAAAATTAGGAAAAACTAAACAATAAAATTAATCATCAAAGATTGAGAACATGCTGAGTACAAACGAGGTGTGAAATGTGAATACATAAAGGTAGCATGAATCTGAAATCTAAAGATTTGTTGGTTGCCTCTAATACGATCGTTGAAGAAAATGCATTGATTAATCATCTCAACAAATTGGCAATTAGCTTTGTCATTCTGTTAACCAAAGAATAATCTAGTCATATTTTAATCCCATACTTCTGGGTCGATAGGTATACCTTGAAAAACAAAGACAAGATAACAGGAGGATAGAGAACAAATAATATGATGCCCAGATAAGACTCATAAATGTAGCTATTTAGTATACCTTGCTCAAAAATGCTCAGATAACTAACATTCGGTATATATTAAAAGAGAAATCGGTATCATAATCTTTTCAGGAAATGCAAGGAGGGATGAACAGGATACTATTCCGAAAGGCAGAGATAAAGAGTGAGAGGGGGGTGAAACCAGTCTTCTAATTACGTATCATCATGCTCTATACAGTAATAAAACCTGCAAAGAACAACTGAAAAAATACCTTGAAGGACATGTCAGACACATTCTAGTCCTTCCCATGCTGCCAGGAACAGGGCCCATGTCAGTAACTTCACCTCGCCTGTGAGAAAGTGCTTCCATGACCAAACCTACGTGCTCGTCATCAACCTGGAAACAGAAGATGGTCCCAAGAGGTTTGGTGTAAATTCTGAGCAAGTAAAAGACAATAATGTAGGTTTATGCAGACTTGTGCACCTCAATAGTCACTTCTTCAATTGGCTCAAGCTTAGTACCTTTCTCTACTTTGTACCTAAACATACAGACATTGCGAATGCAATATTAGCAGTTTATCACAAAGGTTACTGGTGAATAACAGATACCGATGGCACAGATATCATTAGGCCATTCAAGACACCAAAAAAAATATTGTGTTAAATGATGCTATACATGTCTTGTCAACCATAGATATGTAAATATGTGCATATACTGGAATATGCAAGTAGACGTGTATGTCTAGTTCTCAAAAGATCATTCCATGATAGGAAATCATTCTCTGGTCCTTTTTGCTATATGCTTTGTATCTCCTGAATTATTGAGTAATCATAACAACATTTACCAATTCACAAGTTAACAGTACAGAGTAAGAGTATGCAGGCATATCAACATGTGATTCTTAGCAAACCAGTCTAGAATAAGGACAAAGGAGCTCACATGACTTTAGGTGGGGAGACAGAGAGCTCAAATCCTTCACGTCTCATGTTCTCAATTAATATACCTATTATGAACAAGAAAAAACAGAGAGGAAGAGTTAGGTGGTATGTAAAATTCTAGAGAGAGATTTCAGTGGACTGCTTGATCCGGTTTAATTTTGTCCCTTATGCACATATGAGACGAGCACAAATACTGACAACATTGTTATAGGTTGTTACACCACACAACTCACCTAATTGAAGTTCACCTCTACCCTGCACTTCATATGATTCTGACGTACTGGGGAGAACATTTATGGCAAGATTCGTTTCTGATTCAGCTAGCAGCCGGTCACCAATTTTCCCTCCAGTCAACTATAAAAAGTACAGAACATTTTAGATAGCCATCAGAAGAAAGAACCAGTAGTTTCACCAATCGCATTTGCCCAGGCAGTTAAAAATAAGGAGTAAGGACTCATGCTTTCTGAAATATTTTGGAAGTCCGAATGGACTCATCTCTCTTCTTCTTTCAGGCCAAAACTAATCTCTGCTCAAAAATTCAATAAATGTGTTGATACAATGGACACTGGTTCCAGAATGCTATATTTCAAAAGTGGTAGCAGTCTTCTATTTGAATGCTTGTTGATTAGAAGAAACAATTTATGAGTTTACTACATCTCCCACATATTTCGATAACCTATACAAGATTAATACTTCGCACACGTATCAAATAAAAAGCCAGCAGAGGCATTTGAAACGACAAAATGAGGATTTACATAGCCGACCCCAACTAATTTAGAACTGAGGCATAGCTGTAGTTGGACATCTGAAAGCCCATCAATTACTCTGCATACAGACCACCCTATCCTATACAACTTCATTATCCATTCCCAATTATATGCTTCATGTTTTCCAGAAAATGTTTTTAAAACTGTAGTACAATAACCCTTCAATAACAATAACTGCAGTCGATTTCAGTTTCTGCTACAGGAAGTAAGGAAGAAATAATAGGCAGTCTTTGTTAGTGAAGCATACAATCACGGCAAGTTATAAGAGAAATCATTGTACTAGTGCTGGCAAATGGGTGGGTTGGATCAGATATGGGCAGGTTGAAAACAGTTTAGACAAAATGGATAAATTATGCAACCATCTATAACTACGACAGATAAAAATCGGATTAATATGAGTATCTATATTAACCATTGCTTGGTGTAGACTGTAGAAAACCTGAAAAGGCAGCAAAACTTCAAAAACAAAGAACCGATATACATATGATAGATATCTCCACCCCCTCCCCTATTCTCCTCCACAGATATTATAATATTAGTAACTTATATCTTGAACTTGAAGTATCGCATTTTGGAACTGGAACCAGCAGCCCAATTTGCGGCAGAGAATTAGCCTTGGCTTATGAAATATAAAGTAAAAACTCAGTGACGTACTGTCTCACTTTTTTCATGCTCTATATGACATAAGTGTTGCTCATGTTTTGTTGATGAAGGTGGTCAGCTATAATGTTCAAGTTAAAGAACAGTTCAGGAGGACTGACGATGAAGTAAAAGTTTTCCACCTTTCAGGCAGCTAGATTCTTCACATTCAAAGTGAGTTGCATTATCGATATCAATATTTTATGGTTGATTACATGGATATGATCTAGTTTAAACAAATCAATTAACCCACCCGTATTTAAAAGGGCAGGTTGGAGGGATACCTGCATCTTTTATCCATTTTCCAGCACTACTTTTGGTACTGCCAAATTACAGAGGCTGTCAATTGTCATAGTATCCCCAAAAAATCAACATTCTAGCTTCAGTTATTCTTCCTATGGACTGATACATCTGCCAACAACTCTATCATAAGTTTGTCTTTAACTACCATTTGATCTGTTTCTTTCAGATAGAGACCTCACCTCCATGTCCTTGCTCAAAAGTCAAAACTATAGATTATCAACCTCAATCAAAAGAAATGATCAAATAAAAAAAAAGTAAAAAATATTCTAATTAAGATCAAAATTTACAAAGAACATTAGATGCTTTGACACAAAAATAATGCATGAATAGGGTGTCACTTTCGGAGACATTCTAACAGAATTACAGGGGAAGAAGACCTCAACTATGACCATCCAAAGAATATGCAGCTGGAAAGCAGAAGCAACTAGACACAAAGATCTCACAAATAGGAAATAAACGGGAAAAATTATATACTTACATGAATACCATCAGAACCAGCTAAAGGAGAATCATTGACACCGAAAGTCATGGAGATGGTAGGGGGGTCAAGCACAACTGTGGGCAGCGCGGTCATAACCTATCAAGTTTCAGAGAAGTTGTAGAAAAGGTTAAGAAATTTAGCTCACAAAAAATTCAGTGTCAGAGACACGTTACAAAATCAAGAACCACATACCACGTTGACATAAAATAGGAAACACAAGCAGGAAAATATTATTAAACAAGTAATAAGTATTAAAATGTATCATGTAATGAAGTTAATTAAGACTAGTCAAATTTAGGAGAAGGAAGTAAAACAGTGGTAACCATAACGACTTAGATATCAACTATTCCTTGGTCTTAACTCTGAATCAATTGACCAAATTGTATATTAAATTAAACAGTCGGTAGTAGCTAATTAGACTTCCACAATCGAGGATATCTCTGTACATTGATTTTAGTTATAAGCATGTACGACTCAAGGAATAAAAGATGACATCTGGTCCATTTAATAATTATCACTTAAACCATCATATTGCACTTAAACGACTTCCTACTGTAATTAATTTACCTACAGCAAAAAATTAGAACAGCCTCAATAGTATCACTTTAGACAGTATAAGTTGGTCGGAAGGCATGAAAAGGTTGGTTTCCACATTCAAAACACAATGCTCTCGATGTTTATCTAGGAGAAGTCATGACTACAGTTTCTTCAAAGGTCATAGGGTTTCATGTTAGGAACACTTGTGTATGCTACTGAAGTGCCTTTTCCTATTGTGCACAGCATTTGATGTGAAACTTATCTTATATAAAATAATGCCAGCAGAATTTCCACCCGATCAAAAAGAGCAATAGAACAAATAACAAGACTTAGAAACAAATAGAATTGAGTTGGATCGTTAAATGAAGAAGTCACATGCCTCTGCATTCGCAACTGTGTGTCCAATTGTCGGACTTGACAAACCTGCCATGGACACTATGTCACCTGCACCAGCACTATCAACTGGATCTGCTCTCATACCCTTCTTTTTCATCAGCTTTACAACCTATAAAAGTTTTGACCAGTAAACAAGAAAGGAACAGAAACGAAAATTAGATGACAATTTCAAAGCATGACACTAGCTCAGGGCTTAGAATTCCAATAACAAGTAAATAAATAACTAAATAATAGATCCTGAATATAGTCCTAAACATTCAAGCTTGAAATAAATCGTTTTGAGTGCTAAAATACCTTCATCCGAATCTACATGAGCTATCAATAACAACAGCTTTCTTCTAAAAAATGACTTACTGACACATAATAAAGTTGTCTGTGACAGCATGGACGTTATAATCAACACCTCATAAACTAGATTATTTGAGTTATTAATCTCCTATGTTAATCGAAGTACCACAGAAACATATCACATGATAAAAGTTCTGTTACACCTAATTCTCTGATGCATGGTTTTGACTATCTGACACCATAAAGTTACCCGTGTTGTGGAGTTAAATTTAGTTTGATTACCTCAAATTTTGCCAAAATTCGAAAATTTATTTGATGACTATACACACAACAATTTACTAGATTTTCAAATATCCCTCTAGCATCTTAAAACATACTCGAAGTTACAACAACGGTACGGAGAAGATTTCCCCTTAGTTCTGGAGACAACAGACCTTTCCTTCTTCAATTTTTACAGTTCCATTGTCTGTGTTCTTCAGCCCTTGTACTTTATCACCAACACGAACAACTCCACAAGTTACACGACCCGTCAAAACACGACCAAGATAAGGATCTTTCTCCATCATGGAAACCTGAAAGCAACTATTAAGCATAGCATCTTCTCAAGGCACATAAAACACAGAAGTACGAAGATTCTGAAAAGATTAAGAATAGAAAATTACCAAACAAATGTGAACCCCAAAAAAATTAAGAAACAAATCAAAGTGGTCCTTCAATGGCACAGTACACCTAATTAGGGCCCCACACATAAAAAGTTGATCCAATGAGTCAAACAAAGATGGAGGACCTTATTTCTTAAGTTGCAGATTACCTTTCAAAGAAGACGGAAGATAACCTAGCCACTAGGCAAGGTCTAAAATCACCTCCTCTGTTGTATTTGATAACAAGTGGTCAGAGGAATCTTTTGAGTAGATTCTTCGAAAGGAACTGTATGGATCAGATAAGTGGTCAGAGGAATCTTTCAGCTCTTTTGTAAAATCCTAAATCTTAAGCACCTTACCACTCCCCCTCTTCGTCCATTTAATTGACTTCTCACCTTTTGGTAAATTGACTAAATTCTTTCTTTCCTGGCTTTATTGTAACACCCCGAAAACTTCCAAGTTAAGACCTGAAACATTCTTCATTGTGTATTATAAGGTCTATCGAGTGATTCTTAAATTGTTCTTAGGTGTCAATTATTAGTGCGGCAATGGATTTGGATATGAATTAAAGTCGCTACAATCCCCTAGCATAAAGTTGAGTTGAAAGTTTCCATATCGATTGAGTTTTGATATAAGATCCTACTTTAGTCAACTTCAAATGATCATATCTTTTAGAATATGAAGAGTTAGGTGCCCCATAACCTATCAAATTAAAGGTATTTGTGTCTTCTTTCCAACGCCATCATTGCATCATTTGAAGTAGAGAGATACGATCATTTTTACTGATTTGATTTAACCGACAGGAAAACACTAAAAGGGGTTGTTTTTGTCCCTAAGGAAACCGTAAACGAATTTAATAACTAATAAAAGGCCCAAAACAATCAGATTTTCATCCCTTAATCTTACATTCTCTTCTCTCTCAAACCCGAAAGAAAATCAAAGCATAAGACTTCCAAGCAAGATTCTTTCAAATCTTTTTCAAGATAAGTCCTCCAAGAATTTCATCCATTCCAACTCAAATTCCTTCATACAATTATTAATCATTAATAAAAATCTTAATTCTTGGTCATAAAATTTTCAAGTAACTAATTCAAAAATCTCAAAAAAGGTTTGTCTTTTTTTCAACACTAGTAACATTGTATTTCATTCAGTACTTCCTAAGTACTGAAAAACCATATTTAAAAAAAAGAAAAAAGAAAAAGATTAAAGTCCTTCCAATGCTAAACCAGGAACTAGATGGACCCTAAACCGTCTATGATTGACTCAGTCTCATTGGAGTAGACATTTGTATACCAAAAACACAACAACAAAATACATTTAAGCTTGACTTCCTGCAGGTTGTTGTCCCTATTTTCAAAACATCTATCATTTCTCACTTCAAGCTAGGATCTCAAGTCTTTCAATCAAGTTTTTCTTCGACCTTCTTCAAAAACTCTGTTCTTGCAGAGGTATGTAATGCTATTCATAATGATGGACTAGTTCGTCCTTACGCCCTATATCTAAATTCAGTAGACAAAAGTTATGTTTAGGGTTCTACCCTAAAAAAGTCACATAAACCATATCGATGACAGAGCATAACTTTTGCTAATTGAATTTAGATGAAATGCATGAGGACGAACAAGTACAACACTATGAATAGTCTCATATTAGGAAGAACAAAGTTCTTGAAGAAGTTTGAAAAAGAACTTGATTGGAAGACTTGAAATCCTACCTTAAGGAGAACAATCAAGAAAACTTTGGTTGAGATACTTGAATTAGTTTCTTGAAAACCCTATGGCCAAGAATTAAGATTTCCATTAATGATTTACAATAGTATGAAGGAATTTGAGTTGGAACTTGGAAATAATGAAATTTTTTAGGAGGATTTATCTTTAGAAGAATATTGAAAAAGATTTGAAAGAATCTTGTTTGAAAGTCCTATGCTTTGATTTTCCTTAGGGTTTTGCCTTTGGGGTTTGAGAGAGAAGAAAATGGGGGATTAAGAGATGAAAATCTGATTGTTTGGGGCCATTTATTAGTCAAGAAATTTGTTTAGGTTTTTCTTAGGTGTAAAAAGACAAAAACGACCCTTTTTAGTGTTTTCCCACCAACCAAAACGTCACTCATGCATCAAATTAGTAAAATGATTATAACTCTATACTCCACTGCATATCATCAGATTAGTAAATGATTATAACTCTCTACTCCAAACTCTGAATGATGCAAATTTGGTAGTGTTGGAAAGAAGACTCGAATACCTCTAATTTGATAGATTATAGATCACCTAATTTTTGATATCCTAAAAGATATGATCATTTGAAGTTGACTTAAGTAGAATCTTATATCAAAACTCAATCGATACGAAAGTCTTCAACTCAACTTTGTGCTAGAGGATTCTAGTAACCTTAATTCATAACCAAATTCATTCACACACTAAATAATTGACATTGATCCCTAAGAATAATTTAAAAATCACACGATACGACCTTATACACAAATGAAGAATGGTACGGGCCTTAGCTTAGAAATTTTTGGGGTGTTAAAATATCTCCCCTTTGGAATCATTCGTTCTCGAATGATGGTTCTCATCCTAAGAATACTACTCCTTATCACTTATTCAACAAAACTTCGAGTCCTAATCACGAAGTACCTAATGCATCATGCATTCATCCACGTGTTATCAACACCTCATTCAAGACTAGAACTATAGCCACTCCATGGACTTCTACTAGCCAATCCTTCTAAGAATTCCTCGTTCTCTAATACCTCTACCAACTAAAATTTCACGTGTTACTACCAAGAAACCACCTAATTACTCTCATCTAACTATTACTCATCATAAAACCTCATCCCCTTCTTCCTCCACATTTATAACCTTGGATGGAATAAGCACACACCATCACCACCACAATAAGAAACATCAACCCTATATTATCTATCATCACACAACTACTATCAACAACATCACTCTTAAAACTAAAAAAGATAACTGAAACAGCTTTAGGGCGAAAGATCATAAGCACGACTCATTCGAGAATTTTGATATAAGCATACAAATGACGTAACATTACGTTGTTGAGCCAAGTAACATTGGCTTGTAACCAAGTGGAGCATTGAAGTGGTTGGATGTTAGATAAATGGCCCAATAATATGTAGAGTCTGATGGACCTCTCGAGAGGCCCCGATGTTATGGGAACTAACTAGTGGTCCAAATGGTATCAGAGCCACTCATGTGTCTGCCTAGCCTTGTTAATGTGGGCCAAAGTTGCAACTGATTTTACACAAATCCCAGTAAAGCATGTCTAAGCAAATTCCATTCAGTGGGGCAAACCTCAACAAGAAGGTTAAGTCTACATAGGGATTTATGTTATGCCCCAGCTTAAGATAAGAGATCCCACATCTGTAAAATACAAGAGATATGTTGGGTATATGAGTAAGCAATCCTTACCAACTAGTGATACATTTTAAAGTCGTGCGGGCCTAGGCCCAAAGCGGACAATATTGCGTTAGATTTATACAACCAGCCTGACTTTTTCCTCAACTAGACTTCTTTGATTGATTGTTTAAGCGAACTGTCTCTACTCATAAAGGTATGTTTATCAACTCTTCTTCCAGCATTATATCCATTATAAATTTATCTAGATTAGTTCTGGTCTCTGCACAACACCACTTCTTAACCTGCCTCCAACATTTCTTTCTCAAAATCAATGAGACATTAGATTATTTTTCAATTATAAAAGATAACAGCCACTAAATCGTGTATTCACGTCTATCTTCCATATTTTTCCCTTAATTACCAAATCAATATTAACACACATCTTACTTCCCTTGTCCAACAAAAATAAGACTCAAAACAAGCATTCATCTACAACTTCTCCATCCGCAATACCTCTAGCCAATTATAAAGGAATTTAAGAAAAATATTTCTTTGGGAAAACAAAGGAGGGACAAATTTCTTACACATGGGCCATGGAAGTGGTAATTGTAAAAAAGGAGGTAATCAACAAAATGGAGCAAAATGTACAATAGCTACATGTACGCAAGCTTAAATATATGAGAATTATTACCAACTTTGGCACTTGCTACACTTTAATTTTACGAAGTTGTATAAATGGCTATTCACCTAAATCATTTATCTCATTACGATATATGACCTAAGAAATGCAAATGCAATACTAACCAACATCTGAAACGGGGCATCTAGGCTGGCACTCGGTGGAGGAACATGCCCAACAATAGTATTGAGCAATTGTGACATATCCTTCACATCAGGAGGACTTTTTGTATATGTGGAAGATGTCCATCCTTCTTTAGCTGAAGCGTAAAGAACAGGAAAATCTAGTTGTTCCTCTGGAATAGAATAAAACAAGTTCGATCAGAAAGGTGAGTTAAATTCAAAATGCATAGAAACTTTTAAATATGGAGTTATGTATGGAGGGAGGGAGAGATCCGAGCAACTGACTAGAAGAAAGGAACTTGGAAATTTTTCTGAAAGTAATTTTCTAGAACCTGAAGCACCAAGGTTTGCGAAAAGATCAAATACAAGGCTCTCAACTTCATTACATCTCTCTTCAGTCACTGCATATGTATAATTGAAGAGTTAATATGAAACCATTAAAAGAACTTGTGATGAGAATACCCTCAGAAATGTAATACCTGCAGGTTTGTCTACTTTATTGAGAAGAAGAATGGGGCGTAAACCATATTTAAGGGCCTTGGCAAGAACAAATTTTGTTTGTGCAAGTGGACCTTCACCAGCATCAACAACAAGGACTGCTCCCTCAACCATGCCAACAACCCTCTCAACCTGTAAGCAAATGAAAAGTGAAAAGCTTAAAATTTTCTTCATGTCAACCTAACAACAAAAGGCAACACTTGGAATAAAAATCAATGAAACACCGCATAACAAAGTCAGATTGATGGCGCAATTCACAACAAGCTCCACTTCTTTTTTTTAACATGAAGATAACATATAAACAATAAACAAAAGCTATTGCAATTCAACAGGGTAAAATTGAATTCACTCCCATCCAAAGGAAACATCAGATATATGCAAAAGGGCTGACAACAGAAACAGTAGCGGATCGTCTAAGAAAATTTTATCAAGCTTGTGAAAGAAAATTTTGTTTAGGAGACTTTTTCAAATATTTTTAATGAAGTGCTGGTAACGTACTTCTCTCTCAAAAGCTCTTCTTCCACACACATAAGACTCACAAATCTTCAGATAAAGAAAAAATACAACTATCAACTTCCACAAAGTTCTTATTCAATATTTTTAGCCACAAAAAAACCTTTCCCAAGTATCGTCGAGACGGTTCCTCATGAGAACCTTTACCACAGAGAATCTCCTTTACAGCAGTCTTACTTTCAAGGATGTAACTAAGGAGAAGATGGAATAACAGTGTCATGAATCTTTAGGGAAGGATCGATTCACCCGGACGATATATAAATTCAGCTCGTTGGAGGGAGGCTAACCTATTCATTTAAAGAGAGAACTCTGATCTCTTCAACTCTTCTAAGGGAGACTGAAACTTTAGAGTTCAATGGAAAAGAGAACTCTAATCACTCTCTTGCTTTTTGCTGAAATATGACTCTTTATTCATCAAAAGCCCCTTTAAATAGGAGTCTTATTACATCTATTCTTATGAAAGTAGGAGACCTATATCCTATTCCAAACTAATAAATATAGCTTAACCTAATCCTTATAAAACTATAGAACATAAACCCCATTCTAGAATAATAAATAAAGTTACTTAAATATAGGCGAAATGGTCTGTTAGACCCTTATAATTGTATGCGTTGGTATTTTGAACCCTATTACTCAATCATTTGTCAACTGAACCCTTAAACTCAATGAAATATAACATTTTAAACCCCTTTGGCTTTGTGTGAACTTCAAACGCACAATAACAATGACATGTCATCATCCACATCAGATTTTATATGACATGTCATTTATTATTTATTTTTTTATGATAAGTTAATTTTTTCTTCTTTTTCACTCCATCTTCATCTAATCATCTTCATGTCATTTGACCAAGACTTGTAAAATCCTTTTCTCCATGGATGCTAATGAATCACCATTAAAGTATTTCAATATGTGCTAATATATATACACAACTTTACACAATATATTTTATCTAATTTCATAAAGACATGCAACAATTATTTTCTCTTTTATTACTTTACCCTAGAAAATAGAAAAGAAAGACAATTTAAGAACAACATCAGATTTAAAGATAAAGATGGAGCACTAATGACACTCATTAGACATATTTCTTCCGTAAATTTGGATATTACACCAATTTTATCCATATTTCTTTGCCCATTTTATTGTTATTTTCTGTATAATTTCATTTCTAATTTGGGGGAAGGAAAAATGATAAAAAGAAAAAAAGAACGGAAAAGGAGTGGGGGAGATAGAATGAATGGAACAAATGATTTAGTCATGGATTGATGTTAAAAAAAGGAAAAGTAATGGGGAGGGGCTGGGAAAGAAGAATGGGGAAGAAGAAAGAGTGAAGGTTTTTTATTTTATTTTTTTAATTGTATTTACCTTTTTTCTTTTAACCATTTCTAATCTAAATTTCTATTTTCACGCGCTTTTTTTTGAGTGAAATCACGTGCTTATGCCAAATCAGCAATTAAGTCGCCACATAACCTTGGTCAATGGTCAGAGGGGTCTAAGGTATTAAATTTTACTAAGTTAAAAGGGTTCAGTTGACAAAGAGGTAAGTAGAAAGGTCCAGAATACAAACTCATACAAGTATAAGGGTTCATCTTGATCATTTTGCCTAAAATATAATTAAATCTACTTTAAAATATAATTAAATACTTAAATTAATTGACTTCCTCGTGTTCACAACATACAGCTTCCCCTAGAGCTGATAGTAGCTCGATCAATCATCTTTTCCTCTTCACTAAGCCTGAATGACTTCCCAAAATCTTGAAATAATCATGATTCTTATTAACACAATACCAAAAGATCCATTGATTGATCTTAGAGACAATCTGACACCTGGAAATACTTCTTGCTTTTAGAGAAATCAATTACAATAGTCATCCTAATACAAAGAATATCAAACGTTTTCTATTTTATCAACCCCCCCCCCCCCTCAAAATCCAAATAATTCATCACTTTCAAACACTGAAACACTTAAAGCCCAAGGTAATAGTCTAATTACCAATTCTTGTGGTAACTTCTATGTGATTTATATATCTGTCATTGACTGATTGTACATTAAGGAAAGAAACACAAAATGAAAAAGATAATAAAAACACTTTACCACCAGAAATCTTCATAAAATAAATACTTACTTCACCACCAAAATCTGCGTGTCCAGGAGTGTCCACCATGTTTAGCTCTTTGTCCTTCCACGTGATGGATGTAACCTTAAAAGTGTTAAAAGCATATCAGAGCTCACCCAGATTTGGTCCAAATAACTTAATTAATGGAGGGTTACTTGAATAGATATCGGCAGTGCTACCTAAGCAAACATGTTTTTGAACTTAAATTGTCACCCATTTTGTATTCACAAAAGTAAATTTAAACAAAAAGACCAAGGCCCAAAAAAACACAACAATATCCTCGTCTTTAAAAAGTGAAATGGCATCTACAATTCGGCCTGTTAGTTTAAACTTCACTCATCCCAAATTTATGACCTCAAATTATGCAAAAGTCAAATAACTTCTTCTTCAGCATGATGTTAAACCACGGCTATTTCTTTTTATTGTTTTAAAACCCATATACTATCTTTTGATAAGAACAATCAACTAAGATCTGACTTAAGCTGAAATATAATCAACTAACCTAGTACTAAGACATTCAGTTTAGCATAGACAAAGTGGATAAAAATAAAATACATCTTTTATGGAAAAAAAATAGATTAACAGAAATTATCAACCAAGGCATCACAAATTATCACAAGATCTAGTAGTTCTATATGACATGTTAATTTATGCCTATATGCTTTCAAGTATGAGATCGTCATTCAAAAATACTTCTCATCCATAAAGAACTTGGACAATCCCTCCCCAAGGAAAAAAAAAACACAAAAATAAATCTCTCGAGGAAAAGAACAAAAAATGAAAAGGAATCGAACGCTTAATTCCAGCTTCTAACTCTATGTTCACTATGATTCTATGACTGCCTTTGTTTCTTTTTATATGATGATATTACCTTTGTGTGGGGTGGGTGGGGTGGGTGGGGGTTGGAATTGCTTTTTGTAAGTGGCTTATAAGCTAAACGCCATAAGTTGAGAACACCCAACTTTTGGCTCTTTTTTTGTACTTCTTTAGCCTAATCAGTGCTTAAAAGCAGTTCTTGTGTTTCCAAAACACTTCCAAAACTAAAAAAAGAGCTTAAAAGCCAAAAGCTACTTAAAATAAGTCAATCCAAACACCCACAAGTTTACCACAAAAAGCATATACAGTTTTCGATTTAGGGAAACTACATTTTCTCTCTAACTGATTTTACCCTATTCAAATAACATCATCATGCATTTGAAGTGTTCTACGACTTGTAAGTCCAAGATGGTGTAATCACAAGACAAAGAGGAGGAAAAATTTGCTACAAAATTGTCAAAATATAACACAAGCAAAAAAATCTTAAGAGTATCGCTTCACGTTACCTCAAATTTTGATGTCAGTAAATGTGAAAATACTTTTTTTCTAATGTGTTGAATTCTTCAACTGTATGCACAGTGTAAAGTTTTAGGCATTCATAGAACCTCTCAATTTAAAAACAATCAACAAACCCTGAAGATAAGGGTGAACGGAACCAACTATGGACTAAGGCTGAAAATAAGGGTGAAAAAACCCAACTATCGACTAAAACTATCAAAAATCAGTATCATCCATATCTGGCTCAGTAAATATAACTTTGTTGTAACTTTCAACACTCTACTACCAACCACATGGTACCAGCCTTAAGTCCGACCTTTCTTTCATATTGCAGGTGGAAGCTGTAGCTTGGTTTCACATAGTGACAAGCTCTAGATTTTTAAAATCACCATTACCATAAGTATTTTAAAACCAACATACATCCTCAAAATCACAGAGAGGTTCCTCATACCAGAACGTTAAGCTAAAGAACCTAAAAGCACCATTACCAAATATATTTTAAAACCAACATACATCTTCAAAATCACAGAGACGTTCCTAATACCAGAATGCTAAGCTAAAGAATCATACTAGTCACTAGTGGCAATCACAAGGCCTCTTAATATTAGAAGAAAAATTCAAATCCATATACAGATTAAGTACCAGACAAAAAATTCAAAGAAGAAAAGCAACTCGTCAGTTAAAGATCAAAATCATCCATATCTGGCTCAGCAAATATACCTAGCTGTAACTTTCATCACTCTACTACCAACAACATGGTAGCAGCTGTAAGTCCGGCCTTTTTTTCATCATTGCCAGTGGAAGCAGTGATTCATACGACTCAAAGTGACAACCCTTACAATTCATCATCACATGTATTTAGAAACCAACATGCCTCTCAGAGCAATTCTGAATACCACTAACAGTGTAGTGCGTCAAACTCACATAGCATCTTCAAAATCAAAGAGCACTTCATGGTAATCTTAAGAATCATACTGGTTGTCCTCACGAAACCTCTTAGTCTTATAAGGAAAAAAATCAAATTAATACACAGATTAAGAACCAGGCAAAAGATTAGGAGAAGAAAACCAGCCCATTGGCTCAAACTTTCTAAGATAACATCATCCATATCTGGCTCAGCAAATATACCTAGCTGTAACTTTCATCACTCTACTACAAACAACATAGTAGCAGCTGTAAGTCCGGCCTTTTTTTCATCATTGCCTATGGAAGCAGTAATTTGTACTACACACAACATCAACCCTTAAAATTCTGATATTCTACATCATCACATGCATTTGAAAACCAACAAGCATCTTCAAAATCACAGAGCAATCCTGAATACCACGACAGTGAGTAGTGAGTCAAACTCACATCACATCTTCAAAATCAAAGAGCAGTTCAAGGTGTTCTAAAGAATCAGACTGGTGGTCCTCACGAAACCTCTTAGTCTTACAAGGAAGAAAATCAAATTAATACACAGATTAAGAACCAGGCAAAAGATTGGGAGAGAAAACCAGCCCATTGGCTAAAACTTTCTAAGATCAACATCATCCATATCTAGCTCAGCAAATATACCTAGTTGTAACTTTCATCACTCTACTACAAACAATATAGTAGCAGCTGTAAGTCCGGCCTTTTTTTCATCATTGCCAATGGAAGCAGTAATTCGTACTACACACAGCATCAACTCTTAAAATTCTGATATTCTACATCATCACATGTATTTGAAAACCAACAAGCATCTTCAAAATCACAGAGCAATCCTGAATATCACTACAGTGAGTAGTGAGTCAAACTCACCACATATTCAAAATCCAAAAGCAGTTCAAGGTATGCTAAAAAATCATACTGGTGGTCCTAGTGAAACCTCTTAGTCTTGGAAGGAAAAAAATCAACTTATATACAGATCAAGTACCAGGCAAAAGATTTGGAGAAGAAAACCAACTCATTGGCTAAAACTTTCTAAGATCTACATCATCCATATCTGGCTCAGCAAATATACCTAGCTGTAACTTTCATCACTCCACTACCAACCACATGGTAGCAGCAGTAAGTCCGGCCTTTTTTTCATCATTGCCAATGGATGCAGTAGTTCGGACGACACATAGTAACAACCCTTACAATTGTGGTATCCTACATCATCACATGTAATTAAAGGTCAACATGCAACTTCAAGATCACAGAGCAATTCTGAATCCCACGAGTAGAAAGCCAAAGAATTTGGCGCAATAGTGAGTACTGTAGTGAGTCAAACTCACAAGTCACCGCATCTTCAGAATCACAGAGCAATTCATGATCTAATGATTGTAACAATTCCATCTGAAGTCTAGCAACTATGGTTTTTATCTTAAGATAATAAGGTGCAGGAGAGTGGACCTTTTATTGTAGATTTACTACATGATTATGCATTTTTTATTCCGAAAACTCTATCCACCTATAATTCAATTGGTATAAAAGCTATGGACCAAGTGAACCCAACTTAATATATACAATTGAATCCGGATCCAATTATAACATGTATGTTACAAAAAAGAGCCTCATTTCCAAACTCTCAAAGCTAATGAAGTAGAGCCTTGTACCTATGCACTGTCACACACACACACACACCCAAAAAAAAAAAAAAAAAAAGAATGAATTCTCTCTGGAAACATTGCAAGCCCAACAAAAGATACATCAAACAAGATATAAATCCAAAACATTTTCTATTTTAATTTTAAAGAACACAATTTGGACTTAACCCATAAAAAAATGACTACATAGCACATTGTTTTTAGCATGAGAATCCTAATGAGGCTTGCAGCAACTATAATTAGCCCTACCAAACACACAGAGTGAATTATTCAAGGGCTGATGACCATATTTGGATGACCATACTATTAAAATTTCTTTTTTTTTTTTGAGTCCATCTAAGATTTAAATGCAGTGATTACACCTCTTAATAAGTAAACATACTAACAAAGTCAATATATGTATATATATTATATACACACATCTGTATATAGTTATGCACCCACTACTTATACGCTGGACCCGTCTCTGCTAATCAGAAACTTATGACAAACGCAGCTAGCTACAAATGACCTTTGTTATAGAAAAGCTTCAACAATATCCGCATAACCAGTGTCAAATTGATAGAGGTAAGGGAATTAAATTAAATACCTTAGAAGCAATAGTGATGCCGCGCTCTCGTTCGAGGTCAATAGAGTCTAAGGCACGCTCGTGAGGTATATCAGCGCCGCACTGACGAAGCAGCCTATCCATGAGAGTAGTCTTTCCATGATCGACGTGAGCTATAACCGCAACATTTCTGAGCCGGTCGGGATCCAGAGCGCCGCCGGGTGCAGTGGCGGCCGAGCCAACGGGAGCGGTAGCTGTGGCGGTGGAGAAAGCTCGAGCATAGGATAAAGGTTTGATATGGGAATAATGAGAGGAAGAGAAGGATCTCCTAGTTGTAGACCAGAGAGATCGAAGCAATGGACTGACCATTTCGAACTCCAAAGAGAGAAATGGCTGCTCTGCTTCTCTGCTAAATCTTACTCCTCTTGTTTATTTGGGGGTTTAGGGTTTAAGGAAAATGAGTCCAAAATATAAAATAAGATTTATTTTATTTTATTTTATTGGTCTTAGAAAAAATATCCTTTCTTCTAGCAAAATAAAAATGAAAAATGGTCTAAAATATTCTTGAATTATAAATTATTATTAGATATTTTGGTAAAAATATATATGAGATATTTAAAATTGAATATTAAAGTAATATATTGTGTATGTATAATAATAAAATATATGTATTGGTTCAGTTCGATTAGTTCTTCAAAAAAAATTAACAAAAATCAAACACAAATAAAATTAATTTATTTAATCGATTTGATTAGCTTTTCAATTGGATGGATTTTTATTCAAGTCGTGAAAAAACCTAGCCAAGGTAAAAGAAAAAATGATAGATTCTCATGTTTTGTTATTATAAATATAAGTAATGAAATAATAAAATTTGGGATATCTCAAGATTCAGTAAATTTTTTCAATAGTAATTTAGGCATAAAAATATCTTCTATTTTTTTATCCCCCTTCCTTAAGAGCTCTTACATTTTTTTATCTCTTGGTGACTCGAATTCATAATTTTAAGGTTGAAAGTGAAGGGTATTTATCATTCGACAACTCCTTCTTATTTGGGAGGAAACAACATAATTGGAGAAAGAGAACCTAGTTCAAGAATGTGCGCCTATTGCATAACAAGGACGAGTCAAACCCCTTCAGCGGAAAAATTACATTTTTTATATATGATTAAAATTATCTTTTATGTATACATAATAGATATTGAACCCATTTCAATTTTTTTGTGTGTTCATTTTTTCACATGATAACCCCCCATTATATATTCAAAATATTAACGAGTAGCGTATCAAAATTTTCAATCTCCAACGAGTAATTTATATTTATAAATATTGACTAGTTTGATAATACCTCTTGTCTATTTCGCGTGCCCAACTCTTGCGTGGAGAAGGGAATCAATCGACCTTTTTGCCTCGTGACCTTACATCAAGTTTAATCTTTTATTCTTAATCAAAAAAAGACTAAGTCCTTTCTTTTGAGATACCAGTTCCTTCGAAATCAACCATTAATACAAAGAAGAGTTGAATTACTTGTTGGTCATAGACTCATAGTATATGCATAAGCAATTCTGATTCTTAATTAGAAATTTCGAATTAACCTTATAAGAAAGGTTTTACAACATTCTAATTAATCACAATTATTGAAATCTTTTATTATGATAGACTTATTATTTATGCACATATTATGACTTATTTATACACATTCCTCCTCTTCCATAAGAGGGTAACTAGCTTGCATAGCAATACCACACATCCCTCCATTATCACTTGACCCCCTCTTAATTTTCATGTAACCACTTTCACCCCACATAGTACCCCATGAATTTTTAACAATCCAATATTTCTCACCATTATTTTCTTCCACATCATAGCCAATTAATGTCACAGCATGATTTAACATATTTCCACAATAGCCAGAAAAAATCCCTCTAGAGTATAATTGAAAATTATAGCCACTTGCATCAATAGCCACTGATATTGGTTGTTTGTTAATTGCAACTTGAAGTGATTCCTCATTTGGTGGTACTTTTTCATAATTACTTATTCTAACTTCATGTTGTTTTGCTTTTTTTGTGTTACATTTTTGTTCTTTTCCTATGTATGGATAATTTTTTGAAGTTGTAATTCCACCATTTTCCATTATGTAATCAAATGCACTTTCCATAAATCCTCCTTTACATCCTTGATTGTCTGAGTAAACATCGCAATCCATTAGTTGTTGTTCTGACAGTGACACAAGTTTTCCTGTTTTGATCTTGTTGATGCCCTCTATTGCTGCTACTGCTGAAAATGCCCAGCAACTTCCTGCATTGTAATAGAGCCCGGCCGTTTGGATTAGTTGATCAAAAATAGTTGATAATCTAATTTTATTAATGAAATAAGTAATTATTCTATCTGTCTACTTTTACTTGTCATGATTTTCTTTTTTTATAATCAAACGATAAGAACTTTGACTAACAGTTTACAACAATGGCGGATCCAGGATTTTCACAAAGTGGGTTCAGGATATAAAATATAAAACTAAAATGTGGGAATAGGGATTTGAACTCATCACTAGGCCAAGGGTCACACTAGTGTCAGTGGAGTCAAAAGTTAATATATACATCTAAAATTTAAAAAATATATCAAATATACATCTATATATGGTGTTATTTTTCAAAGAACCCCCTCGACCCTCTGTGGGTCCGCCCCTAGTTTATGATGTAATTTTTTCATCATATATAAAAAAATTGCAATTTATAATACTTTTCGTATAGTTTTTGAATATTTAAATATAGTAATAATGTAGTCTAATATAACTTTAGAAATTAGTCAAATTGACATTCGAAAAGCGCAATATGACAACTAAAAATGTACTGATGAAGGAGTATATGTTTGGATGGATGTTCTGAAACTAACAAGAATTATTAGTTGGTATCGAATGGTGTAACCATCACTAAATGTTTATTGTAGTTATTTTCGCACATATTTTAATTGAATCGATTTGAAAGGGGGGAAAATAGCAATTATTTCATAAGGAAAAATTAGGAAGTTTTTCACTATTTTAGTGAGAATTTATTTCTCACCTTGCATTTTTTCAGTAATCGGATTCGATAAAAATGAGTGAAAAAGTCATTTGATATAAAGAAAATACCCCGCAATTTATAAGCTTATCCAAACACGCTCTCATAAATATAATTTTTATGTTGGTTGATACGTACCACAACTTTTTTGATCTTTAACTGGTGTAACAACTCCATCCTTCCTCCAATCGACACCAACCGGTAATGTGGATATATCATACGACATAACGTTATTAATGTCTTCTTGTTCCTGCATCGGTTTTTCGTAACCTAAATAAATAGAATTAAATTCCCGATTTGTCATGTCTGCAAAAGCATTGTCAGTAAGGCTATAAGAAAGGTTTAGTGAATTGAAGAAATCAATGAATTGAATATTTGATTGATAAATTCCAAATCTCATATTCCATTCAGCTTCATTTTGGTATTTTCTTCTGTATTTTTGGATCCAATTTTGGTACCTATTGAGAATTATTGGATCATCTTGAGTTGCATTTGTGACATAACATAAGGTTAAAAAAATTAATAGCATAAAGTTTGAAAAAGTAATATAAGATGGCTTCATAATTGCTATAGATTGAGTATTGGTTGTTTAATTATTATGAGATTAATTTGTACATTAAATAACATTAATGTTGATGAGATGATTGTTAATCGTATACGTAATTATTTGATAAGTTCTTTTTTTTTTTTCATGTTATTTGCATGGTTTGGTTTATTGTTTAATTTGTTTGTGTTTAGTCTTTTACGTTTACGTTTTGTGTTTATAATAAGGTGGATTTGAATAGTGGAATAATTCTTTCATATTCGATAAATATGAAATGTAAAATGATCGATGTCTTTAATTTTAATCAAAATTTTAAATTTGAATTTAGAAAATAAAAAAAATAAAATAGAGATCACGTTTTTTTTAAAATTGAATCTTACACGACATAAACCTGAATTAACAAATATGTCAAGTGAATAGTACACACCAAATTGAGGTTAATTAGCATGTAAGGACACCAAGATTATTATTTTTTCTGTGATTCTCTTACATTCATTGAATCATTTATTTATTTTTCAATTTTATGTTTAGCAGAGATCAAGATCTAGTTACAAATGACAATATTTTAGTACTATTATTATGAGTATAGTAATAACACAAATGGGCCAAATAATATTCCTAACATATGCTAGAAAATCTTGAGTTCAGGTGAGATGAGGACATAAAGATCCGATCCAATTGAATATTCTGCTTAAGCTGGATCATTAATCTATGTTGCTCGATTTTTTTTATAAATAGCGATGTTTATGTATAAAATCTTTTTAAAATATTGTATTTGTAGAGAATTCGATACATGTATATATAGTATGTGGAGAGTCTGAGCAACATAGTTATTAATAATATTGACTCACCAATCCCTAATTAGATACCCCTATTTTTTTATTTACTTTTTTTTTCACATCATAACACACTACAAAAAATATTGAATATAACTAGCAGAATGCTGTAAAAAGTTTACGTTGTTCATGAATTGCAGGGGTTGAAACCACTGTTAATTTTAATGTGATTCATAAATTGCGGGGGTTTTCCGACTCCCAGACTCATAAATTGTTGGGGTTTTGATTCCCAGAATATGAAGTACAGGTTTATCGATATCAATTTGGGGGATTCAAACCCCCCGCAAATAACCCCTTGCTACTGTTAACAAGAGTTGGTGAAAATCCCATGCGACTTAATTGTGGCAAACCTAACAGCAGGGCTTTTTGCATCTGACGTAATAGCAAATTACGGGGGTTACTGACTATCACAATATGTAATTTTAACCTCCGCAATTTAGACGTTTTCTTGTAGTGACATAAGAGGAGAAAAGATCAAATTTGATATTACTAATAGTCAAGAGTTTACTGCGATTTGAACTCGTAACAATATGATTTGGTAACTATACTGGAAATTGCTCTAATATTGTATTGATTTTGCTAACTTATTATGTTGCGAGCATATAAAAACAGATGTAGAGTTTAAACACTGGGCAGTCTGACATTCAAATCAATTCGTTAGATGATTTCACATATTATTTTAAAATTAACCGTCTACTCTAAAATGAAATGAAATCAAATATAACAAATCTGAAGCATCAGAATGAATTTGTGAAGAAGCAAATCATGATTAGAATTAAAGGATCATGACTATTAAACTATCTTAACATATGCAATTTAAGAAAGGAAAAACTTTAATCATTAATTAGCAGTTGCTTAAAGTTGAAGTGTTGGCGACCAAATTGTTATTAAAAATTCAGTGTCGGTTTATGTACAAAACTTAAACTAACTTTCTTGTTAATCATAATGATTGGTAAACACTTCACATTATTAGATGACAAAAGAAAAATTGCATACACCTTTCATCCCAGTTTACATGATTCACTTTTATTTTCAACCGCTCCTAAAAAAATGATACATAATGTAACTTTAAAATAACAATTTCACTCTCAATAAACTGATATGTAGCCACAGAACTATCAATAACTTATTTTACACCACATATTTAAAAAATCAGTATTTCTTTGTTATAAATCTCGTTTCATGTCAAACTACATTACATAAATGAAAATAAACAGAGTACTATACACCCATTTTTATTTTTTTTAATTTCTCATATGGTGTAATATAATCGAATACACACATTGAGGCTCGATCATTTCAAATTTACACCATGTACGTCCCATTTATGGAAAACCGCTTCCTATAAAAAAAAATCATAAATTCAAATTCATAATCTTTGATTCGGAGTGTAATAATTTCATACACCGCATCATATCCTTCGGGGAGAAAAAAGTGAGCCTACATGTGAAGTTAGTTTGGAGACAAAGTAAAAGAAAGAACAAGGGCCTTTCCCTTTTCTCCCACAGCTCATCTTCCACATTCTAACTTCCCTCTACTCCCATGCACCTATCCAATTTCCTCCTCATACTCATTTTGTCAAGTCTCACCATATTGATTGATACAATGAGATGTTCTTTTCTTGTATCATTTTTTTGATAGTGTTTACTCATGTGCTCTATGTTTGTTTTCTTTGTGTGATAATTCATGAGTTGATTTAGTGTTAGGAGGGAGTTATATGTGTGGATCGAGCTGAATTGAGTTAAAATTGATTGAATCAATAAATAAGTGGGTCAAAGTAATTTGGAGATAACATGCGTGTATATATATATATATATATATATATATATATATATATATATATATATATGAGCTTGGTGTCACTATTTAAGTTATGTCCTAATTAAATTTATAAATTCTTGCATGTTTATATTTTCGGTCCGAATTTAAATTTAATAAGGCTTCAATATGGATATCGAACACCAAGTGAGAAATCAAAAATTTTTTTTTATAATAACTTTAGATATGCACCGTCTAGTATTAATTTGGCAAAGTCTAGCTTTAATATATAATTGAAATTCATGCAATTTTATTTGAAGTTTAAATAACTTTAGGCACGTACAATTGAAGTTCAACCTTGTTTGCCTGAACTTCAGTCATTTTTGTCTGATTTAATCAGTTTTGCCTCAAGTTCACGGGCATATGGCTAAAGTTCAATCAAACCTATTAGTCATACAAACTAAATAATTGGGTCACAACTCAACTCGTATAATTTTTATCAAGTTTTCATTTTTTAAAAACAAAAAAACTAACATTAGTCATACAAACTAAATAATTAGGTCACAACTCAACTCGTTTAATTCTTATTAAGTTTTCATTTTTTAAAAACAAAAAAAGTAACATTATTTTCTCTTTTTCAACTTTTATATATATGGGCTCAACTGAGTAATTAGTGGATTGTTCACTCAAACTTAATAGGCCGGACGAGTAATATTTCATGAGCTAATTTTATTAGCTCGATCTATACAATATTCCTGATTTATTCAATATTTGGTCTCATGTAATATTATTCACGCTCAAATATATATTTAATATTGAGTGTATTAGACTTGAATAATCATTACATCATAAGCTATTTTCTTAGGTTGAATTAAACTTGAACATATATGTTAAGCGTCCCCTTGAGAAAATAAACTTTTTTTTCTATTTGT
The DNA here is from genome assembly GCA_016801875.1 of Solanum sitiens. Classification (NCBI taxonomy): domain Eukaryota; kingdom Viridiplantae; phylum Streptophyta; class Magnoliopsida; order Solanales; family Solanaceae; genus Solanum; species Solanum sitiens. The sequence continues at coordinate 1,473,022 of JABWTJ010000047.1, read as the reverse complement.
ATGATCTTAAAACAATTATCAACGTATTATTAATTAATATGGTAATGTTTTATTAAAAGAATTGAATTCCACTCAAGCCCAACAAGATTGAGCATGGCCTCTTAGAAATAATATACAATTGTGAGTATGCTTGTGTTTTTAGTTTTATTTTATTTTATTATTTTACATCTTTTATAAGCAAAGAGTCCTCTTGTTAATAGAATTTTTTTTATATCATGTCTTTTGGCCATTCCTTTTAAAGAAAAATTCTCCTCCAATATAATATAGGTATCTGATAGACAAAAATAATTTTTTGAATTTTATATGAACGCAATTTAATATGTTCTGTAAAATAATATTTTCTTTATTTTATATTAATTGATTATTTTTCATTTTACATGGTACTATGAAAATTATGAATAAAATGGTCAATTTTATCAGTTTATCTATTATCATCAGTATTAATAAACATCAAGATAATTTATGAAAAATATGCTCTATAGCATAAGACATATGAATAGATATTATTGTTCTATAGATAAAGTAGTCAATGAACTTTTGAAGGAAAAAAAATCTTTGGAATTTCTTAAATTGTGTAGGCTTCCGAAGATTATTAATTGTAGGAGTAAAATGATTTTTTTTAAAAAAATATTTTTATATTAATTTAGTAAGTGAACAAGTAACTAATAAATGATACTCAAATTATGACTTGTCTAATTGTATATCTGAACATTTGATAACATAATTTTATTTCGATTCAAATTTTGAAATTTCTTGGTGCAATATAAAATTTATCATCTTTTTTAATTACACACAAATGAAACATGCATAATATTTTACAGCTTATTAAAACAAATGCGTATAGTTAAAGAAGTTGATATACTTTAAATAAGTGAATCTTAATATTTATCATGTATTTAAATACTCAATTGGAATAAGTTATAATTTAATTGTCCTTTTTTTTTTACCTCTTTCTCAGAGCTTTCACCTTCTTTAACTCCCCCCCCCCCCCCCCTTATAATAAAAAATCACAATCCTAAAATTGAAGATAAAAATTCAAATAATTTCCTTTTATTTATTATTTGAATATTTAAATATAATTTACGATACTAACAATATATTATATCCAATTTATTTAAGACAAATTGAAAATGACATGTTCTACAAAAAGTATAGTACAGAGGTACTGTACAATTCTAAGGGACATGATGATTTTCACATGGTGAATATTGATTGATTATTTTTTGATTGATTGGTGCAAGTTTGTGCCCAATCATAACCCTAAAGTTCATGCAACTCTCTGATTGACCATCCAATTTATATGTACTAACATTACCGAATGTTAAGAAACGTGTTAAGTCAATAAAAATTAAATTATATGAAATGAAAGATAATAATAATACTTAGTTATAATATTCCTGAAGAAAAGATTTGTACAAGTCCATTTCATTAATCACTATACGACCGATTGAAATATCCTTCATTTCATCCGTCTAATCCTTAAACATACAAAATTATTATAGATCTTATGGGTCCTATGCAACAATAACTTGTAACAATAAAGATCGAAATATCCTTCATTTCATCCGTCTAATCCTTAAACATACAAAATTATTATAGATCTTATGGGTCCTATGCAACAATAACTTGTAACAATAAAGAGACTTTATTCAAGTTGTTAAAAAAGAGAGGATAATGTTAAAAAGAGAACAACAACAACAAATTCAGTATAATTTATGATTTTTTATTTTGATTTTATAAAAATAGAAAAATTATTTTTGATTTTTTTTTATAAGGCATGGTCACAAGGGCACGTGGTCTCTGATTCCTCTACATTAAACTACTGCTACTTTCCAGTAATACCATTTGAGACTCAACCTCTCTAACCAGCTGTAGATAGCTGTCCCAATCTTCCCATGTGCCCCCCCACCCCCACCCCCCACCCCCACAAAAAGAACCATAGGTTAAAAATAAAAATATGTATATCATAATGTTGATAATCATCAGCACCAATATGTCCTTGTGCTAGTTTTTATGTTCTTTTTTTCTATTCCCTTCACTATATAAATCACACATCCAATTCACATTTCTAGTTTTGAGTATTTTTTGTCTTTCAATTTCAAAATCCAAAATGGCACATTTACCTCCTAGAGTACCAAGCATGACTCAAAATTGGCCTGATTTTTCACTACATCAAAATATCGAAACCACTACTATCAGTCATCATCATCAGAACAACTCGTCATGGGTAGATGAATTCCTCGATTTTTCATCATCAAAACGAACGTCTCATCGGAGATCCATTAGCGATTCCATCGCGTTTCTCGAAGCACCTATGGTTGAAGAATGCCGAATTATTAGGCTATCGAGTTCCGGTACTACTCGTACGGAATTCGATCGATTCGACGATGACCAACTTATGTCGATGTTTAATAGTGAAGACATTGCAAATAATAACGAACACAACTCCGATCCTTCGTCCCCATCGGATCATAACAGTATTAATTACGAAGAAAAGAAATTGATATTACATGTAGAGGATCAACAACAACTTAAGATTGAACCTGAAGAAGTTGAAAGTTCATGCAAATCTGATAATGAACAAAATCCTGATGATCATGTTGATAATTCTAGCGAAAAAATCGTCGATCCGAAGAGAATTAAAAGGTAAAATTATTCTTTCGTACTGTTAACAACAGTTGATTTTTCATATAGTCACTCGACTATAATGATAGTAAGAATTTAGTCTATACAATTATGATTGTACAAGTTTTAACTTAGTTGCTTTTACATAAACCTTACTCCCTCTCTCCCAATTTATGTTGCGAGAGTCAAACAGTTAAAGTTTGATCGAAAATTTGCTCATGAAATCTTCAATTTTTTTTTGAAATGAAATTTATATATTTGTAGACTACGTAATAAAAAGTTCTATGAGTCACAATAATTGATAATTCAAAATATTTATAAGATTTATGAAAAATTTATGATCAAAGATAGACTTGTTTAACTCTTGAAATCCAAAAGATGACATATAAGATGGAACAGAGGTAGTAGTTCATTAATATAACACCAGCATTATTTGATTCCAAATTTAGAGCAATTTAGTGCACATTATATGAAATTATCTTAATATGGTATAATAGTAAAGTTATACTACAATGTGTAAGAAAATTGTGGAATTTATGTAACGTATATTGCTAATTATTTGTTAATAATTGTTTTGAATTATTTGTTATAATTAATATAGGATTTTGGCAAATAGACAATCAGCACAAAGGTCAAGGGTGAGGAAATTACAGTACATATCAGAGCTAGAACGTAGCGTTACTACACTTCAAGTAAGCAAAATAAAATTTTATTTTCTATAGTAATTAATGAAATTAAAAGTTGTTTAATTATTGTTAATTAATTTTGAGTATTTATATTAATTAAGTAATTTATTTATTTTGGTTTTATGAAGGCTGAAGTTTCAGTATTGTCACCACGAGTTGCATTTTTGGACCACCAACGTTTGGTTCTAAATGTTGATAATAGTGTTCTCAAGCAAAGAATTGCAGCTCTTGCACAAGATAAAATATTTAAAGATGGTAAAAATTATACTTATTTTTCACTCAACTATATATTATAATATATATGTAGCTTCTTTTGTACTCTTCATTAATTAATTTTAATACCTACCTAGCTAGCTACATCTATTATTATAAGTCCCAATTCTACATGTCTATTTTTAAAAAAGTAGCGGTAGTAATTTTTAATTTGTATATGCAGTATAATTTTACGATAAAAGATATTTAATTGAAGTCATTATTCTTGATTGTTGAATATAGTGTTACGTTCTCCATTACTAGAAAATATGAAATTATAATCTCCCGCTAATTGTGTTTTCTTATAATCCATTGTTTATTTTTATAAACAAATGGGATTAATATGTGATTTTTGTTGTTAGTTCAGCTACGAAATTTTGTTAGTCGCTAATTTTTTTTATTTTTTTGTGTGTCTGGGAATATAGCTCATCAAGAAGCATTGAAGAGAGAAATCGAGAGGCTGAGGGAAATATATTACCAACAGAACTTAAAGAAGATGGAAAATGACGACGATGATGATCATTCAATAAAGACACAACAAGATGTGGATGGCTCTGAGAAGAAAGAGCAGCTTGTCAACTGATCATTTTTCAACTATAGGTACACTTTTGTTGTTATTTCAGTAAATATGTGTGTTATAATTGGTGTCGGAGTCAGAAAAATTGTTAAAAGATGTGTAAAATTAAACATACACTCATATAATAGCTAATATTTAACCTCCACGACAATAACGATAACAACATATCCAATGAGATTCGGATGGGAGAGGATAGAATATACTCAAACCTTATATATGTAGAAGGATTGTTTCAACATTTAACCCTATATATGTACACCACATAATTTTCTGGCAAGAATGTGCATCAGACCACCCTTCGCCTAAGATGACTTTTATCAATGGTTACCATCAATAGTTCAATGTGATGGATGACTTTCTCTTCGCTCTTAGTTATCTAATTAATGACCTCGAGTTTGAACTCTCTAAAAATAAAAAAGAATTATGATAGAAAACCTTTTTTTACTTTAATGAATCCTTCAGTGGTATGTGTCTGAATTAATTAGATTAGTGTGTTAATAAAAAATAATAGTTACCATATTGTTGAGAATAGCAATAAATAGTAGTGGTGGGAGGGGACCAAAATTGGTACCAACAAATAGTAATGTCATAATTAAATAGTAATAAAGATACCAATGATGGTCAATCCCAATCTACGAAATAATTGCAAATGACTCTACCTTCTGAGAAACAATAATTTCCATGAAAAGAAAGATTTTTATATCTTATTTTAATTCTAACTAATGCATAAGAAGAGAAGTAGTAGAATAATTATAAAGTTATCTACCATATGCCATGAGTTTGAGTTATAAAATCAGTTATATTACTATAGATTGTCTGTATTATATCTTTTAGATACGATCCTTCCTCGAACCCTAATAGCTGCATTATTTGTATATAGGATAAAAAGAATGTAGCTTGAGGAGAAGCACTAAGCAGATTCATGTGGTATTTGGACCTACCAAGAAAGTTTCTTATTATGGAGGGGACAAGATAAGGTCACTTGAATTCTTGCATTGATCACTCAATTTTTAGGGGTCCATATAAACAACTTAAATTGATTATTATTTTTTTTGGCTTAGGGATGAGTGTCTTCTTATTTTTATTTTTATGTTTCAATCATTAATTTCTCTATTTTAATTAAAAAATTATTTCTATGAACTACTTTCAAAAAATTTTATTGTTGGAAGGGGGCATGTGGAGTTCTTTGTATTGGGGATTGTGACTTGTCAGTTAGCTGTTTGATGTCAGGCACTTTTTTTTAATTAGTGTCTTTTTTTTGAGTGGTTGTAATTTTTTTATCTTTTATTATCTTGGTAAATGTAAATATTTCTTTCATTTTATTGTATTTGAAATCTTGTTTTGAATTAGTTGAAATTGGTTGTATGAATTTTTACTATTCATTCTAATGTTACATAGCAATTTTCTATCTAATAGTACTTGTTGTTATGTTGAGATTTTTCTGTAAGATTACATCGAGTACATTGTTGTTAAGGAGAGGAAGGTTCTTGTTAAATATATGGAACCCTAAGGGGGTGTTTTTCGGAGTGGAACTCTAGAAAATACATTTAGTCATATATTAAATCAATTGAAAGTTAAATTTCGAATTTAAAACACCAAAAGATTCTTTTCCCTCTAAATTATTCACAAAAATTTGAATATAGCTCCAGTTTGTATTCATAGTCAAACACTACTCAAATTTTCAAATATAATTTATCATTTTAAAAAAATAATACTTTTTTTTCTTTAGATAATCACAATTTTCATGGTCAAATACCCCTTAATCTCAACCGGTTAGTATCACCTATTTGTCTTACATGTGTTTTTGGGTAAAACTTAGGAAAATTAACATCACACACACATTTAAGAGGATAAATATCAAGTTGTAATCATACTTTTTAAAAATAAACTACTTATAGCATATTATTATCATCTTATAGCATATCAATTAATAATATATTAATTAAAAAATATGTTATTAAATGTAAACTATTTATAGCATATTATTATCAAGTTATAGCATATTAACTAATAATATATTAATTAAAAAAATTATTTTATTATTTAACTAATAATTATTCTGTTTAAATAATTAATTTCATTTATTCACTTACCTTTTATCAACAAATTATTATTTATTAATCAATTACCTATTAAACTTTTTAATATAAATAATAAATTATTAAATATTAATCAATTACCTTTTAAATTTTTTAATATAAATAATAAATTATTAAATATTAATCAATTACCTTTTAATGTTTATAATATAAATAATAAATTATTATATATTAAATATTAATTAAACTTCATATTATATAGTTACCTTTTAAAAAACAAAATCTAGAAATTACGGATTTTATTTTAAATAATTGATTAATATTTAATTACCCAATAACTACCCACCCCCATATCAACCAATACTCTTTTATCTTTCCCCAATACACTCAACCTCTTCCCACGCCTGAATTTATTGCATATTCCCCAAAAATCGCGCCTCAATCATCAATTCAAACAAAAAACGCAGCCACTTTGCCATCTTTCTCAAATCTGCATCTTCCCCAAAATCTCTCATATAGTTCATCCTAAAACACAAACTAAAATCTCAGATCCGTTCCTCATTAATTTTATAGACAATGTCGAAAAAAGGTAGTGAAAATCTATGGAAAAGTAAAAGATTGGTCGATGAGGAAGACGACTTTCATGCTCCTTCATTCAATATATTGTCACAATCTCAAACTCATAAATCAAAGGGAAAAAAAACCAAAGAGGCAAAGGAAAGTTGAAATTGGTCGTTCAACAACGAAGTCTTTCAAAAAAGATGCAGAGATTCAACAAAAAAATAAAACAAAAAAAGTTGATAAGGTTAGTAAAAAGTTTATTTCAAAATTCAATTTTCAATGTGTTGTTTTAGTGTCTTTATTTTTTATATTATTTGTCAATAGTGTACTACATGAATTTATATATTAATTGAGTATTATTTTATTTTTTCAAAAGTCACAGATTTTTTTTTTTAAAATCGAATATGTATTTTATTATTATGAATTGTATGATTTATATATCAATTGAGTATTATTTTATTTTTTCAAAAGTTACAGTTTTTTTTTTTTTTGAAATCGAAAATGTATTTTATTATTATATGAATTGTATATGAATTGTGACATATAGTTGTATAAACTGAAATTGAACTGTGGCATTTAGTTGTATGAATTGTGTATGAACTCTAGCGTACACGTGTATGAATTGAGTATGAAACTGTGATATAAAGTTGTATGCATTGTGGATGAAACTGTGTTATTAATAATTGTATTTAGTTGTATGAATTGTGTATGAAATCTAGCGTATAGGTGTATGAATTGTGTATGCAACTGTGATATAAAGTTGTATGCATTGTGGATGAAACTGTGGTATTAATATTGTATTTTTTTTGTCTGAATATTGTATGAAATTTTTTTTTATTTTTGTTACAATGATTGTGGTCGTACACCTCTCTTTTTGCTGAATATATCAACAATGATATTTTTGATTTGTTTGATATTGAAGTAGATGCAACATATCATCGTCAGAGGTATGCAACTTTACTTTGGCACTATGCAAAAGCAAAGAATGAAGAGAGAGCAATAAGTGACAGTGAAGTTACGGGTACAGTTGCAAGCAAGTATGGTGGAACTCGCACGCAAAAAGAACAAGTTATGGACACCACCAATTATCCCACTCCAAGAACATGGAATAGAAAATGAAAAAATTTAAATGCACGTTTTGAATTCTTATTGAAATATTTGTTATTTTAACAATGTAACAATTTCTGTTATTTTTAATATTTTTTTATAATTATTAATTTCTGTTATTTTCAATGTTTTAAACATTATAACCATTTATGTTATTTTTAATGTTTTTTATAATATAACAAGTCATAATAGCTTATTATTTTCAGTATATTTCAATATATATTTTAAATGTATAAACATTGTATGAATTATGAATGTCATATTGATTTTGATAGATGTAACAGAAACCACTTATATATATATAAACATTGTATGAATATTGTATAAACATTGTATGAATAACACATAGAACACTTTATGAATGGCAGGACAGTACAATTTAAATTTATAATGTATAAAAATTGTATGAATTATGAATGACATATTGAACTTTGACATATGCAACAGAAACAAATGATATATATGAACATTGTATGAATATTGTATGTACGCTATACAAAACATACTGTTTCTTTCCAAAAAAAAATTTATACAAACTGTATTACATATATTACAGTTACAAAAAAAAGTTAATACTGTTTTAAATGTAAAAAACAACAAACTAACAATTCATAATTAAAATAAACAAATCAAAACTAAAAATTAATCCGACTAATTCCACTTTCCACCATGTTTAATTAAAATTGACACAAAGTTATCCATCGGAAGTGAAATATGTAGCTATGAAAATAATCTTCAATTCTTGGGGGAAAAAATGATTTATATGTTGAAAGAAATTTTAAAGTAATAGACAAATTTTAGAATGAAGAATAATTGTTATGCTAATCATTTATCTACCTTTAATTTAACTTAATAAAAAAGTAGTCCCTTCAAATTCTCAGGCGTGCATATTAAATTACTGCGCATTAATTATAACTGAAAATTAGTTGTCAGAATTAATTACTCATTAGCACTTCATTTATGTTGTCAGAATTAATTACTCATTAGAATTAATTACTCATTAGCACTTTATCCACTTATTTTTTAATTAATTTTTAATAACAAATGCTTTTAATAAATTATAATTAATAATATAATTATTAATTAAATGCTATAGAGTGAGATATTAAATGCTACAAAATAAAATTGAAACTCTAATGCCATAACTTGATAATAATACTACATATTATGCTATATTCAAAATTTACACTAAAACTTACTGGCACGAATGTATACATCAATTCAATACATGACATGCATTTAAATTTATAGTTCATTTTACTTAATCATCATTAATTAACATATGCTTCACTTCATTAAATCACATAATAATGAAATTACATTAGTTTGATGTAAACACTCTGGGCGAATAAATATTCTCCGTATTTTTTGCTTTTATTATGTTCCATTCTTAGTGTGCAATTAAATACTCTCTCAGTTTCATTTTAATTATCGTTTTAGCTTTTCCAATGCCCATGAAAGAAAAGTAATAATATAAGATATAGTTTAAAATGAGAGATTAAAATGAGGCTAAGGGAGTATGATATTTAATATGACATTATTATTAACCTCAATGAATATTAAATTCTAAATTCATAATTAAAAATTCAGTGAGTTAAATATTATGTAGTGACAATTCCATGTTTGTGGTCAGTCATCAATTTGCCTTTGACTGTCAGTCAATAGTAACTGGGACCAATAATATAAATATAGAAACAAAATAAGTTAAAAAAGTATTGCAAAAAAAAAGAAGATAAATTCTTTAAAGCCAAAAATGTACAAATAAAGTTTTTTCATAAAGTTGAGTAAGCAATGCACATAAAATTATGCATATAATTCAGCTGGAATTTATACTTTGAGCTAAAAATTGGAAGTACTCCATTTATTACAACAAATGATAATAATTCAACTTTCAGATTTGTCATTCTATGAAAATCACATGCTATGTTTTGAATTTCCATCGCAATTATTGAAAAATCAATGCGTTCAGATTACTTTATTCTTAATTGAGTCTCGAGTTAGAGACTTGAAAATGAAAAACCTTTCGATAAGTCCGAACTTAAAATGGACTTTTTTTTAGCACTATGTACCAAAATGAACCCTCCCTTAAAACACAAATCAAAACAGGGAGTTCACATTTTACAATACTCTTGACATTTACATACATTCAATAGGGGTTGACAATTCGCCCATTTGTAGGTGAAGTGTCCATTTTGGTCTGTATTTTTAGAAAAGGTCCCTTTGATATATGACATCCCGAAAAAGATTATTTTGAGACGAAACTCGTGAACATATCTTACCCCTACATTGGTAGAGAGATTGTTTCCGAAATACAGGACCTTAAGTAAATTGCAAATAACCAGATATCATGTCCAAAGAAAAATGGACCAAGCTTGAAGAGTTGGGAAAATAGTTAATACCATTACATGGTAATATATACTATTGTAAAATCCAAAAACATCCAAAAACTAACACATAAAATAAAGTCACATCCCTATGCAATAATCACATTAGAGTTACATCCATCAATACCTAATGGAATTTTAAGTACTTGAAACTTCTAAAGCATTAAAAAGAAGGCCACAAAACAAAAACTTAGATAAATCAGCCTGAGCTATAGTAAGCCTTCTCCAAAAATGCTTGCATAACACCACCTTCCCGCGAGTAATATAAGGAGCACCATGTCAAATGTAAGTTAAACATCTGCAAAATCCTGCATCGTCACAAGAAAAATATATTAGATACACAGATAAGCGGGTTATGCAGATAAAAACAAACTTTAGGGAACACCAAAACATGTCTACTCGGAAGTATGCAGACAATGCTTAAGGACGATTATGTTTTGTAATGTATCCCCAAAGCAATAAGAAAACACTTCTACTAAAAATGTTGCTTTACATATCCATCGTGATATACATCAGTTTCTAGTTTGAGCTATAAGCATTAGCAGGCACAACTATGGTTTAGAGATATGCAAAATCTGCAAAATTACCAAGGACTGCAGCATAATGTATAATTTCGAATATTTCATTGATAATATACACACACTTCATAGAAATTTTATCACTGAAACACCCTAGATGAAAAGTGACAGACTAGATGTATTCTATCTTTTCATTGTTGGAGGTGATATAAAAATAAGACATTATGGTCACAACTAAGACGTTCACTTTCAAAATCTATTTGGCAATAAGTGACGGGCTGTTTTGTTGTTGATTCTCTTATTATCCCTAAACACTTTTCATAATGTAGAAGGTTAAGATCTCAAATGAAAGACAGCTCGACGACAAGAAAGCAAAATCATACAGCAGAAAACCAATTTTCAATTTAGCAAAAGAGAATTGACCAATAAAATACAGTTCATTCCCGTACTATAGATACAGAAATGCAGGACAACTCATACCCCTATTTAAAAATCTTGAAGATCTCTTTTTGGTGCTTTATATATCCTATATCAGAATCTCAAAAGATAACAGAGTTCCCAAATGATAATGCAAAATCAGATAGCAAGCACCAACAATAGAAGAACTGAAAATTAAAATACAAACAAAAGGAGAGAAACAAAAGGACGTAAAGATTGATGCATACAACTTAACAACTTTGCAATGACAAAGTGCACATTTCACCCTAAATAAAGAGCAAAGTACAGGTCCGAGATTGTAAAGATAGTAGGAATGACTTAGTTGAATGAAGGGAGACTGGGTTGAAATAGTAACTGAGCCTAGATCCACTTGAATGTAGTCACTTGAAGGATGAGGTAAACAAGGAAATGGTAGAGCAAGAGCCCAACAAATAAGTTATGTCTCATGCAGAACCTCAGAAAAACTACATCTCTAGCAAGCAATATCCGTCCACAATGACCTACTTTCCATTTTAGCTAGTCCAAAAACAATGAGACTAACTTATTTGGAATTGTCTCCTACTCTAACCAGAAAAACTTGCTTTATATTAGTTTAATCTTCAATTTAATCTACGTTCAACTATGCATTCTTCCATTTTAGATCTTGAAGTGACGTTTTAACACTTGTATCTTAAAATAACAATACCATACTCTATTCAACTTTCTCCTCTACATCTCTATGCAAGTCAGAGTAAGTCATGTATTCTAAATAATTAAATATGTTCCAATATTCCAATAATTTATTTTGAAATATCTGGTTTCCAAGTCTTCACTGTTCCTTCTCTTCATATACTCAATTTCAAAGTGTCCAACATCTGTAGTGACTAAACATTTTACCCTAATTGAAATAATCATGTAAACTGTAACATAAAAGTGGCGAGTGAAAGAAAAATGATGAAAAAATAGACCAACATATAGTAGGAAAGGGGAACAATGCAACAAAAGAAGACCTTCAGCGATTGAATATATTGAAATAAGGCATCATGCAAAGCAGAGGATGGGGACACGGAGATAATCATACATGACAATGTAGAAGACAACATAAAGCATCATAAGTTTGCATTTACCTGCATTTTTTCAACCATGGAACTGAAGATTTGGCAAAGCAAATCATTCATCTGCAGGGCAGTCGGGAGTTTCTGAAATTTTATCCTCACTTTCTGGAACTTTACTTTTTGGACTCATGTTTCTGAGGTCCTTCACTACATCCTCAAGGCCCATCAACCTCTTATCCAGTATCTGAACCTTACCCATAAAATTCTCAAACTGACCAGCATATTCTTCCTCTGCTTCTTTTGCCTTTTGTTCCAAGAACAAGCAATTGGATTGAAATTCTTCCTCTTGCTTGAGGCGTAGCTTTTCCATTTCAGCAGAGCTCAACATTAGACCTCCAGGACCAGCATCTTTGTAGTATGGTTCTTCAGGCAGCTGGAATTTCTTCCTATACTCAGAGAACTGTTTCTGGGTTTCCTTCAATGCCTTCCTGTAACCATCCAATATATTTCCCATCATAAAAAGCTCCCGTTCAAGACGACAAATATCTGCATCCCTTTTTTGTATTTCCTCACATTTAGACTTATGCAAGTGATCAATTACACTGTCCCTTTTATGCACTTCGCTAAGAAAAATTTGCTGGTTCATGTTTAATTGATCCTCATTTTGTTCCTTTGCTTCATACATCATCCTAGCCTTCATCATTAGATGCTGCATTTGCTCCATGCATGACCCAAAATCTAATGGCTTCTCATCCCAGTCCCCCTCAATCCTCAACCTCTTGCTGCTGCCATGGAGAGAATGATGAGCCACATCAGGCTCCATCTCCATCTCTCTCTTACTTCCACTGCCAAAAAAGGAACCACCTGTATGCATCTCATCTCTAGAAGCGAGAAGCTCAACTGAAGACTGATCATGAAGTTGCCCCTGTGAAGTAAATGCAATCTGTGTACTTTCCATCGTTTGAAGTAGATTTCCTGTCAACCCATCCCCAACAAGAGTACCATTACTAGGAATATCATCAAATTCATCTTCAACCTCATGCCTCTCTGCTCCTTCATCCTCCTCCTCAACATCATCATCATTCACATTATCATTGTCATTGTCATTGTTAGTGTCATTGTCGTTGTCATTCTCATTCTCATCTGCCAACTCATGGTTTTCTTTCTTCTCCTCATCGTTATCCAAAGAGACTGCTTCCTGCATCTTACATCTCTGTAACAAAGGCTCGTTAGCATCTTTTCTTTCATCAAAAAGCCACTGTTTCTCTTCCTCTTCCACCACCTCCTTCTCTTCCTTGTGTTCCTCAACATCCATCATCTCCACATCCTTCACCTCTTGCTTCTGGCCAAGATCCTGACCCAACGTCAACTCAATACTCAGTTCCTCCCCTAAAGCTCCATCCAATTCTTGAGCTTCGATTGACCCACCAACTCTTTCATTGTCCTCGTTACCACAGTCATCCTCCTCCTTCACATCAGCTTCAAACTCCACCTTTTCTGGTTCTTCACTATACAATACCTGCTCACGCTGTGACTTTATCAAGTATTGCAAATGTGCAGCATAATAACAGTCCACTAATTGGTCCCCTTGTGTCAGTTCCTTCTCCACCATAAACCAGAACAATCCAGCCCAATCCACTTTCTCAGGGTGCCCATCTTTTATAGCCTTAGTCCAACTTAACACCTCATTAGGCATTATCCACGCGTCCTCATGCAAAAGCACCCAAATTGACACAAAGTTCTCAAGAAAGCTTATCGACTCCTCAGTCAATGGATCAGCATCCACTTCCATACCATCAACCACAGCAACACTCCCTTTGTCCTTCTTCAAAGGCAGCTTAAGCGCCCGCCCTAAATCAGCCCTATTAACCGCAATTCTAAAATCATTAACATAACTAGCCCTCAACTTAGAATCATAAGTAGCAATCAACTGTGCAATCAAATCCACCCTTATATCTCTATCAAACTCTATATGTACAAAATCCCACAACCCCAAACGCCTCAGTAACTTCTCATGCCTATCAAAATCAAGAATCTTTGAAGGGAAAAAAGGAACAGGCTTTAGGTTTTCCTTAAGCGTTTGCAATTTTTTCTCAATAGCTTGTAACTTCTTTGTGTGGCATTTACCCTTCTTCCTCTTAGTACGCTTGTTAGTATTACTAGGCGACATCATTCGAAGGTCAGTAACACTTACCTCTGTATCTGCAATTGGTAGATCCACAGTTAAACCAAAATCAGCATTTACATCAGCCGTAACAACTTGAGGGTTTTCTTTTTCTAGGTCTTTTTCTTCAAGAATCACATCTGGGGTCTCTTGATTTTGCAAACTGGAGATGGGATTCTCTTCTTTTTGAGGATTAAGGGGTTCTAAGATTTGGGGTTGCGACTGAAGCTCTGAATTTGGGTTTTCTTTGTCTGGTTCTTTTGCGTTGTTAGAGTCGTCGATGGTTGGTTCTTGAATTGGGGAATTTGACATATTTATATAGAGCAACAATTTTCCTTTGGGAATGAGCAAGAAATCGAGGTTTTTGAAGGATCAAATTCAGATGATTTTGAATTTTTTCGAGAAGAACAGTAGCAGGGTTTTTCTTGAATTTTGTTCAGTGCTTTTATTTCTTATTCATTGTGCTTCTCCTTCCAAAAATTACAAATGGGCTTGGATCAACATTTCAAACAATAATTTTTAGTTTTTTTGTTGTCCTAATTTTATGACATTTTATTCTTTTAGTAAAATATTCCAAAATGTTTGTTTTTTCATGTGAATTTTGTTTAAAAAAATGATATGATAATTCAAGTTTTATAATTCATATGATTGTATCAAACTAGAAGCAACAAGAATAGAAACATAGATATCGAGATAAGGTGAGATTGGTTTTAGTGGTATATAACATGTGAAAACTGAGGCTGAGATGATTCAGACATGTAAAGAGAAGAAACACGAATGTCCTAATGAAGAAGGCTTAGAGATTGATATTGATGGGTCTAATGAGAGGTATATGTAAAAGGAGAAAATTACAGATAGATGATTAGACATGGCGTAACATATCTTAAACTTACTAAAGACATAAGTCGAGGGCATGAAATTGACGATGATTAGGATAGATTGTAGATGATTTATAGGTAGTCGTACAAAATCACTATTTCCTACGAGGGAGCATGAAAATGTTGTTGTTGTAATACATTAGTTAGGAAACTTACAGATTTTCTCTTTGTAGAAGTTGATCGTCTGCAACAGTCACTGCTCGAATTACAAAAGGTCGAGAATTTCCAGCTCCGCCTTAACCCTAGTCATTTTCTAGACAATTTAGAATTCATTTTCAGTACTCATAATAATTTTAATATAGACAATATTAGGGCGTAAGGTTGGATTAACTAATGGGCTGACTTACTTAGTTAGCACCTGAGTGTATTAGGCCCAAAAGATATTTTACTAACACTTTTACTTGAATTGTCTATATTATTATATAGGCAAAATCCATCAACAAACACCTAAAGTTGACAAAAAAAAAAAAAAAACTAAAGTTGACACCAATTTTTACTTAGACACTTATAGCAGGCCTTGTTCATTTTAAACACCTATAAAAGATCTTCGTTATTTCATTGTGACATTTTTTACTAACATGACATAATAAGTGTATTATCCGCACGTAAAATCTTATTTAACCAAAAAAAAATCTTCCTCCCCATTCAGCATCATCTCTCGAAACTTAAAACTCCTTTCATGGAAAAATAGAGATCCAATGGTTCTATGGAGAAAGGAACATATTCCAATAGCAAAGATTTTCCCTAGCTTAAACACATCATTTCAAATTATATTTGTCTTCTGAATTCCTTTTGCCTATTTTAAATCTAGCTCAAATCTTTTCTAAATTACTTCAAATTAAGTTTTGAACTCATTTTGATGTGTTCAATCAATTGAAACAACACACAATCTAAACAATTAAATAATTCAAAATATTCAATTTACAAAATCGAAGCTCTGAATGGCCTGATATTGCAACCCTCGGGGGGTGTTTGATGTAGCTGACTACAATTCTACATATATTATAGGAAATTTATGTATAATTTTATGTAAGAATTAGTTATACATGTGTTACTTATTCATGTATTAGTTATTCTATTTTATATCATCCATAATTTTTATATATATATCCTTACACTACATCAAAAATGATCTTTGACGGCAATTGATTAATTACAATAGCTCAATAGCCACTAAATATGTATTTAGCGGTAATTATCATTTTTTTATATATGTTCCAGTGACATTGAATATAATGCTTAGTACTTTTTATTAATGTATCTATTTATTGCCACTAAAAATTACTTCCTCCGTCCATTATTGCTTGTGAAGTACACTAAAAATAGCAGTTCAAAATCAATTGTCAATTTAAACAATCACGAAATAATTAGTCACCTTTTTCCAATTCTAATGTAAAAAAAGATTGTTTTTAAAGTCACAAGACTATTTTAATGTGAAAAAAGTTGTTTTTACATTTTTCATAAAGTACAAACCATTTTAATAATGACTAATAGTAAGGTTATATTAGTCAAATTACACCTTACATTAAATTTTTCTTAAATGTTGTGAATGATCGTATCTTGACAAACAATAGTGGACATATAAAATATTTTTATTATAATGTCATAACTTGATATATATATATAATTATACAAATTTCTAAGTTACAAACAAAATACCACATTAATTTTACCATAATCATAATCAACTACTCACTAAACAACCCCTTGTGGTTTAATACACACACACCCAAAAAAAAAAAGATTTGGGGTGAAGTCAGTGCCTCCATTTCTTCTCAAAGAATCACCTTTTTTGGCATAAAATATAAATATGACTTTTGACTTGGTTTTAGCACATAACTGTGACCTTCAATTTTGAGTGTGTATAAGTAAATACTTAAACTTGTATAAAATAGAACAAGACACATGTGTCCTATATTGCATAATACACGTCAGATGCCATGCAGGACACAAAATTATCATGCATGACGAATGTGTCAATTTATTTCAATTTTATACAAGTTTAAGTGTATACTTGTGCACACCTAAAGTTAAAGGTCATAATTGTTAGTAGACGCCAAGTTAAGGGTCATGTTTATGTATTGTTAGTCTGGTTCCCTCTATTTTATACTTCATATCAAGGACCCGTTTGGCCAATGAGGAAAAACAATTGGCAAATAGTATTTGTCCATACAATTTGTCATTTGACAAATAACCCAATTCCCAAATGCTAGGGAAAAAAAACTAAAATTTGGGTCAAATCTCATTATTTGGAAGCTTTTAAAATTCAAGCTGTACATCAAACTCTTTTCTTTTACAAAAGCATCCTCTATAGTAATTGTTTGCATTGTATTACATAATTTTTTACGTAAACACCAAAACAGTAATGAAATATTCAGTGACTATGAAAGTGATGATATGATTGTTGATTAAAATGAAGAACAATCAGCTCGTAATAAAATCATGTGTTTTGTTTACTTCACGATGCATTCTATGGAATGATGCTTCTTGCACACCCTCCGAACTACCACATTACTTCAGTGTCATGAACATTACTTGTAATTTGATGCAACAAAGATCAATTGACTTATTGCGGAGGTTATGAATCTAGTTACGTCAACGTTTCTATCTTGTTATGTAATAAACATCTATGGTTAGCTTTGACAATTTTTAAAAGTTAAAGGTATAAATTATATTTTTGTAAAAAGTGAAATATGTTTTTCAAATATTATGGCTAAACACATGGTGAAATTTCACTAAAATAATATTTGCCAAAGTAATTGAAAATCTATAACTAAACGCTACCTAAACATAGTGTTTAAATTTATGAAGTTAAGTAAATCTTATCATGTTATATATTTTTTCTACAGTACTTCAAAAAACGTCTGTGATTATTAAATAACTACATAAAGTAGGATAGTAATCAAATTTAAAATTTTAAAATATCATTAATAAGGCCAATTTAGTAAAATACACCTCTAATTAAAAAAAATTCTAAAAATATCAGGTCAACAAGGATCAAATAATATAATTAGTAAAATACACCTCTAATTAAATTTTTTCCCTAAAAATACGGATCAAATAATATGAAGTGTCAAAATACATTAATTCTGAATAAAGCTTGGGACATCCATTATTTTTTGTAAGAATGAAGGTGCTCTTAGCTCGACATTGTTGACATCCTTAGAATGAGAGCAATGTCGCGGTGACTCAATTAAAAAAGAATTAAGTTAAAAAAAAATTAAAACGGATAAAAGGGGGTTAAAAGGAAAAGGGAGTCGCCATCTAATTTTGAGGAAAACTAAGAAACCAATTAATAAATTAATTTAAAAGATAGTCTACAAAACCAATTCAATTGTAGGTAAGGGATTCAAATTATTTCGAAGGGAAAGGGTTAGGCACCCTTCGAAATCCACCATTGTGGTTCCCGACTGAGTTCATTTTTTCAAATTGAGGAGGAAAATAAAATAATGTACAAATATAATAAACATGCAATATACACAATGAAAATAAAATAATAATATCGGCCTAAGGTTTGCCTAACATTGATATAGAAAATAATGAATTAAAAAATATAATTCGAACCCTTTTCGAATAGCTTCAAGAAAGCAAATCTTGGGTACCTGTAAACACATTAGTAAAAGTGTTAGTAATAAATAAATATAAATAAAATTGAATATATGAAATAATAATTTAAAAATAAAAAACCGTCTTATTAACATTGGAGGCCTTGGAAATCGACGGTAATTTCTTCATCGGCCAATTTCAACATATAAAATATATAAACTTAAACTAAAATTCTATCTTTTTAAAATGGGGAAGCCTCCAAAACCGACGGAGAGTTTTTTCATTGGCCAATTAACAAATTATCTTCAATATTATTCCAACAAAGTAAAATAGTCCAAAATAAACTAATTTACAATGATTAAGAGCGCATGATGAACAAATTCATGAAAAGACACTACACAAAATCAACTTAAGTAAAATAAGTAAAACAGAAATAGGAACAAAATCGGGTAACAAACACAAAAAACATATTAAGATGAAGATGAAACAAACAAAACAAATAAAATCCAATAGGAATAAAATAATAATAAAAAGGTAACCTATCAACTCCTAAACACTAGGCAATACAGTAAGACAAAATTATCTAAATATGTAAAACTAATAATATAACAAAATAAATAATAAATAAAACAACCAACAATGAGAACATGCAGTAAGAAACTAAAATAAATAATTAATTCAATCAACAAACTAAAAAATGACTAACACATAAAATAAAATAACACACAATATGATAAGACGTATATATAATACAATTTATAAGCATAGCTAATAAGAAACTTTAGGTTACCAAATAAAAATAACTAATTATAATAATAAAATGCACCCAACAATGATCAAAATAGAACAAGATAAAATAAAGAAAAAATTGTAAAATTAGGTCTTAGGCCTAACTCACACCCCAAAAGCTAGCTCAAAGGGAGGAGGATTGCCCAAGCCTTTATAAGGAGTCCACCATCTTATTAATCATCGATGTGACACTTTTGTCATTCTTTAACACCCCACCTCACGTCCAGTGCTTAGCATTTGGTGTGTGGACAATTTTAATTTTGGAGAAATCAATGTAATTACCGCTTCAGGCAATGGTGCCACTGTTGTTGCCTTGCCGGAGATGGGTCGGGTTATTGCTAATGGACGGATCTTGATGGGAAACACCTGAAATAATGAATAAAATCGTCAAGGGAAAGGGGAAGGGCTGGTTCAATCTCCTACAGTGAGCGGGCAGAGCTTGTTTGGTCGTGCGATTCCGCCGAAGTTTCGAGTTGAGCTTGGAATTTAGTTGGCTGCTCGTGGGTGGAGATGTTGTGGTTGAACGGTGGTTGTTTCGGACTGGTGGAGATGGGGTTATTTGGGACGAGTGAGGGTTGTTTTCAGTCGAGGTTCTGATCAGAAGAGAGAAGGACTGGTGGCTGTTGGTTTTGGTTTTGGTCGGAAAACATAAAGGAAAAGGGGTTTTGGGGGGGGGGGGGCTCGTTTCTTTGGCTGGTTTTCTGGCGGCAGTGAAGTGAGGAGAGAAGAGAAGAGAGGGATGACCAGTGGGGGTTGCGTGGTGACTGACCGGAAAGTTCGCCGGAAAGACAATGAACAGTATAGAAAATAAAATAATTTTGAAAATTGAACCCCAATTCTAAAATGTATTCCCCTTTAATCTAATGGATAAACTTTTCTTTAAATAGAAATTGTAATATAATGGCCCAAGTTATGAACTTGAAATTGTGATCCAAAAGTTGTCGATTGATAAAATATATGTGTATGTAAATTGTATTCGAATTTGAATGAATTTTTTAGACTGTGTAGAATATCAAAATGAATATTAACAATGTAATAGAGAAAAAATGAATATGAAAAATGTATGAACGTAATCAATTACATGTAAAAATGCAATTTAACAGAAATAATAATTTTATAAGAAATGAACGAATATTTGAACGTCTGACTGTGACAAAATAATATAAACATAACAATCGATAGAAATCCTAATACTTTGAAAAATAGGATGATTATCAATAAATTTCATTAAAATGACAAAAACATGTACTTTGAACTATTTAAAATAAAATATGCAAAATGTATTAATTTTAAAATTATCAGACCAAAATTTGATGTCAACAGACATCATTGGTTCTGTTTCACTAGAACCCCTCGTTTTTGTTGGAAATAAGCATCTAAGGAGAAGCGAAATATTTACTTGTCATTTGCACACAAATAAAGTAATAATTTTAATAACGTACTATATTTAAAGTAAGAATACATATCATTTAATCAGGTTGACGGTTAAATATGTATATGAATACGCATATCTAACATTTAATGATTTTATATAACACTCGATAAGATCAATTTTTATTAAAAAAAAACAATCAATCAATTAAGTACTCCGATCCCATTGACTAGCTATTAGAATGATAACTAACATCGAAGCTCTCCATAGCCACAAAAGACCATGTTTAACATATATATATGTATTACAAAACAAAATCATAACTCAATTACATATTTAAATTTGAATTAATCGAGCTTAAAACGAATACAAAAACACTAGTAAGTAGGAGTGTACAGACATAGGCCAAGTTGATTATGCCTTTTCAATTACCAAAACAATTAATAGATCCAAATAGGTAATTCAAACGTCGTAGTTGCATACGTGTTGTTATTAAATTGTGTTTTTATGGAAGTAATTTGTAGCAACTTTATTCTATAAAGAGTTGTTTGATAGAGTATATAAGTAAAAATAATGTATGCAACTGAAACGACTTTCGCTAGATAGCCGCCTTTTTCTCTATTTTTACAGCCTCGTGGACGGACGAAAGAAGGAAATCTATATATTAGCATATCTACCTTTTATATTATGTATTAGTAACACATGAAGATATAATGCATGCATTAGCATAGTTAATAGCTCAACTGATCCTCAAACCTCTTATACATTTTTCAATCGTAATTGTAGAGAATATTATTGCAAATAAATATTTCTATACAATGTATGTTATTTCTGTTACACTGCCAAATCAAACAATAAATAAGAAATAATTTATGTATAATTAATGCAAACATTACTAATACTCTGTCCGTTTCTATTTATGTCATCATTTTGAATTTCATGTCTCTTAAGAAATTAGGTAAGTTTAATATTGTATCCTTATTTAATGTTTTCTTAAAGTCAAGTTTCAAATAAATGAACATAAATAAATTTATTTTGATTAATAAAATTGAACAATAAACATGAATTAGAGCCCGTTTGGATTGACTTAAAAACAATAACTTTTAAGTCAAAAGTAAAAAGTCAATTAATTGACTTTTAAGTCAAAAAAGTAAAATGAAAGAGGAGATCTACTTTTAATTTTTAATTTATTTTAAGTCATTTTAAACTTATTAAGTTATTTTTAACCTAGCAAACACTTTCTAATTTTGTTTTAAGTTATTTTGACTAATTTTTAAGTTATTTTTACATCTGTCAAATCCTGACTTAAAAGTACATTTGATCAATTTTTAAGCTAATCTAAAAATCCTCTTAATCATTTAAGTTTTCTATATTGGTAACCAGGGGCGGATCTATTAAGGCCCGTGGGAGTGCCACGCCACCCACGAATTTTGACGGAAACTCTATTTATATATAAATATTTATATACGGATATGTATAAATAACAAACGTGCCACCCTCAAAACAAAAGTAATCTTTGGCGCAGTGGTAAACCATCTACTTGATGGGTCTTACTTTGCGGGATCGATTCCGGCTAGCAGCGCTTTTTGTTTCAATTTTTTTTCAACTGCAGGCAGCGTTTCCTTTTTAATCCAGAAGGCACATTTTTTTTAATTTTTTTTTACTTATTAACTTATTATTAATTATTAATCAATAATAATTTTTTAACTAATTAATTTAATTCTTTGACTTTTCTTATATGATTAAATATATGATTAAAAAAAATCTCTTCACCCTTGAAATCCTGACTCTTTCTTTAAACTTTTGAACAACAAAAAATTCATTAATTAAAGCTTCAGTCTTCCGTTCTTCGCCCATTCATGCTCTCTCATTCAGCCACAAGACGAATAATTCTATCTAAATCTAAAATTGATTTAATCAATGAGTCTACTGAGCATTAGAGACGAATCCAAAAGTTTGAAGATTTTGATGCCAATACTATCTTAATTTAGGTAGTTAACGAAACTTTTACTATAATTAACGAATAATGTAGTATTTGATTAGTAACTAATGGCTAAAATATGATTTACAAGCTAAACTTAAAATAAATAAGACTAAATTGTATTTCCACGAGTGGTTCCTCTAGCTCGTACCAACTAAACAAGGGCACCCCTTCACTTCTTATGGGTGCACTGTTGAGGTTAACGGATGCACGTGCACCCCTATCAAATCATGTGGATCTGTCTCTACTTGGTACCATGTCGATCCGCCTCTGCTTGGCACCCAGTAACTCTAAATCCTAGATCCGCCTCTGTTGGTAACAATGACATTTCAGGAATAATAACTCTCTAGGAAGAATAATGTGTTTTGTGTATTGGCTCTGTGAATTGACCGATATTATGACTATTCATTTTTAATAATAACGACATATAAATATAAATCAAAAAAATATATTTTATTTAACATTATTATTTTACACTCTATCAAATGACCCAACAAAAGTGATTGAGCAACCCCCACCTCCTAAATAGCATTCACTCACTTTTAAGTTTCCTTCATGAATAAGAATTAAATTGACACAAATTCTACATGAAGAAAAGTTCTTTTCTTTTTTCTTTTGGTGTTAAGTAATTTAATTTGTAACTTACAACTTTTTAATTGCTTTTAATATTGTAACCACTATTGAGCAATTAACATGATGTCTTTTCTCATTCCTACTTATCTTTTGCAGGGGCGGACACATGTAGTGTCGTTCGGATACTCGATCACTCATTAATTTTATCTCGAAATATATATATTTATATAAAAGTTAAATGATATTTTTATAAAATTAACACAGAACAATCAATGATCAAATGATCTAACTAGTCCATTGACTCTTGAGTGGGTGCTTAAGGCTTTTTTGTGTTGATGAACTTGAGTTTGAATCTCCCTCTTAACACGTAGCTTTTATATGTTTTACTCGAACATTCACAACCTTTAAATCTTAGATCCACTCCTGATCTTTTAAGAGTGAAACCGAAACTTGGAAGAGAAGTATTAGTTTAAAATATGCAATTTTTTTTTTTTAAATACAAGAAACGTGCTTAGTAATTTTTCTATTTATATTTTATTTTTGGTCATAAATTTAAAAAGAAAAAAAAAGGTAAAGGGAAAAAGACAACAGAACGCGTTATGAACATTAACACTAAATTGGTGAAAAGATTAAAAAAGAAAAAGGAAGTTAGAAATTGGTTACTTTTTAATTATATTTTTAAAAAATAATTACAGTAATGATTTTTCATATGATTAATTTGAAATTTTATGACACTGAAAAGTGATTAGTTGTGAATTTTATTCATAAAACTTTTACTCCTCACTAATTTTTTTTTTTTTTTTTTTGGTTCTATAAGAGTAGTTGTCCTTGTCGGTGGGAAAATGCATATTATTTTAATTTTTCCTTTCCATTTTTTTTTAAAAAAATCTGATGGTGGGTTGGAAAAAAGAGAAAATACATTATTTCTGTTTTAGTCTTTTTTTAAAAGGACTTTAGTCTTTTTCTTCATTTCATTCAAATTTATTTTTAGTCAGAAGTGGCGTGTGATTGAGTCGTTTTCTATTTTGGAATTAGTAACCCAAAAACTTTATACTTTATAGTATTAGTTTTTCTTACAAATTAGGTTAGTAATATATTGTCATTTTTTTTTTGTCACTTTTAAAAAAGTTTGTGAGGTCTTATTGGGTTAAAACAAAAGGGAAAAAGAGAACCCTCGAATCCGACAAGAAGTCACACATGGATTCCAACAAATAACATTAGATACCAATAATTCACATATAGTGAGTATACGTGACAAATAAAGTTTATTGTGTGATTACAAGGGTACAATCTACTTAATCGATAAAACTTTCTTTTGTATTTATCACGAGTTTAAATCATAAAAATAAATAAAAAATAATTTTTTATAAAAAATATTTCAACCTTAAATGAGTTGTGTTTAATTCTAATAAAAAACACTTTATGAAATTGAATTAGTAAATTTGAGGTGAGGTTTGACATAAGGTTACTAATTCTAAGTTATGAACTTATCCTTCTCTAAGCCTCACATATAGCTTCAGATTAATATACTTAACTTTCCTTAACCAGACAATAAACTTTATAATTTCTACATATTTAACGGGATTTGAAAGTACGAATTCAAATTTATTCGATCTATATCTATATATATGTATAATTAAGTTGGGAACAATCATGCTGTAGTCTTCTCAGATCTCTCTTACAAAAAAACACCAACGGTCATATATTCAGTATATTTTTCTGCTCTCTGTTTCTATTACATTAACTTATAATTCTTCTTCATACATATATATAACCGGTTACCTCTCACAATTCCAGTAACTGAAGAAACAAAAATGTCTCTCAAATTCTCATTTTCTCTCCTTCTATTTTCTCTAATCTCCACTCTCACCACCGCCCAATTCGGCGGTACTGGTTCTACTCCCGCCGGCACTGGCACTTCTCCCGCCGGCACTGTAACTTCTCCAAGTGTCGTTGGCTCTGCTCCCGGAGGCACTGGTACTACTCCCGCCGGCACTGGCACTTCTCCAAGCGGCGTTGGTTCTGCTCCTGGTGGAACTACCACTGCTCCGACCGGCGGGGTTGGAGGAGCGACGGTTGAATTGTGGTGCGTGGCGAAGAACAACGCAGAGGATACTGCTCTTCAATCGGCGCTTGATTGGGCTTGTGGGCCTGGAGGTGCTAATTGCGGGCCAATTCAGCCCGGTGGACCCTGTTATGACCCTAAAGATATACAGAAAACGGCGTCGTATGTGTTCAATGATTACTTTATTAAGCATGGTATGACTGAAGATGCTTGTAATTTTGATAACAATGGTGCTCTCATTTCTATAAATCCAAGTAAGTACTTTCACTTGTGAAATTTTCATTTGCTTATTTAGTTATAATTTGGTAACTTGAATTGTGATTTATAGTGTTATTATCTTTTTTTCAGGTCATAATGGTTGTAAATTTCCATCGAGGTAACTCTTATTCTTGTGCTAAAAGATCTGATTTTTTTAATTTTTTGCCTTAAATGATTCATGACAATAATAGATATTTGGTAGTGAAATTGATCATTGAGTAAAAAGAAACTAAGGAGGAAATGAACTGTCTGATTTAGTTTGTGTAGGGGTTATGTGCTAATAGAAATTGCTAATTCCCTCCGTTTAAATTGTTTGTCTTGTTTTGATTATACAAAATTTAAGAAAGTAAAGGACTTCCTAATTTTTGGGGTCTTAAATCAGAGATTAAAAGTTTTTGCAGAATATACCAAAATACTCATTAACATTCTGGTCGTAAACATGCCACATGGGCTCTCAAGTCCCAGGTTTTGGGTCAAAAGTCGAGTTCGGGTCTTTAGTCAAACCTTGACTGGGTCGGGGTTGGATCCTGGGTCTCGGGTTAGGGTCGTGGTTGGGTCCCAATGGGTTCGGGGTCTCGAGTATCGAGTCTTGGATCAAGGTCAAATCTCAAATCTAGGATTGGGTTTTTAAGTTATAGTCGGGGTCTCGAGTATTGGTCACGAATTAGGGTTGGAATCGGGTCCTGGGCCAGGGTCGAATGTCCTGTCTGAGATTGAGGTTGATGTCAGTCTTGGTCCAGGATTGCAGTCGTGATTTGAGTCATGGTTGAGTCTCAGATGAGGTTCGGGATCGCTAGTATTGTGGTCAGGTGTAGGATCCTGATAAGGAGTTTTGCATCGGGTTTCGAGTCTGTCCCAGTCTTGATATGGGGTTTTGCTTCGGGTCTCGACTCTGTCCCAGGTCTTAGCTAGGTTGAGTCTGGATTAGGGTCCGATCTCGGGTCTTGTATCAGGCCTCAATTGAAGTCGGGTTTTGGTCTAGAGTTTGGTTCTCGGGTAAGAGTCGATGTCGAAGTAGGATCCCGGGTCAGGGTGGTTGGGTTCGGGTCGAGGTTAGGTTCAGGTCGCTAATCGATTTCAGGTCTTGGGTCCTGGGTTGGCGTTAGTTCTCGTCTCTTGAGTTGCGTCTCGTGTCAAGGTTGGGGTCAATTCTTGATTCTAGACTTTCAGGTCCCAACTTGGGTTTTAGAGTCTCTTATTTTTTGGATTTTCTTTCAGTGGATTTGGTCTCTTTTCCTTTTTAGTGTGTCAATATTGTTTAGATTAAGTGGGTCATAACCCAACCCAGTTTTTAGCCTAGTTTCGCTCAATCTAGTTTTACCCAAAGTAAATTCGGGGACATGACCCAATCCGTTTTTTTAGTACAGCCCATTTTAACCTCTTCAATTTTTGTTTAACCTGCCCATTTGACACCCTACCTCAGTCCGTAGCTTATTTAGTTTAACCTGCCCATTTGACACCCTACTTCAATCCGTAGCTTATTTAGGTTGGCTATGTAAATTCAATATCATTTTTTTAAATTTTATTTCAGATGTTTATAATGATAGTGTTATGATCAAAGGTTGCACTTATAAACCCTAAAGCAAGATATAAAACATTTGAGCCGTGTCAATGAGCGTACATTTGAAGAGTCGACACTAATCAATTGATATTTCACTTCATTTGTAGCATTTCCATTTTCTTTATAGATATATCTGTTATTCATACTAGTAATTGTATGTCTTGGCTAAACACGCATATTGCCTTTCTTCATCGAAGCTCCAACAGACGGTGGAGCTCTTTTTGTGCATAAATCAATGTATTATGTGACCTTATGTATTATTGAATCAAATGAGTTAAACTTGAGCGGCAGTAAAGTTATTGTGTGGTAACTTGTCACTTTAAAAATGGAAAATGGTTATAGAATACGAAAATATCAAAACAGAAAGTGCTTTTGAATTTGATTCATGTTCAAGGATGCTCTGCTAGGGCCTTATAAATTGGAAATTATGTTATGACAGAGAGTAACATGAGCGCCTTGTTTGGTTGGTTTTGTTTTATGAATCTTGTCGAATAGCATAGCACACTATGTAACAAGATTGCCTCTATCGATTGCTTTTAATGAAAATGGAATATAATAAGAAATAATCAAAGCCAGAAATGATTTTGAGTTTCATGTTCAAGGCTCTGAAGTTAAGTGAAAAGAGAAAGAAAAAGATTTGCAATATGCTTTAAGATTTGCAATATCCTATATAGCCCTTCTAAATTCGAAATTATGTTAGACATATTGATTGATTCGACTTGTTTTATTGATGTGGTGACTGTTGCTTAATTTTGCTAGAATAGAATCCGAAAGAATGTATTATCTTCTTCGATCCAGTTGAATAACATAAGACACTACACATACATCGTGAGTTTTATTCATATGATCTTGGGGTGTATCCACACTTCTCTTATGCGAAGCCCCATTGGATTATTTGATCTTGCATTTCTTTGGGTTTGAGTTAAACCCGAGGTCCATGTTCTTATCAAAATTATCCATGATATCTGTAGTACTTCAATTCATTATAGACTTCAGCTTTTGAGACAGTTCTTTGTGCATCATTGTGCAGCAAGAACTCAAGTGGAAGTCCTAGTGGGTCGACGAATGGAGGATTAAGTCCATCCTCAGAAGATTTGAGTAGCTGCAGTTCTATTCTCAGGAGGTGGATGTATATCTTGATGGCGATCAATTTGCTGTTTGCAAGTCAGCTTATTTTCTGATGACTCGAGAAGCTTAGTCTCGTTCCCACTGTATGTAGTATGTAGCGTAAGGCAATTTTGTTGAGAGCTCAAAAGCTCCAGGTATTTAATGTTGGTTCCACGCCCTCTCCAACATCGTAGAAACCATAATCGAAGAAATATCATGGTGATAATTCTTGTTTGTTTGTTTATCAATCATGTTGGTATGTAATCTAACTTTAGAAATGCAACTGAAGTACTGAACTATCATTGTAAATCGAGTGTGCTGATTGAATTACTAGCTATTGTGGTTCTTCTTGGATTCATTGTGACTTGTTATTCCAATTGCAGAGTTAGAGAGTCTGCAGGGGTTCATTTGAACTACTTTTGCCCTAAAATTACATTATATATACAAAGTCGAAAAATTTATTGTTGCTAGTGTAACTCTTTTTTCTTAGCTTTCTTAGATCTCTTCTTTTCGTTGGAGTTTCATAAAATTTGGGTCTGAAACTTTCATGTTGGAGGTCCCAAGTTTGAAACCCCGAAGCAATGGTTCTCCTTTCTGCATCAAGCTCGTCGCACTGGGCTTACGAGTTACCTCTCCTGTGTGGTATGTGAGTTGTTGGATAGTAATAGGGTTTTGACCTGTGCACATTCAAAGGGGAACAACTTCGGATTTCTCTTGTTGTAAAAAAGAAGAACATCTGTTTCAAATAAGTGTTGTTTTAACTTATTTTATTTATATTTAAAAAAGAAAACACAATGTATAGTTTACTAAATTACTTCTATTTATTAGATATTTTTAAGAATCGAGCACTATTAAAAAGAAGTAATTCTTTAGTTTAAGATATAATTAAAAGCAATTACTATATTTTGTTTTGAAGGTTTAAAGCAAATACTTATTTGAGGAAGTAAATAATAAACAAAATAAGAGTCACCAACCGGAAACTTCAAGGCTTTGCTTGAAAATTATTGGAAAAAAATTGGAAGGGAGATAAAAGAAATTAATAATATGACTCACTGGTGTTCATATTCACACTATAGTCTGATTAAATTTAATTTACGCTAAAAAATCTCACTTTAAATGAACGATTTCGTATTCACATTATAGTCTGATTAAATTTAATTTACGCTAAAAAATCTCACTTTAAATGAACAATTTCGTATTCACATTAGAGTCTGATTAAATTTAAATTTACGCTAAAAAGTCTCACCTTAAAGAAACGATTCCGTATTAAAGGGAACAAATGTGAAATGACTAGACATAATATTCTCTTTTTCTAAATGTCTAGCTTGGAAAATGAAATGAACTCGCCAAGTTTGAACAAAGTTTAGTGTTTTTTTTTATGGAATAAAATTTATAGTTATAAGTCAATGGTTGATAAAATACGCAAAACATGTGCGACCAGTTCATATGTTAGATAATTAATTAAAAAATTTTAAAAAATTGAACAGCCTTACGTAATTCTTGGATTCTTTTTAATTAGTCAATGTGACTAATTATTGACTAATTATCACGTTCATATTTAGGTTACCAAATATCATAAACATTTCTTGGACTTTAGTATATCATATAGACACATTAATTAATCTAATATAGACTCTCTAGTAATTAACTTCCTTTTAACCTAGTATTTAACTTAATATCTATTGCCGGAATATTGGACTTTTTACACTTACAGTATATAATTTGTCACTAATTTTCACAATGAATACGCGATCAAAATTTAAAAGTTTGAATCTCGAAATTATACGTATATTACATAAATTAAAACAAAAAGTAACAAATTCGTAAAAAAAAAGGTAAAACACTTCGGCTGGAGTATTATCTACTTAATTTTGATCTCGAAAATTCCACAACAAGTTCAATGAAATATATAATCGAAATCTCGAATAACCCATAAACTCTTGAAATATTCATAAAAAATTAACCTAAATCATCCTAGTTTGAGAAATACGTCACTAACGGTCTCAGGAGATCAATTTCAAATCATCATAGTTCGAGAAATACGCTACTAACAACCCTCGAACTATGGAAATCAAACTCAAAATCATCATAATTTGAAAAATACGCCACTAACAACTTTCGAATCAAATAAACCTTACGAGAGAAGAATCAAGAGAATAAGCAAAATTACTTTATGTGTGTGTACGTACAAGAAAGATATGGGAGAAAAATAAGAAATGAAAACACAAAAGAGTTTCGAAATTTGAATCAATAAACATCGTATAATTCCATACCTAATTATTAATCATTGTCTTTCAAGATCATAAATTACACCCTCTTCAACACCACAAAATTGAACTTGTAATCTTCTTGATGATTTTTCCATGCTAATCATCTTCCTAAATGAGCTTAATCTTGAACTTGATCCATTAATTTTAGCATCTTGTGTTGATCCACAATCTTCCACATTTATCGAATCGCCACCCTCGATTGGTGGCGCTGAGGGCGTGGTGGGTCCTACCACGCCCTCACATGGCTCCGGTTGTACCAACCGGGGCTCAGCCTCAGTCCGACAAATCGGACACGTTGAATGTGACCCAAACCACTTGTCAATACACTCAGCATGAAAAACATGTTTGCAATTAGGCAAATTTCTAACCCTTTCTCCATCTTCAAGAGCACTCAAACAAACCGTGCACTCAATTGTATTATTTTGATTAATATCATTTTGTTTGAGAATAAATACCGGTAGCGAAGCTATCACGGACGGGTCAAGCCCCGTTTTGGGGGGCTCGATCTGTAGGGCGGAGCTGGTAATGATGCTAACACGCTGAAGTTCCGCCCTACGTCTAGCCTGGCGTCTCAGGACGCACCTCGCGTAAACATGGAGGAGAGTAACAAAGAAAATAACTATAGATAATGAAATTATGGCTGTTATCATGATCTTGCTATTAAGATCATATTTATTTTTTCTATGAAAAAATGGATGATCATCATCATCATCAAAACTCATTGTTGTTGTGATGTTGTGGAGTTTTGTGAGAGTAAGATGTTTACTTATTGGGTAATATAAGAGGTTTTAAAGGTAAGGTTGTCTTGGTTTGGTATAACAATGTGAAAATGAAAGAAAACAACTCATATACTAACTATTTTAATTTTTTGTTTTTCTTCGTTTTCGCTGGATCAGAGATTTTGAGTTATAATTCTGAGTATGGAAAAATCTTATTATAAACAATTTTTCACGAATAAATTCTATACAACGTGAATTCAAATTAACTGAACTCTAATGTGGATATCGAACAAGAGACTTAAAATGGAAAACGAGTAAGTATAAAATATACTAATGTAGAAGTACGTATTTTCAAAGTGATTGGCTTGTTGAATATTGACCTTTATTTTCAATAATTTTGAATGTCCCTTGCTTTTACAATTCTTTATACAAACAAAAAAATAATATGTAATAGTGTACTATAGTACAAAACCTATTCTATTTAAATTTAAAAAATGATTTCTTACTTCAACTTTAGATTTATCTTCCATAAGACGATATAAAGTAATTATATACAATAACATTATAATAATTTAACAAATTAAGTCAAGTTAAACTTAAATATAATTTGACTTTTTTTCTTTTTACAAGTTTTTTCTTCTTAAATCCTGATAGTTAATAGCCAAGATTTTAGATGCATAGAGTTATGTAATGGCAATTTGTATTTAATATGTGAAAATAGACATGTAAGACCTTTCCTAATTTTGTTAAATGAGAGGGAAAAAAAGGAATATATATTTTTTCTATTTTTGGTGCCCATTAATGTTCCCTAGTATAATTTATTTTTTCTTCACGTCCATAAATCCTACAAATACATTTTTGCAATGTGGGTTTAATTGAAAAATATAAATTTATATGAGTTTAAACTTTAATGTGAATATCAAACATTAAGTAGGAAATTAAAAATACTAAATGTATATATTATTATAGTGGTTTATAAGAAATTTTAATATAACTCAAGTCGATCGACTATCTGAACTTTCACCTTGTTGGTAAAAGTTTAATTTTACATATTAGAATTTTTTTCGATCCTCGCACCGACCAGGCGACCCTCTTGTGGTAATGTTAAATGTTTAAACGATACCGTATATTTTATTTTTATTATTGGAGAAAAGTCTAGTTGGTCGACTAAGCCAAATATTTGCTATTAAATTGTTGATTTAAATTGTTGCGTACGTAAAGTAAATTTAACAATGAAAAATTTTACGAGATGAAAAAGATAGTGAATATAGGAAGGAGAAAATAAAATGTAAATAGTGGTCCCACTAAAGAAATAATTTTATAACCTATTTGACCAAATTTTTAAAAGGTCAATTTTTTTTTTTTTTGGATGATATTTAATTTGAAAGCTAATAGAACAAAATTAGTGACTTTGTAAAATAGTAGTAGAAGCTAAAAAGGTGATTTTTTTGGAAAATTTACTCAAATATACGTCTTATGTTTTCTTATTTTCAATACTCTCTCTTTCTTTATCTAAAAATCTCTAAAACCTCTTATTTCTCTCCTAATGTATGTAATGTATTCGAGCTATATATTAATGTAGCCGAGCCAATATATAATATATTCGAGCTACATATTAATGTATCCGAGCCAATATATAATGTATTCGAACTACATATTATGTGTCCGATATATTTTAAAATGTTCCAAGCTAGTTTTTAATATATCCGAGTTATATATTATGTATACGAGGTACATATCCGGTTTATGTTATAAAGTATCCGAGATACTCTTTAATGTATCCGGAAGGTACAAATTTTAAGAGATTTTGTTATTAGAAAAAAATAGGAATAAAATATAATTTACTCTTTACACTATGAGATTTATGTAAATTATACCAAAAAAATTCCAAATTTGAGTAAATACTTTTAAAAGCACTTTTTAAATTCGTAGATAGGAAAAAATTAATTCCATTATATTTTCAAAAATAACAAGTATTTTGGACCTAATATTTATAATTACCGTAACAAGTACTAAATTAGATGGCAGGGAGTATGAATTTACTCAATTATTGTCCATTTGCACATATTTTTAGTCATAAATATAATTCACATGTTACGTACCAAATCTAGTTTCCCCTTTTAAAGGAAAAAAAAGCCACAATTTTCAAGTTTGACCTAAAGGGTCAGATTTAATTTCTTGTAAGTAGGTGAGTAAATATATTATTAATATGTTTTATCATCCAAAAATGAGTATTTTATTAATTATAATATTTAATTTTTCTTTTTAGCTTATATTATCGATATAATGGACAGAAGACAGATTAGATCAAGGATTTGAAGTTTATGAATTTCTATAAAGACCTTACTGTGTTTAGTTACAATCTATATAGGGAAAAAGGACAAATATACCTTTGAACTATCGTAAATGGTATTCAGATACCCTTCGTCATACTTTTGGACATTGGTACCCCTGCCTATAAAAAATTAGAATATATTTGCCCTTCACTCTAACGGAAGATTAAATAGATACACGTGGCACAATCTATCCATCGATCCATTGTTGGGTCGATTGATTTTATTTTGACACGTGTATGTCCGTTAGTATAAATGATATATATATATGCTCTACTTTTTGGACGGCAGGGGTACCAATGTCCCAAAAGTATGATGGAGCCTGTTTACCGTCAAATATTAGTGAATTCTTAATACGTATACAAAATCTGATGAAAACCTATTGAATTTACGTGAATTTGTTTATTGTACTGTGAATTCGCGTCCGTTGATTTTTTCTTGATTTCCAAATAAACTTCCTTACTTTGCATAAAATGTCAAAATCACAACAACTATCGTCTAAGTTCAACTTTGCTTAAAATGACGAAGTAAGAAAAAATTGTCTTACATGACGTATATTATAAGATATTTTCTCATGTTAACGACAAGACCTAATTATTAGCAAAATATATAAATATATAGTGTTATTTCAATCCGTTAAGTAGTTTTTTTAACATAAAGATTTTCCATTATAACAAGAAAATAGATAGCGTAAAAAATTGGAAATAAAGAAATTTCCCAATTTTGAAATCATTTCTCAATTTGACCAGAAAAATATTATTCGTCTTCACGTTATGAACTTGAATTTAACGTTGGCATCAATATTTGGTTGTTACTAATTAACTACAAAGTCATAGCACTAGACTTTTCAACAAATATGAACCATAATTTTCAATAACTTTATAATAAGATTTTCTTTATTAATCCCCCACAAAGTTCTCAAATTCGAGTAACCTGAGACTTTCGGCAATAGTCGAGCTCCAATGCAGTATACAGATATTAAATATCAGATTGAAAGAAAAAAAAAGCCCTACAAACATCTTCGGTGGGTACATATTAAAATCAATTTTGTTGGAGAGCACATTTTACCTTTACTGTGAAATGTTTTGACATTAGTCAAATCTCAATATAGATATCGAACAATGCGTTTGAATAATTTTACATTTTTACTGAAGCATGCATTTCAAGAATTTTGATTTTTAAATACAAATTCATTAACTTTTGCTTATATATTGTATATTATATATAAAAATTAATTAAATTGTTAAAAGTATATGTTTATAAACCATGCTATTGAATTGTACAAAATTTAGATTGTTGTAAAAGTACACATACTCTCAATTCTGAATTAAAAAATTATATGCTTATGAAAAAAGTTTGGACTTACAGAATTAGCTAAAGATATGGTATAATTATGTAAATATATTTATATTTTTAGAGAAAGATTTAGTTAGATTTTTATGTAGCTACAAAAATAAAGAATTTCTATTGTAATTTGCAAAATATACGTTGTTCCATTATATGCTTAAACGGAAAATATGGTCAGCGAGAATTTATGTAATTTATTTAAAATGCAGACACATAATTATTAGTATAATTTTACTTTAGGTTTTGGTGTAGCTACATAGAGTGATGGATGATGTAATGATTGATTGTCATTCAACTATTTATTTGGACAGTTCGCGAAAGATAAGGTACAATTGACTATAAATTAATTAAAGATTCATATTTTAGTAAAAGCTTTATTTAGGTTTTTATGCTCGTATACAATATAGAGCTTCTATTATAATTTGCATAATATATATTGTCCTAATATACGCTTAAATAAAAATATATGATTAGTGAGAATTATTATAATTAATTAATCTCAATTTATTTGAGATGCAGATACATAATTACTATTATTTTACATTAGGCTTGGATATAGCTACATAGAGTGATGAGTGATGTAATGATAGATTATCAATCAATACGATCATCTAAAAGATATGACTAGTAAATACTTCATTTTTAAATAAAGAACTTGAATTATAATCCAAAAAAGATAATCTTTTTTGGTAAAAAACATTTAATTCTCAAATAAGACTTTATGATAGCAACCCAAATTAATTGACCCTAAAAATAAATATCTAACAATTGGATGAGATAAGCGATATTTTTTTAAAAAAAGATATATGAAAATCTATAGTACAAACTACAAAGTGACTGTTCCCAATAGGACACCTTATCTTTTAGTGCTTTTGTTTTATTCGAAATTGTTATTGTTCGGAAATTTTGATAGTTTAGTTGATTGACTATCTGAACTCGTACGTTGTTAGAGCTCCCACCTTGTTAGTGAAAGTCTAATTGTCCATATTAATCCCCTTCCCATCTCACTTTCTCCTTACCCCACCCCCACCCCCCCAACCCCTTTTTTGATTTTTTTTCCTTTAAATAATTATTTTCCATGGAAAACTCGAAAATGAGTAAAAATGTCCTTTAATGAATAACAAATGACTCAAAATACACGCCTTCAACTTATTGAATAAAAAATGTTCTTAATGTATTAATTAGAAAGCGTGAAGTGGCAAAAATACATTTAAACTATCTTTTTTTTGTCAGTTCCATACATAAATTAATAAGTGATAGTTTATGTATAAAACTCACACTCCTCATTGTTTAGGTATAAAACTAAAAAAAAATAAGTCAATTTAAATGTATTTTTGACACTTTACTCCATTAGAAATGACTCAAAATAATCTCCTTTCACCAATTGGACCAAATTTGCAATAAGAACCCCATATATTAACTCACCTAATTCAGCCTAATCCTCATTTTATACCTCTAATTACACTTCATAGATCTTAGAAGTTTTTAGTTCTTTTACTACTTTTTAATGGGCTTTTGGGCCTTGTGAGAGAATCTTACAAACTTGCCAAGCTGGCCTATTTTTCTTCAAGCTGGCTATTAACCAAGATTTTTTCATGGACCTTATGAAATGGGCTCAACCAAATAAGTACCAATGAAAAATTATATATCTCTATATTTTTTATTTATATATATAAAAAACAATCGTTAAGGTCATTCCGATATTGAATTCTGAAGTTTGGTATTCTAGTCCTTTCATCCTTTAATTTGGATATAATTCGAATTATAATACATGTATAACTAGTGTATAATATACGTATATTAACTAACTATTAATATGTTTGAACAAGCGGCCAAATGTGTAAGTTATGTGTCCTTTCCGTGGGCTTTACATTTATATCAAGACATAATACTTAAAAAGGAAAATTATTGAAATCTCAATAGTTTAAGAGTTGATTACGTAGTTGGTGTTTGACCATGCAATGCCATATCACGATATAGATTCGTGAGATGGAATCAGCGTTTGGACATGCAATTTCACGTTGATTTCATCTCATGATTTCATATCATGAGATGGAATACCATATTCTCCAAAAATTGTGATATGGAATTATATGAAAATTTCATATCATGATTTGATATTTTTAAAACACAAAAATTGATTTACAAGTTTATATTTTGTTTAAAAAAAATACGAACTTTTGAAGTTCGGAAAATAGGTTCAAAATACTGAAACAAGGCATGAATCATTTTTTGTGAGAAGGAGTGATGAAATATTTATGATCTAAGAGCATGAAAATATAGTTGCGGGTGATATTGACCAACATGATCAAGAAATACAAGTTTAACGTGAGGAGATTGTTCATATTATGTAGGAGGATTATACTAAAAACTAGTTCACTACAATTTCTGTTCAATTTTTTTTTGTTGAATTAAAATTTGATGAAACAATTACTTAAGTTGGGATCAAATAATTTTGTAATAATTTATTATGCAATTTTATAAATTTTTGTTTATTTGGTAAGATTGGATAAACAATTAGGACTATTATAATAGTTTACAACTTATGGAATTCTTATATATGTTTATGAGAAAATATACAACACAAAAATTCCATATGCATGTCCAAACAAAACTTTAGTCTCATCTCTTGATTTCATATTATGATGCAATATCATGATTTCATTTCGCATGGTCGAATGGGCCCTTAGATACACTTTAGTTTGTAATATTATGAATCTTATCAGATTTCGGTGCATTCAGACACGTGTATTTCAGAATACATATGGTCAAAATTTGGTGTAATTGTTTTTTGGAGAAATAACATAATTAGGCATACTTCATTATAATATATATTGTTATTATCTATACTTTAAAATCATTACATATTTTATCACTAATTAAGAGTTCTCTATCATATACTAAGGAAAATACTTTTCATATTTTTTTTACCATATACACTTAAATAGGGAAAGAGACAAGTGAGATAGGGAGGAGGTGAGCGAGATTTGATATGTATGTCATATAAAGATAATCACACTAGGTACATGTATCTGTATGTAACTGGTGTGATTAACATGTATCCAGGATACCAGACAAGGAGAGTGAGAGTGGCGAGGGAATTAAGCGAGCAAGATTCGTTTTGTATCACAGATACATGTGAATCCACTTGGATACAATATATATAAAACAAATTACACCCAACTTTGACCTCATTTAATCTAAGATACATGGATCTGGACGCACCCAAATATGATAAGATATGTAATATTGCAAACTCGAGATTTGTTATGGTATCTGAGATAAATGGGAATTCACTTGGACACAATGTATTTAGAATAAATTACACCTAATTTTGACCCAATGTATTCCGGGATACATGTATCTCGACTCACGAATTTATGATAAGATATGTAATGTTGCAAACTAGAGTCATCTGAGTAATTATCTCCTAAACTAGTGGAATTTATGCAAGTTTTCCTATGTTTTTCTAGATACATTATATCCAAGCGATTCTCATGTATCTGGGAAACATAGACAAGTCTCGCTTGCATCCCTCCAATCTTGCTCGTCACTCTCATATTTATCTAGTTACCTAGATACATGTGAACCACATCAAATGCATATAGATGAATCTAATGTGATTCACACATATCCATGATACATGAACATCTCGCTCTTTTCCCTCCTCACTCCGCTTGCCTGATCATCCTATTTTAGTGTATCCAATTGCAAAAATACATGTATCAAAATATATCTTTCTAAATATATGATAAAAAAAGTAATAATAGGATACGTAATTATTTAAATAGATAAAATTCATATAATTATTTAAATAGATAAAATTAATATAATTATTTAAATTAATAAAATTAATATATATATATATATATATATATATATATATATAATTACTTATATTTGTCTAATCAACTAGTCTTGTTTTCTCAGCTATACATTTCAACTTTATGGGATTCTCTTACCACCCCAGACTTTTCTGAAGTGAAATTATAGGCATTTCCTAGGATTGTATTCATAAAATTAGGTTACATGTGGGGATCAAACCTATAAGTATTATATATATATATATATATATATATATATATATATATATATATATATATATATATATATATACTAATTTTGCAGATTAATCGTAAATTCACGTGCATTAATAATATATATATATATATATATATATATATATATATATATATATATATATATATATTAATATAAACCTAAGTATATGAATATATTGAAAAAGAGAGCACTTTAATGTTTAATTTTCATCTGTTATGTAAATGGTTGGAAAATAAAACACGTATTAAGAAGTAATTAATAAAATACCTAATATTCTCCCTAGTTTGAGGACAATTAAAGATTATTTAAACACTATACAAGTTAGGTTATAGCTAATTCAGCCCAACTTTTTTAGTTGCTACAAAAATAATTTTATACAAATTATTATTGTATGTGTTAATATTCATAGAAAAAGCAAAAAAAAAAAATAATAATAAGAAAACTGTATAATACATCAAATTATTAATTCAAATTAAATGTTATAACCACAGTTTTATTTAATTGTAACTCGTAGTGTCATTCGTCTCTCTCCCTGAATTTCTAGCTCGCCACACTCCATTTCTCGCTGCTAGTCTTTCCCTCACCTTTCTCACTTTATACAAATACAAATGTATGAAATACGTTTGTGTTTTTATAAATCGAGATAAAATTGTATATAAAAATACAAAATATATTTTGTCCTATACACCTATAATTATACAAATACATAGACCTTACCCTGCCCAGTTTTCTTTTGTCTTTCTCTCTTTCTCGCTTTATACAAACACAGATTATACAAAGTACAATGTATAATTTGTGTTGTATAAAGCGAGAGAAAGAGAGAGATTTATGCTATACAAATATATTATTTCGATTCAATTGTATATATAAATTCAAATTTTATGCAGATATACAAACACATAAAAATTGAAGAGAGGCTGCCAACGATTTATACAAATGAGAGACTGTCAACGATTTATACACTTGAGGGGCTGCATATGCAAATGAGAGGTTGCCAACTATTTATACAAATCTAATATGTTTGCTATGGAACACAATTATACAAACTATAGTTATAACATACAAATATGAAAATTGATGTTTTGCTAAACCTAAAATTTACTTTTTTAAAAAAAAAAAAAAGCTCTTTGTCCATTGTGAATGATGCCAAATTTAGCAAATCCATTAATTACTAACCGTTTTTAATCCCTTTTTAAGTTAGGTTTTAGATTGACCACATTTAGCAAAAATAGGAAGTACTAATAATTAATTAAATCCAACATGTGCTATTGCATAAATTATTAACGTACTGATGGTTACTATGTGAAATTAAATTACCAGTACTACTGCCTCTGAAAAATTAAATATTGGTAAAATCACGAGTAATAAATGTTAACACATTCAATGATAAATTCATATATAGGGTCTTACATTGCAAAAGCAACAAACACACACTCATCTTTCGAGATGGCTCGATTGGTTCTGGATAATCTAGAATCAATCCCCATTAATATTTTCTGAGTCAAGCATGTCGTATAAGCCTTGCTTAATGCAGTTTACTACAGTTACGTGTGTGGTTTGCTAAGTGTGTATTTTACTGAGTTTTCCTAATAATTTTGGAAGCTTTACTATGTACACCTAGTTGTTCTTAAAGTTTAGTCTAGGATGAATATTTGCACTACTTTTTTGTTTGAGGGTGTGTTTGGTATGGAGGAAAATGTTTTCCATGGAAAATGTTTTCCTAGAAAATGTTTTCCTGGAAAACAAGTAGATTTTGGACTTATTTTCTCATGTTTGGTTGGTGCGTAGAAAATATTTTCCAAAAATAATTTTTAGTGTTTGATTTATAAATGTAAAATATTTTTGAGAGACATCTTTTATTTTTACTATAGTAAAAATAATTTACAAAATTGAAAATATTTTTTAAAAAACAAAATTATTATTTTTTGGGGTGGTGGTGGGGTGGGGGTAGTGGGTGGGGGCATGGGGGAGGGGTTAGGAGTGAAAAATAAAAATTTGA
This sequence comes from Solanum sitiens, assembly GCA_016801875.1. Taxonomy (NCBI): domain Eukaryota; kingdom Viridiplantae; phylum Streptophyta; class Magnoliopsida; order Solanales; family Solanaceae; genus Solanum; species Solanum sitiens. The sequence continues at coordinate 1,431,777 of JABWTJ010000047.1, read as the reverse complement.
CGTTGATAGTATTTTTAAAAAATAAAATTAATTTTTTGGAGGTTGGGGCTGGGTGGAAACGGGAAAGTCCTTGGTCTACATACATTAGTAGTAGGTTACGCTCCTATTATTGAAAAGGAGTTATCCTCCCCTGGTCGAGTTGGCTTAAGCCCGAATCCATCCTTACGGAAGAAGGTTGGGATATCGGCTACGAGAGATAGTCCTTGTTGTTCACCTCCGCCTCCCGACGCTGCTGACCCCTACCGGGACCCTTTTCCTTTATTCGCTACAAGACTGGTCCCAAATTCGAGTTCGTTGCACTCACCCTTCGTTTCTCTTAATCATTCATGACCCCTGAATGGAAGATAAAAGACTTTACTAAGCAAGCTGTCTGTCGGTCCCCGTTGGTTAATTGTGTCAACAGAGGAGGGGGGCTGGGGGGTAGGAGTTTAAAAACAAAAATTAAAAGTTGAAAATATTTTTAAAAACCAAAATCATTTTTTGGGGGAGGGGGTGGGGGTGGGATGGGTTGGGGGGGGGGCTGGCCGGTGCTGGGGGTTAGGGATAGGGTGAAAAAATAAAATTTTAAAATTGATTTTTTTAAAATTGATGTTTTTCTCCAAAAAAAAATGTAATTTGAAATTGGAGGAGAGTTTTGAAAAATGTTTTCCTTAAATTTTTAAGGAAAGTCATTTTCCTTAATTTTGAGGAAAATGAGTTGATTTGGAAAATATTTTCCAGAACTTTTGTCCCAACCAAACATGAGAAAATTGGAAAATATTTTCCAGAAAATGTTTTCCTTCATACCAAACACACTCTGAATCAATTAATTGTATAAAGTTAGGGAGCCTAACTAATTAATTACTTGATGTCAATGAGAGGTTAGACACTCTATCCCCCTATTATCTATGTTTTCTCACATAGGATTTTAATATACAGTTTGGGGTCAACATATAATTATATTAAGCCCCATCTGTGATAATGACATTTATATAATTTAAAGAAAAAGTAAATCTTGAAAAGATTTTTGGGATAATTATTTAGTGATAATAATATAATTATCGTTATATTATATTTAGCAGTAATAATAAATATAAATACTAAAGACTTTAGCGACTCGGAATGCAACCATATCAAAACTAGTCTTTATAACATGGTTTGAAAATTTGAAAGAAAAGGAGTACTTGAAGTTGAAAATGAAAAAAGGGTATTTGGAAGTGAATTATTATAGTTTCAACTAGCATACTTTTGACAACATATTCAAACATAATTCCATAAGTAGAATCTGAGAAGGATAATATGTAGGCATATAATTTTATCCTTACGAAGGTAGAAAAGACTAACAGAATTAAAATATCCAATAATATTACTCAACCAATTCAAACAAAATAAAAGATATGTCAAATCCAAACAAGGATTTGCACCATAACATAATAGACAAAATCCTGAAATATTAAGATAAAGAAATAAAATTACATCTTTGAAATTATTCATATTCCAGCTATATCAAATAAAACACATTTGATCTTCAGAGATGACTACTTAATCAACCTGAAAAAAATCATAACAAACAAATGAACTCAAGAATATTAATTAAGATAGAAAATATTAAGACATAGTTTAGTTATATATTTTAAAGTACAGTATTCTTTATGATATTCATAAATAGTTCAACTATTTTTTTTAGTTAAGATTTGACACAATTCAACATGGTATTCGTAAGGGCAAATACAACTATATAGTTCGAGATATGGTATTAACAATGACAAATGCAACTATATAGTTTCATATTTATCGGAACTCAAACTTGCGACGATAGAAATATAAACTTAGGTCTAAGAATTTATTCAAATTAAATTTCAACAAATGACCAAGCAAAAAATCTCGTTCTTTTTCATAGGCCTGAACTCATAATCATAATTTAGAAAATACAAATGATTCAATGCTTAAAAACTTAAAAGTTGAATTCAAATAACTTAAATCCTAGATCGAAAACAAGAAAACAAGAAATTATTTCCGCGTGTGATATATAAAATTAAATAATTAAAGTTGTGCTTTCTCTGACAACTAATTTTTTAGATAAGATTATCACAATACTGTTCTAAATAATTTTAGTTAAGATTGACACATGATTCAACATAATATTAACAAAAAGGCTAATATAACTATATGGTTACAAAGTTCATCTGAACTCATAATTACGATTTTGGAATATAAAGTACTTACATATAAAAATTTATTCAAATTAATTCCAAGATAATAACCAAACAAAAGTACCATTCTTTTGCATAGCTAGACATGAACTCATAATTTAGAAAAACACAACGGATTCAATACTTAAAAACTGAACTCATAAAACTTAAATCCTGGATCGATAACTAAAAAACAAGAAACTATTTTCATATATGATATAATTACACAATTAAAGTTATACGTTTCGTAACAACTAAATTTTTTAGATGAGACAGTCAGAGTACCGCGTTGAACTAAAAAAAATTCACAACTAACCTTTTAATGATGAGCATTAGGAGAAGCAGAGGAATGATGTTCACCATGGATCCTAGCTGGCACTTGAAAATCAGTAGTGAAATGTCTGCTATTATTGCTAATTTCTACCTGATTAGGAATTAATCCATTCATTAATGGCCTTTCTTCCCAATTAGCATGATGATTAATCAAATGTGAAAAATTGGACTGAAGGGGTTCCCTTTGAGTAAATGCATTATTAGCATTTTGATTGAAAAATGTTTGTGGCAATAAATTCCAACTAGCCATTCTTGGATAATTTGCTTCAAAATTTTGATTTGAGAAAAGGGTAGAATGGTCATCATCATCATGATGATGACTAGAAGTTGAAGCCCTATGAAAAGTTGTGTGAAGAGATAAGCCAAGATCTTCGTTCTGTAACGAAGATCTTGACATTATCTCATGTGGGTAATTTTGGAAATTCATAAGCGAAGTTCCTGAATTCATAGGGAAAAATGATTTCATAGTATCACCAAGTGATTGTTGTTGTGCTTCTCCTCCTCCACCACCACCGCTTCCGCCTTGCATCAGGTAGGAATTAGAAGAATTATTAACCTGACTCTGGTTATTTTCTTCTAATTCTCTCTGAAGCTGATATTCCGGTTGTTGCTCTAACACCAGAGCATCAGCTTCATTAGTACTCCCTGGAATCTGATTCGGATTCCAAGGAGGCAACTCATCTAACTTATCAATAGCATTTTTCGCCTTTTTGATGAGCCAATCCACCGCCTTACTAGGCCGGTCATAACCCAATCGGTCTTGAACATCGTAAAATTGAATCGCTGTATGAGCAGCTAACCGGACCCTCCGGTCTCTCGGTCCTTTCGCCGTATAAACTTTACTATGCCGGTCTTTTCTACCGGTAGACCGGAGAATATGACCTCCTTCAACTTGCACTATCTCTCCTCCTCCTCCCGTTGCCCTCTTCATTATAAATCTTTCGACATACTCAGATTAATATTCAGATTCAGACGAAAAAAAATAAAGCAATTTTTTTTTCTATCATAAATAACACAACAGACTTTATAATAAAATTAACTCTGCTAGTGCTGCAGCTGACGCTGATCCCGAGGAACACTGACAAGGTACGCTACAAATCCCATAGGCTCAATGAAATTTCTTTGTCCCAAATCTCAAATATCAAAAAAAAAAAAAAAAAAAAAAAAATAAAGGAAAACCTAATTAAAGTTGAAAATTTTGGAATTGTTTTGGCAATATTGAAAGTAGTTTAGGCTTTAGCTTTAAGCTAGGGTTAACTAGAATTTTTTTTTTTTTTGAAGGAAAATGAAATTATGAGAATGAAAATAAAATGAATGGAACAATGGAGTTATAGAGAAGGACTTATCTTTTTTGGCCTTTCATGGTCATTGGAATAGTACTGATTTAGACAGTTACAGCACGTCAACTTTATAGTTTTTAATTTTTTTAAAATATTATTTTTGCATTATGCTTCCATCAGTATCATTCTATTTCTTTCAAGTTGTGATTGTGTGAAAGAACCAAAAAAAAAAAAAAATATTTATCTAATGCGATTTACATTTTCTATGTGTTTTACAGATTATTATATAGTGATGGATTTATTTAGTATTCACCCGAACGACAGATATTATAGGTTCAAGTGATTTGTTTGAAAAACTAATCATTAAGGGTGTGTTTAGTATAATCAAAAATATTTTTTTGTTGTTGGATATATAATAAAAATATTATCTAAATTTTATTTATATATATGATTTAAGACAAATAATAGTATTGGAGATGGGGATTGAGGGTGGTGGCGGTGAGTGTTATGAGGGTGGGGTGCGTTGGATAGTGGGAAGTAAATAATTGTAGAATGATATTTGAAACTTGTTTTCTTCGATATCGAGCACGCTCTAAAGTATATATATATTTTAGAAATGGGCAATCTCCCGTACGTGTTAAAGGGAAGAATTTGAATTAAGGTTAATACTAGCTAGTATTGCGTTTGGTTAAGGGCGGAGCTATCGTATTAGATATAGCTAAAACAAAGGGTAAAACTTATCAGTACTGGATTAGACCAATTCAATACATGCATGCCATGTGTTTAAATTTACGGTTCATTTTTACTTAACTTTAATTAATTAACATGTGTTTTATTTCATTAAATTACATAATAATACAAGTTAAATTAATTTAGTGTGAACACTCGATGCAAATAAATTTTTTCGCAAAAACAATCTATAGGCCTGGTATATGGGATTCGAGGGAGCTAAAGAGATGCAAGGGGTTTATCAAACTATATAGTAAATGTTAAATTTATTTGACTTCTTTTGGTGAAAGGTACAAGTATCCCCTAGATTATGACTGTAATTTCAGAGACACACCTTAACTAAATAAAAGTTCTATTACCCCCTCCCCCGAACCTATTTTTTTTCTAATTTATGCACCTTTTTGGCTTACGTGGCATCTAAATATCTCCCACGCGCTTTAATTGTGTGGAGTGACGGAGTGTGCTACGTATGACAAAAGGTGTACAAAATTACAACAAAAAATAAATTTGAAGAGTAATAAGACCTTAATTTATCTCTGAAATTTTGACCGTACTCTATGAGGATACGTGTGCCTTACTTTTATATTTGAAGGGAAAAGGAGCAAATTTACACCTCAATTTTGGATTTAGATCGAATATATACTTCAGCTTTAGGATTATTCTTTTTTAAGTCGGTAAATATAAATTTGCTTATGAAAATTGAAAATGATAAATATGCCTAATTTATTTGACTACAAATATATAAATACACAATTTATTTAGACCGAGGATATATTCACTTAAACCGTAAAATTGAAGCATATAGTTGCTCTTTTTTCTTATTTTGAATTCCATTATTTAACTTAGACATTAATTTAATGATAAATTCAAAATAATTAAATTTTGGCTTCTTTTTACTACGTATGACCTTATCTAAATGAATAGTACTAGTTATTATTAATTAAAAAATATATATTACTATTCATCATGCATCTATTATATAGTGGTGGTGCTATGCTATGCTATGATAAAATTTTAATGCAGCCTGAAAATAGTATTCAAAATTGATATATGATCAAAAAATTTATGATACATATATAGTATTTATGATTAGCTTGATCTTTTTCTAAACCTATTCATATAAACTTTTTTCACTAAAAAAAATATTATTTTAAGGGTATTATAAACTTTAAAAGAGTGATGAGTAAATGCAACTCTTCATGGTCCCAATACAGCAATATATATAAAATTTAGACCCACACTCATTGAAACATGATGGTGATTTCTAACTGCTTTTTCATTTATGTTTTTTTTTTTCTTTTAGGGTTTTTATCGTTATTTGATATCCAACAAAGTTTAAATTTGAAAGCTCTGGTAAAAAATGAAGATTAACTACTATTAAAACAAGTCGAAAATTGACGGATTCCCGTGATTATTTTTTCTACTAGATTACACCAGTAGACAGTGTATATTCTTTGTAAAAATATTTTCGTTATTTTTATTTATACTTTTCAACTGCAGTTTCGCATTTCAAAAGTCAATAAGTATCCTTCGATTTTCATAAAAAATAAAATAAAATCATTTTTTGTAATTTGCTTACATCTTCGCCCCGGAAAATTATCGATGGACATCTATAATTTTCTTAAAGCCTTTTCGATTTTCTTTATTAATATTCTTTAAAAAACATTAAAAAAATCGATTGTACTTACAATTTCATCACAATTCTTGTAACTTCATATATATATATATATATATATATATATTATTTTGTACATGGGATTATATATAAATAACTAATTGTGATTAATTAATGAATGTGATTGTTCTCTTTTAACAGTAAACATATATTGTTTCTATATTTAATTTTATAGAGCTAACTCCCTTTTACATTATTTTATATTTTATTACTTGGTTTTATATTTATGGTTTCAAACCTTTTTGTCTTGGACAAGACGAAGACAGTTGAACTTTACGAAACCTTAAAAGAAGGAAAAAGAATTAAAAAAAACAGTAATTTATTGCCTTATTTAATCGTTTCAAATGAAAAATTATGATTTGTACAGACTTAGCTTAAATAATTTGTAAGCTGTCATGTCATAAGAATATCTAAAAAGACATATTTTTTTAATAAGAAAAAGTCTTTAAATAATCAAAAATTTTAATCAGAATTTGGCTAGAAAATTTAAAAAACTATAATATTTTTTATTTAAAAATAGACTGATGTTTTTTCTATTTTTTAGTTAAGAAGTAATAAAATCAAAAGGGTAAAATCGTTTAAAAAGGTCTATAACATAGATAAAATATCATTTTGGTCAAATTCTGATCAAATTTTTCTGGCTTTAAATAAATTATCACAGTATAATAACGTTGAGTGATTTATCGTGTGTCCCGTATGCATCTTTTTAACGACGATACAAAAGATATTACATCATATGATGTTATAATTAAAAAAAACATTCTACTTATTATAATAAATAAAAAATAATTTGATAATATAAAAAACATTTAAACTAATTGTATTGTTACATAAATTTACTTGGCTAGCAATTTAGGTCATTAATAGCCAAAGTGATTATCTTTTTCAAATTTCTATAAAAGGAAGTGGTATACATTCGTTCATCCACTAGTTGTAGAAAAGTTTAAAGAATAGAAAAAGATGGGGAAACAAAAGAAAATGAGAAAGGTAAAATTAGAAAATGTATGGTCTATATTTATTTATTTAAAAAAATAAAAACAAAAAGTATTATAAAAAATAGAAAAGGGAGACTATAAAATCAAGAAGAGAAAATGTAACCTTAACTCGTGTAAAAGATCTAATATTAAAAAGATATCCTTAAAATGATTTTTTTTCTCTTTTTTTTTCTTCTTGATATGCTAAAGTGATAAGTAAAAATAAGAAAATATTCAATATACTGAACAAAGTAAAACTGAAACAAAAATCACATATAATAAACATATTCATCTAAAAGTTCAACCTAATATTATCAAATTAAACACTAATATACTATATCAACTTATTAATTTCGATTAAATTCAACAAACTTAACCTGTTCATTTAACGCTCTTAATTATTTGCCCAAAAATTCAAATGTTGAAGGAATACAATAGGAAAAAGCATTTGTCAATTGGACCTCCCAATAAAGATGATCAACTCTCATGCTCCCTTTATTCCAATTTGATAAAGACTTGCTTTCATTTTCTTTGAATTATTTGCATTACATTTCACACCTCTATTTTACTTTTTTTTTTATCATCATAGTCACACATGACCATCACCCTTCAATTCCCCTTTATACAAATCAAATTAATAATTTTTATGTAGTACAAGTCAATCGCGCTCTTTCACTCTCTACCTTCAATCTTAAAATTCTAACTTCAAATTCCGAAGGAGCGAAAATGTGAGAGTTTCTAAGCTAAAGAAAATGTGAAGTAACATTTAGTTCAAGAAAATAGTAGTACAAAAATTGGAATTTGTCTTTGATGTTTATATAATATAATATAATAATTCTACTTATGGAAATTGTGGTACTTTAATTTGTCTTTCATTATGGATAGATGAGTGATACTCAAAAAGGATAAGAATATATTAATTGATATATATGGATAGGAACAATGCATGGGATGGATGGTCATAATTAAAATGTGTTCAAGATGCAACAAGGCTAGGAAACATTTGTTGATATACATATACATAATAAAATAATCCATGTCAATCATTTCATTGGTGTTTTTCTTAGATATATGTTTAGGGTATTGAAAGTAAAATTAACATAAAGTGTCTCTCATCTTTTAATAAGATAGTCACATACTATATAACATTATATATATATATTGGAGCAAATAGATGTCCTAGAATTCAATTTTAACATCATTTATCATTAAAAGAAAATTGTCATGTATTTGATCCATAAAAAAAGAAGGGAAAATTACGCGGATAAGCAAACTTATACTATTTAATTACTCATCATAGCTATAGTTTGCTATAATTATCACTCACGACTAATATTAGACATTAATTACATGGGCTGACTTCGAGTTTGTATAATTAGTCATATTTGTATATGTATAATTCGCCAAGATATACAAATAAATATGTATAATATACAATTTTTTAGCCTATATACATATACAATTCACCTCTCTCCCACTCTCTGCCTCTCTCGCTCGCCTCTCTCCTCCCTCTCTCAATCTCGCTCGCCTCTCTCCTCCCTCTCACAATCTCGCTGCCATTTATACAAATATATATGTATAATATACAGTTATATACATATACAATTCACCTCTCTCCCACTCTCTGCCCTCTCTCGCTCGCCTCTCTCCTCCCTCTCTCGATCTCGCTCGCCTCTCTCCTCTCTCTCCTTGTCTCGCTCGCCTCTCTCCTCCCTCTCCCAATCTCTCTTGTCATATATACAATTACATATGTATAATATACAATTATCTAACCAATATACATATACAATTCACCTTTCTCCACTCTTTTCCCCCTCTCTCGCGCCTCTCTCCTCTCTCTCCCAGTCTCGCTCGCCTCTCTCCTCTATATAACATGTAGCTACAAATTGTAATTATCAAACTGTAGCTATGGAGAGTAATTAAAGTTTTCCAAAAAAGAATCAAGCTCTCCTATAAGTAGGTGTGTTGAGAATACGGTTAATTAAATAACAAAAATATAATTTTTTGAACAACTTAAATTTTTATATAAAATGATCACTCACTGTCACATATTACACTCCTCCCTCAACCTTCCAATACTCCCATCATATACCTCCAATTTTACAGTATTTGTTTAGTTTATATATGATTGCTTATGAAATAACTGTCCTAGAAAACAAAGAATTATCGACCGACGATATTTCGTAGCTAAACAACAAAAAATCTCATGCTAATCTGAATTAGCTACAAATTATAAAAAGCGTCAACCAATAATTTCATAACTAGTTTCATATTATCTAAAAACGAGTTTTTACTACTTAATTACCAATTGCCAATAATGTATAAGAAAATTACTTATTTTCGAGGAAAACATTATCCTTAATAAGATTACTACTAATATATACATAGGAATAGGATATAGGATATATAATGTGAAAGCAATCCTATAGTGAAAGCAACCTAACAATGAAATGAAATTGTCAGTATGGTGTGTGATCCAAGAATTAGAAAACAAAGTCCATATTATAGGTAGGTAGTGCATGCTTCCTTCTGATAATAATAAAATCAAATAAATGTCTTCAACTGATCAGCATATTCTGAAAGACAAATGAAAGAGACAACACAACATACATATAGCCATAGGATCAGCATCACAATATATATGCCTTAATTGCTTACAATTTATGACTACTACTACCCAACAAAATGACAATATGTCACTTTCTTTTATTTCAGACAAATTGCAACCATTCATATGTATTGGAGCAACCTCCCCTTCCCAAAAAGTAATTAAACAATACACTAGTTTTCATGTTCAAAATTCAAAGCGGAGACGAAAAATTGTTAGGTGATTCTTTTCATATGTTCTAGTCGATCTTAATGGACAGAGTTACCTGGTATCTGCTATATTGGTGAGGAGAGACATAATATCACGTTAAAAGTTGGCCCAGATACTACGTCGTAAAAAAGGAGGAGTTTGTTGGTAGTCTCCATCTATTTGTCGTTAAAAAGTTTTTAACTAATTGAATTTTCTTATAATCCGTCACACCATTGTTAATCCATAGTTAAATTACAAAATTTTATCTGTCGTTATTTTCTTATTTTTTTGAGTATCAATCATCACTAAATGCCAATGTTTATATGTTTCGATAGACATGTATTAATCATGGTGTGCTTTTGGGGATATGTATTTGTTGGATGCACATGTCAAAATAAGTCCTCAACTTGGAGGGAGAATGTCCACTTACGTACCGGGTAGGAAATTAAACAGAATAATTTTGGAAACGAGTGATCTTGAATTATTTAACCTTAGTCTCCCTCTTGGAAAGTGAAAATTCATCAAATTTAAAGTTTTGTACGTCCCTTAGGGCAAGAATAATCAAAAGTTCAAGGATATCGATAACTAATTGACAAGATCAGTTCATATAGGCGATTCGTGACCTAAAATCAATATCCAACAAATCTCACTATCAATGTGGGGACTCAACACATTTGAGACATATGATACATCATAGCCATATATTTAGTATATATATACGATGAAATTCAAATGTACCCTTATGTACGTGTCTAAAAAAGTTTCAAATGAGGAAATACCACAAATACTTCTCACATGTCCAAACCAGTCTTTTATTTCATTTGGACCACAAATTCAAAGCCCAACTTCCTGGCAATTGGAATTGTATGAAGACAGTTTTAGTAGTTGGGCCTGGAAATATATTTGAAAAAAGAGGAACTTTCACGTATAACCATTCAAAAATAGCCTATTTACTTTTTATAGATATAGTTTAATAATAACAATTCGCAGCTACATGCTATAGGGAAGAAAGAAGAGAGCGAGAATGGGAGAGAGGCGAGAGAGAGTGGGAGAAAAGGTGAATTGTATATGTATATCCGTTAGATAATTGTATATTATACATATGTATTTGTATATATGGCAAGCGAGATTGGGAAAGGGAGAGAGAGGTGATCAAGATTGGGAGAGGGAGGAGAGATGCGAGCGAGAGAGGCCATAGAGCAGGAGAGAGGTGAATTGTATATGTATATCATTTAGATAATTGTATATTATACATATGCATTTGTATATATGACAAGCGAGATTTGGAGAGGGAGAAGAGAAGCGAGCGAAAGAAGGCAGAGAGTGGGAGAGAGGTGAACTGTATATGTATATCGTTTAGATAATTGTATATACATATGCATTTGTATATTCTGACGAATTATACACATACAAACACGGTTAATTATACAAACTCGAAGTCAACCTACATAATTAATGTATAATAATCGCGAGTGATAATTATAACAAACTTTAGCTATGATAAATAATTAAGTAATATAAGTTTGCTTAACCACATAATTTTCACTCGAAAGAATAACAAAGTTTTTGGGCGAAAATTTCTTCGAAAACTTCAACACAAATAGCCGGACATATTCATTGGTTACTTATCTAAGCTGATATACTTATATTATATACTGATTATACTCTTTTATTTATATAATGTTGTTACACAATGTTGTATGTCTTGATGCATAGAGTTCCTTATACTTTGTGTCTAGTGAAACACAACTAATAGTAGGACAGTTTGATACACAAAGTATCTCGTATTAGATTGGTTCGGAGAAGGGTTATATTACGAGTAATTTGATATAGACAACCTATTTGGAAGTATTTATGGTAGTTCTTAAAAATTTGCTAATGATAAAGAGTAACTTAGACCAAATAGTACAAGGATAAATTTAGCCAAATAGTATGAAAACAGTAATTATAAACAATATTCACATTAAAATGCGTTAGTCTTAGTTTAAATGATAAAAAGGAAAACTACTCTCTTTATTCATTTATATTTGTCTACTTGAATTTTACATGTCTAAGAAAATAATGATGAATACAAATATATTTTATCACAATTTCAATATTAATTCCTCTATAATTTAGATCACGAGAAAAAAGATTTAGGAAAAAAGTAATTAAATTGAGGTAAAATATGAAAAAACAAATTATATTTTTTATTAGGTTAAAAGTGATTGAAGAAATATTCAAGAAACCGAAAATTTATCAATTGAAAAACGAAAAATATGAAAATTGAAATTTGTTAAAAATAGGGGTGAGTGTTCGGTATTCGGTTTGAGAATATCAAACTTCAGGTTCTGTAATTCGATAAATGGTAGTTAAAAGTAGATACCAAATACCAAAAGTTTAAACTTTGATTTAGTGATTCGATAATCAGTAAATCAAATTTCGATTTGATATGGTATTCTAACACCGTATTAAAGTTGTAGATGATTGTATTACAAAGTTAATAAATATTTCTCCAAGCATTTCTATTTTTTTATGTGGAGGCATAACATAATATAAGTTCAATAAGTAAGAACACGTCAAGAAAAAAACAAATTGATACAACTAAAAGACATGTATTTATGTTGTTTATGTTAATTCTTTAACTTTTTTTTTTGTACTTGTACTAATGAGTAATAAACATGTTGATATATGACTTTTATTAAGTAAATGATTCAGTATTCAGAAAATATCAAATACCAAATAATACTAATATCTCATACCAAGCCCAAACTTAAACACCAAAATAAATTTTACTCCCAAATACCATTTCAAATATTTATTACCAAATATCAAAAAAACAAAAAAATTTAATTTAATTTAGCAATTCGATTTTCGATATTACACATCCGGTCATAGTTTTGAATTCCCTCTCATTTGATAGGCAAATATTTTTGTTTTCTTAAAACTTTAGTGGGTCCCATCTACATTTTTACAAATTTCAAAATCTCCCTCGTTGTTCATAGATTCTCTACCAAAAATAATCATTAAAAATTCAAATAAATAATATTCCAATTCTCCCTCCTATGGCCCAAAAAATTAAACACCCACCTGAAAATTTACAAACAAAAAAATTAGTTTCAAATCCTTCCCTCCAAACATTTTCAGTCCTTACACCTATAAATATTCATACAAATCTCATTAGATCTATCTATTAATCTCCATTTCTATTCTCTTCGCATTACTTCGATTCCTCAAATGGAGGTTTTAGATACTTCTTCAAACGAAAATGGATCGAACAAAGAAAATATCGCGCCGTGTGAAAAATTGTCCATTGATTGTTTGAAGGTGAAACGTAGCACAAAAAAATATAAGAGAAATTTCAAAAGGGCGCCATTGAGAGATATTACTCACCTATTCGATTCGCCGCTTCAATTTCAGCAATCCGTTTCGAGCAATGTCATTGTTTGTGGTAAAAGGAAAATGGTTGATGAAGGTGTTGATTTGTTGCAGAAGAATAAATCGAAGATACTTAGAAGAGATTTCAGATAGTTGAGTTGTGTTTTCGTATTGAGGTCTTACTAATTTGTATTTGTGTTATTATAGAGCCTATTTCTGAACGTTACGCTCCCAACAGTTTTTTCTACGTCGGATATTAATAAGATTAGAATTGATTTGATAGAAGAAACAATTCTGCTCTCTTTCAACTTTTTTTATAAGCAGTGTTTTTGTTTTAATTTATTTATTTTATTTTCATTTTTAATCCGTTTTAAAAGAAAATGTTTATTCCTTTTCTAGTAACTTTTTAATCCTATTTTTTTTATGACATGTTTAAGATTAAAGATGAGAGTGCATTTTGGAAATTGTAGGTTATACATCTTGTTCAGTAATTTTCTTATTCTTAATTAATACTTACTCACTTTATGAAATTAATGGATAATTTTATATTTAGAGGTTGTTTGGTTGGGACAAGTTATTGTAAAATAAGTTATCCACCTACTCTGTGATAATTTATTTCATCATTATTATTTTTAATCCCTCACACCAAACGACACCCTTTAGGACCCGTTTGGTAGGAGGTATTAATCAAAAAGAATCTATGGATTAAAATTTAGTCCAATAAAAACATTGTTTAATTACTTTATTTAATCTAATCCATGGATTAGTTATACCTTATAGAAGGTCTTATTTTATCCTTAGGAAAGGGAGTGATAGCTAATCCAATGTTTAGCAATCCTTGGATAAGATCCCTAAATGACTAAATTATCCCCAATTTTTTTCCCTTTTTTCCCCGTAATTAATGTTCTTTATGATTTATATGAGAATATTTATAAATATTCATTTAAATTCTCCAAATTTGTTCCATGTGATTTGATAATTTCACAAATTAATATTTTTTTCCCATGTTTGAGTTGTTATATTGGGTTGATTTTTTTGTTTTTTTTTTACAAATGTAGTTCGTCGATTGACCACTTGAACTATTTTTTTTATTTTTAAAATAAGCTTCGTGTATTTGAATAATTTAAGTAGCCTTAAATTCATGTTAAGTTCAAGGTATATTTGAGCAACAAAAAATTAGAAATATACCGTGTGACATATCACACCTCAAATTAATAATATTTTTATATATTTTTTAGTATTTAACTTGACTAGTCAAATGAAATATAAAATCTCACAATGACCCAAGGGTATAATAGGAAATAAACTTTTTCTAGAGTTTTAAGCCAAACATAAGACTAGGTAGGAAACAATAAACCAAACACTTGATAAAAATTAATCCCTGCATTACTAACCCTGTATTATTAATCCATGCATTACTAATCCATGCGTTAGTATTCCGTGCATTATGCATGTTTGTACCAAACAACCCCTTCGTTCCTAGTTTGTCCTAATAATTGATTATAGTCATTTATCTATTATATTTTTTAACCTATTGTATTAATTATATTCAAAGGGTGATATAATAAAATTACTGTTTTATTTATAATTTTTTAATAAGTGTGCAAAATCAATAGTAAATAACTATTGTTGGATTGAGAGTAATATTCATATTCTAACACACCCTGTTCATTACTAATTATATTCTAATATACCCATTCATTACATACAACAAACCAAACATCGACAAAAAAATAATATTTACATTTACTAATCCTACATTATTAGTACATCTTATTTAGAACTATCTTTGTTTCAATTTGTACGATTTACTTTTCTTTATAGTCGTTTTAAAAATAATGACACGTTTTTATATTAAGTAACAATTCAATTTTAAATTTTCAATTTTATTCTTAATGAACTAATTTATAGTCACATAAACATCTATCATTTATTTTAGATAAAAAATTTCAAGAAATTCTTTCTCAAACTTTATGCCAAATTAAACTAACTCATATAAAATGATTCGAAGATAATACTATTTTATTCCCCTTTCATACAACCCCTTCATGTATTAGAGTAAGTAAAGGGTTCAACATATTTCGCATTGGTGACCCTTTGATCTACAACTTAGCTAAGAATCCTTGTGATCTATATTAACTATTAATTTCTTTTGATATAATAATTTGTTATTATACTATCTCCGTTCATTTTTATTTGTTATGTTGTGCTTTTCGAAGGTCACTGACTATTTTTCAAAGTTAAATTAGATTACATTAATTCGATATTTTAAACCAAAAATTTAGATATTCAAAAATTATACAAAAATTACTATAAATTGCATTTTTTTGCATATCAATATAATGAAAATATCTATTTTAAAATATTAGGTAAAATCCTTATAGTTTGACTAAAAGAAAATCATAACAATTAAAAGTGGACGGAGGAAGTATTGGTTAAAAACCTAAAATAGTTCAATATCTTGAATTTAAGGTCAAATAATCTTATAAGTTTCACATTTGCAATAGTAATAAGGGAAAAGGTAGAATTACCCCTACACTATGACCCAAATCTCATAGATACACCTTCACTAAATTAAGGTCATATTACCCCCCTTGAACTTATTTATTTTGTAAATTTATACACCTTTTTGGCTTACGTGGTATCTAAGTATCTCTCACGCGCGTCAATTGTGTGGAGTCACGGAGTATGCCACGTAGGCCAAAAGATGCACAAAATTATATATAAAATGAGTTAAGGGGGTAATATAACCTTAGTTTAGTTAAAATGTGTCTCTAAGATTTCGGTTATATTCATGGAAGGGGGGGGGGGGGGGGCACTTATGCCTTCTTCATAATGATTGTATAATGTTTGTTTGGAGAGCACAAATCTTTACATTAGGGATGAACGTTCGGTTCTTCAGTTCGATTTTATTAAATTTCGATTCGTTTTTTTAGTTTTTGGTTTTAGAAAAGTGTGATCCGTATATTAAACCAAACTAATTCGATTCGGATTTTCTACTTTGGTTTAGTTTAGTTCGGTGTTTATAAATTGATTTTTGGGTGTGAATGAAAAATAAAATAACGATAAAGTATAAGATACTTAGAAATTTAAAACTATGTTAATGAATGATGCGTATTACCGTGAAACACTTATTGTGTGCTAACTAAAAGATTATATTTGTCTTTATCAAGAACATTGTGCCTCCAACAATTTATCGAGAAAAACAAGTATGAAGACGGTTCCTTTACATAATGCATTGGTACAAATATGTTTGAGTTTCTCTTAGAAATTAATATTTCCAGTTAACTATTAAATTGTACATTTGGTGTTACTTTGATTTGTTGATGAATAATTTACATATACATACATATATATGCTCTACCACTTAGCTAAGAACCCTTGTTATATATATTGAATTTTAATTTCTATTAATATAATAATTTACTATTTTTTATTGATTAAAGGTCTAAAATAGACCACGAATTTGAATTTAAGATAAAAAAGATCCTATAACGTTTACATGAATAATTCATAATGATTGATAAAGTAGTGTATATTCAGATCGAAATCTAACTTTGTAAGTTTAGAAAAAAATTTACAATCTTCTCTCTAAGCACACATATTCACAATTTTTTCTCTTATATTCTTACTTAGATCATATACTACTTCTATTTATAGTACATAACACATTCAGAAATTTCCTGCGATGTAATTATAGATATAAGCGCTTCGAATTTTAAACCTAGTTATATTTTCAGATGAGGTTATTCAATGACTAAGCTCAAAAAGTGGTACAAAAAAGGGTCCTACCAGATTTGAACTGGTGACCAATGCTCTACCACTGAGCTAAGAACCCTTGTTATATATATTGATTTTTAATTTCTTTCGATATAATAATTTACTATCTTTTATTAATTAAAGGTCTTAGATAGTCCACTATTTTGAATTTAAGGTCAAAATGATCCTATAACTTTTACATGAATAATCGATAATGATTGATAAAATAGTATATATTCAGATTGAAATCGAACTTTGTAAGTTTGTGAATAGAGAAAATTGGGCAATCTTCTCCCCAAACACACATTTATAATTCTCTTTCATTTATACTCAGACCTCGTACTCCTTCTATTTATAGTACATTTTACTTTCAGAATTTTATTGTTCAATTGATGTAATTTACCAAAATGAGCGTACAAGATAACAATTCAATTAACTCTTTTCTTGCTAAGATCATGGGGCTAAAACTTCTAATTTTTAACCTAGTTGTAGCTTTCACATGAGGCTACTTGATGACTAAGCTCAAAAAGTGGTATAAAAAAAGGGCCCTACCAGATTCGAACTGGTGACCTCTTGATCTGCAGTCAAATGCTCTACCACTGAGCTAAGGACCCGTGTTATATGTATTGATTTTTAATTTCTTTCGATATAATAATTTACTATCTCTTATTTATTAAAGGTCTTAAATAGTCCACTATTTTGAATTTAAGATCAAAATGATCTTATAACTTTTACGTGAATAATCCATAATAATTGATAAAGTAGTTAGTATATATTCAGATCTAAATCTAACTTTGTAAGTTTGCTAATAGAAAAAAATGTACAATCTTCTCTCCAAACACACATATTTATAAAAAAAATTTATCTTTCATTCATACTTAGACGTCGTACTCCTTCTATTTATAGTACATTTCATTTTCTGAAATTTCTTTTTCAATTGATGTAATTTACCAAAGTAAGCATATAAGTTAACTATTCAATCAACTCTTTCCTTGCTCTAAGATTATGGGACTAAAACTTTTCATTTTTAACCTAGTTGTATCTTGCACATGAGGTTATTTAATGACTAAGCTCAAAAAGAGGTACAAGAAAAGGGCCCTACCAGATTCAAACTGGTGACCTGTTGATCTGCAGTCAAATGCTCTGTCACTGAGCTAAGGACCCTTGTTATATGTATTCAGAGGTGGATCCAGGATTCGAAAGTTAGGGGTGCCATATCATCTAAATGGTAAATGGGTCGATTCTTCATTTTAAATATGATTTGGGTTATTTAGTTTTCTCGATATCTATAAATATATTGATCAAATATACATCTTTAGTACTGTTTTTATTTTAGTTTTTTTTAATGTTTGTTTAGGAATAAGAGACCTTATTCTCTGTAACTTTGAGAAAACAAGAGATTTTCACCTTAAAATTCAAATGTGTATACATCATCTAATATCCTATAGTTGAGAAAAAAATAAAAATTATAGTTTCAATCCAATCATCTCCACTTAGTGTGAGGTTAAAGATTAAAAGAACCTTTACATTTAAAAGGTTTAACATGATTATATCCATCATTTTAAAAGTTTTTTTTATTTTAAAAAGGCTATTTAAGTATTTTTTATTAATATACTATATCGACGTTTAAAATTTAATAATAATCTGTAATTAATATAGAATATGACGCAACACTCGTATCAATTAAAGATAAGTAAATAAGTAAGAAGTAGCAAATAAATGAACTAATTGAGGGGAGCAAGAGACTGAAACAAAGACAAAAAAAAAAGAAAAAGGAAGTTGAAAGCCCCTCAAGATACAAAAAAAATAGTGTTGTCATGGAGATTTGAACCCTCAACGCCCTGTTGGAAAGATTTACCTTTTGCCAGCTGCATCATTCAACGTATGCTTCACTGGGTGGCAGGTAAATTATATATACGACTTGTTATACTTATACACATATATATACAAAGTTGTAACCGAGGCCTGTGGGTGCCGTGACACCCCTACCCATAGAGCTGGATCCGCCCTTGTATGTATTGATTTTTAATTTCTTTCGATATAATAATTTATTATCTCTTATTAATTAAAGGTCTTAAATAGTCCACTATTTTAAATTTAAGGTCAAAATTATCTTATAACTTTTACATGAATAATCCATAATGATTGATAAAGTAGTTAGTATATATTCTGATCGAAATCTAACTTTATAAGTTTGTTAATAGAGAAAATTGTACAATCTTCTCTCCAAAAGCACATATTTATTCTTTTTTATCTTCCATTCATACTTAGACCTCACACTCTTCTATTTATAATACATTTCATTTTCAGAAATTTCTTGTTCAATTAATGTAATTTAATTGATGTAATTTATCAAAATAAGCGTATAAGACAACTATTTAATCAACTCTTTCCTTGCTTTAAGATCATGGGGCTAAAACTTCTCATCTTTAATCTAGTTGTATCTTTCACGCGAGGCTATTTAATGACTAAGCGCAAAAAGTTATACAAAAAAAGGGCCCTACAAGATTAGAATTGGTGACCGGTTGATCTGCAGTCAAATGCTCTACCACTGAGCTAAGGACCCCTTTATATATATATATATATATAGGTTTTTGATAGTACACTATCTCGAATTTAAGATCAAAATGATCCTAAAACTTTTACATGAATAATCCACAATGATTGATTAAGTAGTGTATATTCAGATCAAAATCTAACTTGTAAGTTTGCAAATAGAGAAAATTGTACAATCTTCTCTCCAATCAGACATATTTTAATTTTTTTTTTCTCTTCATTCTTACTCAGGTCTAGTACATCTAGTACATTCCACTTTTAGGAATTTTTAGTTAATAAGCGTATAAGATAACTATTTAATCTAACTCTTTCCTTAATCTAAGATTATTGGGTTAAAAAGTGATAAGAAAAAGGGCCCTACCAGATTCGAACTGGTGACCTCTTGATCTGCAGTCAAATGCTCTACCTCTGAGCTAAGGACCCTTGTTATATATGTTGATTTTTGATTACTTTCAATATAATAATTTACTCTCTCTTATTAACTAAAGGCCTAAATAGCACTATTTCGAATTTAAGGTAAAAATGATCCTATTACTTTCACATGAGTAGTCCATAATGATTTATAAAATAGTGTATATTTAGGTCGAAACCTAATCGATCAATTATATCATTTTCATTGTTTTATATTGCCATAACTAATCATCATACTACTATTACAAGCTCAAGATAATTTATCACGATATCAGTTACTATAATCCTAATAAAAATGAGATGGTGGAACTAGGATTTTAATTTAAACAAAGTTTTTATTAATTTGGGCCCACTTACTTTTTTAAAATTTTCAAATCTCCCACATTCTTGTCTCTATGTCACATCTTTAGATTCTCTACCAAAAAAAATATTCAAAAAAGTAAA
The DNA here is from genome assembly GCA_016801875.1 of Solanum sitiens. NCBI lineage: Eukaryota > Viridiplantae > Streptophyta > Magnoliopsida > Solanales > Solanaceae > Solanum > Solanum sitiens. Next base: position 1,411,291 of record JABWTJ010000047.1, on the reverse strand, counting down.
ATTAAAAAAAAAAACTCTTCCCTCCATTGTTTAAAAAATTAAGCACCCACCTGAAATTTTACAGATTATAAAAAAATAAACAAATTTCAAATCCTTCCCTCCAAAATTTTAGTCCTTCAAAATCCCATATCTATAAATTACTTCTTCAAATACTCTGTTTTTTTCATCTGAAAAAAATGGAGGCCTTTGATAATAAGGAGAATATCTTACCTTTCTCTGTACAAAAATTGACTCCGAATTCTTCGAAGTTGAAATTTTGCAAGAGAAAATTCAGGAGGCCTTTGAAAGATATCACAAATTTAGCTGCATTTGCGAGATTTCATAGATCTGATTCTGTTTCTTCTCAAGAGATTGTTTGTCGAAAGCGAAAAGAAATTGGTGAGAATGTTGATTCATTGCAGAGGAAGCATTGTTCGAAGATGCTTAGAACAGATTTCAGATAGTTTGATTTTTTCAAATAAATATATTAAACCCTTTGCCCCTATGTTTTCTGTTAATTGCAGCAACAGAATAAAATCCCTATGCAAAAGATATACTCTCTATGTTCAATTTTATTTGTTATGTTATATCATAAAATAGTAATCAAAGTTTTTATAGTTTAATTTTAAAAAATTATGACAATTAAAATTAAACAGAGTTAGTATTTGTTTTGGGATGTGCGAAGGGAGGGGTGGACCCACGTTCCCACGTTGAATGAAGGGAGCAACTCCTCTTTTTAGATTTGTTGAATAAACTACTAACTCTGGCTATCTAATTGCACTAATCGGGGTCGATCTCACTAACTCTTTGCTTTACCTCGCCCAAGGAGGCTAAGGATAGCAGAATAAGGTTAAGGTGGATATCGCTCATCAAGAACTTGTTTAAGTGTCCAAGACTGTATGCCTTGCTGGTTGTATCTGAATCTGCTCCATAGTTATCTAATCTATTTCTTTTTCCTACCCCCTATGTAGGGAAGTACAAAGGAAATTGCTTCGAGGTTGAAGGGGCTCGTCCATTCACTATATCTCTGTAATTTCATAGGTAAGGTTTAAAACTCAACAACACTCCTTCATTGGAAAATTTAAGCAAGTATATATTTGCCGACTGATTTTATTGTTTGAGGTTGGGGGTTCAAAACCAATTAAAAAACTTAAAATTGAATCTAAACCAACGAGTCAAGGATATAATCTTCTTATATTTATGATAATTAAACTTTTATGTTCTTTTTATAAATATCGATACTACCTAAATATTTTGTGTCCATTACTGAGCAAAGAGATCTCAATCATTTCACCGACTTTAATTAGTATGAAAAGGGACCCACTTAGCTTTTGCTTCTTCATTGACTTCATATTGATTGTTACATTTGCTTATATATTTAGAAGTTAGTGCTAGTGAGTAGTGCATTTGTGACATCCCATTAACCTAATTAATAAGCCCAAAACCCTAAAGAAACCAAAACAAGAGCAATACACAATCTCTCTTGGCCAGTAAACGAAGATTATGCACCTATTTTGTAAATTGTGTTTGCAACTTTTCAATTTGACTTTATCAAAAGTGTTTAATGTGTTTTTGTATTTGATTAAAAACAAGTAATTAACTAGAAACGTGAATCTTGTTTTGACACATGTATATGACCTAGCTTCTAAAAGTATATTGTCTTTAGTGGAGCGTGACTAAAATAATATAATTATGAGAATGAAATATAAAAAAGAGAAAGAACATTTTTTTAGTTGGATATTCGAACAAGTTTTAAATCACACTATATTAAAAGTATTTTGAACTGACTTAGCTCAATAATTGATTTTAGAGTCAATGATTCGATCAAACAATTATGAAAATGGTGAAGTGATAGTATGAGATTTGGTTTACCTTTAGAATAGCTTGAAGATGGTGCACGCACAAGAAGAAGCTAGCTAGCTCTGAGTTTCGATGGGGCCAGAAATGCTCGGTCATGTAGGTGGAACACAATAATCTCGGAATAAATATGTGGATTGTGGTGATGGGCCATGTTAAACTTAGTGTGAGAAGGAGATTATTGGGTGTGCGAATAAAGTTTCATATTGATAGTTGAAAAAAATTAAGAAAACTACATTCAAGTAATTGTTTGGGTACCCCTAATGGTATGGAAATGAATTTCCATACCATTAGGAAAAAAGCAGGATCGTCACTAACCAAAAAAATTCGAATTTGATAAATCAATTGATTGTCACATACCACTAGCAAAACTAAGGATAGACAACTTTTATGAACTATAAAAATAACTTATGTTAGGACAAATAGAAGTTGACTCTTCGATGCCTCACAAAGTAATGTTAAGACAACAAATTAAAAGTCATATTCAATATTTTCCAAATAACAAACTCTGAACAAGTGGCCAAATATTAATATAAGAAAGCCAAATTTTCTCTATATATATGTACGTTGAAAACTAGGTTACATCTATATTTTAAGTATTTATCATAAATTAGGTCCTAATTATTAGGACAATGTATCTAGGGAAATTTTATGTATTTCTAATTGTTGTGATTATTATGGTGCAATATTCAAATATTGCTCGTCCGATGGAGCAGAAAAAAAGTTTAACCGAACCTTTTCTGGTATATTTCGAGAGAAAAAAAGCCCTCGAGGTACATTATTATGACGGATATAAAAGCAAATTACAGAGTAGATACAAGCCAACGCGACGAAGTCCTGGAGGACCTGACCCCAAACATCATTAATCCATGAATGAATTGTTGTCATTGAAGGGAAAAATAAGAACTTTGATATCCTATGGTGCTAATACTTGCATTTTCACATGTTTTCTTCATAAATAGTAGTAAGATTAATATATCAAGAATTAAAAGATCATAGTATGTATTCGTATTCTAAAAATCTTAAATTCGCCTCTGTATGTTATATATATATATGGTCCTCAAAAGAATGTTCCGTGTTTTTAATAGCTTTAGTGTGATTATAATCTTTGTCTTTTATTTAAATCAATGACGTTCTTCATTCTCGAATATAAAATTCATAAACATAGCAAGTATAATAAACTCTTGTGATTCGACCCATTCTCGAATCAAAGTGCATAATATTGTATGAGGAACACTACTTCACTGTTAAGAATTTCAAAGTTTTCTAAATATTTCTCTAATAATGGAGATAATATCAAGCACCGAAGGCTCATTCAGTTACTTCAAGAACCAAATAGGATTGAATCTCTGGATGAAACTAAGGCTCTTCATGCACTCACAATCACAATGGGGCAAGACCCAACTCAACCCTTTTTGGCGAATAACACTATCATGTTCAAGTATTCGATATTCGGTGATATCTGCATTGCACGCAAGGTGTTTGATAATATGTCCAAAAGAAATGTTGTGTCATATAATACAATGATTAGTGGTTATAGTCGGAATGGAAGTTTATTAGAGGCTTGGAAGTTGTTTTCTGAGATGAGGGGTTGTGGATATGTGCCGACTCAGTTTAGTTTTGGTGGGGTTTTGGGTTGTGAGTGTTTGGATGTTATTCAAGGATTTCAGTTGCAAGCGTTGGCTGAAAAATTGGGGCTTTTTTTCGTGGATGCTGTAACAGGGACTGCATTATTGGGTTTACTTGGAAGGAAAGGATGGTTAGATGAAGCTATGCAGGTTTTCGACGAAATGCCTGTAAGGAATTTGGTGACTTTGAATTGTATGATATCCTTGTTTGGACAGTATGAATGTGTTGAGGAGTCAATGATGGTGTTAAGGAGGTTATTAAGGAGTGGAATGGCTCCTTCCGAGAGTACTTTCGTGGGCATATTGGTCGGTTTTGTTGGGGAACTTGATTTAATATTAGGGGAAGTAGTACATGGGTTGGTAGTGAAAAATGGACTGGATTTTTCTGTTTCAGTGAATAATTCATTGATAAACATGTATGCGAAATGCTCTGACATTCACAAGGCGGAGAAAATGTTTGAGGATGCTCCTGTTAAGGATGTTGTGTCGTGGAATACAATGGTTGGTGCAATGGCGAAGATTGAAAGAGCAGATAGGGCATTGGTTGTTTTTAGGAAGATGTGTGTAAGTGGCGTATTGCCTAATGATACGAGTTATGTGAGTGCACTAAGTTGCTGCACTAGCCAGCAGTTTCGATTGCTTGGGGAGTCCATCCATGCGAAAGTAATCCAGAAAAAGTTTGAATCTGATGTATATGTCGGTAGTGCTTTACTTGACTTTTATGTTAAATGTGATAGATTAGATGATGCTCATGTTTGCTTTGATGAAATATCGGAGAAGAATGTCGTTTCTTGGAATACGTTGATGTTGGGTTACTCGAGTAAAGGTTCTTCTTATGTTATTACGCTGCTTCAACAAATGATTCACTCGGGTTGTCTTCCAACTGAGTTTTCTTTTTCTATTGCTGTGAAATCGTCAGGACTATCAGAGGTACTTCAGCTACATTCCTTATCCATAAAAATGGGTTACATTGATAATGATTATGTCTCTAGCAGTTTCATTTCTTCATATGCAAAATCTAGTTCAGTTGATAATGCCCTAAGGTTTGTCACTACCAATGAAATGCCACTTCCTGCTGTTGCTTCCAATATGATCGCACATATTTATAACAGAAATGGTCAATTCGACAAGACTCAAGAGTTGTTTTCTGACCTTGAAAATCCAGATACTATATCTTGGAATATTTTGATTGCAGCCTGTTCTCGAAATGGTGATTACACAGAAGTTTTTGAACTTCTTGGACACATGCGGATGGCTAGATTATCTCCTGATAGATACACATATGTTAGCCTGTTTAGTGTGTGCACCAAGCTTTGTAACCTTGGTCTAGGTAGCTCACTTCATGGCCTCATTATAAAGACTGATTTTAAGCGTTGTGACACATTTGTCTGCAATATCATGATTGACATGTATGGCAAATGTGGGAGTCTTGCAAGTTCAATCAAGATTTTCAATGAAATGATGACTAAAAATGTGATCACATGGACAACCATTGTTTCATCCCTTGGACTGCACGGTTATGCACACGATGCATTGGAGAAATTCAAGGAGATGGATATGACCGGGATTAAACTTGATAAGGTTGCTTTCGTAGCTGTGCTTTCAGCATGTAGGCACGTTGGATTAGTGAAAGAGGGGATGGAATTGTTTGAACAGATGAAAGGAAAATATGGGGTAGAACCAGAGATGGATCACTATCTTATTGCAGTAGACTTGTTGGCTAGGTATGGCTATCTGACAGAAGCCGAGCAGTTAATCACTGGGATGCCTTTCCCTCCAAATGCTCTAATATGGCGCATTTTTTTGGAAGGCTGCAAGAAAAAGAGAAGCATAGACAATACTGGTCTCTCGATAACATGATGTTGCCTCAACAGGTTACAAGTTCGATTGATTATCAAGGTATGAGTTAGTTCCTTGATTATTACTGATGCAGAATTCAACATCAAATCGATGTTCTTAAGTAGAATATTGGAAGATCTTTTCATGTACTTACCTTAACAAATCTGTTTTTTCCTACTGAAGGTTGAATAGCTTACAGAGATCGACTTTTCTGAGCAGGAATGACTAAGAAATCATCAAGTACAAATTGGTCTAAACTAATCACAAACAAAAACAGAGGAAACAGGTGAGATCTAAGTGAAGAATGGAGTCCTGGGCTTTTGACCACTAAAGAATGTGGTGCAGCGGATGAGTCTCCTCCCCTTAATCATAGATATCGTGTTCGAGCCTTGGATATAGAAAAATCTTTGGTAGGGAGCACTTCCCTCTCAAATGGGCCCTACGCAACGCGAATCGAATTAGTCAGGCTCCAATGCGAGGACAAAGGAGTCATGGTCTTTTTTAATCCATAGGCCATTACTCCTTCAATTGTGAATCCATATCATCAACATAACATAATATTATTCGATTTTTTCTTGTTGATTCTATTGAGTTATGGGGAAAATAAACTTCTGGAAATGTTTTATCCAGAAGGAGATATATGAGTTAGGGTTAGAGCAACGGTCAATTTGGTTTATATTCTGATAATTTCTTTATTTGTCATCAATAAGAATTGTAATAGAATAAAAAGGTTAAATAGTACTGTGGTTGACCATAATACTAATACTAATACTAATAATCATAATCATAATCCATCATTGCATGATCTACAACTGATGCTCCAAAAAAATCAAAAGTTTGAGTGATCAATTCAACTCTATTGACTTTCCACACTCCCTCCTTGATGAAGATGAATTTCTACAGGTTTTAGAGCTGCTTTTTCAAGCGATCAGACCTGGAAAGCTGCTTTTTCAAGCGTCAGTAATGAAACATTTTGTCGATACGAGGAGGTTTTTTTTTCTTTTGACAATTTACACTCTCAACAAAACAAGTTATAGTTCTAATGAAGAACCTTCACAGTACTCCAAAGTCTTTAACCATGGCAATAGAAGAATGCTTCATATGTACATTTTTTTATCTACCTTAACTAGAAGTAAATCTTTTTTTTTTGATGTAAAAGGAAGTCTCCATAGTTTACTTTAATATAACCAATGGTAAATAGCAAAAGTCCTCCTATTATGATTTTAATTTTCCTATTAATTCACCCCACTGGTTCTTTTGTTGACTAATTAAACTATCTTTAGCATGATAGTTGACTAGTATTACCAGGATCGGAGGTTAGGTTTATGTCTCTTGCTTTATACTTTTTATTAATTAAATATATTAGCATGTTAATTAGGAGCCAATGCTAAACCTTCCACTACCATTGAACATAAAAGCCTGACTCGATAATTTTAACCTACAATAGATTTTCTTTTCTACAATGTATTGAAAAGAAATGGACAAGTAAATAGGGACAGAGTGAGTATTAGGGGTGTAAAACCAAATCGAAAATCGAACGAAACCACAAATTGAGTCAAATAAAAAAAACCCGATTAGTGGTTTGGTTTGACTTGGTTTGGTGTTGGAAAAAAAATCCGACTATATTTGGGTTGGTTTGGTTTCAACTAAAAAATAATAATCTGAGACCAAACCAACCCGACATTATACATATATAATTTTAAAATTTTTATTCTATACGTAAAATATTTACTTTGATATATTTTTTAATATTTCTTATACTTTTTCATAGTTTTTATCTTTTCATATATTTATTTTTTGTTTGAAAGTTAGAATTCTTAATGATCCAATAAAGATTATAATCCATACATGTTGGTAATTATAATAAAGCTTAAATCAAAATCAAATTAGTACTAATGCAAAAGAAGAAAATCAATTCAACACTAAGAATATAATGAGAATAATATTGAATATTTAGTTTTTAGTTTTACATAGGTTTACACAATTAAAATATATAATCTAATTTTACTTTCTTTTAATATTTAGTCATGTAACTAATATTTATAAAACTAATTTTAGAATGATTTTATTTATCAATAACATTATGACTTATTAACTTGCAATATTTGTTTTACGCGATTTCATTATTATTTTTTTGTTGAATATTTTAGTGTCATTAATCATTTCATATTTTGTGTTATTTTCTTAAAAAATAACTTAGATAGTTGCCTTATGGTAGGACTAAAGAAATATTTGAAGTACAAGTAAGTTATATGTATGTATCAATACTTTACCGGAAAAATCCGAAAATCCAAAAAACTTGAAAAAAATTGAAGTTGAAAAACTCGAGTTTTATTGGTTTGGTTTGGTTTATAAATTTGAAAATCCGACACAAATGATTTAGTTTGATACTTGAAAACCCGAACCAACCCGGTCACGTACACCCCTAGTGAGTATATAATAGGGTATTTGATCCCTCGTCCGCACCCATTCTTAACCAACGCACCACAATATGATATATGTTGTGGGTGCTTACAAGCTCTTTATATCCATTTTTTTAATATTTATGTATACCTATATATACTTTACGTACGAATTAATGAGTGCTCGAGCATTTACAACCTAATATGTAGGTCTGCTCCTGTCTAGAGAGGGGTTAAAATGTTTCACCTGAAACTCTTTTATTAAAATTACACGATGTATAACATAATTATTTTCTTACATATATTTGAATCTCCTAAATACATATTTATTTTTTCTGATGAAAATTTTAAATCCGCCGCGATCACTAACCCTTGGTACCATTGAGAGGTCATTATTTCAAATTAATAAACAAAGAAGACAATCTAGTCATCACTTGTGTTTTGTTATAATGTCATATGTTGGTCGGTGTTAAACTATAATATAAAGAGACAACGTTATCATTTCTGACATGTCATATGATTCCTTTGATTAGTCAACAGAAAATAACGACACCTGCATTTAATTATTACTATTAAATATTGATTAATTAACTAACATTAGGGTTAGCAGACAAAACACACTTTAGTATCTTCTAATTATCCATTAATTTCCCACGTAGAAATCGCACTCTATGACATTGGAATATTCATGTGGGCCTTATTTCCTCTTTTTGTTTCATGAAATATTAATATTTTTAGAAATTTAACATTTGACAAAAAAAATAAAAAACTTTTCGAAAGACAAAATCATATTAACTTCCACCAATATTTAAAGATATGATTCTCACTAAATACCTAAAATTGATATAAGAAAAATTATAACTTATAATATTATACGTATAACTTTTAAATATTTAAATTGTAATTGTAAATAAAAACAATACAAGACGATTAATATAAGAAAACGTTATTAAAAAAATGATAAGTTAATACACGAAACATTTTATGCTCGGCTCTAAAAAATAATTGCCTCAAGGGTTAAATGATGTAGGTAGGCATTATCTGACCCAGGCATCAATAATTCTTCAACTCAAACACATGACTTATCGATCATACAAATTAAAAAAATTAAAAGGAAATGTCAAAAGATGGAACATAATTCAATATTTTATATGACTAATATTTGACGTTTGATTTTTCCAAAAAAATAAGCAACAATATGTTTAATATTTGAACTTTAAATAGTGGAGAATCTAAAAGGGAAAAAAATTGAAGTTGAAAAGAAAAATAATTTTAAAAATTGGAAGAGACTATACAGATGTTATAGTATTTGGTTAGTGCCACCAACTAGATAAGCTATGAACATATATAATGTAATACGAAAAAGGTTTAACTATGTCTTCGCACTATATTATATTGAGTAATTTATCATTGCTAATACTTTAACTTATGAATATTCTTATCGTCAAATATTTAGTCTAGATATATCTTCCAGGTCTTAAATAGTCTCTTAGATGATGATACGTGTTAAAATGTGATGTTAATATCGAATATAATTAATTTTGTAACTAGGTTAAACGAGGGAATCACTCAAAATAAAGGCATATTTGAAGCAAATATTGGACAACAAAAATGTGTGAGTTTTGTCATAATGAAAAGCTAATTTGCTCAATTTCATTTAGTACGAGGAGTCTAAGATATAATTGCATCTTTTTCATTTTTAATAGTACATTTTACACAAATTCATAGTGTTGAGTTAATTATATTCTATCTCTATTCTTTTTTAAATAACAAAAATCTCTTAAATTTGGTGAAATTCAAATACATCCTAAAACATCTCGATGAATACATCACGGTTTTGAATATATAACTCAACATCCTGATACATCATGTCTCAGTTTCGACTATATATATCACTCAACTTTTCGATATATCGCGTAACGTAAGTCATACAATCGATAGATCACATAAAGTGATGTACCTAATCGATACATTGTATAAAGTGATGTATTTGATTGATACGTCGCATAAAAAGTCTTTTTTAGTATGTATGTTACATTCTTTTAATTTGAAGGGGCAAAAAGGACACTACAATTAATATTTTAGTTTCAAACTGTGACTCTTCAAGCCACTATTCTTCAAACGGAACAAATTAAAGAGGCAACTTTGTGTGATGCGACTCGACGCAGGAATAGGATATTTATTTATTTAATTACTCAGACATTCTAAATTACTTATATCATTTTATTTTTTTAGAGTCAATTGAAATATTAAAAAATTATATAAAAAATATTATAAGTTTTAAATTATACCAAATTTATAATAAAAACATGCATATTCAGATATAACATTATTGAATATTTATGTAATTTAGACTCTAATACGAAAATATATTTTTGAGACGAAGGAAGTAGTATTATATAATATATAATATAAACTATAAACTGAGAATGAAATTTATGATCTATGACACCCTTGATGATGTTATCAAAGTCACCCCCAGCTCAGCACCAGCAAATTGAAGTTAATTAATTGCTTTAAACCCTAATCTAACTAGGGGCCTTACACATGCCTATATTCTACTTCCTCCTCCGTTTAAAAAAGAATAATTTGCGTCCATTTTTTTTAGTTTGTTTTAAAAAAGAATGATTTTTTTTTCTTGATAATACTTTAATTTTAACTTTTTATATGACATGTTTAAGGTCACAAAATTAAAGGGCGTTTTGGTATATTTGACATAATTTTAGTTTAAGATCATAAAATTGAAAAATCTTCTTTATTTCTTAAATTTTATGTAAAGTCAAACTAAGTTATTCTTTTTGAAACATAAGGAATACTAGTCATAATTTTCTAATATTTTCTTTAGTCGGTATAAAAATAATATCATTTTTCTATGATTTAGAAATAATTTGGCTTTGACATTCTTCTAATAAAATGATTGAACTTGATACAAACGTTTAAGGTTATTTTAGATTATATATTTTTTAAAATCTTAATCAAATTTAAATAGTATCACATAAATTGAGAACATAGAAGGTATTCAAAAGTTGAAGAAGGCTTTTTACTAATAAATTGATATTCAAAATCATTCCAATTCAGGATCTTTTAATCTGTCAAAACGTCGCATTTCTAAATTTTCGTGAGGCCCTCCTGGAATTCCTTCCAGAGCATGTTGAATAATCTTTATGAATTTTGTCATTTCACCGATTAGTACTAAATAACGAGCTAATGAATCCCCTTCTCGTTACCATTGATCAACCTACCAATCAAATTCGTCGTAACACTCATAATGATCAACTTTATGAAGATCCCATTATATTTCGAAGCTCTTAGCATTGGTCCCGATAAACCCTAATTCAATGTCTCGCCCTCCCAATAATGCCTAAGTCTTCAACTCGTTCTAAAAGAATAGGATTTCGGGTAATAAGTTTTTGATAAGTATATATGCATGTACGTTGTGAATAGTAGTATACGAATTGTTCAATTGTTTGAATATTCTGATCAATATTCTCCCCTATCCTTATCTAAGAGAAAAATGCAATCTCTATTTTCCATTTTCAAGATCCTATTCCTCATGGAGGATTCAAGGGCACCGACCAAGCCCGATTCCAAGACCTGGACCTCTATCAAATTGAAAGCGGCCTTTATTTTATCAACAACTCAATCGATGGGACTTGCTTTCCTTCCTAAAGAAAGTTAGCTAGATGGGCTGGAACCCTCAATAGTAAAATAGTAATGAATACGTTAACGAGTAATAATATGCATTAAATGACTATTCTAAGGAAAATTTTTTCTTTTAACAAATAATCTTATTCATAATGCATGACTTAATCTTTATTTATTTATTTTTTCTTATCTAGTATGAAATATTCATTTTAGAATATGATTAATTCATATTTGTATTAATTAGGAGGTTCATTTTATGCATAACCTCATTCTCTATAAAAAACAATTTTATATTTAAGTTTCAAATTTAAAAATTCTCAGCAAATATGAAAATTACTTAATCAATTCATCATAATCTTTCATTACGAATGAAATGACTTAATCACTTTACCAAAATACATGAAAATGAAATAAATATTGAATATAATGAAATTGGTACAATTAACCTAGAACAAAATCCACATGAAATTGACATGTGAAAGTCGGCGCTCTCATGTTCTACTATTTTTTTTCTAGCTAATATATTATCCCATGAGCTTCATCAACTAGGGGAAGATCCACCTTGTATATTCGAATTTTTTTTTAGTGAAAAATTATATTATTTATACATAAATAATATATATATATATATATATATATATATATATATATATATATATATATATATATATATATATATATATATATATATATATATATATAGTGGATGTCGAACCCTCTTCGATTACTTCATGTATTTATTTCTACAGATTTTAAACTCTCTTATTGAAAATTCTGACTTCACCTCTAATCAACATTGACATATATAACTTTACGTTACCCTTTTAAATTCCAATTTTAAATCTACCTGATTATATTATACTCCCTCTGTCCCTATTTAGTTGTCCACTTTAGAAGTGACACACATATTAAGACACCAATGATTAGCATAGGTTAATTATAATTTTACCCTTATAACACAACTCCCCAAGTATAATAAACGTATTTTCTGATTTCAAAAAATATGCATTACAACTTAGTAGTACTAAAAATTTTTTAAAATTAAATAAGGGCATATTAAAAAAATATTGTTTTCATTTTTTGATTTGTTAAAATGAACAAGTAAATAGAGACAGATATAATAGAAATATGGATAAGTAAATAGAATAGAGGGAGTATTTATCACCATTAAAAATAAGTATGGATCGGGTCTTAACGATAACCGAAAGATGCCAACATGTCATGTGAAACTCACTATCACAAAATCTAAAAGAATTATCGAGGACGTGGCGCCACGCCTATTTCATTAAAAATAAATAATTTTTTTGTTGCACAAATAAAGTTCTAAATATAAATAAAAATAATAAAAATAAATATATTGGCTAATCGAATGATGGTTGAACTTAAAAATAATAAATAATGGCGCCGCCAAGGCATGATTAATGTCTGTCTTATCATATATTTAGTGTATGTATATAATATAATCAATTAGCATTTTCTTCAACACCATGTGTACAAACTAAAATCAATGGTGGTGCCCATTATGTTTATATATATATTTTAAAAAAAATTCTATGTAATTTTTAGGATAATGCAAGAGTGAAGGACAAATAATTAATGTATAAATAATTGATATAAACTTTAGGAGCAACAGACGGTTAAATTGTCTATTTGCAACTGTTTGTCAAATGAACTTTGGCCAAGCCAACTGCCAATATATACTAAAGGGACCGTCCAACCAATAAAAGATTCTTTTATACGTTATCCTGATCGGATATCTTATTAGATACGTCATCAAATAAATGAATATAACTGAATTTAAATTTTGATCAAAGCGAGTTAAAATTAATAAACGCATAAATGTTGCTTAGATTATAATGAGCTAAGTACTTTAGAATGGTTCGTAGTTCAACTTGTCCAATATTTAAGATTGTATATGGCATATCAAAAAAAAAAAAAGTTGTTTTAGAAATATTTTGACCTGATTAGCCCTTTTACTAGGGTTTGAAATCGATTGGTTAAAATAACTTTGAATAAAGACATGAGCAAATTTAATATATCGTATTTTATGAGCTAATTTTAATATATAACTAGAACAGATAATAAAAGAACAAAGAAAATAAATTTTAAGATTTTTAATGAGATAATTACAAACCTTATAACATTATATAGATTTAAACATTATTCACCATGGAATTGGATAGAGATGATTATGATTACTATGAGATGAGGTTAAATAAAGTAACATGATCATGTGGGAATTTATTTATTCAAAAGATATAATTGTATTTTCTCAAGAAAAACCTTTTTTTTTTTTTGGTTGAGAGGCATAGGAGCTAACAAGAATAGTAGGGTATTTTTGTAGGCCAACAAGTTGATATAACTTTAATAAAAGTCATTATATATAACAATAAATTTGTTCCTTTAATTATATTATAAAATGTATATACAACTTTAAACTAAGGTAAATTAGGCTGACTTTGAATTAAAAATTCACAATATTAAACCTTTACGGCTAACATTTAGTTTGTTTAAATTTTTAGCCTCTATTTATTCCTCTTTAATTAGCAGCAAAAGAAGAAACTGACTCAATTTGTGGTGTCCTATTATTCTCAAAGCGGGAGAATCTTATCTTGATGATTCAGATGACTCATGCTAAAACAAATAAATCGCTTCGTCTGTTTTAATTTATATGATATTTTTTCGTTCGTTTTGAAAAAACTAAAAAAATTAAATTGCAATCGATTGTATATTAAGTAGAGATTTTTATAATTATACCAATATTATGATACGTTTGAAGCAACAAATTTCAAAAGTTTTATCGTCAAACAAATACAAACATATTAGACCACAAATTTTATTATTTCAGAAGTCTTTGTTTTTCTTCTTAAACTTCACACAAATTCACAATATTATCAAATATTAAATTAGAATTGAGGGAATATTTAGTGTTGGTATAAGTTTCGCAATCTTATTAATATTTGTAATTACATGGTGTACCATATAGCAATGGCGTAGCTATATTGACCTAAGGTGGTCACTTAAACACTCATCGTTCAAAAATTATTTCTTGCGTAAAAATAATAATATTATAGGTCAAAACAACTTATATATACAATATATACTATAGTTTTGAATATCCTTAACAAAATTTCTAATTTCGCTATTACACTGTCTTTTATTGAAGAAACTCTTTGTTTAGTCAAGACATCGTTCCCATTTCTTATGATACTTTTTTAACTCTTTAATTTGACTTGATAGATTATATTGCATCTGAATTTCACACGTACAAAATAGAAAAGAAGAAAAAGAGAAAGTTCCAAGCACTAATCATATGTATAATAATCACACAATTACATTGGTTCTACTAAATTGACAAAGCTTCCATCTATGATCTATCCTAGGTTTATGATTTTTTTTCCTTTCATTTGGTGGAGTAAAAGTGGAATTCTCCCATTTGAATATATTAGAAAAAATAACATCCTTATAAAAATATCAATTAAAAAATATTAAAATCTTTTACATTATATTGGAGAATCCATGCTGGAGGTGTATGTCTGTTTTAGTCCACTTAACTACAAAATTAATTTTGATCATGCATGTTATCTCCATTATCAATTTCATCATATAATATCCATTTTTCTTCCCTATAAATAGAATTATCCATCATAATCTCCATGCAACAACAACACTTATACACCCTCTTACAACTCAATTAGCCAAAAACCCTTCATTAATTCTTCTTTGCTTAATTAATTAATATTCACATATGGCTAATTCATTATCAAAAATGTTACTAATCCTCTTCATGATTATTTTTCTTTTTTGTCACTTCATTTCTTTGGAGGGTCGTATTCTTGATGATCTTCAAGTTGTTCAAAACAAATATGATAGTCATTTTGTTCTTAGTAAGGCTGGATTTAGCCTAAGGGAGATTGAGGAGTATACGAGGCGCTCTTTAAAAGGCGGTTCAGATAGAGTTGCACCTGGTGGACCTGACCCTCAACATCACTCTTTGCCTCCAACTAACTAGTGTGCCAACATGCGATGCTCAGATCCTCTAAAAATATCTGTCATATCTGTATCGAATCTTCCAAAAATGTACTCATAATATTTGTTGAACCCTGCATGATATTTTTAAAGGATCCGAGCATATATAGCACACGAGAGAAGAAGGTGGGAGTCATTAATTGCTTTTACAAATTTCGTTTTCTCTAATTCCTTTTAAAGTGTCCCTTTTTCTTTTTTTCGTCTAAAAATGTCTCCGTCATATCTTATCGACGCATTTTTGCAAAATCTCATGAAACAATATGAGAAAAAAGCATCATGCATGTATCCATCTTGTAACTTATCATATGAGAGATGATTTTTAATGAGGATTGTCCTTAATTTGTGAAATGAGCCTTTGTTTATGACCGTAGTGTTGAGAATATAATTAACTAATAGAAATGTGTTTTCTCTAATAGCTTAAACTTTTAGATGCGATGATCATACACTTCAACATGGTATCAGAGTAGTCAAAGGTCCTAGGTCGCCCATATCAAAAAAGAATTCTTACATGCTTGATATGAAAAAGAATCAGGCTCGTACATGTTCTTTCTAACATCTTAAACTTTTAGATGAGATGATCACACACTTCAATAATTTCTATACACTCATGATATATATTAGTTAAATTCTTATAAAATAACTTTTTTGGTGGATACTAAACTATTGCTTTTAGTGTTCTCACTATTTAGATAACAATTTTACTAGTAATAGTCTATAAAAGTTGGAATATCTTCCTTGGTGATTTCCTACGTTACAAGTTCTAACATTATCCAAACCATGCATATAGTACTTAGCTTGTTTCACTTCTTTAATTTTTATAAGAATTTTTTTATCTATTAAGCAATCATATGCTTGTTATGATTTAATTTATGTTAATGAATGCACGTGCACCGATGATTCTGGCTCTG
Organism: Solanum sitiens; assembly: GCA_016801875.1. NCBI lineage: Eukaryota > Viridiplantae > Streptophyta > Magnoliopsida > Solanales > Solanaceae > Solanum > Solanum sitiens. Next base: position 1,395,004 of record JABWTJ010000047.1, on the reverse strand, counting down.
AATCTCACTATAAACATATATAGCACATTGTACGATAAATTTAATTTGTGGATAAATTCAAGAATGGACACAAAGATCCTATGATAGTGACACCTAGTGAAATTAACATATCATTAGGTTTCATTTAATACGTTGCCCTAGTCAATGATAGATTAAAATAATGTTTTCACAATAATTAAATATTAGGCACAAAAAAACCCTAAAATATATTCCATAATCCTACCTAAAACCCGTGCTAAAAGTATACATCGTCACAGGATTAAAGCAATACATTATTTATTTTCAAGTACTTTAATGGTTTTGTCCTTTTTAGTACTGCCAGACAAAATGACTAATTCTGATTACGTGTTAATATCGTGCTTAGTACATGATTTGTCTCTCTACAAATAATAATTAAAAAAATCTAAGGGACCGTTTGTTTACCGTATAACTTATATTTTATTCATATATAAAATAATGTATTAAGTTATATTATGTTTGGTAGAAATTTTTGTTTAAGTAGAAAAGTCAACATAACTTATATCATGTTTGGTTGAATTTTTGTAGTCCTACGTAATTAATATCAACATAACTTATGAGAGAATCTATGTATAAAGTTATGTAGGATAGAAATTGAAATAAGTTATGTGGGTATTAATTATACATGTATTAAAGTGATAACTTACATATTTACCCTATTAATTTATTTTATTGTTTTTAATTGGAAACTTTATTGTTTTTCTATATATAAGTTTGTTGTTGTATTTCTTTTTTATATTTAGACCATTTTTATTTCTTTTAATTTTTTTAATTGGAAACTTTATTGTTTTCTATCAACATGTGTTATTTTAATTTTTTATTATATATAGATTATTTTCATTTCTTTTATATACTTACCGTCTTGATTGATTTATTCAAATATAAATATTTTTTTAATATTAGAAATTGATTGTATATTTTTTAACGGTACATATGCTAATCAAATATTAGCATTATATATTGTTCAATATATTTCACATTTTATTTAGCATGTATTATTATTTGGTAAATAATATATATTAATAATTACAACAAGTTTAATATTTAATAGTTAATAATTCATGTATTGTAATCTCTAAACCCTGCATAACTAATACATGCATAACTAAACCCTGCATAGCTAATACCTACATAGTTAATACCTGCATAGCTAATACCTGCATAACTCTAATCAGTAACCAAACAACCCCTAAATTATTACTTCCTCTAGTCTAATTCATGTGATACATTTTCGAATTTCGAGATTTAAAAAGTATAGTATATATTTAATCGTAAAAGTTCCATATATTTTTAAATATTTTGAATAGTCAATTATTGTAACTTATAGTACTTTTTACGCAGTTTATAAATATATAAATTTCATTTAAAAATTTTTAAAGACTATTTACAATTTTTTTTTATCAAATTTAAATTGTTTGACTATTGAAAAACGAAACGTGAGACGATAAAAAGTATTTAGCAAACTCAAGCAATCAAAGATAAGTAATACTCCAAAGTTTCAATTTATTTTTCTTTTTAGTATATATTTTTTAACACTATAGTATCTAGTTTGATAATTCTTTATTTCAACATCTCATATAATCTACTAATTAAGACCAAAAAAACTAAAAGATATATACGATTTTAATTTAAGATCACAAAAATTTAGAGTGAGTTTGTATATGAACTCAATTATAACTTATAATTTCTAAGAATAACTTATTTAATATTATTTTTCGTTAAAATTATTTTTATTTTATGAAATACTTCAAAAATTATTTAATCCTAAAACACTAATACACTATTTCAACGCCCAAATTACTATTTACATTTTTTTCCTGTGCGTTCCCTCTATATCAATATGTTGATAAAGTATTTTTAATACTTAATGATCTCCCTCAATATATCTTGCACTATGTTAAATTAGAGTTCTGCACTTATTTTATACTATAATTAGTAAAAATCTTCAAAAATCTATTTACAATTGGAGTCATTAATAGTTTTAATTAGTTATCGAAATGTGCACTTCATTTATTTTACTTTTTGTGTTTTTCTTTATAAATCACTCGATAAAAAAGGCATAGATTTTTGAAAAAAAATGATTAGAGATAGCAAATTTATTTCCACAATCTAATAATTTTGCTTGCTAAGACTACGGTTGATATATTTCTGGTCGTTCGTATATTCCACTAACCTATATACCAATAGAGCATACATACTATACAAATTATATATTTTTATATTTAAAAATTATATACTTTTACATTTAGAAAATTTTCAAAAACTTTATTTATATATTTCATTTGTTATTATACAAGATAATTGATTACAAATATTGCATAAAGTTATATAAATAATAGAATAAGCTTATATAAAATTCTGAATTTATATTATCAGATTTTACACAAATTCTAAATTAATAGAAATTAGACAAATAACAAAAAATTTAAAAATTGTGATAATAAATTACAATTTTCTAAAATTAAAGATTGAATGATTATTATTTTCCTTATTTTTTCTAGATTTAGTCTTCACATTTTAGTTCAAAGACCATATAACATATCAAAGAAAAATGAATGAAGTATACAAGGAGTTTAATTTAGTTTATTAGTCATAGAGGAGAAACCATAAATCGTTTAAGGCTAAAATGTGACGCACCAAAAGTACAAGATCCACTATTATTAACACAAAAACATACCTAGAACACAAGTTTCTACACGATTTGCGCTAATTATTATTCGAACTAACTATTATTGAATAGTCCATATAACCAAAAACACGAAAACCCAACGTTGTTAACCGAAAATCAAACCAAAACGAAATGATACAAACACAGAATATATATATGTCCATCTCAAGTTTTCTTCATTGTGGTAGTAGTAGACTCTTTCTCAATTCCCACAACTGGTTCATCTCGAGGGCGACCTGCAACAAGTTCAGTAGTTGTTTTCCCAATCTCAACTATAGTTTCCCCAATGGCTTGCAACACCACCGCTGCACCTTCCACCGGCTTGCTGCTTTCTTTTCCGACTCCTCCTCCTTCCTCGAGGTAGGATTCTTTTGTTTCCTCATTGGATTTGAATCCACGCCCTTCTTTTTCATCGACATTCGGTTCTTGTTGTTTTCCTCCTCTGTTTTCTCCCTGTTTAAAAATACATTACAAGATTCATCAAACCATTGATCAAAATGTACCACTAATCAACACTCATTACTTAAAAAAGGAAAAAAAAATAAAAAAATTACCGTTTGTTTACCTTGGTGTCTTCTTGTAATTTCTTAGCTTCTACTTCTCTCTCTGCTTCTGCTTTTTTCCTAGCTGCGTACTCTGCTGCACTTTCCTCAGCTGAAACTACAAAATCCTTAGCAGCAGCCAATGTATCCTCTGCAAATCCCACTGTTTTCTTTCCAGCATCAACAGCCAAATCCTTCGCGGCCACTGTCGTTCCTCCAGCGTACCCTGCAACAGTTGAAGTAACACCAGCTATACCTTTAGTTGCATCTGCTGCTTTTTCAGCAGTGAAATGTGCAGCTCCCCATCCAGCTACAACCGCTTTGTCCTTCACTGTTTCAGCTACTTTCCCTGCGTATCCTACCGCGCCTTTCCCTGTTTCTAATGTAACATCTTTAACTTGTGCTGCCTTTTCGCCTACATAACTCGCTGCACCTTTGCTCTGTTCTTTAATTTCCCCTGTTTTTTGCATTGTGTAATCTTTAGTATCCCCTGTTTTTTCCATAGTGTAATCTTTAGCTTGTTGTGCTGATTCAGTTGCAGTTTGTCCAGTACCCGAAAGGGTATCTTTAGCTTCCCCTGTTTTTTGCATTGTGTAATCTTTAGCTTGTTGTGCTGATTCAGCTGCAGTTTGTCCAGCACCCGAAAGGGTATCTTTAGTTGCAGCATAAGCTTGTTGGCCTTTTTCGAGGGCGATGTCTTTAGCAGCTCCAGCTTTTTCAGCAACATACTGAGTTCCCTTTTGAAGGCCATGAGTAATGGTGTCTTTAGCTTGTGCACCTTTTTCTGCTGCATAAGTACCTGTAGCACCAATTCCATGGGTTGTAGATTCTTTAACATTCTGCAATGTCGAACCACCCATTTCCTTCGCCTTTTCGTATCGTTCTTCAGCACCTCTTATCGCGTTCATCGAATTCTGCTGTGCCGTTGCTCTGTACTGAGAAATTTCCTCCAATGACGGACCTCCTTTCGTCTCTTCAGCACCACCTTTGCTCTGTTTTCCTCTGTTTATATCGGAATCTTCGCCCTGAACTCCACCTATGCTCTGTTTTCCTCTGTTTATATCGGAAGCTTCGTGTTCTTGGCCCTGAACTCCACCTTTACTCTGTTTTCCTCTGTTTATATCGAAATCTTCGTGTTCTTGGCCCTGAATTCCAAATTTAACACCTTCTGGTTTCTCTTGGAAGACCTGTTGCTTTCTCTCTCGAGATTTATCGATTATATCAGATGATCGTTGCTTCTCCGATTGATGTTCTTGATGAGGAAGAGTACCAGTACCAGTAGTCTTGACATGAACAACATCAGGAGGAGAAGTTGATGTATCCTCATGAACTTTATCAGCTAGAGACTCAAAATGACTAGCAATTTTATGAACTTTATCTTTCTCAAGCTGTAGTTTCCTTTCATCAGTAACATTCTCTCTTCTTGCTTGCTCTGAAGCCATTGTTGTTGATAACAAAACAGAAATTTATAATAAATTTCTATATAATTGATGATATGATGATGATGAGTATGGTAACAAGAAGAACAAAATGAGTGTTTTATACTAAAGAAAATTTGGAGTAACATTGTGATAAGTATTTGTTGAGAATTGACAAGTGGTTGAATGTTAGCAATTTTGTGATGCAACGTGGTGAAAAAAGATAGCTGATTTGAGAAACTTCATGACTCAGCAGCTACATGCTAACGTGTTGCCTTTGCCATCGTGTGTATCACTTTATTGTTATGATGAAGTGTAAATAGCTTTGTCCAAAGGTTATCCTAAGTGGACTATAGCTAGTTCGGCGATATAGTTTGATTTGATATAAAAAAAGTTTTGATACTTACAATTTAGCATAATATATAAAAATAATTATTAATTTGGTGTTACGAATAATTATGTCTTTCAACTTTGAATATATACAGACATTTAAACTATTATAAAATTGAACAAGTAGATATAAGTGTATTATATGATATAATACACATAAGATATCAAATAGGATTTAAAATTGCGATGTAGGATGTCATGTAGGACGAATATGTTTATTTGCTTTATTTTATACAAGTTTAAGTATTATCTTGTATATACCCAAAATTAAAAAGTAATAATTATTAATTAAAATCTAATGATCTATGTATTATGGTTATAATTTAGAAGTATCCTTAGTTATATATGGAGATAATATTGGTAACTTAACCTTGAATAGGTTATTTAGAATATTAAACTCAAAAGTCACATGACTACTACTTTCTATTTCTTTCTATTCATTTTAAGTGAGGTAGTTCAACTCGTTATGGAGTTTAAGAAAAAAAGATTTTTTAAAAAAAAAATTTATGATCCCAAATGAATGATAGGAATTTGAATGACATGTAAATTATTTTATTAACGATAAAATAAATATTTTATAGTAAATTATTACTCAATATATAATGTGTCATTCTTTTCTGAGGCGAACTAAAAAAAAAGTAAAGAACATAAATTGGGAGGAGTACTATTTTACGTCGAAAGTCACTCAATTATTGATATTAAAAGAAAGTCACTCAATTAATTTAAATAATTTTTTAATTAATTTTTTATTGAGATACATTTACTGTTGTAAACTTTTTTTTTAAGAAAAAACAATAATAAGTTGCTCGTTTTAATTATTTTATTAAATTTCGTTGAAATGCATTTTTTGTTATGAACTACTGTAATTTTTTTTCTGAAGAAAAAAACGTGAAAGATTGCTAGTGCATTGGATTATTTCTCGATTTCAACCTTTTAAAAAAAATAAAATCATTTCAGCATATTTAGTTTCAGTTAGACCATTGCTAAAACGGAAAAAAGGAATTTGTTTTGTCATTTTGCTACAATAAGTTTTCTAAAAAAATCTGTAATTAACAATGAGAGCGGAATTGATAAGATAATTAAATAAATATTATATTATTTTTTAAAAATATAATTTAAAATTAGATTTCAATAAAATTTAATGAAAAAATTATTCAAATTGATTGAGTGACTTTTTATGTGAAATATCAATAGTTGAATGACTTTTGAGTTATTAAACAAAGTTACGTTGAATTACTTTTTAAGTGAAAAAGTCTAAGTCAAGTGACTTTTCAAGTGAGTTATTCAAAGTTGAGTGACCATCTTAGTTATTATTTTAATATTTATATAATTTTAAATTATTTTATTAAAAATAAAAAGTGATCTTTTAAGTTAAATTATTTATAATTAGAATATAGTAACATTCTTTTCAAATCAAATTAAAGAAAAGGTGTCACATAAGATGCAGAAATTGATGATTTAAGTTTATTTTTGAATTTTAAAATATAAAGAAAAATCATATAAGTAAAAAATAATAATTTGATATAAATTCACAATCCTGTCTATTTTTTTATTTATTTTTAAATACATATATTGCTACATGTCAACAATTCTTTTAATAGTTACCTTTAAAAAGTTTTTCAAAATAAATTGATTACTAGTAATTAATGACTTTACATCTAGAAAATTTTGCAAAGATAAAAGTTTGATTGAATTTTTTTTAAAATAAATTGACTTTAGGCCTCTGATCTTATTACATTGCCTTACTTTTTGCCATATCCTAATATACCCAATTCAAAATCTGACTATATAACATTTCTAGTCTCGAATTTCATATAGACACACTTAGCAACATAAATTGGTTATTTGCTCAACTTATGATCAACAAAAGAAACTCATTAACTTGAAAATGTGTCCTATTAAATAGAAAAGTTATCTCATTTATTGTTCGACATAGTATCAATAGTTGCATAGACTTTTTGCTCATTTCTTAAAGAAATGATCAAAAAGTTTATGCAACTATTGATAGTGTCAAACAACAAAAGGGGAAATTCTATAAATTATTTGAGCGATTATTAAGATGTTTTTTAATTTATATATATAATTCAAAGTTATTCGATGTAAAAAGATAATTAAATTTTATCATATATAATAAGAAATATTCCTTCAATTTAACAAAATGATAGTCATTTGTTGCAATACAATACATGGTTTCTCTTCTTGAAAATCTTATTTATGGATAATAATTTTTTAGTAGTTTAATTTAAAGTTCTAAAATATCAAACAAAGTTTATAATTAAAAACTTAAAATTTGTAATGTTATGATTTTATAATTAAGTAAAGAACTTTTCTAAATATTAATTGTACTACATATACAATAATAATTTTCTAGTGGTTATAAGAGGACTTTTGCTAAAAACAAATTACAATTATTTTCTAGTAATTATAAGAAGACTTTTGATGAAAAAATTAAAATGAATTGTAAGTTA